>OU026095.1:7500000-8750000 GCA_907269075.1 Idaea aversata
AAAAATTCAAAAATTATTATCAACCTCCCTAATTAAGCTTTGAAACTAACTAGGGTTTTTTAAGGGCTTACTTTTATATAACTTTAGCCGATTTGGCGGATTTGGCTAATCGCATTGTGCATTTTTTTTTAAATAGAGTTTTTCTGTTCCCGCCAAATAACACTCGATACGACCTTAATCACTTAAATATAATATGCCACCCAGCTCCAGTGTTAACAATGAACTGTGCCTATGCAGTCATGTTTAGGAGAAATAAATATAAAATTTACTAATGACTAACACTACCTCGCGGTTTCACCCGCGTAATTTTCGATTCCGTGAGAATTTCGGGATAAAATTATTAGTAGTCTTTCATAAAGGAGTAACAAACACACACAAACTTTCACCTACCACATACTCCCACCCTACAGAGTCAAACTAACTATTATCTATTCTGTGGCTGTTCAAGACATCCCGAGACGCGGTATCGCTAGAACTTGTGATAAGTAACTTCTATATTTAAGCTAAGGCTTGCTATTTAAGCAAGTATCTGGCATTTTGCGTTTCTGACTTTTCGCGTATCTGGCATTCTGCGTTTCTGACTTTTCGCGTATCTGGCTTTATGCGTTTCTGACTTTTTGCGTAACTGACATTCTGCGTATCTGACTTTTTGCGTATCTGACATTCTGCGATTTCTGACATTATGCGTATCTGGCATTATGCGGATCTGACATAAAGCGTGCAAACCGTTCCATCCCATTCTCATTGAGTGCGGATTATAACGCTGCCAGACATTTGCCCTTTTTGAAATTTTAATTTAGTAGTTAAGTAAGGTAGGTAGTTTATTTAATTAATTTAAGTTTTCGTCATTAAATTGTTATTTAGTATAGTATAGTTACGTTAAAACTATTTTAATAAAAATATTCCTAAAGTAAAAAAAAAAACCATAACTATTAACATTTTTTTAAATTTGATTTTCTTTGATATTGGTTTATAATGGTGGGTTATTTTGCAGGAATCAATAACCTTTCGAGAGCTTTCGTGCACTTTTAAAAATAAATTAAAGTTTAAAAATCTGCCTGGATACCTATAACAAACAATTTGACTACCTGCGTCGCAGCGGTGGTTTGAAATATCATATACTTAAGTAATTATTTAATTAATTAAATCGCAGCCTTAGTAATCAAAATGTCGCTGTCTGGGAATAACCCTTAATAATAGGGGAAATAATAGATAAACAAAATAAATTATGTAGTACCCCACATCTATCTCTCCGTCAGCGAGATCCTTATTTTCGTATCTAATTTCACCAATATTAATATGTAGTTAATTAATACCGTCCAAGTAGTAAGTCATAAAGATGTTTTCTCGTAGGAAGATGATCCTAGCTGACAACAAATTATCTGTCCATTATAATAATAATACTTATACGTGTAAAATTACCTATCAGTTAATAAACCAATATTTTGTCACAGTAGTACCGTATGTACAGTCACATTACTAATTAGCTGAACCCCACGTGACCTAGAGCTAACTCGCAAATCTGTAAGGTTGTAAAATAATGTTACCTGATTCTGTTTTTTTAAACAATATACTATACAATACAATATAAAAAAAAAATAACAAAATAGGTAAATACTATATTTTTTACATATAATGCGAATGAGCTCTGGCTGGGTCACGTGGGTTTCAGTTAATTGGTAATGTGACTGTACGTATTGGTCGTTTTTTTTAAACTGAGACAATATGGGGAAGTCCGAAACCATATTAGAGACAGGGAAACTGTCTGAGGAAACTAAGGTCGTTTTTACCCCCGACGCAAAAACGACAGGGTGTTATAAGTTTGACGTATATGTGTGTGTGTGTGTGTGTTTATCTGTGGCTTCGTAGCCGGATGAACCGATTTAGATTTTGTATTTTATTAAAATAATATCGACACGATGAATTTTGTGATCTACCGCGAGTTTTCCATAAAAAATAATTACTTTGATAAAAAAAAATGCCTGCAGATCGACTTAGTTTCTTTTCTTCTAAGGATTATTTCGTTGTATTAAAAGAAAACTATAATTTAAACTAAATAAGCAGGTAATTCTTTTGTTAAAAATAAAATGTTTTTCCATACCTCAGGACACTGCAAAGTATGTACTGAATCATTGTCGTTACTTACACCATATACAAGGTTATTGGTAATTATACTAGCAAGCCGTTAGGGGCTACTTCTGTGCACCTTAACAAACAACTTTTGGTCTACGACTTTTGGAAATTTGAAAAATATATAAAAAATTTGCGGTTATGTAAATTCGAAAAAACAGCTGATTTTTTAAAACAAAGGTCATTCAGACTAAGAACAGTAGATAAAACTTAAAAAATAAGTAAACATTTTTAGGTGAATGACCTCTCCGTGTATGGAACAGCTGATTTTCAGGTAAACCTAACCGCAAAAATTTTCAAAAAAGAAAATCGAATTTCCAAAATTCGTAGAACAAAAGTTGTTTGTATAGGTGCACAGAAGTAGCCCTCAACGGCTTGCTAGTATAATTACCAATAACCCTGTATAATCTTATACATACAAAAAAGTTTCTATAAAAATATTAAGGAGTTTTGGCGGGAACGAGCCAACAACATGTCGTGCTGCAGTTTTATTTACACGAAACTTAGTTGTAAACCGAGTTAAATTGTATAATTCCGGTGGAAAGTTATCTAATTTAGTTCTGTGAAAGTGCACAAGTGTAGTGAAAGTAAAAATCAGTGTCAAACATGGACTTTTCTCGTTGCCTCCAAAATCTCCTACAAGGTTATAGTAAAGTAGCCACCGCTTTACTATGACCCCTGACTTGACAAACTGTGACTTGACGACTTGACCATCTTGAAACACTTTGAGCCCGATTTCTGTAAATCGGGCCATAACTTGATGCAAAATATTACTTGATACTGGCTATATGCACAAACCGTGCGAAGCCATAACTGAAAAAAAAAACCTGCTGAAAATGAAGAACAAAATGAAAATGGCATAAGTTCCTGGGGCCAAACAAGAGAGAAAAAAAAATATATTAAGAAACTTTTATTTGCACCTTAGAACGGGAATTCAATAATCCCTATGATTGCGAGATTGTCGTAGAGAAATGCAATGTTCTAATGCACGATAAATTTTTTTTATTACAGTTGCTCATAAAATGGATCTTATTAAACCGCTTTTAGGCTCATAATGCAAAGTATTATACACGCGTGCGATAAAAAAAAATCCAAGCTAGTGCTAAAATAATACGTTATCCCGATAAGTCAAATACGTATCTTACTGCTAATTACATATTAGGTAGATGAAACATTCTTAATTTATCTGGGTTATACTGTTTTGATGTATAGAAAAAAGGTACCATCAAAGAGTTTTTAAGCCTTGCTGGCTTAAAACTCTTTGTTGGTACTTTTTTTCTTCTTTTCAAAAGGTTGTCTCTAAAGTCTGATAACGAACGATAATTTTACGTGATAACGTCTTTGAAAATAATTAAAAATTGAGTTTTGTTTTTATTTTGTTTTTCTTTAGGTACATAAATATATTTTTTCCTTACCATTATATTCTGTTTTTAACCGCCGACGCAAAAACAAATAAAAAAAACCCTAAAAGAAATATTGTATGTCAGACGAGGTTTTATAGGTTAAAAGTCTTTTGCCTAGCCTTTCGGGAGTGTAATTAACAAAAAATAGTAAACATAAGTAACCTAAAATTCTTTAAAAACTTTTTATTATTTTAACAAGGCTTTTTTTTTATTCGCAACTGTGAAGTCTTTTTTTTTATTCGCAACTGTGATAAAAAAACGTCGTACGATACACGTGTGGATTGATCATTCCACACTTGTATCGCAATGTACTATTATTACACACATTTAGACATAGCCAAGTAAGACATTATTTACAAATGGATCGTAGGTACTAGGTAGGTACTATCTAATTATTAAATGTAATCCATACTAATATTATAAAGCTGAAGAGTTTAACTACGGGTTCGATGTGAAATAGTAGATTATACAACAAGTAAAAAAAGAGGTAATTTAATTCGAGGGACTGTTGGATCCCGAGAGCAGCGAAGGATTCTATAGTTGAATCCCGAGCGTAGCGAGGGATTCTAGATTAGAATCCTGAGCGGAGCGAGGGATACAAGGACCGAGATAAATTATTTTTTTCACGAGTTGTGTACTCTACTTTTTACCATTGACTGCGAGAAAATAAATTTAGAAATGGTTCAAGAGATTGTGTCTCGTTTTCGTTACTGGAAGAACTAATTTTAATATAATTGCTGCTTTATTTCGAAATGATTCCGGAGTCAGTGTCTCATTTTCGTCACTGGAACAACTCATTTTATTATATTATTTATGTTATTCGATTTTTCAATGTTAAACAACCACTTTATCTGATAGAAAAAAATCTAAATTGGCGGTACACTTTTTTTTAATTTAATATTCCATCCAGCCAGTACGTTCTTTCAGCACTTTCAGTACGTTTTTTTTATTTTGATATTCCCACGGGATCGAGAGTTACGCGGGTAAAACCGCAGAGCGCTGCTAATCTAATAATAAACTTTTTAAAACTTAGAAAAGCGCCACCTACAAAACAAGCAACTAACTACTTCAAAAGCCTTCCTTTCTAAAAAGTTGACGATCAAGGTTTTTCCTTATACTACGGCTCCCAATAACCGTAGCAATAAGTACAGGACACAAAAACAGATGTCGCTGTTTAAAATATTTATTTTTTATCGAACAATGTTTCTGAAAACTTTTTTCAGGAACGTCAGACAGTATTTATTAAAGTTGACTCGCACAGCAAGAAATAAATTGGTTTAAGACCCTCAAACATAAACTTTGTATAAACGTTGTGTTGTTGAAATAGAAATTAATTTACGATTACCCGCTAAATGTATTTAGCTTTATTATAGCTAAATTTGTTTAACACAATGCAAACCTCCCTTATTTTATACCTACCCTTAATACTGACTGATGTATTAGATAATGTTTTAATGATTTAAAATTAGCAAGCCAACGTTATTCCAATAAAAATGTCTCATTAAATGACAGCAGGTTCATTTTCTTCGCTTTCTAAGCGGATACGCAATATCCATATAATAATAATCAGATATGAATGAGTAAATACCTAAGTTAGTAACTAAAACTTATTATTTTATCGATTTCATCCATTTTTTTAAAGTAGGTAGAGCCTGCTTTACTTAATTATAATAGGAAATATTAGTAAGATATTCGTTTTTAGAATTAACAATAAATTTTTTTCTCTCTAGACATAATAAGTTAATTTATATAATACTTACTTACCCACCCCATTGTATTTTTATTTTATTTTATACTAGTTAATTCAGCGTATTTTATTTATATATCTAGTCGTGTACCTACTTATTTTAATTTAATTTTGGTAAGTAAGTAACCTACTTTATTTTTTTCTATTCCTCTAAACTTATATCAAATTCCCGTGTCGCGGTGTTATTTACCAAATCTCCACCTAAACGACTGAACAGATTTGTATGAAATTTTTGTTTAAGTATATTCGTTAGGTCTGACAATCGAACAACATCTATTTAAATAAGGTTTTTCCTTTTTTCTTATTTATTTTTTTGTAAATGGCAAAACAAAGTTTACTGGTATTCTGAAAAAAGTAGAGTTTAAATTTTCCGAAATCCTTTTTAAGCAGATGGCCACATTTTTGTGGTAACAAGAGCTATCTGTAAACCAAATAGCCCGATTTACCATTGGTTTGCGTTGATCAGTCAGTCAGTCGGTCAGGACTTTGAATTCCATACTTTCAGATGTATTATATTATGACTGTTGTTAAGAATACCGTGGACCGCCAAACGTACCAACATGTCGATCCTCACACAGCTCAGAGTAGAGACGCGCTTGTCCACGATTTGCCACCAATGCATATACTGGCATATTTCAGTCACGTTACACGGAAGGGCGATGTGAACCTGGAGAAACTCATAGTGGTTGGGAACACAGATGGAAAACGCTCTCGAGGCCGATCCCCAACTAGATGGACGGATCAGATTAAGGACTCATCAACCGTCAAGTTCCATAACATTGTAAGAGATGCGATGAATAGAAGCCGTTGAAGACAGATCATCCGATCCAAATGCAGACTTCCCGATGATGACCACGGTCCTCAGTCATGAGGGGCCGACTATAGAGAGAAATATTATGACAGTGAAAACTTAATGAGCAATAAAAAAGACAACAAAAACTAAAGTACCTATATAATAAACATTTTCGTATACCTAACTTAATGTTTTTGGATCATTTCCTATTGACATACGGTTAAGGAAATAACCCAAAAACATTACCTAGCTTTACGTAATATCAAATATGATCAATTAAACACGCTATTTTATATTTTTAATAGCTTTTTTCTGTGACTTCGTCCGTTTTAGGATAAAGATCAAACTGCTACTGTAGTAGGTAATAGGTAGTTATGTACTTACTAAAAGTTTACACTCGAGCAAAAGGCTTATATTCGAACTGCGTTTACTATCGGAATCCGTTCACTAGATTAGGTAGTTTTTCTGTGTACCCCAAGTCACACTTTTACAATTTCATACTGCCCTCGTAAATAAGAACTCAGTATTTTCTGAAATAGAGTTTCGAGAAAAAGAAAGGTAAGATTTATTTGGACAAGCACACGATACAAGACAATCAGAAAAGTATTAAAGTAACAAACATAAAAGCACTGACATAAAACACACAAAATAAAATAAAAACGAATAAAAATATATAATAAACATAATAACATAATAAAAAAAGTGATAACGCAGAAAAACGCAGTTTAAAGTTTTTTTGTAAAATTGTATGTGAAAAAAATATTTATGTCAGATTATTGTTTTACATAGTTTTTCACAGTAATACAAATTAGGAAAATAAAACTGTAACAGCGCTTTTTCAAAACTCGATTGTCAAAGATACTGTGTTCTTAACACGATGACATTAGAATATGTAGATACATAAAAAATATTTTTATATTATGCACTGTACGATTAATTACTGTACTTTCCTGTTGGAAAAACCGATGTAACTATCGAAATGATTCGGGAGTCCTTGACAGGAATCTTAGGGAAGCCCAAAGGTACACAATCGAGTCATAAGCAACACAATACATCAAAGTAGGTCATCGATTCTATCGAACAGAAGTGTTGTAGAGTGTAAATAAATCGTAAGTTTTATTTTAAACATTAAATTTCTTGTGACGTCATATAGCCTTTAACAATTTTGTGGATCATCAAGATACTTTGATTTCTTGTTTGTCAAATTTTAATAAAAAGTTTAAAAGAAATTCAGATAAACATACATACATACGCATCGTAGGGACTGGACCCAGCTGGCACTAGACAGGGAACAGTGGAAGGAGGGGAGGGAGGCCTTTGCCATCCAGTAGCCCTACTGGAGGGCTAAAAATAAATAATAATAATACATACATACCGTCGCTAAGGGCCAAAAACGTGAAAAATAATTTGATATCGTTCTTTACCCCAAATAATATTTTTTTGAATTTAAAATAAAATATATAAAATGGTACCTACCTGTCTACTGTCTGATTAACTGCGATGAAATAAACACCCAACTGTCGATTAGATTTCCTTTAAGCAACTGGTTGAGTGGAAAGAATTTTAGTTCTTCTTTGGCAACTGGTTGTGAATCTCAGTTGCCAATGTGGCTGGAGGGGATTTCTTTACGTATTGTTTGGGGCGGGCTAAGGGCAACTTGCATGACATTGTACTTAAACAAATTTGGCTAAAGTTGATATTAATTAATCAGTTTGACATTTTGACAATTGGTTAATCATGATTAAAGTCTTAGGCGCTTTTAAATTTTTGTTATTCAAATGTAAAAAAAATTTTTGTCCAGAATGTAGGAAGCTGAAGAAAACAACAGAAAAACTAAAAGTGAATTTAAAATGTTGAAGATCTTTTTAATATTGATGGCACTCTACAGATTTCTCTGTTCCATCGAAAGACAAGGCTCGCATGTCTGGCCTCAACGCGTTGCAATAGGCGCAATTCGGAAAACCCCGTATTGGCTTTGTAATCGACAGTTGATGTAATTTCAAAGAAATATTCCTAGACCTCGATTAATATTCAAATAGTTTCACGAAAATACTAATGACATATGATCATAATTTCTACATCAATTTTATTCTCATACACGTGATTATAATGTTTACTATTAACAGCTCCCCCCTAACGGATCCTCTACTCTCAACGGACCCCATGTCAAAACTAATCTAATTAAGTTACTCACACCTAAAAATAAATACTAGTAAGTAATAAATTGTCTTGTTTCAATGATGTTGGAGCCAGCATTTTGGGCAGCTTTGTACTGGGGAACTTTGGGGGCTGGTTTATTTCATTAGGGATTATTTCTTAATATATATAAATCTCGTGTCACAATGTTTGTCCTCAATGGACTCCTAAACCACTTAACCGATTATAATAAAATTCGCACACCATGTGCAGTTCGATCCAACTTCAGAGATAGGATAGCTTACATCCCGATATTCCCACGGGATCGGGAGTTACGCGGGTGAAACCGCGGAGGGCAGCTAGTTGTTTATTATTTTGTTTTCAGGTTGTCTTTTAAATTATTGTTTTATCTTCTTTAATTAAGTAGTTTCATTTTTAACCCCCGACGCAAAAACGACGGAGTGTTATAAGTTTGTTTTAGGTATTATTATTTATCCTATCCTACTAATATTATAAATGTGAAAGTTTGTGTGTATGTATGTTAACTCCTTCACGCAAAAACTACTCTAGCGATTGCGATGAAACTCATACCGAGTTTCATCCCGATTAGATAGTTGGAGACCTGGATTAACACATAGGCCACTTATATATGATATTCTCAACTGGATACGCAGGTGAAACCGCGGGGCGCAGCTAGTATTTCCATGTATTAAATATTTTGTATCCTAATAAGGCTAGATTCAGTCATTTATTAAAAAATAAATTGGATGTTACACAATTTATCAGGATGATAGCAATTTGGGCAACTATTTCCATGTCATTGATCTATAATTTCGTCAAGTGACGCACGTGGTAAATGTAACAGCAAAAAATGTAAACAAGTACCAAGAACGTAAAAAACTATCTGTAATTTGTTCAAGAAACTAGTAAAAGTAAATTCTATTGTAAATACCATAGAGCTCAATTTATGGACATTTTCTACAAGTAACTTAACTGGTCGTTTGGAGAAGTTCGATGCACTATTGACCAATAGTAGGTAGTTAATAGCAAAGTAGTGTTAGAGTTAGAGATGGAAGCTATTCAGAGTACATCTTGTTTACATACAAATGTAGTGTCTGAAAGAAAGTTGCTTGTACAATCTACGGTCAAAAATCTCTGCCCACCGCACCGTAACGTTTACAATCCTGTGCAGCACTATTTGAACATTATAACAACGTAACCTGTGGATCGAACCCACGTAGGTTGTTGTAGCGGGTGGCGGCTTATACCTCTCGGCCAACTAAAGACATAGCTAACATGTTGAAAATAATAATCACACTGAGTAGGTACTTTTAATTCAAGTGTTTTAGTTTGTGTGTAACGTCTATTAGAAGGTTGTATCTCCAATTAGGTTGTAACTCCAATACTTGTTGATAGTATTATTGTAGCAAACTGATCATTTACTTATGACCCATACTGTACAAATGTGTCTGAAAAATTGTTGCTTGTACTTTTCTGAAACTGGCACCAACTGATGTTACTCAAAAGGTCATAGTTTAATAATCTTAGATACCAAATAAGTGTAGTTGTGCAATTCTCCATCACAATGCGTGAAAGAACTTTGTAGTAAAAGTAGGTCTCGTGCCAAATCGAGAAACCAAAACGTAAAATTGACATTAGCATACAATCCTTTTGCGTAGACGCCTCTTTAAATAATTCAACACACTTATGAAATTCGCGTAAATAACCTTGTCTCAGTTTTGGGGTTTTTGATAGTTTTCTTTATGCTATATCGGGATAATATAAAGGGACAAATAAGGTTTAATAAAGAAGCAATTTGACAAAATTAGTCAAGAATATCAAGTCAATCTAAGAATTAGTAAGGTATTTTAAGAATATCAAGTCAATCTAAGAATTAGTAAGGTATTTTCTAAAATCATCTTACTAAATTTTTCACATATTTCATAATATAATACTAATAACCAACAGCTTAATTAAACTATGTATGTATTTTGGAACTTATAAAATACAAATGATAATTATAGTAAACCGCTTACGTACTTTTCGTGTGTTTAAAATATAACTGGGAAAATTCAACTCCTACGCCGACGAAATCGTAGGTAAAAGCTAGTCTACACTAATTTTATAAAGAGGAAATTGTTTTGTTTGTTTGTTTGTAACGAATTGGCTCCGAAACTACTGGGCCTATTTTGATGCAACTTGGTATGAGGATACATTGATTCATTGGGAATAACATAGGCTACTTTTTATCCCGATATTCCCACGGGATCGGGAGTTCTGCGGGTGAAACTGCGGAGCGCTGCTAGTTATTTATAAACAGGGTTCAATAAAGAAGTCATAGAAGTGGTTCACCGAACTGTTGCGCAAACGCATCGCCAGCGCGTATCGTCGGCTCCGGCTGGAAAGCCCGGCTTGTGCAAGTCAGAGCGTGCAATGCCAACCAAATCCTGGTGCCCAATTAGATTTTGTAATGTTATAGTAATTTTGTTCCAAATGACTCGTTCATCATATTGTTGTAATATACACGCATTCGTCGAATTTTTAGATACAATAACTATAGGACTTTAAAGTAAGTAGGTAAATCTTTTTCAAGAAGATTGGCTTCGTAAGATAATTAGATGCGATAGAACATTTTCTGCAAAAATCGTGTACGCCAGTCACCAGACATGCTTTGCATAAAATCTCGTGATCGCCTACTTAGGTAGCCGGAAATATTAGGATTTGTTATAGATCTTATAAATAGTCAATATTGGCTTACAATCCAGAAATCAGAATTAGGTATTTATTAAATTAACTTTGTATTTTACAAATGTTAGGTACCTACTAGTACCTAATATTGTAATACGATTTTATAATATAAACTTACACAAACAAACAATATCTTCTAATCTAAATAATATAATTCATGTTCTTTTATAAGATTACTTTGTGTAAATTGTACCTTATTTATTTAAATTAGGTACAAAGTATGTATGTAGCATTTGCTACATACATACGACCATACTTTGTAAGACCATTCTCTGTACAATAATTAATGCAAATAAAATGATTATGAATGGGCGCCTACTAAAGAGCACCAAACAGTGAAAAAGCAAAACCTACAAGTCGCGCGTTGAAGTCTTTTATACGACATACATCAAAATTAGATCTTATCTTTTTCTATGTTTTCGTCTCTATAATAAAACGAATTAAAGGGAATGAGACACGAATGTCTACAAAATTAAAAAACAAAAATCTCTTTTTCAAAAATAATGAATATTGGTACACTATTTAAAATAATTGACGTTTAATTTATAAACGTAATTTCTTTTTCTTACATTTCAATTTCTAACTGCATCATTTCATTTACGAAATAAAGAAAGACTAAAACCAAATTAATTTTGCGTGCATCCTGTTTAACTTAGCCTTCGTTAGTTAAAATTTCAGTCACTTTCGCAAACTTGTTATCTGTAAAAGTGCGAAAGGACAAAACACATTTTAACTATAAAAGAGGAATAAGGGGGCTAGACTCTGTTTTCAGTCAGTCGATGTTTTCATCGATTTCATTTGTTTCTTGTTTTTCCTTCTTTGGTAATTACTAGCTATTATCATAGAAATTAATAGCGACCATTATCATAGAATAATCATTTATAATGGAAGGAATAAACAATAGTTTTATAAAGCGGAGTTGTAACAACAATACAAAATAGTTTCCTAAGTCAGTAATAGGCAGAATAGGTGTCTGCTACTTTTTAACAGACTTCAAAAAAAGGAGGACGTTCTCAATTCGACTGTACATAAATACGTTATTCGGTTGTTCGGGCATAACTTCCTCGTTTATGACCCGATATTGATGATTTCTTTTTTTTTTAATTATCCATTTATTTTCGGGTTTAATAGTTTTCAGTAGACACTAATATAATACCTACATATTTATTAATAGGTAGTTAGTAAGAACTTAATCGGAATGGGTAAGTATTTATTATAAAACTATCCACAATTTAAACTCATACAAATTCTGTAGTTAAATGCTATCTCGTATCTACTTTCAAACAAATATTTAGTATCAACAACATACATAGTTGTGTAGAAGTTCCGAAATCTGCATTTTACGAGCACAATTTCATTATTCATTTTATATTAAAATAACCAATCAGCTTTGCAAAAATATTTGCAAAACGACAGGTAACGTATACGGATTAGACGTTCCTGAGAAAGTGGACCATCAGCTGTTTTTGGTAGCTGAGGCTTATTCCAACATCGGCGGTGGGCGAATATTACCCATTAATGTTATGTAAGTATGTTGACACTAGTTGCAGTCACAGAACTTCTTTAGTGTCTATCTGTCAGTCTGCATTCATTGTTTATATCTCTCATATTAATATTTTAAATCGCAAGAAGACTGATGTTTCAAATACTAAACGACTCTCCGCAGTGCAGATCCGTGAACCGACCTAAATAAACCCATATTGCTAAATCTCTACCCAGAAGTCATGAATGAGACGACCCACTAACGAGTATTTGAGTGAAAAAATCGGACAAAAATATTTAATTTATTTATATCATTTTATGTGCAATTAAATTAAATAAAACACAAAGTTTGACCAATATAATAATTATATATTTAAAATTTTACATCTTTTTACATTTTTAGGATTCTTCAACTTCTTCTTCGTCGGAACTTTCGTCTTCGCTTTGTCTATTTTTAAATACCGTGCTGGCAGACATCATTTCTATTGCCTCCTTTGAGAAAGGCTGTCTTTTTTTATTTTGCGTCTTTCTGCTGCAGCTGATAAATGGATCTGAACTTAAAAGAAGTCTGTTTATTATATGTATGTTGCAGTCTCTGCGCGAAAATTTGCGGGAAAAATGTAATCTGTATTGCCTAAAATGTTTGTTTCGGGCTTCAGCTGCCTCTTCCGATAACTGGCCAATAGGTAGGAGTGCATGAGCTATTACTTCACCTCCATGTATCAAAATTTTGTGTATGGTTGGTGACATGGAATGCCAACCATACAGATCGACATATATTATTGCAGTTTCATTTGCGTATGCTTCAAATTTTTCTACATCAATGTTATTGCCACTTGATATTACTTCTAATATAACTTTAAACCTTTTTATTAAATCGACATTGATGCCAGTTATTCTTGAGGAGCATTCCGGATCTGCAAAAAATCTCCTTGACGTGTTCCCGTCATTAGTGTTCCCAAACCCTGCTTTGGGAACATCTACGAGTAATCCCATTTCCTCTTTAAAGGCTTTTTGTAGTTTTTCTTTAGTCTCTTTTACAATTCTTTTTTCTTCTGTAGACCGTGCTTGCCATTTTTGTAAAGGCAATTTATAGGCTAAATGTAAAATAGATTCGAAAAATCGAATTCTTGCGTGAAGAATTGATAATCCAAACTTCAACGTTTCTACTTTACTTTCTTTTTTAATTAATTTATTAAAATCCTTCGAAGTCTGTCCGCAAATGTAGCATCTCATTGTAGATGAGGTGTCTGTAGCAGCATTACATACCTTGCCATCAATCATGGTAAGTAACAGTTTATGTTTTATTTTGCTGCCATCAATTTCTGTCTCCTGGAGCTGTTCGGCTTAGTTTTCAATGTATTGTATTTCTTGTTTTGTGATATCTTTTGTTTCATTTATAAATCTTATACGTATGGGTCTGCAGAATCTGACTGAAGACGGAACCGGATTTTGCCAAATGATTTTTTTCTCCTCTTCTTCAATGATAACAGATAGTCTTAGAGGCACTAGTGAGCTTTGAAAAATATTTGCATCACTATCTCCGTGATTTTCGAATTTTGCTTGTATTGTGTCTGCTGAGATCCGTCACATCCCCTTTTCGAAATTAACACCATATTTTGTTTTTCTTCTTCAGTGCATGACGTATTGACAACCTCCGCTATATATTTGTACAAGCGCAATGCAGTGTGATTTAGTAATGCTTGAAGTTTAACTTCTGCGCTTGTCTCGGTGACATGTATTGATTCTTCCTCGGGATAACATTCAATCTTAGCCATTTGTATGACAGAATAGCATGGGTAAATAGCTTTACCAGATCTGTGGATTATTTCCCATTGTCTTCTAGTGAAATCACCTTCAACAAAGATAGCCAGTGCTTCTGCTGGCGTATATTTTTTTACAGTTGTTTGCTTCTTGGTACTAGAAATAACTTTTCTAAGTTTAGTAGCTCTGGTGGGTGAAGCCATTAATTCTTTAATTATTTTTGATGCATCTTTATTTCCTGAAGTGCTCTGACTCACGCCAGCAGCATAAGTCAACTCCTCGACAGATACTTGTTCACGCAGATCTTTTGTTTTTCTCCGTTTGCTACGGTCACACACATCTTCAAATGATTTTTTTGGACGTCCAGGTTTTGGTAAGGTCATTTCAGGCCAGTTAGGTAATTCTATCGAAGATGTAAGCCACACTTCATTACTTTTAAAAACCGTTCTTCTTTGTATGAAGCTCCTCTCCACTTCTTTTTGAATTCACTTTTAAAGTGCTTCAAACCATTTACCATTTTATGTTTCTCATGTTCCGGACAATTTGTCAATTGGACAAGTCTATCTTCAAACAATGAAAACTTTTCTTCTATTTTGTGGCCCTTGAATTCATTCAAGATCTCCCACAATGCTCTTCTAGTAAATATCTTGATAGTTCTCGAATTATCTGTACGACAAATAAATAAATATATTAACTTAAAATAATTGTGTAATTTTTACGTACAATTTAAAAGTCATATAAAACAAAATGGCGGACGTAGGCGGATGGTTTTATTATGATTTACAATAGCCAACAAATCAATTATTATATTGTTATAAAAGTTGTAGCCCGACAAGACACGACATATACAGAAAAACACGATTGTTTGAAAAAGTAAAGCAAAAAAATGTACCTAAATTGTAACTGTTTTAATATCACATAAAAATATAAATTTTATACGACAAAGTAATCATGTAATATTTTAAAATGTAGTACATACCTTCTTCTGCCATATCCAATAAAAGTTTTTTCTAAATTGAACCACACAAACACACAACTGTGAAGCGAAGTTATAGTGCGAACAAAAGTGCCGAAAACAAAGACATGCGACTCCACGAACGGCTGAGTTTCGACTGATTTGTTAAAACAGGTCTAGAGTGGGGGGATTTTTAATGGCCGCCGTCTAAAAGGTCGGTTACCTGGCTATAGGAACAATAGCTTACATGACACTTTTGAATAAGTTGCACATTTTTACTTATGTCCGATTTTATTGATCTAATAATCGTTAGTGCGACCTAGGGTTGATCAATGACACGGCAGACGTCATACCCTCTACCGTGACAGGTAAATGCGACTATCGTATCGCAAATCTCGAACAAAACTATACAGAGATGGTAGTTCCACAACAGTATCCGCGTATCGTGGTAGAGGTATCAGCCAATCGTCTTACAAAATCGGAGTGTAAGCATCTTTGCGTTGGTCGAAGTATAAAGCGTTGTCGAGATAGACGTAACAGTCATTCGGACGCAACAACTGCGCCGGCAAAGAAGTGAATTTACAAAACAACAATTTGATATAAACAACTTTTTTCAAAACCATCGTAAGTTTTGATTTAGTTAATTAATTAGTGTTAATAAGTGTTTGTGTGACCAGAAGGATTTAAATTAGTGACAACAACAAAAGTGGAAGTGCACGTAATATCTAAGCATTGTTTTCGTATAAATATCATAAATATTTTTTATGCAACCGTATCAAAATAATACCCGCAAACGGTTAAAAACTCTTGTGTAAAAACGGTTTTTAAAATGTGTTTTACTGCAAAAATATTATGAGTCCTAACATCTTGAGATTGCTTTCACTTTCAAAGTGCATACAATAATCTCTCAACAAGCGTAATCTGCAATAAATTGCCTCTAAATATTGTACTTCTTCGAAATTATAAATTATTGACTAGTAGTAGTGTTGTTAACACTAGGTAAAAATAAATTAGAACATATTAATAATTTCCCAGACGCGTTAATATCTTAATGTAAACTTGATCATATAGTTACACACCACTGTGAACTTAAACCGGTGAAAGCAGACAAGACGCACTCAACCAAAGTAAAATCCGGCACACATTTCCCACATTTCTGCTCAATTGTTCTGGATAATGATATAAAAACAATGGGTGAAATTTCCATACGTATTCCATGTAGATAGGTACGCACAAACGTGATCTAACGAGATACCTTAATCACTCGTAATGCTGCTGTAACGAATCGCATAAATAAACTCAGATATTATGTAAGTTGGTTACAAAACTTATGATGACGCATCGGCCAAAATCCGCAGCAGAGACTACTTATCGACTGATTGTACTACTTTTGGGTCGACACCACGGCAATGACATCAATTTGTTACTTTCTTTTGCAATAAAAACAAAAGGTGACCTCAATGGAAACTGTCTAATGCATACGTAATAGGAGTTCTTAAAAATTTTACTTTATTTTTTTTAATTATTGATACTTTCAACATTACCTACTCGAATAAGATTGTTTTCAATAGTTCTCAGTTTTGATTTAATGAAGAGCAGGTATGATATCATAATGCGTAACATGATATCCATTTAAATAACATAAGAGTGCTTTCTCAGCCTACGCTAACCAACGCGGTCGATGCGCTGGCGCAGTGCGCTGACATTACGGAACCTTATGTAAGCGCGAGCTGTCCGCGAAAGTAAAAGTGATTCTCGGCTCAGGTTTCGAAACAATGACATGCTTTACTGAATAAGGATCAAATCACTGTTTTTAACATAGAACTTCCTACCCTAAATTAAAACTAATTTCTAAACATTTTCTTTCACAGATCATGCGGTGGCATAATTTCACATTTCTACTGGTGTCTTTACTGATAGCGAGCACAGCAGCAGAATGGTCATGGGGTGCGGACTCAGAGAAAGACAAAGCAGCAGAACCCGCTGAAAAATCTACTGAACTATTGGAAGGGGAAACAGTTTCCGAAGCTCAAGAGAAAACTTCAGCTCCCGGAGATGATATCATTGAGGAATTGATCAACCGCAAACAGGGCAGAAGTTTGGATGACTTTGACGATTCAGTTTACAATGACCCCACCATCAAAGAAGCCTTGGACGCAGGAGACGATTCTGAAGCTAGAAATTTAATTAAAGGACGTCTTTGCACATTAGGACTTATAGCAGTATATATTTTTCTCTATTTTTTAAATGTAAAACGAACATGTACCTGCACTGAACCATATTTTTAACTGATTATTTTAATTTACAGTGTGAAGACGAAGATACAGAAGAAAAACGCATGTTTTTATCTCCAGACGAATTAATCTACGCGCAACCTGTTGATATCAAACCTATTGGAAAACCAGTCGCTTCAATTGCAGTTCGTGGGCCGCCAAGAGCCTATGGTCCACCGAAGCCAATGCACTACCCACCGCGTCCTCAGAAGGTTCCACCTAAGCGAGTTGGATACGGTAGCCGCCCAGGGTTTTCTGAAAAATATGGCGTAGCTGGTAATAATTTCCAATTCTCACAGAGCAGTAACAACTACGGTGGTTACGAAGCCAACTACGTTACTAAGCCTCCCTCATTTCCCAATGAAGGTCCTTACTCTTTCGAGAACTCAAAACCAGGTCCTGTGTACAATAAGCCATCAATCTCACAATCCGGTTCAAAAACTGACTCAATAGTGCAACAACACGTTCATCATCACTATGTACACGGTGATACCGAAAAAGAGCCCAAAGTTATAATCAAACCTGTGGCTATACCTGTAGGGTCAGTGGGTCATCTTGGATCACAGAGTCACGGCCACTCTTCTGACATTATTACTGCATCTGGAGCTGACTTCAGCGCAATATCATCTGGAGGATTCAAGCCCATGACTGGATCTTTGCCTGGTCCTATCTATGAACCAGACACTATTTACGGATCTCAATATGGGCATAACAGTTATAACAAGGGGTCATCGAATATCTTGCAAAGTCAATCGCTACCCAACCAGTATCAAAACAACGCATTTGAAGATCAACAAAAATATGGTGGTTCTCTGGGTTCTTATGGACAAAATTCTGAATTTTACAAAAAGGAACTGAATGTAGCATCTGGTAATAACTTATACAACCAAGGACCAGCTACTTTCAGTCAGTCAAATAATTATCAAGAAAACTATCATGAAGCTAAAGCTCAAGGGTTCGAGTGCGTTTGTGTAAATTACGACCAATGTCCTACTCAAGAAATTATTGGCCGCAGAGATGATTTGTACCTTCCCATTGATCCACGAAACAAAGGTAGCGAAATCGCAGCTTTATCAGATGAGCAGCTAGATAACCTCAATAAAACTGAAATCGCAGATAAATCAGACAATGACTCTATGCAAAACATCACAGACTCGACTGTTAAGAAAGTGAGCAAACGTGATATTTCTGAAGACCAAAAATCGGAGGCTTCGGAGACAAAAGAGGCTGAACCGGTAAGTTAAAATGTTTTATAATTTCCATTTTCACCCAATACAATTAACATCAGTCCTAATGCTATCCACTAATTTATATTTGACTAACATCCATTCCATCCATATCATGTCACCATATTGTTTCATTTGTTGATGTATTTAGTATTTGAACACATGAAAGACTGGGGTAACACAGTTACACTCTGTTCTTAAACATTTAAATTAGTAACATGGGCAGATTGTAACTGATATCAAAAGAAAAACTAAACAATGGGCACTGACAAAATCTAACACATTAAAATTATAATTGATATAAGTGCATATCACTGCAGCGCCTCATTGGATTGTCCGGCTACGGCGGCAATGGCGGCGAAAAAAAAGTGCAGCCCACGTTTGGTGTCTCTTTTGGGTTGCCCCAGCCTTCCCACTCTGGCTATCCTATCAATCCTTTCGACGGAAATCCTATTCACAATCCCTATGGCCCAGCCATTAACAGCGGCGGTCTTAATTTAGGTCTCTTATCTGTGAGTCCACTATTATCCGTCCAAGTGACTAAAAATGATTATGGAGAGAAAGTTGTCAAACCTTTTGTTAATTTACACGTAACACCTAATGAACACGTAGTTAACAAAATTGGTCATTTGTTCCACGAGAAAAAACATTATCTTTTGAATAAACACGAACATTACCACCACCATAACCCTTACCCCTATTCTCATGGTCACCACTATCCGCCCTCGCCACCGGTCCATCACTACAAACCGTCTTACCATCACCATCCTCATGGACCACCTCATTTAGGACCTCCAGTATATTCCCCGCATTACACACACTATGAGCCAGGACATTTCAAATCACATCAGTACAGTGCTCATGAACCACCTGCACCAGTATCTCACCAGTACAGCGTCCATGAACCTTCTGCATCAAATGAAGATTACTATGATGACGAAGGAGGTCAATATGATGACACCAATGACTATAGTAATCTTCAGGATGGTGGCTATCATAACTACGGTTACGAAAGATCGGCTAATACTAGTTTAGGGAATAATAAGAAAGATGGTTACGCAAACCGTTACGCCTATTCCCGATCCCTTACCCTTCCTTCTAACCGTGGGGCTAACCGAGGAGGCCAAACCATTCGTTTCCCCAACAACAGAAAGAAGAGAGAAATCAGTGTAGATGAAATGAATGAAACAATAGAAGAGGTAATCAATCCCTGCAAACCTAACTTCCATAAAACTAAGAGTAGCATTAAAATTCAAAATTATTTTGTTAATAATATTATTTTTAATGGTTCCAGCGTCAAGGATATTTCGGCCGTCCTCAGCAACAGCAATGTAGACAGAATCAAGTATGCTGCCGCCGCCCTCTCAGACCACAAGCTGGCAACCGAGGCCAGTGCGGTATTAGACACTCCCAAGGCATCAATGGAAGGATTAAAACTCCGGCTTATGTTGATGGGGAGAGTGAATTTGGTGAATACCCATGGCAAGTTGCTATTTTGAAGAAGGATCCTAAAGAATCGGTGTACGTCTGTGGAGGAACTCTCATCGATGGGCTGCATTTAATAACAGCTGCTCACTGTATTAAAGCGTAAGTATAAAAACATGCAAAGAAATTACCAAATGAAACACAATATTAGACCTTAAAACTCCACAACTCATAAGTCAACATAAATATTGTACCTAACTAATCTGAAATATTTTGTTTACAGACACAAAGGCTTCGAATTAAGAGTCCGTCTAGGAGAATGGGACGTAAACCGCGACGTTGAATTCTATCCATACATCGAAAGAGACATTGTATCTGTGCACGTTCACCCTCTTTACTACGCTGGCACCTTAGACAACGACCTAGCAGTTCTAAAGATGGACCACCCTGTCGAATTTACAAAGTACCCTCACATCAGTCCCGCCTGTTTACCCGATAAGTATACTGACTTCGCCGGCCAGAGGTGCTGGACTACGGGCTGGGGTAAGGACGCTTTCGGTTCCAACGGAAAGTACCAGAACATTCTCAAAGAAGTCGACGTTCCAATACTATCTCATGGACAATGTCAACAGCAGTTGAGACAGACTAGACTGGGATACAACTACGAATTGAACCCAGGATTCGTCTGCGCTGGCGGTGAAGAAGGCAAAGATGCCTGCAAGGGTGACGGCGGTGGCCCATTGGTATGCGAACGTGGAGGAACTTGGCAAATTGTTGGAGTAGTATCCTGGGGTATTGGTTGTGGTCAAGTTGGAGTTCCTGGAGTGTACGTTAAAGTCGCTCACTACTTAGACTGGATCTCTCAAATCACTGGGAAATTCTCTCCTTATTAAATATTAGAATAAAATCTCCTAATATTAGAATAATTCAAGTAACGTCACAAATCGACTGAATGTCACGTACTTAAATATTTATTGTTAGGTATTAGGTGATATTTATAATATCTTTAATTTATTAAATCTTTGGATGGTAATATCCGGAGAAGTAAAGTAATTGCTTATGCAAATTTTATATGAAATTCAATAAAACAATCAATTTCAAAATTACTTTTTTTGTTTTCCTACTGTGCAACCACTGTGCAACTCCTGCTGTGATCCTTTACTTTAACCTTATCCTAATCCCACCTAACTAATAATATAAATCGGAAAGTTTGTTAATTTGTTTGTTTGTTCCCTCTTCACGGTAAAAAGATTAGACCGATTTAAATGAAAATTGGCAAAGTGGTAGTTTAAGGGATGAAGAAGTTCATGGGATACTTTTGGTCCTGAAATTCCCGGGGATCGGGACTTACGCGGCTGGAACCGCGAGGCTCAGCTAGTAATTTAATAATTACGCAACAGAATCATAGTTCACAGTACATAAGTACTCCTTTTAGAAAAAATATACTAGAACCTTCATTTAGTTATGCCTAGTCAATGTCTATTGACATACGCTTGTCTTGTGTGTATGTCATATTGACGAGTTGATCTAGAACAAGAATCAAATTCTAACGATTTTACAAATAAAGGTGATTATATAGATATAAAAATGGCAAAAGCAACAGAACGCAAAGGTAAATCCAAAGATCCAAAAGCAACTAACGAAGCTTTGGACGCGCTGGCAAACTTCACACTACCAGACAGTCTGCCTTGTTCCGAAATAGAATTCCCTATTCTTATAAAGAAATCTCATAAAGTTAAATGGGAAGAAATATTACAAGAAAGTAACGACGAGTACGCAGAAATCGAAGCATACACTAAAAGTAAACAAGAACCAGAATTGAAACCACCGTTTCAGAGTAAGATTTTACATGATTTTACAAAGTTTGTTAGTTTGTTTGGTTAATAAATAAATAAATAAATATTTCAGGACATATTACACATCGCCATCCAGCCCCAAGCTAAGCAACTTAATGCTTGTGTTATGGGTGCCAGATAACGGATAAACTACTTATATTTTTTTTTTTTTTTTTGTAAATATATACATATTATACATATTATAGGAAACACCCAAGATTTGACGCTTTGTTGCCGGTTGAACGCTTTATCTCAGGAACTACTGGTTCGAATTGTAAAAATATTTTTGTGTTGGATCATTTATCGAGGAAAGCTGTATAACACACGCTACGGGCTACGACTAATAGAAGCAGAGCATCAATGAAAAATGTTGCAAAAATGGAAAAATAAACCTTTTGAGAGCTTCCGTTGCGCGCGCTGCGTAAACGGCTTTATGCAAAATCATGTACGACGTTATTGTTCCCCTAAAATATTGTATGGCGGAATAATTCCCCTTAAATATTCTAAAAAAAAGTTCGCAACATCAAATGACGCATTTGTTTACCTACATTCTAAAAAAAAGTCCGCAACAGCAATCTACGTTTTTTGCTCAATCAATTTACTAAGGCGCTTCATAAATTTGCTAAGTGTACAAAACTTGCGTGTGTAACGCGGGGTATTTTCTGCGAACACTCGCCCGTAGAGAAAGCGTTCCGTTGACCGTCCGGCCGCGCCGCGTACCCTTTTTCGGACACATCTGGACCCCAGATGTGCGTGGGATTCCGCGCGCCCGGGCAGGTATCGACAATACTGACGCTCCTCGACGGCCAATCAGAGAACTAGGTTGTAAAGTGACGCCAACCGTAAGCCAATAGTGGCCTAGCGCGGGACTCATGCGCTGCGGTCACAAATATTGGCGGGGGTGGTGGCTGATGGATTTTCCGGCCAGACTGATACGTACAGTACACCCTTGTACCGTACGCCCGTACCTAATAGTTAGGTTCGCTCTAAGCCTATTATTAAGTGTCTCTATTGTATAGTCATAAGATCCTCATGTGTGTATATTAATGTGTAGCGAGTAGATAAAAGTGATTAAGTATAGAAACTTAGTGTTTGATATTTCCATCACGCCTCCTGCACGTAGAATTAATAGAAGAACGTCCCACCGTGGCGGTTTTCTTACACGTGTCTTTTATTCAGAAACTGAATGTGACTACATCATAAACGAAGTTTTCGTTTATCTCATTCCGGCATTAGAAGAGACACTCGACAAAGCTAAGATTTGGGACGTACTTGTCAGACAAAGAAGTTTCTTTAATGGAATTGATTGGATAGTGCAGGCAAGTTACCATTATGGTCGGCTGCATAATTGCAGACCCACAGTAGAGCTCCAAAACGGCTGTTATAAGAATGTTTTCAATACAACCAAGATTCTAGTTTGAAGTCTTTTAACTCATGAATTTATCAAACAAAAATTATTAGATTAAAAACATTCCAAAAATAGTAATTTTAGAACTCTACTGTGGGTCTGTAATTATTCAGCCGACTACTTAGTTGTCTTGTTGTCACAAGCTGTCATAGGTAAGTACGTAATATTTAGGAAGAATATGGGTAAAACATTTTTAGGAAAGGATATTGTCCGGACTATGTATGATCTATCTACCTCCTACACATAAAATGAATCCCTATTTTCCTTGGTCACGGCATCACGCGTGAACGGCTGGACCGATTTCGCAAATTGTTTTTTTGTTGTGTTTGTTATTGTCAGGAGGATCTTATGGTTTTTTAAACGAACGCGGGTGAAACCGGTGGGCGTAGCTAGTCAGTTAATAAATAAGTGCTGCGAGGCTCCCAAACCAAACGTGCAGCACCTATTCATCTGCCTCTCCAGTAGCCGCTACGCTAGAAAATAAATTGGTTCTTAAAAAATATCATGATTTATTATGACGACCCAGTTGGCACAATGGTCACCTAGCTGGACTTGCCAAACACATGGTTGCAGGTTCGATTCCCGCCTCAAACAAGTATTTATTCTTGGATATTTGTCTATGGTCTGGTTGTTTCCATGTATTATAAGTATAGTAATTTACAAAAGAAAAGTATGTAAGTAGTAAGTATATCCGTTGTCTAGCACCCATAACACAAGTCTAGTTACTTAGCTTGGGGCTGATGCGATGTGTGGAATGTCCTGCGATATTTATTTATTTAATATTACAGGTGTTATGGAACAATAACCCACGTTACCCAGATCGAAAGACGCATGAATTACACGTATTTAACATGCCGTGGGTTCGAAAATATCTTGCTGAACAGTAAGTTCACAACACAATTGTTTTACTAACCTATTTAATACAGGTAGGTTCCTAAATACCAACTATTTATTTTATTAAGATGTTACTTGTATACGGGCTGTTTTCCGCAATAAGACTCTTTCCTTTTTGCGTGAAGATGACTCTTTCCTTTTTGCGTGAGGATGCAATAGGCTTGCCCAGCACCTATTACGCTCTCAGCTGAGACGACCATGTCCAGAGGAGAGAACTTGTCAATACTTCTGGAGCCAACTAAGCCGCGGGTTTCATCACGTTATTTTCCTTCACCGTAAGAGTAATGTCAATTAGCGCACATACATTTTTCTTAAGAAAAATTCATCGGTGCACGGCCGGGATTTAAACCCACGACCTTTAGAATGAAAGTCGAGGTATCTACCACTAAGACAACACCGCTCTTTATTACAAAGCTCTACAGGTTCAGTACAACAACATCTTCAGGATGCTGTTGAGGCAGTGCATGCGTCGGGTATGTTCGCGAAGGCTCGCACGGATGATTTTAAAGCTATCATGCTCAATAAAGTAGCATCATTATTCCGACGGTTCAGGGCCAGCAGAAATAGCATCCTGAAGATGTTTGAGTCAAGGTACGATGGCCCTTTTCACAAACACTGGACTGCAATCTTGTTGGGAGGGGAGAGAGCGGTGTTCGGTGTCCAGTGATGACTTGTGTAGGTACGTGTGTGTTGTGTAGTCTTATGATGATTAATATTATTTTTGTGTACATTATTTTGTACATAGATTATTTTATTCTTATTATTGTATGCCCTATATGGAATTCTATTCTGAAATATATTATTTAATAATAATGAACATGTAATTATCTCGTTATTAATTGAAAGTCCTAGGCCATACTATCCGAAGTCCTGGTTGTGGCCTGACGACTACGCAGCCACATTGATACAGAAAACAGTGAGACAGTACTTCGTGCAAAGAGAAGAAGATGTGCAGGAAATGCGTGACTTTTGGCGGGTAAATAATTTTGACATTATCATGCAAAGTATGCTGAATCCAAAATAGCTCTTTAAGATTTTAATAGGAGACATCTGGTCATTTTTTTAAACTGGTTCGGACAAATCTACCAATACACATTTAAAAAAGGTGGACTTTTAGACCGCTGAGTAGTTTTTGCGTGGGCAAAATTTACCTATGTTCATCACTCTGAAAGAACTACGAAAATGTAGCATTTTAACTAGTTTGTGGCCCTACTGCTGGGCACAACACCCTTGTGCTTGGGAGTCGCTTGCTTCTGAGGCGTGTGCAGACTCAGGTTTCTGAGTTCGAGGACGCACGAAGGCATGCGTTAGACAAGCGTGATCAGCTGAAGAGTAAGCCACCTTCTGCCATTGTTGACATGAAAACGGAGTTCTGACGTGTGCTTGCTGTAGACGGACTTTTGTAAACAAGATAGGTTACATTTATAAGTCACTAAAGGGCTAAACATTCGAACCCATAAGGGTTCTTTTTGCAAATACCAGTCGCCGAAGTCGAAATCGACTAGATGGACTAGATAGACATAAACAAAATTCATAGACATAGACATAGAATTCATAGATTCAAGTGCGTTGAATTAAGAAAATTAAGGAAAATTAAAGGGGAAAAAATAGATGTTGTTCGATTCTCAGACCTAACGAATATACACAAAAAAATTCATACAAATCGATTCAGTCGTTTAGGTGGAGATTGGTAACGCGACTCGCGACACTAGATTTTTATATATTTAGGGACCGGCTGTCCCAGCAAACGTTGTTTTGCCATTTACAAAAAAAATAACTAAAGGAAACAAAATAAAAAATAGATAGTAGCCGATTCTCAGACCTACTGAATATGCATATAAAATTTCATAAAAATCAGTCAAGCCGTTTCGGAGTATGGTAACTAACATTGTGACACGAGAATTTTGGGTTATTGGAAATTAATTGACACGGCGTTAAGGGCTTCTTCTGTGCACCTTAACGATCAACTTTTGTTCTACGACTTTTAGAAATTCATTATAAAAATATTCCATACAAAAATAAAAAATTAAATCCAACAGTTCAAATAATACTCAACTCTACGTCTACGTCACAGAATCAATCATAGTAGGTATGGTACAACCCGATCGGGTCGCACGCAGCAGTGCGCCCCCTGCCGATCGCGCGCGCGCACTTGCCGCATAGACATAGAAAATTACCAGACAGTACGAGAAACACTTAAATATTTTTTTTGGGATATGTATTAAGTTTCGACAAAAGTCGTAGAACAAAAGTTGTTTGTTAAGGTGCACAGAAGAAGCCCTTAACGCCGTGTCAATTAATTTCCAATAACCCTGTATAATAGACTTTACATATTAGATTAATTTTTGTTTCAGAAACTGGAGATGGAACGCATGTATCCTGATATGGAAATGAATCCGTATTTAGCTAAGAAATTTGCCTCAGAGCCTAGTTTCAAAAAGCACTAATATCAATAGATACTCTACTTTTTCCTTGATTTTTTCAAGCTTCAAAAAATATTTTTTATTTTGATATTCCCGAGGGATCCGTACTGACGCGGGTGAAACCGCGGGGAGTAGCTAGTCAGATATATTTGATTGAATATTATTTTTTTAATCTTAAAAATTATATTTGTGTTGCAACCTTTATTTTCATAGTTTTGCGTGCTTGGATTTACTTGTGTTCTAGTCATTTTTAATAGCAGTTAAATTGCAAGCTGGGAACATTTATTGAGTTTATGTTGAAATAAAGTTTGAATTTGTAACTTCATCTATTTATTAATTAATGAGTAATAAATCTACGGTTGTAAATAATAGAATAATTAACTAAGAGGTACACCTTGATAAAGTGATGGGCTAGCTGGTTCACCGAGGCCCATGGTGAACTGGATAGTGGGTTTCTCATCTCCTTTAGCAATCCTTTTAACTCTGTTTGGACTCTGGTTGTAGCTGAGTGGCATTGTGAAGTGCTTCAGAGGCTGAAACATTTAAAATGGTAAATTACTTAAAAGCTCCAACATTCCACAGAAAATCAAATATTGTAGTTTAGCCCACAGCGCCATAGACAAAGCGGTGTTGGCTTAGTGGTAGATACCTCGAGATTCATTCTGAAGGTCGTGGGTTCGAATCCCGGCCGGCCGTGCACCAATGGATTTTTCTTAGGAAAAATGTATGTGCGCTAATTGTCATTGCTATCTATCTAATACCTGTTTGTTAATCCCTACATATTTATTACACTAACACAAAGAAACACCCAAACCAGAACAAATATTTGTTTACAGAAACAAATAGGTGTCTTTATACAAATAATTGTTTGATGGCGGGAATCGAACCCGTTAATTTCTGCGTACCAGGTGTTTGCCCACCGTTCCACAGAGGTCATCAATAAATGTGATTTAGGTATTATCACATCACACTAAGAAATGTATTTTTTTTATAAAAAAAAAATTATATTGCCGGACATTCCACACGTCGCCATCTAGCCACAAGCTTAGTAACTAGACTTGTGTTATGGGTGCTAGACAACGGATATACTACTTATATACTTTTCTTTTGTAAATATATACTTATAATACATAGAAACAACCAGACCAAAGACAAATATCTAAGCATAAATACATGTCTGAGGCGGGAATCGAACCCGCAACCCTGTGCTTGGCAGTCCGGCATGGTGACCATTGTGCCAACTGGGTTGTCATTTTTGAATACATGAAACTATAAATATTGCCAGGCTGAGCCCGAACTGAGCACAGTCAAGCTGAGCCAAACTATATCTACTAGGTAGGTAGATATAAACAGAGGTACAGAGATTAGAATATAGTAAAAATAGTTTTAGTAATTGGACCCTAATTACTAAAACTACACTGACTGTCTGTCACCAGGCTCATATCTCATGAACCGTGATAGCTAGACAGTTGTTTTTTTTACAGATGATGTATTTCTGTTGCCGTTATAACAACAAATACTAAAAACTTACTAAATGTACCTAATTTCTGATTGACATTAGGTCAAACTAAGCAATAAAAGATATAAAATTTACTTCAAGTGCTTTCCTTTCACGATCACTATTAATAAACTTTCTCATAAGCGGAGGCATTTCAATACAATTTGGTAGAATTTCTTCAGAAACAGTAAAATTGTTAGCAGCTTCTAACAGTTTGGCTTCCTCATTCTTTGGTATGAGTTGGTAATCAGGCTTGTAAGAGGTTCGGTAGATTTCTGTTAGTTTTTCCAATTTTCTACCTCTAAATGTCTTTTCCACCCAAACTTTGACTCTACGACGTTCCTGAAACATTATAGAACTTATCCTTATTTAAGTGTATACAGAAAGTTCACCTTAACAGGATTCAAACCCACAGCCTCGCATTACACAAAAACCCATTTTAAAATATTTTTTAAACTGATGGGCATTAAGAAATTTTTGTTTACAAATCCCTCGGAATCAACATGTAATGAAAATTTGTGGAATAACCCATTAGAATTAGTTACTAATTTACACAATGATTTATTTGTTGTATACCTCGCGCAGCGAATGGTGACCTCTGCGGTAAGTGGAAGGGGTATGCGCAGAACTCGATATTTATATAAAAATTGAGTTCTGCGCATACCCCTTCTACTTTCCATCAGAGGCCAACATTTGCTGCGCGACGTATACCATACATTATCTTTTTTAATAATTTACAGTTGTTCGCTCACATGTAACTCACTATTAAATAGAAGAGAAAAAGACTCATCACAAAGCACTTAACTATGAGACCAATCAGTCTGAAACTATACATAGGGGTTCCTTTTAGGTCGTAGGGTAGCACTAAGAAAGGATATTGGGAAATTTGACCTATAAAGGGCAAAAAAGGGCTGATAAATCATTCGTAGAAACTATTATGTATTGTGTTTATAGGTAACCAATATCACTTGATACACTAACGCGAGTGAAACCGCTGCTGGGCGCAGTTCGTTTCTTATAAAAACCAAATTTTCAATGCGAAACGGTAATAAATAGTATGTTTAGGTTAGGTTGGTGGTTAAGGTAAGATCTTGGTAGGTACTTAGGTATTATTGGTCTTTCAATATGAAAAATCACTTTACCTCATCAGGACAGGTTTCAACCTTCACTATTTTCATGAAAGTTGGTTCAGGATACCTTTGGAAGACTGACCGGATGATTATCCTACCAACTCCTAGATTTTTCAAGCTTCCAACAATTTCCCATAAAGTTTTTCCTTTAAAATCAGTTGTTCTACCGACGTATTTGATAACCTGTGTTGTAGCCATTGTTATTATTTACAAGAAACTGAAAATAAGTTGCTTGTCTTTTACGGAAAATGATAAAAGCCACTGAAACAACTTCTTCAGACACAAAAATCGCAAAGCAGAAAATGTTCGAAATAAAATGACAATGATTGTCTAAACTTATGACATTTTCTTTTTGTTCTAAATTAAATTATGACTTCGCACGACTTGTGTATAAGGACGACGACAATAGTTGAATCTAGGTGTTCTGTGAGTTGAATCTTCAATAAATAATTAAAGGATTTGACCCATACGTGACCATGATACCATAATCATAATACTAAGATTACTGTTCGACCATTGCATTGTATGATATTTCCATTTTATCGCCATTCCATTATGAATAGCGTTTGTATCCACTTGTATCCGTATGCACATAAATGGCAACAACAGCAATAAAAATAAGAAAACAACTTCTGACAATGCTATTCTACTTTGATTCATTGTAACTAGATGGCGTGCTAAGTTAAACCATGGTTGGGTAAATCTCATTTTGACATTTTTATTATTTTTCAGCATTCTTAAAAACCAGGCATGTAGGGTAGAATTTCTTAGAAAATTCACAAAAAGCGTAGGTATGTTCAAATATGGTTCAAATCATTGTTGTCTTTGGGTTTTTTTTCGACACTATGCCAAGCAGCTCCATCTATCGGGGTACCTATATGTATATTATATAGATGGCGCTGGGTATGGGGTATTTTGATCGTAGGCAGTGCACAAGAACGTATAGTACCTACGCATAGATAGTAGACTAGAAAAGCTCATTCAAAAGGGAACCGTAAAGGTGGACGCAGATTGATATGCGCCGAAAGAATCGATTTTTTGCCGTCCACGGAAAAAGGTACCTTATAATATTTAGAGTTATGGTAGGTATCTACATTTATATTTCCGATGACGTCATCCGAGTCGTCCGTATCGTCAGAGGCGGCCGACGCTGAAATAAATAAATGAATAAATGTACCTTATCTCTATTAGTACCTATAAGGTACCTTTTTTCCGTGGACGGCAAAAATTCGATTCAATCGGCGCGTATCAATGTGCGTCCACCCAAGGGCGGATCCAGGGGGGGGGTCATGGGGGTCATGACCCCCCCCTGAGCTGGTTCCAGGACTTAGGTGGACCACTAATTGAACATAATGATTTTATATTATATTTTATATTTTGTCACCATACAGATTTTATGTAACTACATACCTTCAATATTTAATTACTTAATTTAATATAATAACTTTGTATGATGGCCAACATTTGGGAACGAACGCATCGAAAATTTGAATTTTACCGCGCCATATAACGTCTAGCTAGACCTTACCTCAATCGGTATCGGAACGACTTAACTTCAACGAGATGGCAATATACAGGATGTCCGGTAATTAATGGATAAGCGGGCACCTACGGATAGAGGACACTGTGCCGGTTCAGAAAAATGAAAGTTATGTTCCATGAAAGTCTTCCGGTTTCCGAGATATCCGCCATTTAAAATAAAATTCACTTCTTTCTCTATGTTTTTTGATGCCAAAGTTGCAAATGAAGGAATTATTCAAATCTCTTTTTTGGATAATATTCCAGGATAAAAACAATAATTTTTATGACCCATTAAAAGTTTTTTTTTAAACTAAGACTGAACTCTAACTTCATGATTTTTTAATTTTTTAACCTGAATTTTAACTTTTCCCGGTGTAAAAAAATGTTTAGTCACCCTGGTTCCAAATTAAAAATTATTATTAACCCTGGTTTCATATTAAAAATTATTTTTAATTTGGAACCATTAGGTATTAGATGCTGGCAATATCACGGTCGTATTATACCATTTTAGAATCTCAATGAAATAGGCAACGTTTTTTTATATTTGGCACCAGGGTACATTTTTTTACACCGGGATAGCTTAAAGTTCAGGTTAAAAAATTAAAAAATCATAAAGTGCTAAATAAATAAAAAAGTTGCCTATTTCACTAAGATTCTGAAATGGTATAATATGTGGTAGGTATTGCCAGCATTCAATACAAAATTAATTCCTATTCAAGTCGGCCAGAGCTGTCTTTCTTCCTTTTTTTCATAGTAAATTCGGGGAATTTCAGAACCAAAATTTCTTGTATATTTTAAGTACAATAAAGTAAAAGTAGTAGGTACCAACTACTACTTTTACTTCACAAAAAGCATGCTCTTGCTCATTTTATTAGAAATTAATTTGGTATTAAATACTGGTAATACCATATATTATACCTTTTCAGAATCTCAATGAAATAGGCAAGTTTTTTATTTGGCAGTAGGGAGACCATACATTTTTTTACACCAGGATTGGTTAAAGTTTAGGTTAAGAAATTAAAAAACCATGAAGTTTGAGTTAAATCTTAGTTTTAAAAAAAACGTTCAATGTGTCATAAAAAATATTGTTTGCATTTTTGATAGCACATTTATCCTGAAATACTATCCCAAAAACAGATTGGGATAATTCCTTCATTTGCAGTTTTGGCATAAAAAAACATAGAGAACGGAGTGATTTTTTTTTTAAATGGCAGATATCTCGGAAACCGAGAGACTTTCATAGAACATAACTTTTGTTTTTTCTGATCCAGCACAGTGTCCTCTATCCGAAGGTGCCCGCTTGGCCATTCATTACCGGACACCTTGTATGTACAAGTTATTATAATGTGTTAAGTTCTTCAAATGTACAATAAAGAATAAATATTTTTAAGTACAGTACGTACGTACATTAATAAATACCTACTTTTTACTTGTATCTATTGCTATCAAAACTAAATTATAAGTTCTTGACTTGACCACAACTATATGTGACCCCCCCCTGGCGCCAAAGCTGGATCCGCCCTTGCGTCCACCTTTAGAAGGAAGACCTGCAGCAATTGAGAAGCCCAAATTCTCCAAGTGATTCAACGAAATTGAGGAGTTTGCGAATGAGGACCTTAGATAGGGATGATAGATAACCTTATTATTTGTTACTAGCTATTTCCCACGTCTTTACCAGGGTTAATTTTACATCCCAGTGATTCCAGGGATTGAACTGAACATCCTTTATCTACAAAGATAATGTATTGCAACTTGATTTTAACAAACAATCCCATAACAATCCCGATAATATAGCTTACTAGGTATGTGTTTATGAGATACATATTAGAATTGGTTCAGTGATTTCGAAGATTAGTAGCTTCAAATATCCAAAGTCCCTCTTTTATTACCTACTAGCTGCGCCCGAGGTTTCACCCGCGTAAGTCCGATCTTTCTCACCGTTTAAACCTTCCCTGGACTACGACAAACATTTCAAAACCGAAATCATCTAAATCGGTCTAGCCGTTCTCGAGTTTTAGCGAGACTAACGAACAGCAATTGATTTTTGTAGATTATATAATATTAGTAGGTAAGTATACCTAGAAAATCTTAGCAGTAAAAGACAATAATAAAAATCAACTTCAATTTATTCTCAATTTCTTAATTCGTTACTGGAATTTATGCAATATAAATGTAAAATATAATTACAATAGTTAACAGTTACTAAATTTAAATGCAGTTTATTATTATGGATTATTTTATTATAGGTACATATTAATTTTAGCAATGTCATGGAAAAATCCAATGTATTCTGATGAACAATTTATTGTAAAACATGCATTTAAGCGCATGTATTAAGATTATGCAGTAGTGTTAAAATCTTATCACAACTGTACTAAACAATGTTTAAAATTGAACTACGGATTACATCCTTTTTTGCAATAAATACTAAATTCAAACATTACAGGCAAGTTTAGGCATTCATTAATTATTAAATTATCAACAAAACGAACTTACATTCGATAAGTACCTAATCAGAATGTTTACTGAAATATGTACCATGACATTGAACACTAGGGCCCGTATTAATAAATCACTCTCAATATCGATCTTGAGTGCGTATCAATCGAGTGAGTCTTGAGATGCGGTCACTATCTTAAGTTAGGCGTTAATTAATAGATAAAACTCAAGTTTTAACCAGGCTGATATCGCTCTTGAGATTTGAGACTGATCTTGAATGACAGTAACGCTTTGTTCTTACCTTAAATGATATGTTCTTACCTTAAGGTAGGTAGTGTCGTCATATTTTGCTGTCAACTTGTTTTTAATGTGAAAATATTAAAAAAAATGTAAGATTTGTATGACCCGCAATCAGACTTGAGTTCACGAAACTACATCTTGAGACATATTTTGAGAGCTGAGTTTGATTTATTAATACGGTATGACTCAAGTGATACGTCGCTCTTTAATCGCGTCTTAAGATAGGTTTATTAATCAGCGCAGCAACTCAAGAGCAAACTCAAGATTGAAATCGATATTGAGTTCGGTTTATTAATACGGACCTAGAAGTTCGCAGTTGATTGCTTTTATAACAACACAAAACATAAACTAATACATTCAATTCGAATTACTATCAAATAAAGCAATCCCAGTACCAAACATTTCAAATTAATAATAGTAGTGATTAATTAAGCAATCCAATAGCAACTTTGTCACCTTCGGTGGCTCTATCCGTATACCCTTGCTAAGATAAATTAAAGTGCAGAAATAATAATGCACAAGAAGCGTGACCTCTCGCTCTCGACGTATCGAAGAGTTGGCTGTCAATACGAGGGCGGCGCGAGTACGCGGGCGATCGGGGCGCATCGTGTGCGCATTGTGCCCACGCCCCACCGCCCTACAGCGCCGCTCGGGCACGTTACATTCGACACACGAGCGACGCAAGAAGCTAACCTTCTTATCTACGGCGGTTTTGCACTACCGGTCCCAAATAACCATCGGTCGACCTCTATACAGTCCCTGTTTAATGCAGATCTAAAAACCGCCGAACATAAAATTTCCTAATTTTATTTTATTACTGTACAGTCACATTCCGTTGGCAAAAATTAAATAAATAATATTAATTAAATTTAGCTATAAATTGCCTAGTTACCAACAGGAATGGGCTTCGTGAACACGCGGGTGGTGAATAACAAGTCCGTTCTTACAAACCGGCCCGTAGCCTATAGTCACACGGGCCCACGGGTACATTATACACTACAACTAAGCGATCGCGGTTATAATAATTTACGACAAATATTTACACACATCATCGCAGTTATTCACATTAAATAAGGAACTTATAAGAGTAATAATAATTTAATTTAGTCTGGATATTAACTATAATTATAGGAATCAGTCAATGTATCCACAGTGATCGATCGGTAGGTGATGTCGTCATTTCGTACTGTGTCCAGCCGGCGGCGGCAGCGGCGCGGCGCATGGCCAGGCGCGTGGGGCCGGAGTCTGGGCTCAGCATGCGCTGGCGTCGTCGGCCCCAGGCCAGGGCCGGACTGAGGCTAGTGATGTGGCGGGTGCGAGGCACCGCGGCGCCGATGGCGCGCGGGCGCGTCTCGACCACGCTGGCGTTTAGGTCGTATCCCGCCCATATGTGCCGATGCGCACTTCATCGATCACGCGCTCCCACTCCAACGCGTACGATTCCGGGTCTTCCAGGTAATATGTGCGATTCGGCTGTTAACAATAAACAACACCTTTATATTATGTATTTAAAACGGAATTAATTGATTAACAATTTAATATTTACGTAAAACAACAAACGTAATCCTATCATCTAAACTTACCGTGTGCACTAAAAATATTCGGAAGTTCTTAGCTTCTACACGGAGCTCAGGAGACCACGGTATTTCGCCTTTGAGGACCATGTTCACTGGGTCTACATAAAATAATCGTGGTCCAGTAGTGAGCAACAGCATACGTCTTCGTGGGAAAAGACCCTTTCTTTTGTCGACAAGCCCTTGTTTAAGAATGAGCTCCCCATCGACGAACTGATGCCATTTGCTTTCACGTGCTTGCACTTCGAGACGACGCCGTTTGTCCTCTGGACTAATGTTCACAATACCTGCAAATGCAACTTTGCTATAGAAACCAAGTTACAGCTTAAATCTTAAATAAGGCTAAAAAAATCCTAAGTAATCGAGACAAATATTACAATGAATGCACTTAGTCAGCTGACGGAACGTTCGAGTTTATTAATAAAGAAGTGTCGGATGCGGTGCAATCATTCCGACTCATTCATGCAATGGCGCGGCTGAGAACGTGGAATCTGTAGCGGCGACATGCCGGAAGGCTGACGTCATCCACTATAGGACCAACAGAATACTGAGGACGTCCGCTCTGAATGTGAATAACAGAATATAGATGATGTAGCTCTAACGCGCAACATGTGTTGAATTACACTGACTACGCATTACTCGAATATTTTCAATAAAGAAAACTGCTTTTTTTCAGTCTTGTTGTGAAACAAGACTCGTGTTTTGCTAAGAATTTAGGTCATGGACGCAACGGCTGCCTCTTACTTGTCGCTTCACTGCGCGCGCTCGAGTCTCAGTAATTGTCCACAAATACAACAATTCAACATAGGTACAACACATATGAAAATCTTAAATACTTATCGTAGAACAGGTAGTTATTATTAAAAATATATATAATAGTACTGACCTTTAGATGTAGACAAATCGAATTCCCAAAGTCGCACAAGTTGATTGTTTCCTAATCCCGGTTCCAAATGATCCGGAATATTATACTCTTCTTCAAAGGATCCTCCAGGCAAATACGGGCATATAGTTGGAGGTGTTTGTTCCCAAATAGAATTCCAGTCTATGCCAGCGAAGAATGGATGATTGCGAATACTTTCATATATCTCTGCTTTATCATTAGCCCCGATTCTTTTAGTGTGGTCCAGGACTAAAAGTTTTTCAACCAAATCTTTAGCATCAGCAGGAAATCCTTCTGGGAATTCGTATTCCATTTTAAGTATTTTCTGGAAGGTTAGGAATTCAGTGGCAGCGCGGAAAGGCGGTAGGCCGGATATCATCTGATAAATGATGCAACCGAACGCCCATAAGTCAGAGGCACGAGTGTCAACACAATCATGAAGGAGTTCTGGACTAACATACTGAGGGGTTCCGACAAAACTTATCTTCCTTGAACGCTCATTCTGTGAATCATTTTCGGCGTTATTCGGAATACAGCGGACTTCCACTGGATCCATGATCTTCGCAGTTCCAAAATCAGCAATGCGTAAGTGCATATTTTCGTCTAGTAGAATATTTTCCGGTTTTAAATCACGGTGGATTATGCCTTTGGCGTGCATTTGTTCTAGTGCTAATAATAGTTCAGCAGCGTAGTGTTTGGCTACGTTTAACTCGAACGATCCAACTTTATTAATGTATGATAACAATTCCCCATTTTTTGCGTAAGATAACACAAAGTACAATCTCTCTTCGTCTTGAAAGGTACAGTAAAGTTTTACGAAACCATGCGGTACGTTGAATAACATATTGAGAGCATCCTTTTCACGTTTAATATATTCCCTCTTCTTTTTCCTGATGATATGGAGTTTTTCGCAGACTTTAACTGGAAAAGGAAACAAAAAATATAAATATTGATGTCACCGTGGTGTCCTATAAATTTTTATAATCGTTAAAAAATTCTAAAACTTACTTGCATATTCCTTTCCACTGTGTATGTCTTTAGCAAGAAAGACAGTACTGTAGCAGCCATCTCCGATAACTTTGCCAAATATGTAATCTTTAGCTGTTCTTTTGGTGGGTTTGAAAGAGTGGCTGGGCGCAGGTGATGAGGTTGGTGGGGGAGAGGGCGCAGCCGCTGCCGGTGACGCTTGCATTTTTACCGGCGACTCGGTGACTATCTCGGCAGCAGCGATTGGAGCACGAATCTCACTCCCGGCTCTACTGCTTATCTGTAACAATAGAGAAATTGGTTAATTTAAGTGTTAAAACAGCGCTAGCGGAAAAACGAGAGACGCGGTCTGTTCCAATATTTCGATAGGTACCGCGAGACGTGAGAGTATCGCGATGCGTCGTATCGCTTCGAGAGCAGCCACTTGTTTATCTGTCGGTGATGGTGCTACACGTGAAGAGCGGTGGGGGCAAGGGTACAACACGCTGTCTGTGCGCTCTGTTACCTACTTTCAAATGAGGTGACTACAAGGTGACATAAGATTTCGATCAATGTTATTCTCCTAAATGCTGAGAATTGAGCTAAATACCTATTATTATAACAAATAGCGGCGCACCGAGGTTTAACCTGCTTAAGTTCCGATACCGTAGAAATATCAGGATAAAAAGTAACCTATTAATCCCAAGGATTCCATGTAAATGTTAAATTAATGTCGTACAAGGCGACATTCAAGTTTAATAGAACATAAAAACTATTTAAGTGGTCACTCAACCAGAGTTCTATGATCTAGTTTGTAGAGTTCACCGTGTTTTTTGTTTGATCTATTATCGTAAGACGTCTTCCTCGTCGACATGTACAAAAAACTGTGTTCAATTCAACATTGGTGTACGTTAAAAAGAGATAGCAGTGCGCATGAAACGTGCAAATCTTTCTCTTTCTAACATTAGCTTATACTTACAGACCAAAAAGATTTCGCTAGTTCGTGAGTAACGGTAAACTGACCAAAACAAATATAATGAAAAGCAAAATGAAAGTACCAACTAGAGTCTGTCGAACTATGAAATACCGTTACAATAGGAGGAAATGACAATAGGAAAACAATAACACCTTTTCTAAACGTTATTTATACTGGCACGGATCTTATGCTAGAATGCAGAGGGTTCAGTGGAAAAACCCAGACATCAGATTTGTGATGGATCGCTCGACACGGGAGGTAGTGGGATGTAGGTAGAGACTATAATTACCACTAGGTCACACACAGCTAATTACGTGGGTATGAGACGGTGACGACAGAGATAAACATTATCTCGACACCAGATATGACAATGAACGGAACAACTGGCATAGGTCAGGTAGGTTTATTTACAATGAAATTCTATAGAACTGATACACATCTCCATAATGTACTCATGTATACCTAAATAAAGCTATCATATTATTATAACGTTTCGTATATTACATGTGCCGCCTCCGCTGTCGCGTCACGTTTATCGCTAATATGTGCGAGTGACTATCAGGCTTGATCTACGATTCTACCCGTACAGCGCGGCGGAGGTGCAGGCGTGAGTGACGGAAGAGCGAGGTCCATTGAAGTTTTGAATGAGTCACTTTAATAAAGCTGCAGGTCGCAACGCAAGTGGGTCTCGCATTCCGCGGCAAGAGTGCCGCTTCCACAATGACGAGGCAACGGTACTCGCGGCGCATTCCCACACTTGGCGCGGGGCGGTGGCGGGCTGCGGGCGGGGCACCCGACGAGGCGCGGACGCATTCCGCACTATACGAGTGAACGCAACGCTTACACTCGACCTCAATAGATCCCTGACTCGTAACTCTGATGCATTACTTGCATTCACCGAATACCACAACGGTTTTGTAATAAAATAATACACTGTTATCAAAGTACCAGTTGGGTTAAATTTTAATATTGAAGCATAAAAGCGTTGGCATATAAAATAGTACCATAAAATGCCGTGATAATAATAACAACAGCCGCATAGAACGGAGACCTTGTTCCAAATAAAACCTAGGCCCTAGGCGGATATGGCACGCTTTACAATTCTTACAACCTATCTCTGCTGCGCTCACAAACAAACATTTCTATTACGCAATGTTTTATGTATTTTACCAGCCTTGCACTAGTTAGTCGTACCTATAATAGTTGATGCAATTTCAACGTTTATATGTAGCTAGTTGAAATTAAACGATTAGACTAGTTTGTTTATTTAGATGACATTATAATCAGCAGCAATCACTTTGTTATGTGATGGCGATGATGGTAAAATGATTGTTTGAAGAATTAGTGAATCTCAAAACTTTAACTAGGTTGTTATTGTTTGCTAGTCCATGCTGTGTTTTTCCACGGAAGATACGGTTACAAAATGTGAAGTGAAAACAAACATCAAGAGAGATAAAAAACAAAATCATCAAGGCAAAGGAAGGAAGAAAAACTAACTTTTATTGATGACTTTTTTAAAGTTTTTACTAATCATGTTCTAGTTTATCGCTATAATTTCAATAAACATAGAGAATCCGAAGATATCGTTAGTATAAACACCTGAATTGCACTAAAGCTGTTTCGAGTAATGTAAGAATGAAACAGTAAAGAACAGTTGGAGAAAAGCATATTTGTTGTAATGAATGTGCTGAATACGCATATAGTGGTAAACAACGTGGTCACGCCGAGAGCGCGTGAACGTTTTCGTCGTCGGCGGCCGTCAGTCGCGTCGTGCGACGCCACTGCCTGCCGCGCCGCTTGCCTGACGTATCTTATTTGTTTGTATCTACTCGGCTCGAGAGATTCAATGTAAACGAAGCCAACCGATGACACTCAAAGCGTACGGCGAAAGTACGATCACTAATCAGACTACGGTCCCGGTAAAGTAGGTAATTGCGGCGAAAGTTATACTACCGCGTAAATTATATTGTTATTAATACCTTGTAAAAACAAATAGGGTAGTTAGGTACTACACAAGCGATACACTGTATATAATTAATAAGTAATAATCTATAATATTCTATTATAAAATATAATACAAACAATACGACACGTTCTAGTAAGTAAGTATTTACAATTAATTAAATATTAATTTTATTAACAAACTAATATACAGGCGATTAAGGTATAGTAGGCAAACTTACTAGTATCTGTTTAATTCTAAAACGCGGTACATACACGTTAGTCAGAGAGACACAGTAAACAAGCGAGGTTACTATAAACGAAAGCAGACTCGCCGAGTCATTGACCTTACCTTCGATTTGGGCGAGGGTTGTTTCCCGCGCTTTGCGGAACTAACGCCAAGTAGTCTCAAAATTCTGTTAGCTGCTTCAAGAAGAGTTGCACTACCCCGCGATCCTCTTTTAACTCTTGTGGTCAATCCACTCATTGCGATCAGCCTCACAATTTGAATTGTACCGTTTTTATTAAAGTTCCAAACGGTCAAAAACACGATCACAGTTCATGTAGTTTGAAGAATTAATTATCTAAACACAAGCGTACGATACTAATAAACACTGAACAGTCGTTGAAAGGAATGTGAAATAATACTAGTAAAAAAATAAACAAACGACGTTATTGATTTAAAAATTGCGAGCGTACGTCCGTTACTGTGAACGGCGCGTTGCGAACTGAGTAAGTGAACGCGAGCGAGCGCGAGCGTAGTGGAGAGCTAGCTAGCTGACAGACAGCCAATGCAGCGACTTGACGCAAGCGAAGCATTGACTACCTCTACTCTACTACATCCGTCCCCCGCTCGCTAGACAGAATAAATCGCGTGGATGGTGAGCGGGTGAGAAGCGCGGAGGCAGGGTGGGTGCGCGCCACGACGCGACGCGACGTAAGGACGCGCCCCGCGTCACCGAGCCATGGTACTTACCTCGGCCAACCACCCACCCCATACTTTACTATCACCCGCCACCCCAGTCTACCACCCTCCCCAACCAAGCGTCCTCTCCAACCCTACCTACGCCGTACTTTGAGATGTGCTATTTTATGTATGGTTCGGTTCGTAGATTGACCCCGTTTACAGTTTAATTAAACTATAATTTCCTTTGAGACATCAATAAAAATATATAATTGAAATAGTCTTAGAAAAACAATTATACCACTGGAAAACAGTCTCAATACGTTATTCCAGTGCGTAAAACAAATAAATACAACCACGCGGTATTCACGTGGTCGTATCGCGTCGAATTTTTAGGAGGGGCGGGGGGTGCGATCGAACGAACGCATCTAGAGGGGCGAGCAGGGTGCACGTGGCGCACAGGGAGAAACTAAATCAATACATAACACAAGCTGAAGATGCAGAAAATTCTTAAGACGCAGAGATATTTTAGTCTTCCTGTTCCGTTCCCTATAGCAGATTTAAATCGGATGCATTTCCCGGAGCGCTTTTGTGGCTGGCTACCAATTTACTTACTACCTAAATAATAGCTATGCTTAGATTCCTTGGTAAAAAAAAATTGTAAGCATATATTTAGTTTAAGATTACATTTCTATGCCTCGTTGTAAATATTTTTTCAAGGTTTAGACATACTTTAATAATAAATTAATAAATAACAAAGATATTTGCAGTTGCAAAAGCATCATTTTCACGGGACTGATCTTTGTAACATTGAAATACCGAGCTCTACAAAATAAAATCAAAAAACCTAGTTAAAATTTTATTTTAAATAACTTTAGTAGTAGTGAAAATAACCATGTTAGTTTAAAAATCATAATATAACAAAGATACATATCTATGAACAGGTAAGTAAATTTTATCTTTTATTAAGGTAAAAGCATTGTGAATATGTGATGTAAGTAAATGTTTTGTGTTACGCAGCTGGCGTGGCACGTGTTGCATGGCCCGTGCTGTTGGCTGCCTGCTGACGGAATCATGCACGTGTTGTTATTTTATACTTACTTACTCAGCATTCTTATGTAAATCCGTTTAAACATTCATTGAACTTCAAAATATAAATGGATGTCCCCTTTTTATTATAAAAACAATACTTACATGTAAACACAAAATTCAAATCCTGACTGATATAATTAAGACTATTATTATAAAGCTGAAGACTTTGTTTGTTTGAACGCGCTAATCTCAGGAACTACTGGTTCGAATTGAAAAAATATTTTTGCATTGGATAGTCCATTTATCGAGGAAGGCTATGGGCTACTTTTCATTTTGGTATTCCCACGGGATCGGGACTTACGCGGGTGCAACCGCGGAGCGCTGCTATAGTAATATTAGTAATATCATACGCATAATTCAAACTGCTATGACGTGTGGGCTTCCGCTAAGCTACTTCAGAATATTTTTAGTATATCTTCTGTAACAATTTTCATTTGTTGTTTTTATGTAACAATTTTAAAAAAAAAGACAGGCAGATGTAATTTTAAAGAATTATAACGTTAAGTTCTTCTACTTTCTAAAACACCTCGTTTTTTTTTCATTAATTTGCTTTCGTGTACAGAGTCTTTGTTCTTCTTCCTTTAAGTATAGATCGGTAAGAAATGCATATGTAGTTTGTATAAATATAGATGATTATAGTTAGCCAGGTGCGATGTCAATTTATTTTTTGTGGTATCCAACTGTCGAGCCTCCAACTGTGCGTTCGGTCGGTCCCATCCAACCCCCGAGTTGGATTTCAAAACAAAATAAAAGCCAAGCAGAACGTTGAACTCACCACCTGGCTTTTTTTTACACTACAGTCAGTAAGTATAAGACCACCTGTGTTGTTGTAATTCCCGACAAGACCAAGAATATATTTTTTAAACTTTAGGTGTACTATTTTGTACCAGTAATTTAAAATGTTGTACCCTTGCCATTTTGGAGATATGACGGTCATGCTAGTAAGTATAATACGACCAGGCTGAAATGCTGGCAAATCAAGGATCGAGATCATGCCTAAAAAGTACCCATTAGCGTTAAACCATTATAAAAGAATCATTATAAGGTCGGTAGTTTATATATCTGATAGTTTACTGTAATATTTGATGGGATAGGGTCTATAATAAAAATAAAATGACGACGGTACCTGGTTCTCTCCGCTGCAGATGCTACATGTCCGAACGTTTAGTTTTGTACTAACATATTAAAAAAGTGGTTTTATACGTTTCGACGGTACTATCTGAACATCGCTTTTTTTCTTTAATAATGTTCAAAGCCTTTGCCAGGTGGCTCTCGATTGTAATAAATACTGCTGCCGTTTATCGATGCATATGGAAAAATAACTTTAAAATAAAAAGCCTATTTCAAACCACACTTATCAATAGTAAACCTGCGTAGTCGTAGTGGTAGTGCGTAGTAAAAATATGTCCTGAAAGTAATGATTTACATGGACATTGAGCGTAGGTGCCTTATCGTATTTGTGTATAAACGTGATGATAAGATTCACGTATGATAGAAATATTTCGCAACATCGTTGTATTTAGTAGAGCCTCTACACGTGATTTATAAATACATCCAGACTCATTAGTAATTGAGGTCTCTAGCGACTAAGGCTCTGCGCAAACTGACAACCGATCACAGCCACCAGTGGCTAGCCACTAGCAGTTTTCATACATTTTGTTGTGGCCGTCACCGACCACAAGTGTGCGCCGCGTTTTAAAAAAAAATTTGATAAATCGTGTGAACTGCTAGTGGCTGGCGACCGGTGGCTGTGGTTGGTGGCCCGTTTGCGCAGAGCCTTTTTTTTTTTTTTTTTTTTTTTTTTTTATCGATGGGAAAATGCATTATTGCATCCTTCCGCCACCCTGAGGGGGAGGGGGCGACAGAGGTATGTGGGGCTGCCTCCAGCCTGAGGATGGTAGGCGGCCGGAGGCTTACCCACTAAAAACCCATCGGTGTTCCGCCAACAGTCGAGTTCCGACGGAGTACAGGTATGCTTGCGCAGGACTTCTGTGACTCCATCGGCGACTTGTCCGTTGGGACCCAACTTCGAGCCAGTCGTGCCTTGCTCTTCCTACAGGAAGACCCGAAAAGCGGGGAAAAAAAAAAAAAAAAAAAAAAAAAAAAACCGTTGAGGGGCGACGCGGAACACACGCCGCCGTCATCTCTGGATCATTGCTATGAGTGACGGTCTCCCCCAAGATCGCCACTCATTGGTCTTTACGGAGGAAGGCGATCATTGCGGATCCTTCTGCTCCTGTTACGTCTCCTGCGAATTGGGAGGGATGATGTTGCTTCCCTCTCCCTTTCCGCTGTCTCCTTCTGCAACACAATTGATTCGGAGAAGGTTCTGACCGCCATCCACTTTGAGTCATCCTCAGTCATGGCGCCAACAATAGCAGGCAGAGATAAATCACTGCCCACTTCGGCAACCAAGACCCGCCGTTGAGTTTCCCACGCCGGACACTCCTCAACAGTGTGCGCCACCGTATCGCACAGTGACGTGCAATGATGACAGCGTTTGCGCAGAGCCTAAGTTAACTTCGATGAACATCAGCAATCAAAACTTTTAAATTACGTAGATCTTTCTTATGTATGACTAAGGCGTTCGAAATCTCAATATAATACCATTAACAAGCAGCTGCTTGCTTTAATTTAACTTCTTGTTTGATGGCAGATGTGTTTGATCTACAAGCAAGCAACAGGTGTTCATCGTGTATTGAAGAACCTTTGTGGAGCTTAGATACGAAAACCGGCCAAGTGCGTGTCGTCTAGCCACGTACAGTATAGGGTTCCGTAGTTATCCGTCAAAATATGCGGATTTAGAAAAGGGGATAGTTAACATTTAATTGAATTAACATTTAACAACTAACGTCTAACAACTTCATCTACATTATTAACGATGGTATCCTTACCTAGGTATAACACTTCACAACATAGTATAAAATAAAGTCACTTTTCGCCGTCCCTATTTCCTATGTCCCTATGTATGCTTAGATCTTTAAAACTACGCAACGGATTTTGATGCGGTTTTTTTAAATAGATAGAGTGATTAAGGAGGAAGGTTTTTAGATATAATACCGCCGTGCGAAGCCGGGGCGGGTCGCTAGTATTACTTATATAAAATTATCGTGTCGCGGTACTCGCGGTATTAGTTACAAATCTCCACCTAAACGGCTGAACCGATTTGTATGATTTTTTTGTGTATATTCGTTAGGTCTGAGAATCGAACAACATCTGTTTTTCCATTTTTTTTTTCTTGTGTTTTTCCTTTATACATATTTAAATTTTTAAATAGCAAAACAACGTTTCCCAGTACAGGTAGTATTTGTATGAAATTCTGAGTGCTTCTTACTTTTGGACGTCTCTAAAGTAACTTGTAAAGCTTACATAGCCGTGATGTTACAAGGTATATCCAAAAACAACCATTAAACTAGCATTTATTCTTCGATATCTAACTACATATATCGGTTTTTATCGAATATTTAATAATATAACAATTTACAATCATCAAACATAGTTAAAAGACGGATAAATCCCACGGGATCGAGATGTATGCGGGTGAACCCGCGGGGCGTACAAATAATAAAAATGTGGTGGTATTCTTGTCGATATTGACGGAATGGAGGCGCCTTACGAAGGTTATCGACGTCGCTAAAAGTCGTGGGTACGGCCTTGAATAGTCCTTTGAACCTATCTTGGAATCAACATCCGCCGATTTAATACCACCTGCCTGAGAACCCTCCAATTTTAAATTAGATGTATATGTGTTGATTGTTATATTTCTAGGTTTTTATTGCAACTGAGTTTTTATACACGAAGTAATCGGTATCAAGCACGGAGTTGATATACTCCGTGGTATCAAGCCATAGTTTGACGTCGACTGACGACCCAGTTGGCACAATGGTCACCATGCCGGACTGCCAAACATAGGGTTGCGGGTTCGATTCCCGCCACAGACAAGTAATTATGCTTAGATATTTGTCTGTGGTCTGGGTGTCTGTATGTATATCTTCTATAATATAAAAATGAATCGCAAAATGTGTTGGTAAGCGCATAACTCAACAACGCCTGGACCAATTTGGCCAATTCTTTTTTTGTTGTGTTTGTTATTGTCAGGAGAAGGTTCTTATAAAAGAAAATATTAAGAAAATTGCGTAGAAAATTTTTACGCGGGTGAAACCGCGGGGCGCAGCTAGTTAAGTATATATTTACAAAAGAAAAGCATATAAGTAGTATATCCGTTGTCTAGCACCCATAACACAAGTCTAGTTACTTAGCTTGGGGCTAGATGGCGATGTGTGGAATGTCCTGCAATATTTATTTATTTTATACTAGCTGTCCCGGCAAACGTTGTTTTGCCATATAAAAAAAAACTAAATCAAAATCGGTTCAGCCGTTCGGGAGCTACGATGCCACAGACAGACACACACACACACAGACACGTTAAACTTATAACACCCCGTCGTTTTTGCGTCGGGGGTTAAAAATCATACAAATCGGTTCAGCCGTTTAGGTGTAGTTTGGCAACTAACACCGCGGCACGATTGACATCAATATTTATACGTCACTCAATTGTTTTGCCTTCCCGGCACCTCTCCATTAAAACTTGAACTTTATGTTATGGTATTAAAGTTCTTATTGACTTGTATTATTACGAATCGTTTGTATGGTATGGAGTATAGAAAAGTGTTGTTTTTAGACATTTTCAGGCAATTTTTTAAATTTTTCTCTCCGTAAGAACCATCCTCGTACCATATGGAATATTCTAAAAAAAGAATTGGCCAAATTGGTCCAGGCGTTGTTGAGTTATGCGCTTACCAACACATTTTGCGATTCATTTTTATATATAAGAAGACTAGCTGCGCCCCGCGGTTTCACCCGCGTACGCAATTTTCTTAATTTTTTTTCAGAGTGCTTCGTCGGTCCGCCCGCGAGGCGACCGCCCGATCGGGCGGACCGCACAAAATAATAAATCCAAGGGGCAGACCGCCCGATTGTAATTTATACCTACTTATTTTAATAGCTTACTTAGATTTAGTACAGTTAGCAACAAAATCGGTTTACTAAATTTAATAAAAACTAAAGACTGGAGTTATGAATTAAAAAACCGCTGGATCTTTACTCAATGAAAAAGGACATGGTAATCCTTTGTGATGACCCTTACGTAAAGCCTTTTTATCAGTTATTTACGCTGCATGTCGATTATGGAGTACAAAATCCCATAATAATGTAGTAAGTACCTCTTAAGCTGTGGAAGATGTATTTCCTACACCAAAATATAGAGTTGCCTCTTTCACTTTGTAAGATGTTTGTGGAGAAAAAAGTCTAAACTTGTGAAAAAGCACATAAAAAACCAGTCAGATTACTTTCAACTCTCTTTCTCTACCCTTGCAGTGGTATAGTAGTTACCAATTTAACTTGACCCATATTTCGTTTGGGCGCCTATACAAGGTCAAGTTAAATTGATCCAACTATATATGTATGGGGACACCATTTAATTTTCAACTAATTTTTCCTTTATTTGTGCTGTACGAGTTTGCTTTTGCCAAACTTCGTGATCCTAGGTCAACGGGAACTATCATAAAATATAGGTTTTCGACCCAAAACCTGTAGGGTTCTTCCGGTTAACCTGGAAATGTCAATTTTGGTTTAAACCAAGGTCTTACAGCAGAAGTAAAGGAAAAATTCTGAAATATAAAAAAGTTGAAAATTAAGGTCAATTTTGGTACTTACAAGTTTTTGCGAAAATGTAAATTTGCCCATATCTTTTAATCATCTTGACTCAAGACCTCGATTTTTATACACCTAATATAGACCTCAGTATCTGGTTTGAATTTCAACTTGCTAGATCCACCCATTCCTGAGAAAATCGGTGGTAACACATATAGACAGAAAGACGAGCAAGAAAGTGATCTTTTAAGGGTTCCTTTTCTTAGCTTTTGAGGTACGGAACCCTAAAAATGTGCAGATTTGGCTCATTTGCCACAAACCTCAGTCAGTGATGGGTGGTTGTATATAATGGCTCGAAGTCCAATCAATCTGGAAGTCTCTAAATTAAGTGACTATTTTGTAGATTAATTATTGATACAGAAAACATCATTTTTAGGGTTCCGTACCCCAAAAAGGTAACCCTCATAAGATCACTTTCTTGTCTGTCTGTCTGTCCGTGTGTCATCACTGATTTTGTCAGGAACGAGTGGACCTAGCAAATTGAAATTCATACCAGATACTGAGGTTTATAGTCTCTATTAGGTGTAAAAAAAATCAAAATCCTGAGTCAACATGATAAAAAGATATGGGCAAATTTTCATTTTTGCAAAAACTTGTAAGTACCAAAATTTACCTTAATTTTCAATTTTTTGTATTTCAGATTTTTCCCTTTACTTGTGCTGTAAGATCTACCAAAACCAAAATTGACAATTTCAGGTCAACTGGAAGTACCCTATTGAAAGTTTTCCTTTATGTGTGCTGTAAGACCTTGCTTTTAGCCAAATTTCGTAAATCTAGGTCAACGGGTACTACCATATTGGTTTTCGACCCAAGACCTACAGCACACATAAAGGAAAAATTACAATAAATTAAATAGTTGAAAATTAAAGAGTATCCCCATACGTATACATAGTTAAACTAATTTAACTTGAGCCTTACATTATAAGGGCGCCCAAACGAAACAGGGGTCAAGTTAAATTGGTAGCAACCGTACCACTGCAAGGGTAGAGAAAGAGAGTTAAAACTAATGTACGGCGCGCGAGTACGACTCGCACTTGACCGTTTTTTTATTAGTTATTGGAATTGCAACACAGAACCACTAATATGGTTGAAATGTAAAATGAAAAATGTAGAAGGTAATTAATATCTATACGTTAAGTAATTTATTTAAGTTTATCTATTCATATTAACAGTTGAATAACGTGTGTACGAATGTACTTACTTAGGTACCTTCAGATTATTGTATTAAGTAGGTATACAATTTTCAAACCATTTTTTACTTTTATTTCATCAAATTATTTTGTTGCCGACTGTACTTTTATAGAAAAATAGGTATCAAATAAATTCGGGCGGAACGCGGAACGAAAATAATATATTTTTTGCAATACTGCGGTCCGCCCGATTCGGGCGGTCGCCTCGCGGGCGGACCGACGAAGCACTCTTTTTTCATAAGAACCTTCTACTGATAGTAACAAATACAACAAAAAAAGAATTTGCCAAATTGGTCCAGGCGTTGTTGAGTTATGCGCTTACCAACACATTTTGCGATTCATTTTTATATTATAGATTTATTTATTTATAGTTCTCGCGTGGGTTGTGCATCAGGCACGGGGTAGTATACCGACGACACAGTGTCCTTTTGTGGTTCATGTTCTGAATGTAAATATATTGTGTGATTTGTGTTGTTGTGATTTTAGATATATTATTTTGTGTCATTTTTCTAAGTGTGATCTTAACTCTGTTGTTTCGATATCTCCACTCACAACTCAGAGCCCGCTTTAGAATATTTCCATTTTATATTTCGTTGAATTCTGTGATAGAACATAACCTTAATATAAAAATAGATACCTAGTTATTTTTAATTTTACCTAGTTTATAAAAGGTATTTCAATATTTAATGGTGTTTTAATATAATACTATTTTACAGATTAATTAAATCTTAATCTCATTAAAAAGACATCAACGCGTGCTTTAAAGAACAAAAACTATCAGAAAAATTACAATTTAGGTAGGAAACTACCTAGTTTGTGTTACCTAAGTAGGTTACAGAATGAATATTACAAAAAAAAATATTAGGTAAAAACATGTACTTACTCAATCAACCTAATTGACTACATCTTCGACTTTAATTAGTACCTATATTAAGGGGTATTATTGTAGAAAATATTGCTTTTTAAATCAAATCAAAAAATGAAATCAAATTGTTTGCGTTCATAATCACCAGAGTGTATCATTTAAGTACTCTCTATGATTATGGATGCCCAACAGAGTAAAACGGTCATCGTCCTAAGGGTGCTGAACCTTAAGTGCTAATGTGATCGGAAGTCATTTCTTGTGTACAAGTTAGGTATATTATATTATTATCAATGTCGTCCAAAAATATGATAGAAATAAAAAAGGACAATAACATAATAAGTAAGTAAGTACCTACATTTTTTTAAACCAACCCAACTTAAAAAAAAATAAGAAAGACAAAATGAATAAAATACAGGTAAAATATATGAAGTAATTTAATAGCGGAAAATTTATTAAAAACTAAATAAAAAAAGACTTCAAAGTGGATTGATTGCTGTATAAACAAACATAAAACTCGAACTATTTGTGCAGACTAAAATCACATAATATATTATGTATAATAATAAAAGTAAATAAATAAAATAAAAATATAATAAAAGACATTAATTAGATTAGGTAAAAGTCTTATTAATTAAATAATTAAATGTATTCTCTAATCATAATTTGTCTAAGATGAAAATAGTAACTCTAGCGGAAGACGTATGCTTTTTTTTAAATATTTACAATTTCTTTAATCTTTTTTGTGAGCGATCTTACTTTTATTTTCACATAGAGACTATTTACGACTCCTTTATTGATTGGGAATTCCTTTTTTTGTTCTGATTTTGTTGATCTTGAAATGTTGGCACTAAATTTAATGCAAGCGACGAACTACCTATGTTTTTGTGTTGCACTAATTTTCATTCATAAGGCTTGAGTTTTTTCACCTACTTTGTCCTCTGATGTTAATTTATACTACTTTGTAGAATGCAATTTAGGTCTTTTAAAACATCTTTTAATTTATGTTTTTGCTTTAAACTAACCGATTGTGTACACCTACTGTTCGTTCATGTTAATGTTATTCAACAGTTTTTCAGTTGGCTAATTATTTTGCGACACACGAACTGTCGGGTGCGTTAACCGGCAAACAAATTCAAGGGCCAAGTCATGGCTCTTTATTTCCTCGATAACCTTCAAATTCTGGCCCCATATTAAGGTGTATCGTGTTGTTTTAATATCTGCTTGAACAACGTTTTATTAGAGTTTTTGTAAGCGGTCATAATTTTATTATCTACTCCCTTTATCATTGCCTTGGGCGGAACATGTATAAGACAATTCAAAATAAAAACAAATTACAATAACCAAAACATGAACACCAAGGAATCATGGTAAAGATAGTTTTCTGTTTTATTATTTTTATAAAATATGCAATTTATTGGGCCCTGAATGAAATTATTATAAGGACATTCGTTATTAATTTCAGATGTCCATAAGGATTTAAGGAAAATTATTGACTTCTCACTTTTATACAAACCACAAAACAAAGTTTTATAATTAAAAATAGACGGAGAGATTGTGTTATTTTCCGGCACGTTTAAAATCAGGGGAATGCCAAAATTGAGGCTGATAACGAAATGTTTTTTTATTTATTTGTAGGTACTGATGACGTTCGGTTTGTTTAATACAAAACAAAGTGTAAGGGACTTATTTTATACAAATAGAAGAAATAAAAATAAATATATATTTCTTAGAACTACACTAAAACTAAGCGATACAATGATGACTCGAACTACACTAAGAAGGTCTACAAAATAGTGTTTTAAAAGACACCGACTACAAGATTTAAAACTTGTGCTGTCATTGTGAGTTACATGTTAGTTCTTTCCCAGATTTTTTTTAAAAATTGTAATGGATAGGCGGTAGGTACTCACTCACCCACCCACCCCTATTGTTTGTTACTAATTATTATTGCTAATAATCGGTACCTAGTGTTTACCTAGTAATTAATTAAATGTACACGAATTCATTTAATGACGTAATTCTACGTATTTCAAATAAGGATATCCAGGAAAATTATTTACTTTCCCCTTTCATACAAACCACAAAATAAGCACAAAATAGATTTCGTCGTATACATCTATACTAATATTATAATGCTGAAGAGTTTGTTTGTTTGTTTGAACGCGCTAATCTCAGGAACTGCTGGTTCGAATTAAAAATTATTTTTGTGTTGGATAGTCATCTAATTAATCATAACCATTTATCGAGGAAGGTTATTGGCTACTTTTTATCCCGATATTCCCACGGGATCGGGAGTTACGCGGGTGAAACCGCGGAGCGCAGCTAGTCTATACTAATAAAAAAGCTGAAGAGTTTGTTTGTTTGTTTGAACGCGCTAATCTCAGGAACTACTGGTTCGAATTGAAAAATTATTTTTATGTTGGATAGTCCATTTGTCGAGGAAGGCTATAGACTTTTTATCCCGATATTCCCACGGGATCGGGAGTTACACGGGTGACACCGCGGAGCGCTGCCAGTGTAGAAATAAATCGATCAAACAAAAGGTAAGAAACGATCCATCAATGGATTTGTGCACTAGATTACAGTGGATCAGACTCTGATGACGTTTGTTCTGGTTCATACAAAGTGAAAACGGACTTATTATAAACTAGCTACCCGCCCCGGCTTCGCACGGCTATATTATGCATGTATTATACATATAAACCTTTCTCTTGAATCACTCTATATATTAAAAAAAACCGCATCAAAATCCGTTGCGTAGTTTTAAAGATTTAAGCATACATAGGGATATAGGGACATAGGGACAGAGAAAGCGACTTTGTTTTAATACTATGTAGTGATAGTGAAGTGATAAACAATAAATATTGCAGGACATCCCAGTGCTTAGCATGGTGACCATTGTGCTAATTGGGTCATTATTCTATACGCATAGAACACATCTCAATGTCTCTCCCCTCGTTAAGAAACACAAAGTCATAAGTCCAGCGCCCCGCGGTTCCACCCGCATAAGTTCCAAGTTCCTGTAAGAATGTCGGGATAAAAAGTAGCCTATGTTATTTCCAATGAATCAATGTATCCCCATACTAAGTTTCATCAAAATCGATCCAACAGTTTCGAAGCCTATTCGTTACAAACGAAAAATCTTTCCACTTTCCAATACTAGTGTAGATATTGTAATCAAATGCCCCGTTTAGGCATCCAAACTTCCTTTACGATATAACGGGCTTCTTTCCTGTTGAATGAGCTTAATTTAAAAACAAGGAAGTATGCAGGTAGGTACTTAACTATCCTATTTCTAAATAGTTAACGGTGGATAATAATGTATGTCCCTTTTTCCTGCATAAAGGTATAGATACGACACGCACAGAACAGTGACGGTACAGTTCCGACACGTGCCGTACCGTAACGTATCCATCAGTGTCAGTGAGAAAAGATATTGTTGCATACTTATTGTACCAGGCTATCCGTACTCGTCAGTGACAGTGCATCACTAACATCACTGTTAGTGACAGTGAAAATATATAAGGATTGGTAGCACTAATGGCCGATTCGCACACAACAGTGACGGAACATCACTGTCACTAACAGTGATGTAAGTGATGCACTGTCACTGACGAGTACGGATAGCCTAGTACAAAAAGTATGCAACAATATCATTTTTCCCTGACACTGATGGATACGTTACTTAACGTTACGGAACGGCACGTGTCGGCACTGTGCCGTCACTGTTGTGTGCGGATCGACCATTAGTGCTACAAATTATACCTGCAACACTATCCTACTAATATAAATAAGTATGAAAGTTTAAAAATACACCTTTAAAAATTCTGAACCGATTGCGATGAACTCAGTATATATGTAGACAGCTTGAAACCTGAATTAACATTTAGGCTAGTTTTTATCCCCATATTTCTAAAGAATTGGAACTTACGCGGTTGAAACCGCTGGTGGCAGCTAGTGTTTAATGAAAACAATAATAAATTAGTCAATGTGCTATTGTCAATGGGTGGTATTTTTATAATGCTAATGAATCATCAAAGTATGAATAGAATTTAATAGAAGTTATTTTTAAGGTAATGAAACATAATAAATATGTTCCTAGAAAGTCGAGTTGTAAACAACAAAATTAAAGAGATACAAGATTAGAGATTTAAGTATAATAAGTAGTATATACGTTGTCTAGCATCCATAACACAAGTCTAGTTACTTAGCTTGGGGCTAGATGGCGATGTGTGGAATGTCCTGCAATATTTATTTATTTTATTTATATTTATACTTAGACACTAAGAAATTACCGAAACCAGACAAGTTCAATGTGTTATCGTGTTTTAAAAATATGTTACTAACAACTTATCAATCACGAACATCCTAAAAATAGACACGTGCTACTCTCTTGTAACAAGACCAGTGACTTTTTTTTTATTTTCGTCTGTACAAACATTCTTCTTTTTGATTGATGTCCTCATTATTTGATTACTACACAAATCTACAAAGTCAAGTGTAAGCAAAGTATTATCAATGTCGTATTTCCATCAATAATTAGTTTAATATAATGTTTTTTTATTCACTCGACTTGGTATACAGCCCTGAAAGGTCATGTAAAAAAAACCCTATATAAAAAGATTTCATAGCAGGATGCTACTACTATCGCACTTAGCCGAATTTTAAATTGTCATAGAATCTGTAGCACTAAAAGGGAACCGTTTGAGTTGGTTGGTATGGAGATGTGATGAGAAGAGAAGAGACGCATATTATGTGACTAGAAGAGTGATGAGTATGAATGTAGAGGGATGGAGAGGAAGAGGACGACCAAAGAAAAGATGGATGGACTGCGTAAGACAAGACATGAGAGAGGTGAATGTCAGCGATGAGATGACGACTAATAGGAGTGAATGGAAAAAGAAAATATACTGCGCCGACCCCAAATAAATTGGGATAAGGGCAGGAAGAAGATGATAGGTAATTTTTATTTACCTATGCATAAATAGTACATAAGGAAAACCTAGCGTTAAAACCACAGTCATCATTACAGTTAATGATACTGTTCGGGGTTTCCCACCATGTCCATATTGTCCATGCAATGTTTACAGATCAAATGTTTTTGTTATTGTGGAACGGATGTACTTACCTATTACGAAATTTAGTTTCCTCTACGAAAAATATAATAAACAAACATATTTATTTAGGTTAATAAACTAAATAGGCAAAAGAGTGGTTAATTTATTTAAGGACTTTGCAGATATCAATGCCTGGTACGGTCACAATGTGGTCCTATACAGAAGCAAACTCTACCTAGGTACAACGTTGATTATAGAGATATGTTACTTTGTCTAAAAGTACCCTAAAATTAGAGCAAATAATTGGAAAGTAATGCGTTAACTTTGCGACTACTTTGTCTGTACCTATGTTCTTCTTTTATTACCCTGTCTGTGCAGCGTAATAAAATATTGGATAAATATATGTTTTCTATCGTATGTTCCAGTCCAGCACCCTCAGCAGAATGCATCATATTTTACTTTAATACTTCTTACTTTAATCACTTCCCGCGCGTCTAGACGCCGACCTTTCGTGATACCTTCTTCCCGGTTCAAAAGTAACTCTAAGGCAACTTCCTAAGATACTAACTGGTTCGAAGGCGGCAGAACATCAACGATTAATATAAAAACAGGCCCGCTGTCCTCGGAAAGTGCATTGATCTCGAGGTGCGTCCTTCTATGGCACAAAAATCGCTGCACGTAAATTGGGTGTCTCTCTTGCGTACAAAAACGGGAGATGAGTGTGAGCAGGACACAAGAATCGTAGTAGGCAGGATGCGCGTGGTGAACTCCGGCCAATACACCCGAGAAGAGCGCAATGAACGGCGGCCATTAATGTGGAAGTACTACGCACGCCGCTTTTTGGCGCCAATATCTTGGAAACAACAAACAACTATGTCTTGCTATGTTTCTTCCTGTTTATGAACTTTATAAGGGATAGAGAAATAATGCGTTAAGGTGAGAAATAAAAAAAAGCAATGTGGTACCAACTTAAACTGAAAAAAAGCAGGATATCCGATAAAACATATTATTTAAATAGATTCCAGAAAAAAAATTATGATTGTGTGGTTTTAGATAGAACATGAGTACCGTAGACTATTTACATGAATCTTGGTTTGTAAACGCCCACGTGGTTTCTCGCGCCTAAACCTTACAAGATGGCGGGCTTTAACCACGTGGCGGAGTTATGTGAAAACGCGGGGCAAAGTACAATCTGTATTAAAAATTCATAGATAAGTATAGAAGTATTTTGCTATTCATCTAAATAACTTACTAAATTGAAATAAAGTACATTAACAATTCAAAGTAACACAACAAAGATCTGTTTTCTGAGAATAACAAATAAAGGATAAAGGCACCTAATAGGTCTTCGTCGAAGTTATAAACTATCACATGAAATATAACTAACAATAATAATTAAAAGTAGTTATTCTTATGTCGTTTTTGGTCGGCCGACGAACAAAGCATGCGAAATCCAATTTTCTTAGAATAAAATAATAAATTAAAAAAACGACAGGTACATACAGTGTGCGGCGAACGAAAAGCAATAAAAATGTGCAGTCTTGAGAATGTGTGGGCACAAATTCCACGAAGGATGGGATGCCTGCCGATACATTCAACTTTACACAACCAGCTTCAGAGGGATCGTTTAAAGATTGCAACAGGCAAAATTCTTGACAAATAGACATGGAAACAAATTGGAAATAATGTATAGCTACTGAGATATGCGACTATTATCTGTACAGTTCATTTAAGAACAGGTAGATAGTTTAACAATAAACATGAAAAAAAGGAAATAAAGGCGTTCAAGCGTAAAACTCATCGATTCCAGTTGTCTGGCCGTTGAACTCAGTCAAAATAAAAATTGATAAGTAAGTACCTACAATACATACTTTTTATCACAGTTGCTCATAAAGTGGATCTTATTATACCGCTTTTAGGCTCATAATGCAACGTATTATACACGCGTGCGATAAAAAAAAATCCAACTAGTGCTAAAATAATACGTTATCCCGATATGTCAAATACGTATCTTACTGCTAATGACATTTAATAGATGAAACATTCTTAAGGACATCGTTCAAATCGTACCCAAAACTTAAGGTGCCGGCCAAAAAAAAAAAAAAAATATTTCTATCTTGTAGAGAATAACATTTTAAACAATGTTTACTAAGGCAACAAAGAGCTACGATCAACCATCGTTGTGTTATTTTACATTGAAAACCCAAAAAAATGCATTTTGTAGAGATCCGTTTGACCACTTTTAAGATATTACTACAGAAAAAATATAAAAATAAGTAGTAAATGGATAAGCTTTGTCTGTTTTTATTATATTTATATAAATAGGTATATCCAATAACCCTTTTAGAAGTTTTAGTGGGATCTTAAAAGTGGTCAAACGGATCTCTATAAAATGCATTTTTTGGGTTTTCAATGTAAATTAACTCAACGATTTTTGATCGTAGCTCTTTGTTGCCTTAGTAAACATTGTTTAAAATGTTATTCTCTACAAGATAGAAACAATTTTTATTACTGGCCGGCATTTTTTTTGTGGGTATTTTTTGTTAGAAACATGAATGATCTCCTTTATCTAGGTTATACTGTTTTGATGTATAGAAAAAGGTACCATCCAAAGAGTTTTTAAGCCTTGCTGGCTTAAAACTCTTTGTTGGTACCTTTTTTCTTCTTTTCAAAAGGTTGTCTCTAAAGTCTGTTAACGAACGATAATATTACGTGATGACGTCTTTGAAAATAATTAAAAATTGAGTTATGTTTTTATTTTGTTTTTTCTTTAGGTACATAAATATATTTTTTCCTTACCATTATATTCTGTTTTTAACCGCCGACGCAAAAACAAATGAAAAAAACCCTAAAAAAATATTGTATGTCAGACGCTGTATAGGTTAAAAGTCTTTTGCCTAGCCTTTCGGGAGTGTAATTAACAAAAAATAGTAAACATAACCTAAAATTCTTAAAAACTTTTTATTATTAAAATTTTAACAAGTCTTTTTTTTATTCGCAACTGTGATAAAAAACGTCGTACGATACACGTGTGAATTGATCATTCCATCTCGGCTTTTGCCACGCTCGCGTTCCGCTCGCGCGTCATAAACCGCCTCTATGGAATGATCAACTTTCCACACTAGTATCGCAATGTACTATTATTAACTAGTATTTCTTTGCAGATAATTGAAGTTAATATCGGGTACCTGAACGCTAACTTCAATTAAACCAGCAAATTCCAGTTCCAGTTTTTGATTTATTGAAGTGCAAGTTTGTTGTATAGAAGATTATTATCGTTGCATTTCTTCCGCATTGGGCTATTTAGTTTTAGCTTATTTATACTTTACTTCTTTCCTACTTTTGTTGGTTTTATTGGTTGGTTAAAATCGTTTCAAGATTCTGTAACTGCTATCATCTGCATACAATTGAATGAAAAATTGACAGTTTGTCCTGTGAAATTCTATTTATTTGAATAAAAAATGTGGTACTTTCTTCATGTAGTTAATATGTTTTGCTTGCCTAGATACTCGTATTTTTTCTTTGAACAAAATTTGCCTCATTAAGTTCAACATAATATTTTTATCACGTTTCTTTCTTAGGGGGATTACATGAGCTAATGGTAGGTTACTGTCAACCCCACAGAAATGAGCGAGAGGGTGCGAAATTAGCAATTTCTTGGAATTGTTTTAGGTTTAGGTGCGTTATGGTAATTTTTTTGGACATCAATCCTACATAGCTTAATAAATCTATAAAAAAATCAGAATGGTTTAATGTATTTGAATACGGTTTTTACACTTTTTTGGAAATATTTTCGTGTTTTTTTTCTCTATATGTAGTATAATCAAAATACTTACATAAGTAGTTGCATAATGTTATGAGTCCTGTATTTCACTAGTATGTACTATAGGTATCTGAAAAAATAATATGTATTTAGGTGTAATAGTTGCCTTTAGGTCTTGTAGTCCTCTTAACATGATCTTAAGATTTCTAGAGAAGCTTATGAAGAGGAACTTTTCGTAATATAGCAGAATGGAGCCAATAAACTTTGAAATGTTAAAAACCTTAAAACTGCGCGTCATTTTTGGAGGTTTATGACCCACTGCGGTAGTTCAAAGTACTAAGATGTGATCATTGCTTATGTTTCACAATAATTTTATAATGTTAGTCATAAGTAATATTTTTTCGGTTAAGCATACGCACACTGCCGAAAAGCGGTTTAGTAAACATATTTAATAAAACGTGGACGAAATACTCGGAAAACGGACCTTTTTGTTGTCGTCTTAAAAAAACCTATTACTCACAAACAAATGATTTATTAGTAAGCGTTGTTTGTCTTGGATCGGGAAAAAAATTGTTTAGTAATGAGCAGATGCGCATTTTGACGCACTGGATCTAACTTGATGCTCAACACTATAAAACAATTAAATTAGTTAGAAATGAAGATCATTTTTGGTATTCACAATAATTAAGAAAATATGTTTATTTTAAAAGAAGGAATTGAAAAAAGAGTGCGATGACTTTATCGTAATTCGTAATGGCGTTCATCCTGCGTGGATCAAGTCTCTATTATCCAAGTTTAAGTAAAGTCAAAGCAAAGTATTATAAGTGCGGTACGGTTACTGCGAAATGGTTGGCGCGCCGAGCGACCGCGGGCGTTCGCCGATGCATTCCACTTGCGAGACAGACAACAAACACATTCCGGACATACCACATCTCGCCCGCCGTTACTAACCAATGTCTAGAGTCTAACCAAGTCTATAATTAGTACTCTAAAAGGTAAAATATAGCACGCTGATCACGTTTCGAACCTTTGTACCTGATACGGGCTGAATCAGAATAACAAATCCCGATCATGGCAATAGAGACACGTCATCTAAGTTATTTTGCACTTCTATAGTGATTAATTACAAAAAATGTTTGAATCTTTGTTGTTTTGTTATTGAGCAGAGTATTAGAAAGAGTTTTGTGAAATTAGTTCCGGAATGGGAATACCTACCACGGATTAAACCGTGGCGCATAAGTTCTACGTGCTTTAAAATGCTTTAGGTGGAAAATAAAACTAAGGAAATACGTGATTAAGTAATTGAAAAGTACAGGAAGTAATAAAGAGATATACATAGATATTATGATGGAATGTTTAAGTAGCCGAAAATAGTTCTTTGTTCTAAATATGGAGTGTGTATCAAGGAATGCAGCAGACGGTAAGTGGTCTCTCATCTCACACATGAGTCATTTTAAGGGAATAACAGCCTTACTAGGTTATTACCCCCTATCGCTCATTTGGTCGGCGCTGGCGCAGTATCAAAGTTAGTGGATAATACAAAATATCTAAAGGAATAAAAATCATAAGACTTAATAAGACATTTTTGAAAGAACAAGAATAAGATCGATTAGTGGCATTATTAGATGTGTGGTTTAATATAAACGGTTAAAAATAGCCTGTAGGACCATTATATTGAATTTGAAAAATGTTGAATCTCAAAAACGTTTAGCCCCTGCATTCGGTTAACGCTTCAAATACAAACCTGAAAAACTTCTTACCTCAGTTTCATAATAGTGAAATAAAATATTTATTAAACAACTAACGCCCGAATACTGAAAGGCTACTTAATCTTAAGCGGCGTTTAAATTGATATTTAAGCGTACGCTTTAATAGCAAACATACACTTAACGGAAATTTAAACACCACTTAAAATTTAGCAGGCCATGCTGTTAAGTCCCACTTATTCGTTAATTTAAGTTAATTTGGTATACAGAAACGACAATTAGCGTTTGACAGCTGACTTAAATACCACTTATTTATCATAAGTGGTTGACAAATTTAAGAGTGCTTTGAAGCTATCTTAAATATAAAAATTGATGGATTATTTTCCTTGGTCACGGCATCACGCGTGACCGGCTGGATCAATTTCACTAATTTTTCTTTTGTTGTGTTTCTTATTGACAAGAGAAGGTTCTAATGAAAAAAAAAGAAAATTGGGCAGAAAATTATTCCGCGGGTGAAACCGCGGGGTGCAGTTAGTCTTAAATAAATAGTACTTCGCCCTGAAGACCTCACGAGTTTTTTTTACTTATAAGCGTAATGTAACAAATACCTAATATAATTCAAACGACGAAATAGGTACCTACCTAGGTACTTACCTTTTCCAAATAGTACTAGAGGTCTATCTAGTTTATATGATAGGTGCCTATCGTTATCATCTGACCCTGGAATCAGATAATTTAGCACACCCAAGCATGATAGGCCTATTTTGTTGAGACAATGTGTTCCTAAAGCCTTCTTCCAGGTTTTATCACTAGATCCAAGATATCAGCACCGGGAGGTCAGTTATGAATACACCATATTACTCATTGATATTTAACAGAGCCCATAATGGGAGTTTTTTTAGAAACATTACTCTCACTAAACTAAATTTGTATGGAAAGTTAAAGCTTCGTATTAGGTCCGCTATGCTTTACAATGTTTGTTAAGTATATGAAAAGACTCGCTCTCTAGGTACAGAAGGCCTAATAGTCCACTGAAACCTTTGGGTTTTAAAATACTGAGGGGTCATGATTAACTAGTCTATAATAAAACAATAATCGATAAATTAAACAGGAATTTAATACAGAAATAATAATAAGTACACGTCCACAGGGCACCTTGAGGTGAGGTGTCGGAGAGTAGCGACCCCGCAGTCCCCAGTGTTCCAGGGGGAAGTCACCATTCCTCATCTCGGGCTTGCCTTAGTTGATTAGTCGGAGTGAACACTGACGAGGAAGCTGTTTAAAATCAAGTGACACCTATTCATCCTTTAGCCGCTCAACACTGATCGGCAACTCTCTACCAGCACTTCCTTTTTTGTCCGTTTGTCTCCGTATTTTCCAAGATGGTCCAAAATCCAGAAGAAAATACAATATGAGTTTAACTAAGCAGATAGGCCCGTCGAGTTGATCATTGGTATAGGTTTATAAAACCTACTTATTGTGATTAAGCTCCACCAATATTTGTTTTTCTGGGGCTGTGTAGTTGCAGCACCTTTTTTTATTTGTAACGCTAGACATTTCACAGTAATATGCATTCACTTAAAAACACCGTTCGTCATCTCCAGCTTGCCATAATTGGTTGGTCGTAGTGAAAACTGACGGGGAAGCAGTTTAAAATCCAGTGACGTTTCTCCATCCTTTAGCTGCTCTAATACTGCTCAGCAACTCTCCACCACACTCCTTTTTTTACCGTATGTCTCCTTATTTTCCAAGATGTTCCAAAATACAGAAGAAAATACAATATGAAAATATTTATGCAGGCCCGTTGAGTATGTGTGAATAATCCACCAATATTTGTTTTTCTGGGGCTGTGTAGTTGCAGCCCCTTTTCTGTTTCGTAACGCTAGACATTTTTAATAGTTACAGTAATATTTATTCACGTAGAACAACTCGAAATCGAAAAAACTTGTAAACAATAGTAAACAAAATAATATTTATTTTGTTGTCAAATATTTTCAATCACAAAGTGTAAAGAAACGTTTATTTTTATTAAATGTATCAACTTTTACTCCAGTTTAGTGCGTGAAACGAAACTTGTTTTTAGCAATCACGGATCAAGCAGAAAATTGTAATAGAAAACGAACTTTTTTGTTAAAATGTTGCCATTTGGTAAAAGTTTAGGCCTACTTTGTTAAGTTTAATCTTAAATCTCGTAAATAGCCTTTGTGAATACCACTAAAAATTTAAATCCAACTTAAAAATATTTAACGCTTAACGAAGTCGAAAAGATAAGTAGCCTTTCAGTATTCGGGCGTAAGTATACTATGTGTAAGGCTTTTATTAATGTAGGATGGGGAAACATATTAGAAACTGTGTTAAATGGAACATCGAGGGCGTTGGAAGTGTGGGTGGCCCGTGATTCACGAACGAGCTCAAACTCTCTGGTCTTATTCATTCACGACCTTTACAAGTTGGATAGAACTGAAGTCTTTATAAGAGTAAACTACTAAAATATTACCTACTAACAAATTATCACATAAATTAGTTAAATGTTGTCCAAATTTCAACAACAGCAATCTGATTAAATACAAATGTTTGATACAGAATGGAATATTGATGAGATCATTTGGCATCTGCCACGAAAATGTTATGATAATGACATATAATCAGGAATACTAAATTAGTTTATGATGTTGCCCTCGACTTTTAGAAGTGTGAGAAACATACAGAAATCGATCACAGGTGTGCTATATTGACAAAGTTGATATAATTTATTTGGTCTGATATTAAAAATTAACAAATGTCACGAGACACAATAATAATTTATTGGTCCTCTAACCGAAATGAAAGGACAAAATGACGTTGATTGGCGGCTGATTGTGAACAAAGAAAACCAGTTTCTTCGCAACCTAAACTCAATCGCTACAATACTGACTCCCCATTCCACCATTATTATTATCCGAATAACTAATCTGAATTCTAAAACTATTAAGGGGGGTCCATACGCCAACGACCTTGGTACACAGCCTACTAAATAGTTACTACTGGCACCGGTCGCCTTCGTTGGTGAAAATTGTTTTTTGTTACGAAAGTGTTTTGTTTTTCTCAAAAGTGCTGAGATGAAATTGTAGGTAAGAAGTTTACCGACATTTTAGTGTGATTTTGAGCCAAAAGTTTCCTATAGTTTTGAAGCTATCCTAAAATTAAGAATTATAACAGTCTAGCTTTGAAATGACAAGGAATTTTCGCCTCAAAATTACCCCAAAATATCGGTAAAAATTTCACCTACAATTCTATCTCAGCACTTTTGAGAAAAACAAAACACATTTGTTACAATCAACAATGTTAGTTGTAAGCGACGGGTATTTCTGGCGCGTTGCGTTTGGCAGCATAAGCAGCCTTAAGTTAAAATGCTAAAATGGAGGTTCATTTTTGTTGTGCGCCATAAATACAACCTACTATTACTATCCAGATAGTATCTAGATTCCAACTAGACACATTTAGCACTAACTGCATAATATATAAATGGGCGCCAACTGCGGTGCCACCCCGCCGCGACGACGTCGCTCGCCGCGCCCGCCTAGTGTTATCGGAGGTACCTAGGCGCCTTCCGACATTTTACTGAGTATAAAATGACTGTGTTTACAGCACTGCATAGGCATAGCAACGCACAGCCAGGAGAATAAAGAACCAATAAAAAAGATATTAAATTTTCAGTCATCAAGTTAGACACTTTGCAACAGTCTAAGTGATTTCAATAAAATAGTAGGAACGATTTGGTAATTATCGTTAAAAATAGCACAAGGAACTAATATAGAGAAAAGTCAACAAATAAATAACCAGATAAAGAAGCTGTCTGAGTAAACTCTATAATCCACATAAACGTACTTCATTTTTGATTGATCGATGGTTCAGATGATTTTTAAAGAATTACTTTTAATTATGTCCTCTGGTGGAATGATTAATGTTGAACTCGTACTACGCAGCAGACACGATACGGTTAGGGTTCGAGTACGTTAACCCGAATATCCCGGTCACAGTCGTCGGCCCGACCCGCCCTTGCCCAAGCAACCCTCTTACTTTAATAGGTACCTAGTCCTTTCCCCTTTTCGTCTGTCTCCCAGGCGAGACGGGATCGTCGAGCGCGACCGTCTGCGGCATCAGCTGCTAACACTAAGGGTAAACGTGTTATTCACAATTGTTATTAATTAAATAACAGACACAAAATATTGAAGCAAAGCCGGATTTGTGACAATCGTGCCTAACTAGATCATATTTGATCCAATTAAGGAGCAGAATAGCATTGGAAATTATGTTTACAGATATAATGTCGTTTATTACTTCGCTTAATTGGCTCATGGTGGCCTAAATTTTAACACGTTTTGATCAATAACAACTCGAAAACTATGAATAACTAATTTGGATAAAGGATACATAAATTGATGGATAATATATAAAAATATATCTTCACGCAGATTGATTTTATTAAAGTTTTATCATTATATTCATAAGTTATAACTAGGTAATATAATTAATTAAGATAATTTCAAAAGGTAGGTTTGTTTAATCTTGTTTACATTACTTCTGCTGATAGAGACATGGTTAATTTGTTTATTATTTTGCTTTAAGTATATTATCAACTTGTGATGTGATATTTATAGTACGAATTATCAAATATTACATTAAGTATAGGATTTGTAGTCCAATCAAGGTAGAATCCAAGTTTGAAATAAACTACATCAAGGGCGGGTGAGGAGATATGTGTTGTTCACTAAAGAACGATTTAATAATTGAATTAATCAACAACTAAAATCACAAATGGCGGGGTACGTAGACGATATTGTTATTGTCATTGTGGGTGCTCTTTACATGTTAACTTTCCCAAAATGAGGTGCCTAGGGACTAGCCATCGCAAACTGCAAGTCAGAGTTGTTGAAATAGGCAGGGTACCTGGAAAAGCTAGATGAAGTAGAGATTATCAACAAATTAACTCCCTAACTAAAACGTCGCTGTAAAAAAGCGCTGGAAGAACTGTGTGGAAGAAGATCTACTGTATGGGGAAGGGGTATTACATCTTGGAAGAAGAGAGGGAGATTATGAAGACCACGGCAGCATCACCGCAGGAAGTAAGTTAGTGAAGTAAGATTTAAAATAATACCTAATTAAATAATTAACTGCCGTTAACATCAACAATCAACAACAACAATCATGTTTTATTTCCCCAAACGGCACGCAAATTATAAAAAATGATGATATAGCTTAGGAAGCTGGATGGAGTGAGTATAAGCTCTACAGACAACCTTCGCCTTTCTTAAGCTATTATTGGCAGTTCCTTTCATTATAAAGCATTACGCTATTATTCTTTTGAATCTGTATCTATTGTGTTGAACAGACAGCATTGAATTTCCACATTAGACTATAAAAGACGCGATTTAATTTAGAAACCAGTAAGTCGAGCGCAGAGGTCGTCGTCTGCCGCGGCCGCCTCGCCGTCTGCTCACCTTGGGTGAACCCTAAACGAGAGAACATCCGCCGGTGTATTCATTTAAAATATTTAAATTCATATTAACATATACCTATTACCTACCTTGCATATCGGTACCTACCTATCTAAATTCAAACAAAGTTACTTTCACTTTATCTAAGATTTTACCAGTTCTATGGGCAACTGATGAAGTAGTCGGTAATAAACAACGATAGATGAATCAGAGATTTGTTCCCATGATCGCCATGCAGTTATGCGGGTGGTGTGTCCATTTAATGGGATTATATTTTAACAATGTTCAATCAATACAATGTTCATTGAGAAGGACCCTTATTTAAGATTCATTAAATGATATGTTTTTAGGTGCTGAAGAATATATTTTGTACTAAATAAAGATACCTATTAATCTATATACAAAAATGTTAAAAGTTCGAAAAGTAGTCAAATCTAAAATTATTGGTAAATTTCACATCAATAAAGAAAATACCTAAGTAACCAATGAGTACAATAGTAACTGAAGCACGTGTAAAGCGATAAGAAAACGTATACGTATGCTTATTTTATCGATTATTTACGGTTCCGTAAAGGCTGTAAAATCTAATCTATTATTATTACATAAGATCACCATTATGGTAATTGTGTGCATGGCTGTAGGTAAAGCAGTAAAATGTAGCTCGTGCCACAGCTTACACGTGGCTAGCTCGATTCGTATTCGTATTTTACTACAATCCAATGAACTCATCTACTATAATTGCATAGATGGTGCAAAGAAATGGTAAGGAGCACGGAAAAGTAATAAAAAATACCACTATCGCCGTGCCACGATACCTACTTACAAAATGGAAACATCATAATACAAAGATCACAGGCACGTGGAATAGAAGTCATAGGGTCATTCAATCAACTCTGTAGTACCTACTTACTGTGTTGCACGTTTATTGAACATGTGTTACAAAACAAACAACATTAACGGAAAGTTAACATTTAATTACAGTGAAACTTGGTTAAGTGGGACCTGGATAAGTGAGAAACCTCCAAAATTGGAACTCATGCTCTGGTCCCAACACTTTGGCACTGAATTACCCCTGTTAGTGGGACGAAGCAAACCTCTATATCTGGGATTCGTTCTTTCGATTTTATCATCATAGTTACCTCTATAACTGAGACAGCGAGTGAATTTTATATGCTTATACCTCTGTAACTGAGATGACATCGTTATGTTTGTTTACTTACTTATTTTTATTCTACCCACAAATTCCGTATTAAACTATACATAAGAAATTTTGAGCCGCAATGACCTCCAGTCTTCGTTTCGCTTTACTATCATACGAATGTTTATTTCAAAAATGTCAAAACGAAAGCTACAATCTTTATCATTACATGAAAAACTGAAGTTAATATCCGTTTATGAAAGTGAGAATACACGTGAAGAATTTTGTGTCGAATTTAATGTGCCAAAATCTACTCTGTGTAGAATAATTCAGAGTAAATTTAAAATTAAATCACAAAGTTCTAAAGGACAAGGAAAAAGAAAGTTCCTTTAGTACTTAACACGTTATTTTATTTAATGATCGCACCTCTATAACTGAAATAATCTGTATTCTGACCTCTATTAATGGAACCCTCTGTAAATGAGACAGATATTTATTTATACCTGGATATCTGAGACACTGGGTAAGTGGAATACCTCTATAAGTGAAACAACATTGCAGGTCCCTTGATGTCTCACTTAACCAGGTTTCACTGTACCTACTTTTGAAAGCATATTACGTATCAACCACGATAAATGATAAAGCTGTTCTCTAAATAATAACAAACATGTTTATCAATGATTTAATGCAATACAATGTGTCGAAATAATTTTGAAACGGAAATAGCTTTCACTTAAAAAAAAGAGTGGGTTTTTGTGTTTTTAAAATGTTTACGTCGGACAGGCCATTTATAATAGTTTAAGGATATCATGTTTTAGCGCCACAAGCCAGTTTATTTCGGTTCACGAATTAAAAAACAGTTCAGGAGGGCGCGAGACGTCTGCGAGATATATTTATATATTTCATTCAGACGACGGGCGGCGCGGGCGCAGGCGGCGCGGCGGCGCGGCGGGCATACAACAACAAACATTAAGTATGAAAAATTAACAACATCGGCTCATGTACACAGTTAAACAATTAATGATTTCTATTCTATTCTATAACAAGACCATAATATTACATTTTAGTAAGTAAGTAGGCAAGTACAGGTTGTGCAGCGAATGGTGAGCGATAGCGGAAAGTGGAAGGGGTATGCGCAGAAGTCAATTTTTAGGTCTGTTTGGGCGGGGGGACAGGAGCGAAGGGAGGGTCAGTTGCTCACATCATCGCTCTCTGTTCCGCACACACGTCTTTAGCCGCGCTCTGTCCCGCTCCCGCACGTCTAAGTACTGTCGCGCACATAAAAATTTACCATCACTCGGTTAACATTGCAGCCGCGTAGCTAACTTTACCCAGATCGAAAATTCAACTTTATACAGAAAAACTGGTAATCATTGGTGCAGGCATAGAAATCCATGTTCGTACCTTTGTTTAGTAAATGTACAGGACAGTATTAGTTCCGTGGTTTTAAGTTCGCGCCAAAAACAATAGAAAATATAGATTTGACAGCAATCTGACAGTTTAAAGTGACAGTGACAGATTATCGATCAATAGAAGATCAGTAGTCAATTAAATAGGTAGTTGTTTCAATAAAAGGTAATTACATTATAAGATACCAAAAAATATGTTTATTTAATTTGAGTTCCATATTAGTAGTCTATCTATAGTTTAATAGTGTAAATTACAGTGAATAAATATACTGTATAATAGTAATAGTATTTACTTAAATGAATGTTTTTCTGGTTGGGCAAAATCATATACGGTATGTAAACAAAGTATGACGGTTTGGCTGTAATAATTCTGTGCGCGATTGTACATGCGCAAACCATCCCCACCAATTTCCGCCATCGCTCACCATTCGCTGCACAACCTGTACTTATATGTTTTGAGCAGATACACTATCTAATTCTACTTTTTGTTTCATACACAACCTATGACTCTTCACGTAATTCGGAATAGTTTACTTAGAAATAGAATATTTTTCTGTACAGTTATACAATTCCACTCTCGTGCTTAGCAGATCACTTAGGAAGGTAACATACATCTAGTAAGTATTGCACTATGCTTAGTAACAATGCAATAGTACCTATCGGAATGTGAAAAGAAACACATTTGGCACCATATTGGTGGTGTTATGCATCTCGGCTTGCGCACGCGAGTGATCCGTCGCGGGCGTGGCACGCAGCAGCGTCCGGCCAACTCGGCGTCGTAGTCGGCGCCTGCACTGAATAATGTCCACGTCTCATGTTGCTTCTAAATCCGGACCGACACATCGCACGCAAAACAAACGCAAACAAACAATACTGAATACTCAAACTGAACCTAAAATAAACATCTACCTAGCGTTGTATCCGCAATGCAACGGTGGCAATCAATATCACAATTTACATTTAAAAGAATTAAATAGGTTATACAAGTTTTCAGGAAGATTCAATCGATTCAAAATACGTAAGGCACATTTTAGAATTTCTTTCTTTCGCTTTCAAATGTGTACATTTTGACTATTTTTTGAAAGATATCGAGTACAGAATTTTTGTCCTCTCTTCCTTTACTTTATGTGTAGAAGTTAACATGAGCACACTCTAGGGCTGGGTAAGATTTTTAAATAATTAGTAATATAATAACGATCAATTAAAAACTCAAACCGCTTTTCTTCAGCAAGGGGCATTGAAATAATAAAAAATGTGAGCAATAGTGTAAGATTCCGGGAACACGTTCTAGCAGTAAGCAAGACAAATCGGTGATACCGACCGACCACGCGACGAACTTTTCTTAGGGAAAGATTGATCACGACAATTTGTTTCCAGATCACTATCATACATATAGCAAGTACATACTCTCATAAAAACAAAAATCTATTTAAATAAAGAAAAACAAGGGCTATTATAATTCAACTGGAGTGTCACGAATGCTCCACAATATTTTTGTTGACAAACACTCAGTTCATAAGAATTGAAAATATTTGCTTTTATGTTAGTCATTTTTGCTTGCTTTAGGTGATTTAATGATGCAAACACGTACAGATGGAAAAACAAAGTCACAACAAAGTTAATATAACCATTAATCTCTACAAAAAAAATACATAAGTTATATGAAAAAATACCTCACGTAAATATAATTAATATTTAGGTAAATAAATTTACCTACCTTATATTTTTCCAAACTCGATTTACATGATTTATATTCGTAGTAATTATTTTTCCGGGTCTTAAGTTGAAAGGGTACCTGCGCTCTCTTCATACAAACGTAGTCGACTGTGTCCTCCCTGGATAATGACACTAGCACAAATATTTTTGTGTCATAAAACCTATAACTGCCATGACTATGCCCCTATATTTTGTTTTTTTTTTTCATTTTATAATAATTATCATGCAAATTAAGATTAAAAAAATAACAAAAAATAGGGGCATGGTCCCCCATTTGTAAGGAAAGAGCCCCCGGTACCCTTTCCTCTTAATCGTGTGGAAGTTATTACTAATAAAAAAAATAAGAAAACAAATGGTTGTCTGTAAAGTCTGTTTACGCGGGCATTGCGGACGATAATTTTTCGTGATAACGTCATAAGAAATTGATGAAAAATTGAGATTTTTTTGTTATTCCTTTAGCTATATCGTTTTTCCTTTTTTTTCTATTTTTTCCCATAAATATATTTTTCCTTTATAAAAGTCTTCTATTCGTCACTCGTCACACCATAATACAAGCCCAAATGAGCGATATTATTATTAAATACTCTGTTTCCTAAGTTACCATGACGCGTCTGGTCACATTACCTTGACGGATGACGTCACACAATATTCCCGTTAAACTTTTTTGTGAATGCAGGTGTTCCATCAATTTATTAGACGTTATCACGTCAAAAATTGTAAATCCCTATTCGTATGACAGAGGTATTATAAAGTTACTAGTAGTAAACCGCGGTATAATATACATTGCGTCATTGTTCGTCAAGAATGCAACGTTACATCACCAATTGTTCTCTATGGATGTGATGACGCATAAAACAATTTAAGGGTCGATGCTAATAGATACACTACAATTATTTATGATATTTTATTCACGGTTGTCTATTGAGACAACTGTGAATAAAATATCATACATTGTCTCAATAGACAATAAGCTGAAAGACCACACACAGTGTTATTAAACGTTTCCGTTTGAGTTAGTTAGTTAGTACTTACCTAGAACTGCGAACGGATCGAAAAAATAGCGAAGATGAACATGATGAATGATAATCATTTAGTGATGGTAACATGACAATATTTTACATAACCTCTGAACTGATTGATCTTAAAAAAACTAAAGTGATGTTTATCGATTCTAAAATGATCAAAAATGGCAGTGACATAAACTACAATTATGGCTTATAAATTATGGCAGGGTAATATAGAGAGATTAATCATCAAACAATTGTGTATCTTTAGTAATTTTGATATACCTACCTATGTTTATTTCACTCAGATAAGGAAAAATAAATTCCAATGTTACGGTATTTCGATATTAATTTTCCATAATTCGCTCTAAACTGCGATGCCGCCGATGGATTTGTTCTCAGAATCCTTAACATTTACAACCAAGAGTCGTAAAATGCATTACAACACCTATCAACATTTAATTAATTTTCTTGAGAATTCGAGCCTATACGTCATTTCTTCATTTAGCACGACTGAATCCCGCGGTTTCGACCGCGTAAGTTCCGATCCTGTGTGAATATTGGACTAAAAAAGTAGCCTAAGCTCCCAGTAATCTACATGCCGAGTTTCATCTCAATTAGTTCGGGAGGTTCTACAAGTTGGAGAAACAAACATAATATACACAAAGACATACGAACTTTTATAATAATAGTAGGATGTAGTGGAAATAGAAACAGTAGAAAAAGAGAAAGAAAACGAAAATATGGATGAACTGTGCGAGACAAGATATGAGAGAGATGAATGTGAACGGTAAGATGTAGAGGAGAATGGAAGAAGACATATTGCACCGACCCAAAATAAATTAGGCAGAATAAGATAGTAGGAATAATGGCATGTATCAGTACTGAAATCGCGACCTTCTCAACGAGGTGGTTTTGAATTGCACTGCACTGTACATTAATTAGGATAATGTTTACCGTTGCTCGGCCAAACGCATGAATCATGAGTTGCGTAGGCGCAGTCAACGCCGCCGCCAACCAAAACGGTCCTGTCCTATTCAAATGACTCAAGCCATTTTTAGACTAGCCCTATTAATAAATACTTTCTCATTATTCATTCACAATAATTATGTTTTAAATTCAGTGTAGCTTTACGCTTACATTCAGATCTCTAGTTTCTTTCTGCCTTTATCCAAATTTATTTGGGGTCAACTCAGTATGTCTTCCTATTCCATTCACCTCTATTAGCCGTCATTTAATCGTTCACATCCATCTTTCTCATATCTTGTATGACACAGTCCATCCACATTTTCTTAGATCGTCATCTTCCTCTCCATCCCTCTACGTTTATACTCATCACTCTTCTAATCACATGCCACTCTTTCCATCACATGTCCATACCATCTCAAACAGTTCCTTTCGATTTTTTCAGTAATAGGCGCTTTTATAATATTAATATATTGCTACGATTTTTCAGATATCATTTCAGTATTAGTAAAACAATATAAAATGATATTTAATTTTATTGCCTGTTATTTTTACGTTTTTATATTAAATATACGTACTTTTGTGGGGGAAATAGGCCGCCGTCTGAGGGACCGAGGTTTTGACTACCGCTCCGGATCGTTCTTGGTGCAAAGGTTAGCCGTCGCCATACAGAGAGGTAACGCGGCCAGTATTCTCGGCTCCTTTGCACCGGGTGCGGTCAGGGGCGGTTTATTTGAATGACGATTAATTTTTATTTTAAATTATGATTTTATATTAATTTAACTTTGTATTTACCTGGATTAAAATAATTAAGTAGATATATAAAAATATATTATACGTAACTTATTTCTATAACTGCCTATTTTTTTATTCAGTTATAGTAACTTAAACTAACAATAATTTCAAATGTCTTATGCAATACATTGTAGTTAGCTGTTTCCAGAAAACAATGTTAACATAGGCTAGGTTGTAGGTGGAACGTACAGAAAACAATTACATCATCGTTGCGTTCTACGTAAAACAAACGTCACCTGAGCATAGTTTTTTTTTGTCCGTGTGATGGTTTCAACATGTGATAGGTCTGTCCTCGTGATCTGTCTTCTCGTAAAAGCGCATGTGATGATGATACGTTCGCGCCATTAAAATTGCGCGCTTTTTTAATTGTAACAGTGTTGCACATTGTGTTTGTATACCATGTGTTCTAAGCGAAGGGGTTTTAATACGAAAGGGGGTTATTCTAGACGTCTAGGCGACCAACTTTTGTTCTACGACTTTTGGAAATTAGAACTTTTTTTTTCGATAATTCTAAGGGATTTTTTACTTGAAAATCAGCTGTTTCATACAAAAACTTCAAACGAAATGTTCGAATTTCCAAAAGTCGTAGAACAAAAGTTGTTCTAGAACAACCCCTTTTCGTATTAAAACCCAAAAAAAAACACTTGCAAGCAATGTCTACGACGTTATGGTAATCATGTCATCATATCCTAATTTATTTGTTACTTACGAAATGTAAAATCAACATTTTCGCAATAATATAGAAGAGTCTACGTGTATTACGCACTGCGATACTTAAATTTTTGTACATTTTCGAGATTTCTGATGACAGAGATAGAGGGAATAAATGAATATGAGTAAAAAATAATAATCAACAAACAGGTATGGTAGGGTAGTAGTAAAAAAACAATTAATCAAGCAAAGACGTGCGTGCTACAACAACGAATAACCCGTCAATCGACGATGCCGCGTCATCCATCCGTCAAATATCTCATCATCAACTATGAATAGAACACCCGTTTCCATTCTACACTATTATAGTGTTTCATTCTTGAAATCTCGCTTTGCAATCAATGCCGTCATCTAGTAAAAACGCTATACCTACCGAAAGGGTATCGAAATACTTCTCCGACGTATTCATTCATTCATCCGGTGAATAATGAAGGATCAGAGTGTATTGTGATAATAACGATAACCCATTATCGGAAGGTCGTGTTTGTAAACATAATAACAGTAGCTCCTACATCACATCTCTCTCACGCTCGAGTGATTCTCTGAGGTCATATCTATACTTTTTATTAAAAAATTAGATTGGGTTATTATGATAGATTGATACTTTAAAAACAATGCTGATAGTTAGTGCTGAAATGACGTAGAAAAAGTAGGTTACGTAAACGCCAGGTAACTAGGTAGGTATTACTTTAACAATGATGCTCTCAAGTCAACTACGAAAATACGTTTTACGTTTTTAAATGCTTACGTGAAAACTCTATACGTAAAGATCTCGGTACATAACACGATCACGAGACATGTGAATGTACTGCAAAACGTATGTTTATAAGATTATTTCTTTGTAGTATAGCTGTACGGTTGTTTTGACAAATAAGGCGAGGCGAACCGCCTCATTCACAAGGAGGGCACGGACAGTAAACAAGATGCATTGATGTAAACATCTCGAGTGAATATTCCGCTGGACTCTGATCTGACACAGATATGGTACAGCACCGGAAATACCCGGCCGGTTGCACCACCCACATCCACAAATACAGGGACATTCCTACATGGTATGCTGTATTTGTAACAAAACATATGTTAGCCGCGCCTGGTACTGCACAGCTCCCCGCGTCATGTGTCAATCTTTGTCAACTATGATTAATGACATAAACGATATAAAAAACCGATATGTCAATATAATAGAATGTTTCAATTAAAAACCAGACGTAATAAATTCCAAATCATAAAATGGATGTTGAGTATATTATTTACGGTAGGTAGGGAAGAGGTATCTATTTATTCGATGTTTTTGCGACAAGTGGTGGTGTGAGTAACCCTCGACGGTCAATCACCGTACCGGTTAGCTGATCCAAGGTCTGAGTAGATAGGTACGTAATAAATATATTTTTTCTTGTAATCCAGTGTACAAGTAGATCTGAACGTGCTCCGATTAGATCCAGTGTGTAGTACTAGTACCTGGTAATTGATTAAACAAAAACATCGAGTCACGTGCTGGCAAGCATAGTATTCTCATTTCTTTTAGCTTTTAACAACCGTTTAACAACTCAAATAGTTTTCTTATGATTTTTATTCTTGCTGCAGTCTATACTGGCACTGTACAAAGTCAATTTGTTAGGGACTGATAAATACTCCTTTCACTTTACAGAAGAAAGATCAAGAAGAATCAAACAAGATTCTGTAATCGGTTAAATAGAAGTACTGCCAGGTAGCGAACATTTAAAAAAATCATTGTCACAAATATTATTAAGTTCTTACTTTTAATACAATCGTTTGTAATCTGATGAATCTGATAAATCTCTACACAAGCAGTGACACGACACAAAGGCTAAATCCACAGTAAATCCCACGAAATGTCATTGAACGACCGCAGGCGCACGCGCAGTTCAGAAATAACATCTAATTAGTCTAAATAATGTTTTATTAACCGACTTCAAAAAGCAGAGGAGGTTCTCATTCGACTGTCTGACCGGGCATTAATTCTTTATTCAAAAACCGATTTAGATGATTATTTTTTGTTGGGAAAGAGATTCTCAAAGTTAGTCCCATAAAAATTTCGTGACGAGGATCTTTGGAGTGATGAACAGAATTTCTACAAAATCTGAAGTTCAAAATCAAACTACAAACTAAAACTACAAATTGCGGAAAACTACCTTTTAGCCGTAACTTCGTCTGTAGGGGTTGAATTCTCCAAAATTTATTAAAAACGTATACTTAATTTTAGCCCGAACCATTCATAAATTTAAGCTGAGATCAGTCAGTCAGACACGTTTTAATTTTAAAGATATTCTTTATGAATTTTGGTTGATGGACTTCATCATTCAATGTGTTTTTTTGGTAATTTGACAAAGTTACGGTGATTAATACAGTTTCAAAAACAACTCTGTAATTCTAAGCTATTATAACGTATAGTTTTTGGTGGCTGACAGGACACTCAAATGTTAATAAACCCAATAGACATTGAATACATAAATACATTAACTGTAGTGCCGGATATTGACGACGATAGTCATGTTAAAAACCTAATTTAAATATCGGGTAAACGTACTTTATAAATAATGGAATGATTTTTTAAACAAGTACCTATCTTAATTACATTAATTAACAGATAATTAATGAGTTTAGTGACTTTTCCAAAAATAAAAGAAGAAGCCAAGGAGGATTATGAAAAATAACTACCGTAGTATCGAAAAATAAGTAGCCTAAGTTTCTTCAAAATCGGAGCTTATTCCTTACAAAACTAAAACAAAAATCTTTCCTATTATAATACTAGTATAGATTATAAATACATGAAACATGTGTCACATAGTATTGGAATATTTAAAACCAAATAGAACAAATAAGATGGAAACCATATAGCCAAAACATTCACAATTGTTTGAAATCTCATCCTATCTGTGCCACTGCTGGGCGTCTTTCTATCTATCACAGTCATGTGCTAAGGACAACCACTGTTCTAGGAGGCTAACTTACCCGGCTATTGTATTTTGGGCCAACCGCAGGGGCGTCTGCTGTTTGTAGGGTACTAAGAAGTTAGTTTGACATATGGCCCAGTCCCATTATGTCCATAGTTTAGAGTAATATTAACAAAATATGCTACTTAAACAATGCCTTTCAGCATGGTTTCAGCGAAGGGGTTTTAATACGAAAGGGGGTTATTCTAGACGTCTAGGCGAACAACTTTTGTTCTACGACTTTTGGAAATTCGAACATTTCGTTCGAAGTTTTTGTATGGAACAGCTGATTTTCAAGTAAAAAATCCCTCAGAATTATCGAAAAAAAAAGTTCGAATTTCCAAAAGTCGTAGAACAAAAGTTGTTCGCCTAGACGTCTAGAACAATCCCCTTTCATATTAAAAACCCCCTTCGCTGAAACACATTATATAGAAAATCACAGAGTGACTTTCATATTTGTTTTGATACGTATTGCGACAAAGCGAACCTAAAACTTCCATTAGACGTCAGATGTAGTAAACAACACGCACGGCACACTTTTCTCTATCTGTTACACACAAGATAAAACATTCAAGGGGATTCGTCATTGGATACTAGGAAAATTCTATTTTTTATTTACTATAACGTTAAAATGACCCAGTTTGAAATCAAAACGTAAAGTTATATTTAAGTCACCGTTTTAAAAAAAAAAATTGTTTGATTTTTTTTTTTACACATTTTTGTACTTTAATCCATTACAATCATTACATAATCTAAACTAAGGTTACGTACTCGGAATTTAATTGTTTGCCTAAAAAATATATTAAAAATAAATTTCATAAGTACGTCTTACTGTGTTTATTTATATGTCAGATGTACATAGGTATACCTACTTTTGATTTCAGAAAAATAACACACGATGTCACGCGACGTGTGAACAAGTACCTAACAATGGGTCCACGTGTGTAGGTAAGGTAGGTACATACAGATATAATATGTTATCAGAATTATTTATTAGATATGTTAGCGATTTTGATAGCATTGATAATGTAGTTTATTTGTACAGAGCGACGGTGTATCGGGGTGAGGAGGACGAGGAATATACGGCGCCTCTTTTCTGAAAGACGTAAAACGGTTCAACGACCCCGACCTTGGCGCCCGCGGCACCTACGCAAAACGTATTGTCTTCCACGTTTTTATTATACCAAATAACGTAATTAACTATTGTAAATATAAATAAAATGTAAATAGATTAGTAGGCTTTCGAATTTGATTTATAAAATCGAGCAACTGCGAGGTCTGCGAGTATCTTCTATCGTACCTTCAACATAAGAGAAAGGCAAAATATCCTTTATTATGTAAATAGTACAAAATTATGTAACATACACAACATCTATCGTTTTGGAAAAGCTTGCGAGACGCTACAGTTATACTCAACGCACGCAACAATCACACATTTTAAGTTCAAAACCGAGGGAAAGTCATGTATTGTGACGAGAATCGAGAGAAGTGAGGACAGTCTTTGTTTTTGTTTACTTCTATCTAGTTTCGAGGTCGATTATCACGACTGGCGATTGTCAAATGAGCTATTTGGTAAACTCATCCCGCTTGAAGTGATCCCGTGGGTTCAGTTAATCCATACATTTTATTTTGAATCAGTCAACTGATCTCGTTCACGAATAAAAATTCTGTTATTAAAATAATTACTGAAGTTGGATATTTATGCTGCCGTCGCGTCGCCCGCGCCGCCCGCCGCTGTCAGTTTTGAAATTGTAGAGCAGTGCTAAATGTCTTCCGCGCGTAAAGTTTTTAACAAAAGTTATCGCGACGAGGGCACCCGATCCGGACACCCGTGTTTATTCTTATTCGTACGACCCTAAAATGATGAAAAGACGATGGTTTTTTAAACACAACGGATTTAGTTGACCAATGCATAGGTCAGCTGAACCCGCGAGATCAGTCCAAGCGGGATGAGTCTACCAAACAGCCGTCAAAATATGACCGTGGGTTCTTCAGAGAGAATAGCACGTGAGAACCCTGGGAGGTCTGCTCTTGCGGCTTTCCCACGTGAAGGTGTGACAATAGTGATATAACGCAAGCTTCCACAGCTATGTTTAATATTTACCTAACAAACTAAGATGAAGATCGAGATCAAGCATAAAATTTGACCCAATTTAACCCTATGGATAATGAAAATATTTTTAAGGAAAAATGCATCTTATATTTGGATAATATTACGACGAAGTTTTTTAATTCACCAAATAATAATCATGCGCAAAACAAAATCACTCAAAGGTGAAGTGAAACTGATAAATAATTATGGTATTTGACCTGATCTTTGGCTACAATAAACCAAATATTTATGTTATCTGTAACATAATAACAGTAAGATAGGAATAATAATTGGTTATTATACAATTAGTATTATAGTTTGGAAGAATGGACAAAAGAACGGAAAATTCTGTTGACTTAAGCTGTATCTGGCGAATCTGTATCAAATAATGAATATAGTATCAAACTTCAGACATAGTAAAAGCCGGTTGGTTGGTATTATAATCTGGGTATTCCTTACTTACCCCTTTTTTCAAACAAAATATTTCTTCAAACATTTTGTTTTAGGTATTCTCGGGAACATGCACTGAATTAGTCACTATTCACTCACGCATCGCCTTCTACTGATTTATACATTATTTATTACCTCTGTGGATTTACATAAACAACGTTACTGGACCCACTAATGTACGAATTATCCTTGTAGAGCCAAACAAACAATAAACATCAAATCGCTATGAGCTATACGATAGTTACCCGCTAAAAGGATAATAAGGAATTCCACTTCCCAAGGCGAATTAAAATAAACAAACGTACGAATACTTTATAAATTCATTCATGTGGAATTTATATTGTGGGTACTTATTAAGTACAATATAAATTCCACATTAGGAAAAATTTATGAGGTTATGTGGTATTTCCATAGGGATTTTAGTTTGCTGATAATGACTTAGAATTTCTCAAATTAAGACATAAGTGCCTAATTAGATATAATTATTTTAATTGGATTGTGCTCTTTCCGCCCTTAATTTCAAATTGTTTACCGAAATCGAAGGTCAATCAACTTTGGCTTAAATATTTTTAATGAAGCTCCGGAAATAACATTTTTGGACATGGACTTCAAGAAACGAAGAAATTAAATTCTAGTATTTTTTTAGCTCACACCACTATATCTTCAGAAGAAGCTATATGAGCAGTTTATTACATTAAGTTAATTTAGTAACATGCAGAAATACAGATTCTATTGAAACATATTAACGATTCTTGGAAACAGCTTTCTCATGATCAGTTTTCAGCAACCGAACTTGAAAACAGGGGGGAAGATCTCAACTCGTCGTGTAAATTTACCGTACAGAAGTTTTATTAGATTTCAGCGGTTCATCGATTACTAGAAGACGGCTCTATCGATTCAGATGATATTTTTTGTAGAGAAGATAATAGGTAGGTGTCAGACTTTTTTAAAACATTAATTTGATGAGGCTTTGACGAGGATTTATTACTTAAACAAATAAGTACAGATTTATGCAGCAGTTGGCAGTTATGAAGCAACCACCTTCTCATCACAAAAGTCTTCATCGGGTTACGACTACGAGTTGCACAAAGAATCAGAATTTGGAATTTTGAAGCTATCACCATCTTCCTGCCCTTATCCCAATTTATTTGGGGTCGGCGCAGTAAGTCTTTTTCTTCCATTCACTCCTATTAGTCGTCATCTCATCGTTCACATTCATCTCTCTCATGTCTTGTCTCACGCAGTCCATCCATCTTTTCTTCGGTCGTCCTCTTCCTCTCCATCCCTCTACATTCATACTCATCATACATACTTTCATCAGTAATAAGTTTTGTCTATTGTTTGACGTAATGCCGGTTATTCGAATATCAATCCGGATTAAAAGTAGCTTTATAAAACGTGGATGATTAACGTCATCTTGAGGAAATTAAACCGGCCAAAGTCTGTTTTTGTTTACGCCTACAATACTATAGGTTCGCTGGCTGTATTGACTGACCTCCATGTAATATGACATCACAGGTTTGCCGTCGACGGATACGTCGCTCGAGATGAACATGATGATGACAATCAACCAACATAAATCGTTTATTCACAAACAACCGACATAAAATAGAATAAACAACAATTTTCAAACACTATTATCAATTTGATGAGGACACTGAAAATAATGGGAAAATACCATTGTTTATACCTAGCGAGGTTAACCCATTAGGTAGGTGCAGAGCTTATCGGCAAAGGTTCATGTAAGACCTGTTGGTACGATCTCGTGTTAAATAAAAGGGCATGGTCTGTCTAGACAAAGTACAAATACCCTGTGGTCTAGACGTCTGCGTTACAAAATTCACACGCGATTTTGTCTTTCACCTCTGGGTAAACATTTAATGTGCTACCACAAGCTCCGTACAATGCATACAAGTTTGAATTAATATTCAAAATTGTATGCATTGTACGGAGACCTGTCGAACACCCTTACTAAAATACAATTCCTTGATTAATTTACATATTATTCTGTAATCTAAAATGACAATACTACAATAAAAAAATACTATAGGATAAGAAACTTAATTGCTCTACCATTGCATCGTGTAGCATACGCGTGCACTAACGTACAAAACCCAGTACCTACTAATTAATTTTGTGATGTAACTTTATTCATTCAATGATGAATCGATAAAAATGTAATAAAATAATAACACTATTATGTGATGATAATGTAATAAGGTCATTATTCCCATCTATTAGGTTTTATATTTTGAATTACATTATTTTATTCACGGAAGTCTTGATTATGATTCATTTATTTTTCTAGCACATATCTATTCGATATTTACCTACCATAAAACTAACTTACATACCTACTTCTAATATATCAAATTCTCGTGTCACAATGTTAGTTACCATACTCCTCCGAAACGGCTTGACCAATTTTTATGAAATTTTATATGCATATTCAGTAAGTCTGAGAATCGGCTACTATATATTTTTTTCCTTTATACTTTTTTGTTTATGGCAAAACAACGTTTGCCGGGAAAGCTAGTTATTTATAATATCTTAGATCTAATAATGGAAGAAAAGGCTTAGGTTTGTACTTAGAAGCGAAATGCAGTAGATCAAGAAATAATAGTTCTATAAAAGTAATGTCAGTCTGCTTTTACCTATATTACCATCATATCAGCCACGGGACGGACTTCCACTGCTATCTATTCTATTGCCTATCTTCGTAATAAAAACTTCTGAACCTATTGAAATATAAGTTTTAACATTGAATAGCTCTATTTTCTAGGAAACGTCTTTGTATCCTTTACATCAAAATCTAATAAGTAGAAACTTAATTATAAACGAAAAACTGCGGCTGCCTTATAAAATGCGCTCTGTCTGTAGCTACTATTTATGTAGATTTTTTCAGAGGATCGAGACTAACGCGGGGAGAATAGCGGGACGCAACTAGTGTAATAATGAATAAATAAGTTGTCTGCGTAGAATTTAAAGTACGGGTTGTAAGTTGTAAATTGCTCGTTCTCATGAATTAAAGAAATTCTCACGATTATACCAATCACACGGTTGTCTCGTGTAGTAATTGTTAAAAATTACTTGTTTACTTCGTTCATTCGTACAATAATAAACTGAAGGAGAAAAAATACGACTTTAATAATACGTCTGTCGTCATAAAGGTCACGCGCAGTGTGGGGTGCCGTATCTACCTGTCACAATATGGTCACGAAGGAAGCTTTTGTTTGATTAAACGGCTTAAAACGTTCTACTTTATAATCGTTCCATTCTCTTAGGCCAAGGATATCAGTACAGCTCATCAATTGATGACTAATGTTTACGAGTTACCACCTATCATGCTAAGCATGGCACATCTGATATCATACATTCTTCTATTGATCCAAATTTGGATATCAGAGGAGTTAATCAATCGATATCCTTATCCGTATGAATTATATGTGTTTACTAATGAATGTATCATTAATTTGTAAATACATGTCAGTCAGTAAATACATATAATTCATACATATGGCATAATGATGTAGAATGCATACAAGCTAGTGCGAGGGGCGGTTTTGTTTACACTAGATAACTAAACACGATAACCGATAAGCATGTGCATCGAATCGGCAAAACATCCGTTTCGATGACAACAAAACGAAACGTCTAACCAATGTCGCTTACTATTGTTTTAATTATCAGCAATACTCGAAACAACAGACAGTTAAGACAACGGTTGTTTTATCAGAGGTAGTTCCGATTTCGTAGGGATATCGAGATAAAACGTAGCCTATTAGTGTTACTCCAAGCCAGGTCCAGCTGTCTAAATACGAAATGCCATCGTATTAGTAGTAATCAATTTACTGACATTTTGGGTTGATTAAGGAAAAAAAGTTTGATAATTTCCCAGAATCAACCCTTGGAATTGCCCGAAATAAAGAGTATCGCCAGTCATTGAATTACTCATCCATATGAGATGATTTTTAAGCAAGCGTTCGCACAATAACAATTTCTAAATAAAGCCGATATTATTGTAATGACGTTCGTAATATGTTTACTGTTAGTCAGACTTTCTAACAAAGTTATATTATTCTTGTGAAAATTACCAAAGTCAGATTGTTTTGTTTGTTTACTATCTAAAACGAGGACACGACACCTTTCTTGCGAAACGTTGCAAGTGACTAAGTAAAGTTGGCAAAACAAGTTGCGTCACTGTTGAGTCAAGAACGATTTACTTTAACACTCAATGAGATACATTTTAAGATAGGAACAATGTACAATGTAGGCACAGTATCTACTAGTTACCTCTACCTACCTATAGAAACATGCCTCCAGTTCCTTGTATCTAAAAATAGGGATTCAATTTGTGTATGACTCAAAACGCTCGTCATGAATTATCTATTTTCGATTATCAGGATATTATACGCCCTACAAAAAGACATAGATACGGTTAGAAATATTTAAATTTATTTAGACCTCTGAAAGTTTTTTGTAGAAAAGGAAAGCATAAACAGGAAAATTGTTTAATAATTTTTAAAACTTAACCTACAGGTAAAACAAACTTTTACCCTATTATTTTTAAAAGGGGTTATTCAATAAAGCAGAAGCATTTTTTACATCTTATCTTAATATATATAAATCTCGTGTCACAATGTTTGTCCTCAATGGACTCCTAAACCACTTAACCGATTATAATAAAATTTGCACACCATGTGCAGTTCGATCCAACTTGAGAGATAGGATAGCTTACATCCCGATATTCCCACGGGATCGGGAGTTACGCGGGTGAAACCGCGTAGGGCAGCTAGTACTTTATAAAAAACGATATAATTTACATTTGACAAAATTCGGCTAAGCATGGGGTATTATTGGGAACTCGCTATATTATTTATTGTGCGAGAACTATCATAACTTTATGATTTTAACATGCGCTGATAAGTCACAAAAGTGGTAAGATACCATAAAACATCTATCATAATTTACGTAAGTACTGAAGATAACCCCATTGACAAATGAAAACAAGACATATCAGTTTAAATCGTTTTTTTTGGAGTTAAATTCTTTAGAATCGATTCCATTTATTTGATGGATAGAAAATATAGCGTTAACAAAAAACGTTTTGAAAGAAGATTTAGCTAATCTATTAAAAGTGGTTGAATTAGCTATGAGATCCTGGCCTTTACATTTTAACAAAAAGGTTGTATTAGCTACATCATCATCATCTTTCTGCCCTTATCCCAATTTATTTGGGGTCGGCGCAGTATATATTCAGGCTTGTTCTAATATATTCATTCCTTATTTTATCCATTCTTATTTTTCCTTATTTGTTTAGAGGTTGGATTAGCTACATCAGGTAGAATTGTATGACGCATTCGGACATATAAAGTGAACTCTAGTCGCGTTTCGGACTTGTCACGAACATTTTTTGCCTTCGGCGCCAGTAAATAGGGTGAAGATACTTGGCACTGATATCAACAATCGACTTTTGATATCGCAAAATAAATTTCGCAGTAGGTACTCTGAACGTGGGCGCTTTGACTAGGCACAAAATATAACTGACTTTTTGTATGGACTTACCAAATGTAGCGTACTTGTATTATAGGATTTCAATGCCTACAAACAACCACATGCACAGAACACGCGATCGGGTGACATATTTTTTTTAGTAAGAATTTTCTTCCGGAACAATATCCGTTGATATTAATGGAGTGAAAACCTAAGTGACGAAACATTAGTAAACTTCAACCGTGTGTAGCCGTGGGGCGGATTCCTATTCACCCATAAAAGACGGAATTTACCTAAACCATGATAACCTAGTATTATTCTAGTGACTCGACATTATAGTTAATTTTCTGTAGCTATAGTTTGTTTATGAGATAATTAAAATACTGACACAATAGCTCATCGTAACTGATGTCATCATTTGGTAGCAGTAACATCATGTTCTTGAAGGCTGTGATGTTAAATTATTGTTATCTTTTTGTCTTGTTTTACCTGTTTAAAAGTACTTAAATATTAGTAATTCATTCAATTAATGCCAGAAAGAAACTTATAAAAACATTCCCGTCTGTTGTGTCGTGACCCAGACAGGCGACCTTATGCGCAACAACCTTCGACATTATAGCGGAACTAGGCAAGTACAGCTGTGCCTGTGGCGGGCGTTACGTAATCTGCCGCCTACAGACTGCGGGCGAGGTATCGCCCACCCCTGAACGAGCAGGCAGCTCTCCCACCCTGACTGCACTGCACTGCACCACTGGTCGACCTTCTGCCCTTTCTGGCGTTTTGCCGCAACGCAAGCCGCCCCTGCAATCCGTGCCAACGTTCCGCCTCCGCACACAACCCACAAGCCAGCCTAGCTTAACCTACTAACCTTAATATGGCTAGAAAATACGTAATTACGGTCCCTACTACGTGTAATTACGTTACTCATCGAAAAATTAAACGTTAATTGATTGAATCGTGACTGGACGAAACTGAAAGAATACTTATTTCAATTTAGGCTGTATGCCCCAGCAAGCGAGGATTTACAAAACATGGTGCAATATGTGATACGATGTACTTATACTAATAACTCAATGGTTCGACTAAAATATTGTGAAATTGAAGTCCAGATAAAAATATGAAAATACTGAAAATTATTACAGGTACCGTAAAAACCTTTATGTTCTCTAGGTTCAGGTTTATTTTGAATTTAATAACTCTACTACGTCATCGTCAGCAACGTTTCATAAAACGTGTATCGAGAAAATCGATTTTCACGTTTGACCTCGTTCAGCGGATACCGTAACGGTCATGTTACTTAACAGTAAATATATACTGGTGTAGGTAACTACGTCATAAAATTGAAACAGCCTTTAGAACCGACGGATGGAGAAGGTCAGATGTGGAAGCTGCGCAATTTCCCAACACAAAGCGGCAAAGGCGTCACGAGGCTCGCGGTCGGTTCGTTCACGTTGATGATGGATTTCGTCAACCATGACACTAATGTTATAACTACATATTATGCTTTTTCATATTCTTTTCGTATTCAGTATATTCTACCTATTTAAATCATACCTTCCCCATTCAATAGTTTATTATGATCACGTTTTAACTTATCTATAAAATGATCTATAAAATATACTAGCTGCCCTCCGCGGTTTCACCCGCGTAACTCGCGATCCCGTGGGAATATCGGGATGTAAGCTATCCTATCTCTCAAGTTGGATCGAACTGCACATGGTGTGCGAATTTTATTATAATCGGTTAAGTGGTTTAGGAGTCCATTGAGGACAAACATTGTGACACGAGATTTATATATATTAAGATAAGATATAAAAAATGCGTTGTCCTGACTGACTGACTGACGGATCAACGCACAGCCTAAACCGCTGATCGTAGGGACCTGAAACTTGGAGAGTGTGTTCTTTATATGACGTAGACATCCGATAAGAAAGGATTTTCCGAAATTCTACCCCTTAGGGGGTGAAAAAGGGGGGCAAAGTTTGTATGGGACAACGTGATTCCTTGGTCCATTTTCGACTTCTACGCGGACGAAGTCGCGGGCAAAGGCTAGTTTTTGTATAATTCGAAGGATTCTGGCTTCTGCGGAATCTATGAATAATAAAACGTTATTTTCAGATAACTACTTTCGTAAAAAAATAGGACAGTAAGTTATTGAATGTTTTTTAGAAATGACTGCATTAACGATGCAATATTGCACAGAGTGCAGGTATCATGTTTGTATAAAGCACTACAAGTGCAACATTACGTCACAAATGTTGAGTGCATTCTATTGTAAAGTGAAGGGCGTTATGTAGGGCACACCTATGCTGTAAGCCAAGGGTTACGTGCATGTAACTAAATAGGTTACAATGCAATTATATCTATCTAGGCGAGCGACTGCGAGACTGGCGCCATTTCGCCACGCTTGGCTGTATGTATAACGTTTACCTACAAGTTTAATACTAACCAACAATAGAGTACATTCCCTTCCAGCATAAATCAGCTTTTAAGTGCCATAAAATAAGCAAAGCATAGGCAAATGCAAAAAAAATGGGTGCGTGTATCTATGAACGTGCGTGAGAAGTTATACGTCCGTCTGTCTGTCTGTCCGTCCGTCTGATTATGCGGGCAGCTTCAACCTGTTACTTTAGTGTTACAGTGATGCGCGCACCTCTTAAAATTTTACTCTCGCAGCTTCAACCTGTTTCACTTTTGGGTTACGCAGCTGCAACATGTGACTTTTCTGTTACAGATGCGCGCGCATGTTAAAATTTCCTTTTTTTTCATAACGCGCTTAAAGAAGTATAACTTCCATAAGATAATTTTAAAATTAATTCGAGCGCAAAGGAATATATTTTATCCATGTAGATAACGGTAAAACCTCTGCAAAAAATGGTAACGGTGCTTAGAATGTTAGTAAACAAGCGATCATTGACTTCACGTGAAAGTATAAGATATATATCTACTTTCCTACTGCAATAACAAGTAGTGGAGGTAAGTAAGCCGATCTTTTAATTACAATAATAAATAAGAGTACGAATAATAGCATGGAGAGGAGAGGGAAAGAATAACCATAGAGCTACATAACATGGACTTATTATATTATTTATTCGTATTCTAGAAGGAACGGAACACTAAAGCTCCTTACACATATGCGCCCAGTCGATCGTTGGACTGATTGGGCGCATATGTGTAAGGAGTTTCCAACTAAATTGGGAAGACGGCATAATAAAAAAAATAGTAGTAGCGATCCTATTTAATAAGTAGGTACACAGAAAAAAAGGTTTCTTGAAGTGAGAAATAATCATCTCCCATCCATCCATAATTTCTTGTTTTTTGTAAATACATAATAAGCAGTATTCTTCATTTAAGAATATTGCTTTTCACTTCATAATATAAAACAAAGTCGCTTTTTCTGTCCCTATTTCCCTTTGACTGCTTAAATCTTTAAAACTACGCAACGGATTTTGATGGGGTTTTTTTAATAGATAGAGTGATTCAAGAGGAAGGTTTATATGTATAATACATGCATAATATAGCCGTGCGAAGCCGGGGCGGGTCGCTAGTAAATTATAATACTGCTTATTTTAAAATATATTTACTAAACCAAAAAGATAATATTCTCTAGCGTCTTTATGGAGAGGATTATAAATTGCTTCAAAAAAATCCAATTTTTCTGTGTATACGACATTTTTTCATATTTAACCAAACAAACCTAAAGTTAACACGTAACAAACTACTAAGTTTATTGTTTTAACTGTACCTTGATAAATAAGATAAAACATATTTTCGAAAGACAACCGGAAAATCCAAATGACTCAGTGTTGAAGATATTAGTATGAAAACAGACGCACACGTGCTGATGGATTGGTTTTATTGATGACGAAGGCATTTTCCTAGAGATACAGAATCATCTTCAGATTTTTAGTTTATATATAGATGCATTTCAGGATCTGAAATGAATTGAACAAATAGTATTCTCAAAAGTGAAAAATAATCCATTTCGGGTCACTAAAGATAACTTAAACATACTTGGAAGTCGGACTGGGTGACACCATGTTTCCTATAATACCTCTCAACATTCTATCTAACCCAGTCCGACTTCCAAGTATGTTTAAGTTATCTGCTGTCTTAGTGACCCGAAATGGATTATTTTTCACTTTTGGGTTTTTAGTTTTTGTTTTCAGGTTTTTTTTAATTAATATTTTGGTTTTTTTGAAGACAGTTTTTTAAATTTTAATTTATTTTTTTATTACCAATTTAAAGCAACATTATTTATTTAAAAATACCTACATATTTTTTTCTTAAATTCATTCATTTTCGTCCCATTTGGGTTTTAGGTATATGGGAGGAGTCTTAAGGTCACTATTATTAATTTATAGTATGATTAAAGAAGACAAATACCAAATCGTTAACCAAAAATGTTACGTCTTTTTTTGAAGCAGAAATAGAAGAACCGAATGCAAGGCGTTTTTAACTTGTTATGTACTTAGGCGCCTACCTAGACAACCTACTGAAATGAGCAAATATTATTTTTAAAAGTGACGTCAATTGATATTATAAATATGAAAAATAACAAGAAATATCTAGGACTAACAACGTTACACACAACTATTTTATCAATTCTGCGTAATCAAAAACAATCAAAGAATGCAAACAACACGTACGTAATCGATTTCCAGTAATACGTATTTTGAGCGTGAAGTAGGTACCTAATATATATAGGTTTAGTATCTAGTAAAGTCTTAGTGTAGGTGTCGTCAGTAGGTATACAATACTGCAAAACAAATTCGGTAATAAAAAGCTCTTCTCATGTTTTTATAGGATTTCATAGGAACTTTGTGCTAGACGGAATTTTTGTAGGTATATTTACATAAGGCTGTGCCGAGTTTATTTTAGGGGTAACCAAAAATTTTTTTTACATTTTTGCATAAAATACCCAGTTAGAGATTGAAATGTTTTCCTCGCGGTCCTGCTGCTAAGAATAGCCAATCTCTTAGAGCCTAATTATGATTTAAAACTATCCTAAATTGGCTAAAATACCCAATTAGAGATTGAAATGTTTTCCTCGCGGTCCTGCTGCAAAGAATAGCCAATCTCTTAAAGCCTAATTATGCTACAAAACAATCCTAAATTAGCTAAATTAACCTAACCGATTTGGCTAAATCGTTAATTGAAATACTTAGGGATAAGCATAATTAGACTATTTTAAGGAGGTTAGAAATGAAGGATGTTCTTTACAGATGAACTACGAGAAAATGTACTAATCTATACTTGGGTATTTTATGCAGAAATCTAGCTTTTTTAGGTTCCTGCCAAAATAACGCTTTGCGCAGCCATAAGTAAATACAATAGGTACCCAATTCTGCAAACAAAACTGTAGTGATACATGTGTAAGTTAGCTATCTTACCTACTATTAAACAGAGTTAGAAAACAATGAATGAAAACTAGCCTGAAACTTTTCTTTGGCTTGGTTTTATTAACCGATAGGTTTATATAATATAATGCATATTAGAGAGGTAATACTCACTACCTACAACCTAGTAATAAATTTCAAAGTGCAGGCGACGACGACGACACGATAGGCGGGCGTCGGGTGGGCGCGGGCGAGGCGTGGGCGAATAAGGGTATGAGGGCGCAGGCGGCAGGCGCGGGGTCATGGGGGTGTGGGCGTACTACAAGTGACGCTACGTCACGTACCGTGGGCGCCACGTGCACGATCGATAGTGACGCGTCGTGTGTTCTAGAGAATGCGCGCGCAGCTATGTCAGGTCCCGACCTACTTAGAAATACGTTCTACGTACACTCTACGTAACGCGATCGAAGATGGGGTAGGAGGCTGGGGGCCCACTACCGCCTCTCCAGACTCTCCACACCACGCACAGACCACGAGGCGCAAGCGTGCATCACTTCGCAGACGCTATTATATCCAATAGTCTTCGCACTGTGTGCGCTACAATAACATCCTTGTTATGGATTACCGGTTCATTAAAGTTGCCATTGTTTTCCTCATTACATACCCTCTTCAGTTCATACTATCTTACTTTTGCTTTTAGATCTTTAACAATTGACGACCCAGTTGGCACAATGGTCACCATGCCGGACTGCCAAACACAGGGTCGCGGGTTCGATTCCCGCCTCAGACAAGTATTTATGCTTAGAATTTGTCTGTGGTCTGGTTGTTTCTATGTATTATAAGTATCTTCTGTATTCTATATCTGTATTATAGTTTGGGGCTAGATGGCGATGTGTGGAATGTCCTGCAATATTTATTTATTTATTTAATTTAGGCTTGAATTGTTTGAAGTTTTTCTCATAAATGTATCGGTAGGTAATAAACTAATTAGGAACAGAATAATGTCAACCTTATGAAATAGCACTTCTTTCAAAGGTTAGAAGAACGGTAATAATAATTTTGTAAAGTACACGGTCGTAAACGTAAATAGGTTGTTCGTAAAATGCAAATGACGTATTAAACAGTAGGTTAGATCATGTGACATCGATCGAAGCAGGGCCCTGATTCCGTAAGACTTTGATGATGTCGGTTTTGAAATACGACTTCAGATAATAGCGGTTATTTATGAAAATACTAGCTGCGCCCGACGGATTCACCCGCGTATGTCTCGATCCCGTGGGAATATCGGTATAAAAAGTAGCCTATATGTTAATCCCAGCTATCTACATACCGAGTTTCATCGCAATCGTAGTCTTTGCGTCAAAAACATACATACACACACAAACTTTTGCATTTATAATATTAGTAGGATCAATGGAAGGAAACTGGAAAGACTAACGGACTAAGTTTGTCGATAGTTTTTATAATTTTCTTAGTAATCTAAGACATACTAGCTGTTGCCCGCGACTTCGTACGTGTGGTAGTTTTGTTTTAAATTTGCAATACTTACCTTTAATCAATAACAATGTCACTTTGTTTTATACAATGCAGTATATTTAAATATTTGACCGTGTCACACGTGAGACACGTCAAGTCGCCTTACAGAATTACGGGCCTCGAATCATGTCAAATACGAGCGACGACGATGTATAGTAGCTAGTCGTAGCCGTGGCCTAGTTGTGAAGGGGCGGACTACGAACCGTGGTGGTGGGCCACACTAGCAATACCTTTAATAGATGACAATGTAACTTTGTTTTTTATACAATGCAGTATATAAATATTTGACCGTGTCACACGTGAGACACGTCAAGTCGCCTTACAGAATTACGGGCCTCGAATCATGTCAAATACGAGCGACGACGATGTATAGTAGCTAGTCGTAGCCGTTGCCTAGTTGTGAAGGGGCGGACTACGAACCGTGGTGGTGGGCCACACTAGCAATACCTTTAATAGATGACAATGTAACTTTGTTTTTTATACAATGCAGTATATAAATATTTGACCGTGTCACACGTGAGACACGTCAAGTCGCCTTACAGAATTACGGGCTTCGAATCATGTCACACGTGAGACACGTCAAGTCGCCTTACAGAATTACGGGCCTCGAATCATGTCAAACACGAGCGACGACGATGTATAGTAGCTAGTCGTAGCCGTGGCCTAGTTGTGAAGGGGCGGACTACGAACCGTGGTGGTGGGCCACACTAGCAATACCTTTAATCAATGACAGTGACACTCTAGCCGAGGCTGAAGGCAACGCTGCCGTACTATTTTATTAATAAGTTACCAAATTAATCACATAACAGTGTAAATAGCCGTAGAGATAAAATTCGTTCTAAAGAGAAATTAAAAGCAAGTACCTCTCGGATATCAGAAGAAAATTTATCGAAATATCTATCACATATTAAATTATAGCCTAGCGCTTTATAACAAATTGGATGGTTTACTATTTATTTATACTGATCCACTGCCTCCATTTTTAGGGTTCCGTACCCAAAGGGTAAAAACGGGATGCAAATTACAAAGACTTCACTGTCCGTCCGTCTGTCTGTCTGTCCGTCTGTCTGTCTGTCACCAGGCTGTATCTCATGAACCCAGCTAGGTAGCAAAGAGAGTGTTTCTTTACTGATTTACTAAGGATTACGAAGGATTGAAGAGCGGTGTTGGTCTAGTGGTAGATACCTCGACTTTCTTTCCGAAGGTTATGGATTCGAATCATGGGTCGGCTGTGATTGATTAAGTTAAGAGGGTAGTATAGGTACTGACAGTATAGTCTATCCTCACGCGAAAAGGACCCAACTAAAGAGTTCTAGTTGCGAAAAACAGCCAATATTATACAAGTACTATATCTGTCCCGGCAAACATTGTTTTCAGAAAATTACAAAAATTAGCTATTTCCTTTGATTTACATGTAAGTATTTCTGCTTACATATATCTGTCTGTGGTCTGGTTGTTTCTATGTATTATAAGTATATTTTACAAAAGATAAGTATATAAGTAGTATATCCGTTGTCTAGCACCCATAACACAAGTCTAGTTACTTAGCTTGGGGCTAGATGGCGATGTGTGGAATGTCCTGCAATATTTATTATTATTTATTTTATTTTTTATTTGCCATACTATGTTTATTTCCAAGAATTTATCTCTATCAGCAAGACTATCCAATGGTATAAAAATATAGGATGATTATTTTTTTGAAAAATTAACAGGTCCTATTCCTTGCTAGGGTAATGATTTTTACAAAATCTAATGATGCAGTCTCAGTTTTAGTCAAAATCGGGCACGCGACTCCTTTTAAGCATCTTTGCTATCTCTTATAGTTTAGGATATAGCCCTGAAGGCCCATGTAACAAATTAATGCTATATATAGACTAGTAGTGAGAATATTTTAATGGTTTATCATAAAAGTTCATAGAGGTCGCTGTGTTATGATTACAAAACGAACGACGCAGTTAGATTATGAAACGTTATCTTTATCACTAAAGATAAAAATAGCAACCCACACAATGCATGTTGGTGTAGGTTAAAGTACATGAAAATTTGCAATCAAATAACGCATCATCACGAAAATATTTTAAAGATTACATAATCAATAGGTATATCAGATAACCACTAGTACATGCATTATAATGCAATTTGAAATAATATTATTTCAAAAACTATGTTATTTTTTAACCGACTTCAAAAAAAGATGCTAGGTTATAATTTCGTCGCGTATACTATTTATCTATTTTTAAGGTTCCGTACCTCAAAAGGTAAAAAAGGAACCATTATAAGATAACTCTCTTGTTTTATCAATTCAATTAAATTAATTTATTTCAGACTTTTGCATATCGTTAGTATGACTTATACACTACTACCCGCTCCGGCTTCGCACGGCTATATTATGGATGTATTATACATATAAACCTTCCTCTTGAATCACTCTATCTATTAAAAAAAACGCAACAAAATCCGTTGCGTAGTAGCATAGGGACAGAGAAAGCGACTTTGTTTTATACTATGTAGTGATGATTAGTTAGTAAAAACATAGAAACACAAAACAAAACTAAAAAAGGACAATAAATATTGGCCCTATATTATTTTTATGTATGTATCTCTTTTCGTTTAAAGATGAGGCCTTCTTGCATAATAATTATGTTGCAAATAATACTACGAGCATCGAGCGTGATTGTCTAGAACAAAGTCCAACAAAACCCAGAATATTATTTCAATAGTTTCAGATCTGTGTCAGATGTTATATTATATCACCACATAGTATAAAACAAAGTCGTCTATATGTATGCTTAGATCTTTAAAACTACGCAACGGATTTAAATGCGATTTTTTTCAATAGATAGGGTGATTCAAGAGGTATACCTATGTAAAACAAAACAACCACGCGTACGAAGTCGCGGGCAACAGCTAGTTATATTACATTACTTAACGATGTGGCGCAGAGACTGCAATATTGTTTAAAACTACGCAACGGATTTTGATGCTGTTTTTTTTTGTGATTCAAGAGTAAGGTATACGCTAGGGCTTGAGCTCCGGAATTCCGGTTTTAACAAAATTCCGGAATTCCGACTTATTCCAGTATTGTTTGTAATACCGGAATTGGTGAGAGCAAAACCGGAAAAGGCAGTTTTCTAAGACGGCGTCGATAGAGGACAATGCTTCAAGGATTTAAAAACAATACCGCCTACTAGTGTCTACTACTGAACGCAACTTTTCACCAGCAGTCGCGGGCAACAGCAAGTTATATTACATAACGATGTGGTGCAGAGACTGCAATATTGTTCAACATCATGACCCAGAATAGCGTGGGGGTACGCTGCGTGCGCACATTTCGAAGTAACCACGAGACCAGCTTGATCAATAAACGGGACCCAAACAAACGGGCGTTGTTGGGTACAACGTGGGCGAGTGACCTATTTACCACTAGGCCACCGGATGCAGCTCCGCGTCGAGCAGCTACGGAAGCGCCCCCCGCACAACCGACGACGGACGTTTCAAAGAGGAAATGCAACATCGGAAGTATTGATCTAGCTAGTAGAAACGAGAGTAGCTTTCGACCAATTAAACTAAGTTTTATATTTATGAAAGCTCAACATCCTTATTAGATACAAAAAATGAAACAAAAAAAATCTTAACTCTTTATATTATTAGATAGTTAATTTTATTTGTACAACACAGGAAACATAACACGATATACATGAAGTAAAGTAATAGCTAGAAAGTTTGAGTTGCACAAATGGGCTGCCTTATCGCTGAAAGCGATTTTTTTCCAGGCAACCTTTAGTTATTAGTATTAGTATAGATGAAGAGGAAAGATTTGATTGTTTGTTTGTTTGCATTGAATAGGCTCCGAAACTACAGGACCGATTTTAATAAAACTAAGTGTACATTAAATTATTGGCTACTTTTTACTCCCGATATCCCCACGGGATCAATAAATACCAACGCGGGTTAAACCGCTGAGCGCTGCTAGTGTCTAAATAAATTGATATCTCATTAAAAATATTTTTATATTATGTTGGTTTTTACCTTATTATGTCCATAGGACTTCCTCAACAATCGATTCGAAGTCATTTATCCTGCTAATTTTCAAACATAACCAGGAAAACTGTAACTAGATAATACAGATTATGTTATGGTTTCCGCTGACATTTTCTCGATAGAGGAAGAATGCATCGAATAATTATTAAGAACGCAATCCCAGATAAAAATAGAGGAAACAGTACGGGCAGCAGCATGAAAAGGTTGTCGTATTATTAACACATTCTAATTCGGGGGTACCCAAACAAACCATCGCGAGAGCAGGTGACCTAGATTGTGAATGCGTCTGCCAGTCGGGCACGAGATACGGGCATGATTCATGCAGGTTAGACCGACGCGCGTCGGCCGCCACCGCGCCATGCCGCCCTGACCTGACGCCAATCTACTCCCGCCCTCGGATTCACACGACCTATCGATTAACAACACGAGATGGAAACAACCCAGAGACTGTGATTGTACTCTTCCAATAACGCGAGGAATACGATACTCTTGTGCCTCAACTCAACTACCGAGTTCGGGTATTCTAATAGTAAAATGTTGTCTACATTAATACAGAAGCAAAATAAATGCCACTTACACAAAAACTTGTGTTAATCACATAGACATATCCTTATAAATATAAAATTCTCGTGTCGCGGTGTTACTTATTTATGTCCACCTAAACGGCTGAACCGATTTTTATGCAATTTTTTGTGTATATTCGTTATTTAGGTTTGAGAATCCAACAACATATTAATATGGCTAAACAACGTTTGCCGGGGCAGCTAGTAGGTTAGGTATACCTACATATATTGTACTTTAATCAGAAATAATTGCACTTATGGCTTGATCATGGCAAATTAATATTGGGCTTTACGTCTAATCTAGATCGATTATATTTTATACATCTGTCTGCAACATCTGTGCTGTTCAGGGCACTGTAGTCTGGGACATGAATTACATGCGAGTAGGCTTGACTAGAACCTATACCACCCTCTCACCTTAGTCGACCGTGCTCAGATGAAAGAACTAGTCGATATGTCTGGAGTCAACTAAGCCGCAGCTCAGTATAGAAATATGCCACATATGCGAACATATTTTTAGTAAGAAAAAGAAATTAGTGCACAGCCTTCAGAATAAGCTTTACGTGAATTAGCAAAACATGGTGGAAGATTGATGATCTATTTTTGTGGTTTTTTATACGAATTAATGTTTAATATTTCAATTTTTATCGTAGTATATTTTTTATTCTAGATAATGAGATCTTTGTACCGAAAGTCGGCCTATTTTCATAGTTTTTGCGAGAAGATGCTGCGGAAAACTATATTTTTTTTTGTATTAAACGTAGGTATATTATTTTGAATTTATTTTTATACATTCTACAGATAAGTGTTGTTTGAATCATTTGGCATCTTTAAAATATGTAAAACTTTGGCGGATAAACCGGAAAATGAACCGGAACCAGTTATACTTTGATAATATTTTGACACCTTCCGTAAATGCGTTCTTAAGATTCAAAGCACAACTGAAGTATGAAGTATCAATGCAGTTCTAAGTCCGGCCAAATTATTTTAACCTCGAAAGTATTTCTGCAACAACATTTATTTATCTTGCCAACAGATCACGAGACCAGGCTAAAATGATAAATAGAAACCGCTGTTAACTGCCTAATTTAACGTCTATACTATAGTTTAATCGGTTTGTTCAATTGATTATGACAAATATGCAAAATCAAATATAAGTAGGTACCTACTTAAGAATGTCCGGTTCACATTTAAAGTTCTACGAGTTCTGTTCAAGAACACAAAACAGGATGTTTAATTAAACTACCTACGGTCTATGCGTGTGAGTAAATACTATTGGTAGGTAAAAAAATAAATAAGTACCCTTAGTTAAGCATTTCTATATCAGCGAAAAGAGCGGTGTTTCCCTAGTGGTATAGATACCTCGATTTTCATTCCGAAAGTCGTGGCTTCGAATTTCGGCCGACCGTGCACCAATAGATTTTTCATACAAACAGACGGACAAGAAAGTGATCTTATAAGGGTTCCTTTTTAACCGACTTCAAAAGAGGAGGTTCTCAATTCGGTTGTATGGACTTTGTTTATGGATAACATCCATAAAAAAAATCTTCTTTGTTTATCAACCGATTTCGATGAATCTTGTTTTTTACCTTTTGAGGTACGGAACCCTAAAAATTAATGTGAAAAATTGATGTTGCTCTTATGGTGAAGGAAAATATTGTGATGAAACCGGGCTAATTTAGCTCCAAACGTATGGACGAGTTTTTTACCCGACTGCAAGGATAGGTTTATGTTTTTTCCTCTGGACTGGACAGGACCGACTGAGAGGGTGGCATAGGTTCTGATTTCTGGGCAAGCATACTACATCTAAATGTCCCAGGTCCAGGTCCCAGGTTACTATAATCTATACTAATCTATAAAAAAATGAAGAACCGCGCGACCGATTTTGTACAAACTTCACATAAACCATCTACTAAATAGTCCGACCGAACAAAGCTAAAACATTTGGTTTGGATAGGTGAGCCCGTTCTTGAGTTATAAAATTACAACGAAAAGTGGCATTGATTTTTATATATTTAGATTATAAATCTGAAGAGTTTGTTTGAACGCGTTGAATCTCAGGAACTACTTTTTCAATATGAAAAATTATTTTTGTTTTGGATAGTCCATTTATCGAGGAAGGCTACTTTTTATTTAAAAAAACCCACGGGATCGGGACCTATGAAAATAAAATTGCTGGCACTGTATACATCATCTAAAGTACATTAGATGTAAAGGCAAATATTATGTCAACGAATGCAGGCCTGTAGTATGTTCCATAGTCAATATAAGTACCTACATTGGAAAAAATGCACGTTAGCGACCTTAGCCCAGTTGTGAACGGGTCGACATGCGACGCGACGTAGTGAGTGACCCACTCAGCGCGCGCAGGCGAGTGTGTGAAGCCTCATGGCATGGCATCTGCACAGTCAACTGTGGTAGCACAATTTCCAGAAAACTTCATCATTAAATTTTTATTAAAATAAATACCCCTATAGCCAAAAGTCGACACTGTAAACTGTTGAATTTGCAAAAACTAGCGACCCGCTCCGGCTACGCACGGCTATATTATTTACTAGCTGCGCCCCGTGGTTTCACCCGCGTAAGTCCCGATCCCGTGGGAATATTGGGATAAAAAGTAGCCTATGTGTTAATACAGGTCTCCAGCTATCTAGTTACCAAGTTTCATCGCAATCGGTCCAGTAGTTTTTGCGTGAAGGAGTAACAAACATACACACACACAAACTTTCACATTTATAATATTAGTAGGATTTATTTTATTTTATTCTCAATGGAAAACAGTAAAATTATCAACTTAAATATTTCAGTGGTTACAAATACACCATTAAAATGTTTTCACATATAGTTAAATACGCTTGTTTGCATTATGCATGAATTATACATATAAACCTTCCTCTTGAATCACTCTATCTATTAAAAAAACCGCATCAAATTCCGTTGCGTAGTTTTAAAGATCTAAGCATACAAAGGGACATAGGGATATAGGGACGGCGAAAAGTGACTTTATTTTATATATACTACTAGCTGCCCTACGCGGTTTCACCCGCATAACTCCCGATCCCGTGGGAATATCGGGATGTAAGCTATCCTATCTCTCAAGTTGGATCGAACTGCACATGGTGTGCGAATTTTATTATAATCGGTTAAGTGGTTTAGGAGTCCATTGAGGACAAACATTGTGACACGAGATTTATATATATTAAGATGTAGTGATGATAGTGGTTGTATTGCTGAGAGATGACGAAACGGTTAACTTTTCTGGGCTTTCTGGGCAGCAGACAGACAGATCACAGAATCAATAAAATGTAGCTCATATTATAATGAATCAAGTTCAGGATTCAACAATGAAACTAAATAGAACGTGAGTGCAGCACGATTGTGGCGGAGCGCATTGTCGTCGGGCGCCAGTGTATGCAGTATGCAACTATGCACTATGTTTGCAGTTGCAAACGACCTTGCCGACTTCGCTGTCATTTGAGAGGGGCTATCGAGCTTTGTGTGAAATAAATTATTTATCATAAACCAAATACATAGTATTGTCTACCCTTACATTTATATTAGACGACTGGCTATACAATAAAGTCAGAATAGAATCGACACGGTACGTGCGCCAAACAAATGAGATTTTCCGCAGAAAACTATGCAGTTGTAAAATCGTGTCAATGGCGTATCTAAATTAGCTACCAGAGTGCACCTTGTGCATTCCTGTGGTACTACAGTTTACTATTTCATAATCAGTTTGTACCGTATCAAAAACCATACAACACTTAATGATGTTGTGTCTGCAGTGAAGCTTGCTTGTCGATTTCGTAACGACAATTTATTGTAATAGTAGGTACCTACCTACCTACCTACTACTGTTATGTATACGAGTACTGGCAGATCCTGTTTACTAGTGAGCGGATCATTCTCGCAATGACGAGAAAGAGAGAGTTGTTTGCAATACTATTTGTTTTGTAAATACAAACAAACAACGCAAGGTTGACAACTAGAATACCTTACGAAATCATACAAATTAAACAGAGTCACAGTAGTATATTTTACCCTTTGTTTATCTGTTTTTAAAAGGCGACATTTATTTATTTATATACATATTTATTAGGACAACTTTGTTTAAAAATGCAATCTAAGTGTATATTGATAGTAAACCTGTTCTTGTTATTTAAGAACCTTTTCTATCTACAATTACTAAAACCTATATAACCAGTGCTGGGTAAAGGTCTCCTTTTCCAAGCGTCTCTGGTGCAGGGTTTGGTTTATGTTTTCTCAATTTCTCAAAACATCATGCCCTGCATCGTTTTCTACTTTAAAATTTCAATTTTATCAATAATAGCAACAGTGTGTTTTTTATTTATTTGAATAAACAATGTTTTCTACTTAATTAGAGTCCTAGCAGGATAATTTAGTATTTATTTATTTCTGTTTCTGTAATTTAGTATTTATGACCTTTGTGGTATTTTTACACAATATTCCATGAAATGAAATTGTTCGTGTTTCACATCCATATACATATTATTATTATTAGCGGTTGATAGGTCTAAAGTCTAAATCAAGTATGGTCACAACCTTTTTTTTACATATTATGATAGGTCAGCGTTTGATCACTATTACACCTGCCTGATGGTAGGTGACGATGCAGCCTAGGATGTAGCACGCTTTCCTAGAAGATACCTATTCACTCGCGACTTAAATGCCCCCAAATTGTACACGTCAGGAAAGACAGACTTCCAACCTTCTACTTTCTAAGCGGAAAACGGGACAGCAAGCAAGAATGTTTCAATGAAATGCTTGTAAATTGAAAAATAAAGGCCAAAATAGAGCAAGACACAGTTGATTTAACGGTGGAAAGTGAGGATGATTACGGTGAAGCAATACGCGTCCAATCGTGCAGCGCGGGCGCAGGCGTCAAAACAACTTGCGCAACCGCTCGCATTCCACTCTGGTTGATCATATCGCTCTCTACTTGACTCGGTTTTATATTAAGTAATTTAGGACAGACTTGATGTTTAAAAAATCATAAAGTAACTGAAGAAAAGCAAAGCTTTGTTAGCAAAATACAAAACGCATTAAAATTAAATACCGAATATAATTAGGTACATCCAAATGTTTCTGGCACATTGGAAATCAACGTAGACCTTCGGTCACATAACGTCTGCAGCCATATTGAGTTTGTTATTATTAGGTACGAGTTGTTTGTAAACAGACTCGATCATCTTGCGAAATATTTGTTTCAAAACCAGACAAAATATTATCGTTACGTAAGATGGAAAGCTCGAGTATTAACAGGACATCAGGATAGTAAAGCTCGACAATAATATTTCAATTTTAATTTTAATTTGCATATTTTTTTATTTTTTTTATTTTGAAAATTATGATATTTTGATTTGTTTGTATTGATATCTTTTAACATTAATTATCTGTAAATTGGTGTAATTTGCCTGAATAAAGAGTTATTTTATTTATTTATTTATTTATTTTATAATTACGACTGTCCACTGACCCACATCCGTTGTAGTTTTGACTATGTAAATGAAATGTAGAATATTGGTAAAGAAAGGAGTAGACCTGTCTCAACACTAATGTCATGATGACCTATTATGTTTGTGGCGGCTATCACACGCTTATATGACATTCTAAAAGGCATCGTCACGTTGTTTGTTTGTAAACACGCGTGCGGACTAATTACCTGGCTACTATTGAAGGTTGATCACGCCGGAGTTGCATTGAAATCAATTATCGTAATAGGAAGCGACTATTCTAGGACAAATGCCTACCGGTGGTATAGCGTGCCACTGATGATGCTCTGTGATAAATTGATACTTGGAAAATTTTATTACTGTGATAGTACATTGTATTCCGCAATTCGTTGCGCTGTTTGTGACTGCTGATCAAAAAAATTGGCTGTCAATCATCGAATAACGCAGTCAATCAATGTAACAAAACATTGTCATCTACCTACACTAATACATATAAATAAAGAGGAAATATTTTTTAAGTGAAAACTTTTAGCGTGGTACGCATATTTTTAGATGAGATAAAATCTCTGAACTCGCGACACCGTTACGAGACGCAGCTACAGTGTGTGCATATCAGGGTTCGAGGATATATATCAATGGATATATATCATGATATATATCTGATATATATCCGATATATGTATATCAAAGGGTTTTTTGTGATAAATATCAATACAAAAATTGATTAAAAATTTGATGAAAATAAGTCATGTTTTGCAGTTTTCTACTGTAGTTCTCCATCCTAAATATAGATGGCGTTGGAGTAAAGTTAAAACATACTCCCTAATAGTAAGTTTAGGTATTAACGTTTAAAGTTTAGGTACTTTAAGTATTAGTGTAGGTATTCAGAAAATTAATGAAGCCATTGAATGATTGGAATTTATAAGATTTTATCTTTTTGAGTTGATTTTACCTGATGTTGTTTATTATTTTATATGTTGTTTTTTTTTAAATAATTTATTATAATTATAAAACATAGCTATGCAAACAGTATACATAAATAATACAACAAAATAACAATATGGCTGTCATACAAAATGGGTAAATATCAAGTAAATATCACATTTTTGATATATATCGGATATATATATATATCAGCTATAACCGATATTTTGATATTTATTATAAATATCGGATATTTTCGAACCCTGGTGCATATATGCATGTACATATATTTTGTAGTTGTTTAGTAAATAAGGTTTTTTTAGAAGTTTTTTTTTCTAACTTCTGTCTGCACTCCCGGAGTGCAACCGTTTTTTGTTTTTGTTGTTTGTAACGAATAGGCTCTGAAACTACTGGACCGATTTTGATGAAACTTGTTATGAGGATACATTAATTTATTGGGCATAACATATGTTACCACGGGATCGGAGTGCTGCTTGATACCTACCTAACCCGCCTAAACTATCTAATTAACAATAATAAAATGTTCAGGAGAGAAACCGATTGCGTAATAAATAACAATGAGATTGTATAGAAAGTCACCTGCACAAGTGCGCTCGTTGAAACGTGTGTTTACGACGCATTTTTAGAACTAGCCGGAGTAACAATACCATACAAGGTTGTGTTGTGTTGTTTGTTACTTACCTCGCTCGGATCGTTCCGCAATGTCGATCCGGTTGCGCGCGCGCGTATCACGCCTTAACCTAGTTGCTGCTGCCCTTGCTCACCATCTGCCTGCTCGATGCTGTTTTCTAAACAGAAACGACGTATATCAATACTTCTACACTAATATTGTAAACAGGAAATATTTTTTGTTTGTTTGTTTGTAACGAATAGGCCCCGAAACAACTGGACCGATTTCAAAAAAATTGTAACCAATAGAAGCTATTATTATAGTTTTCAAAAAATTAGGGATCCATAAGTAATTGCAACATTGTAACCCCAAGGTAGCAAACCCAAAATAGTTTTTGGCGTGCGCTGCGAAATATATTATAAAGAGAAAATAAGTGGTGTTTGTTTGTTTGTTTGCATTGAATAGGCTCCGAAAATACCTACTAGACCGATTTTGATGAAACTTGGTATGAAGATACATGATTCATTGGGAGTAACATAGACTTTTTATCCCGATATTGACACGGGATCGGGAAATACGAGGGTGTAGCCGCGAAGTGATTGCTAGTAAGTACCTAGTTAATATTTCGAATAAAAAAAGTAGAAACAGTAGTTTTAGAAGCTACCTACACCGTTAATTTTGAAATAGTGATCCGAATGATCCGCCACCTTTTTGGGCATACCCGCAGTCCTTGTTTTATAGCCCAGCATTGTCTTTTCTGAGCACAGAGTACTTTCTAGTAGTGATGCCCGCCAAATTAAAAAAATATGGAGTTTTTTACAAAAATGATCCAGTTAGGAATCAATAATATTACATTTCAATTTCTAACTAGATCATTTAAGGGGGGCAGTACCTTAAATCAACTTGCCTGACTTAGGGGAAGGGGTAGGGTAGTAAGGGCCAGCATTGCCGGCAATAGTCTTTCCCTCTGTCAGTTTTGTACACCCCCGCGCATGGGCGCAGGGGTGGCTAGACTATCCACTGTAGACAAAACGGGGGAAACGCTTATCCCCGTAATTATTGCCCTTATAATAAAACCACATAGTAGGTACATAGAATGTCGTCGCAAATTAACCTATTAAATGCGTTTTTTATTATACATCTGTGCTTGTCATTCTTGTCAATGTCATTTGTTTGACTTAATTTTGCTCTGTTGTCTTCCATTAGTCCCCATGCTTTAAGTGGGGAATACATGTCCGTGTTATGTCAAATGGGGATATACTTATCCTTTTCTCTTTTGCCGTGCTTTGGCAGGTGCACAAAATAATTTACCCCTTGACAGAGGACATAATTTTTATCCTCGACCCATGCTTACCCTGCAGGCGACTTGATTTCAAACTCTCCCCTCCTCCCCTCTTCCCCCCCTGTACTCCAATTCAGGCAACTTAATTTAAGATACCTATTACCCACTCCCCAATTCAGGTGACTTGTTTTCAGTTATAACTCCCCCTCTTTCCCCCTTCCACCCTACCCCTAATTCTGGTGACTTACTTTTAGATAATTTAAGTACCTACCCTCTTATTCAATAAGTAGGTAGGTACTCACCCTCCAGTTTTCTCAATAGACTTGATTTCAGTTATTACCCCCCCCCTCGCCCCTTGTCGACCCCCACCCCCTCCAATTCAGGCGACTTGGGGTAGGAAATTAGGATATACTTATTACTCCCCCATTTACGTGACTTGATTTCAAGTATACAAGTTAAAATAATGATTAGGTACCTACCTATATAAATTAAATAAGTAGTTTGTGGGGGGACTCGGAGGTAGGTAAGTAAATAGGAAGGTACCTAGTTACTACGTTTGAAATCAGACGAAATTATTGATAAACAACGACATTGACTTGACAAGATTATATTCAAGGCCGTCTATCTAGTCCGATCTTAGATGTAAGGTGGCAAAAGTTGGGTTATGTATGTAGATACTTAGGTGTTTGTTGCAATTTCCATAGGTTTTAATCAAATAGCGCAACAAAAACGATTAAGCGTTAGAACAATACAAAATATACGTACCAACCATCCAAATTCCTGCTGCCATTGCAAAATTTGACCTCGATATCCAATTTTGTAACAAATTTCAATGTGAACACGTCAAATTAATAGTTTCTCCAATTTTATTACTGCTTAGTCCAAATCATACATTTCCAAATTGTTTAATAACTTAATAGTCCACACAAAACACAATTCACAGTTTTCCAATTTTTTCCCCAAAAAAATGCACGTCAATTGTCACTATCAGCCATTCAACCCATTTCAGAAATCGAGCATGATTACGTTCTTGAATTTCACGCCATCTGTTGATGACATGCTATATTAAAACCACAGCTTACCGTACTATGTTGAACATGCTGTATAATGCCATGCCTGCATGCATACCTACTAATTATGGATATAAATAATAATATATTATTTATTTATTATTATAGGCAAGGCACTACCAAAATAATAAGATAGGTTGCTTCTGGAAAAGAAAAAGATCACTCTAAAAAATGTTGGGCGTATTTGTCAGATACTCAGAAAAAGGAAATAGATATATTTCTATGATCATATATGATGGAGGTTAGGTAGTTGTTGTATTTAGATTTAGCTTTCTGGATGGTATGCCACGACATCAGCTGTCCTACATGGGTGAACTCCTTACATCATTTTTGGTCAAAGTTTCCATAATATTATACCTGTATTTATATTGCAATAGGTTTTTAGGGTGTCCGTCAGCCGGGCAAAAAAAGTGCTTCTAGAGCGAATTGGTTCGGTGAATAATTAGTGCTCAGTCTGCTGTAAATGTGCGCGAAATAAAAAATTAGTGCATGTAGGCATTGAGGAAAAAAATGGGAAAAACAAATTCTGCTGGAATGACGGTGCTCCAGCAGGAAGATTTTTAAACGAATGACCGGAGAGGTATATAATGTATATCGGCGGATAGCTTATATTTGTGCATAATTGTGCGCGAATAATTAAATTTGTGCGTCTTAGGGTTTTCGAGATATTTCATTTCCTGCTGGGCTGACGTTTTGCAAAAACTTGTATCTCCGAAACCATTGAATGTGCGACCTTGGATTAAACATATATAAGTAGCTCTTAATTTGTGCGTATTTGTGTGCTAATTTGTTTTTCATAAATATCTACTGTTTAAGAGAAATCATGCAACCCTGAAAATTCGAAAGAAACTCCTTGCGCTTAAATGAGAACACGCAGAGGTTCACTGAAAGCGGTATTTGGCTCGTTTTGTTATTCTTTACATGTATAATAAGTTTCAAGACAGTACATACACGCATTTTTCAATAATAACACTTCAAGTCAAATCTGAAAATGTCATAGCTTTGCAAGAAACCTATTCAACTAAAGATATGTGCGTATATACCAAAAATTAGAGTGCCTTTTGAAATACATATCCTGAAAATTTCAGCTTCAAATGTCGCGTATTTAAGTAGATATAAACGAAAAACAAATCATAACTTCAGTTCTTGGCTAACCGACCAAATTCGAATGGTCACGAAAAAGCGACGGTTTCATACATTTTGATGACTTCTTAAATGGACTGTATTATACTGAAGCAGTTAATTGGGTTTAGGTACTTTGAATTGGAAAAGTGTTATGGGAAGTTGCAAAAGTTTTATTTTGAGATTAAGATAGTAGAAACTAGTAAGTACGCTTTTATCTTCCTTACCTATTATAGATTATTGATAGCTCAGGTAGGTAAGTATCTACTTCATTTTACTAAGTTCGCAATACGAAGTTAAACAAAAATGTCGGTTTTGTGCTTAATAAATAATATAATAAGTAATAAAATTATAATAATATTACTTTAAAGGTGGACGCAGATTGATACGCGCCGAGCGCGCCGAATTTTTGCCGTCCACGGAAAAAGGTACCTTATAATAATAGAGATAAGGTATCTACATTTATATTTCCGATGACGTCATCAGAGTCATCCGCATCGTCAGAGGCGGCCGACACTGAAATAAATAAATGAATAAATGTAGATATGTACCTTATCTCTATTATTATAAGGTGGACGGCAAACAATTCGGCGCGTATCAATGTGCGGGCACCATTGCATTGATTTTAAAATTGTATAAAAAGACGATTGTGTAGGTTCAAATCTCCGGCCGCCGCGCGCCGGGTGGTTGTAACTCGCTCTGTGTGAAACAGTTACACAGAATGCGGCATTAGTGGGAAAGAGTCAGACGCTAGTTAAGACGTATTTCGCTCCTTGCCTCCCGCACCGCTCTCCGCTCTCGGTTCACTCACCCCGCTCCAATAGTGTCCGGGGTATATCTAGTGTTGCCAATTTAGCATAATCTTATGCTCGATTTGGCATTTTAAGTTTCAATTCCACGTAGTAATAAGTTTGTCATTAATATTTTTTGTTATTAATAATGTCATTAATATTTTTTGTCATTAATAATGTCATTAATAATTTTTGCGTGAAGGAGTAACAAACATACATACACACACACACACACACACACACACACACAAACGTTCACATTTATAATATTAGTAGGATAGGATATACATATATAGTAGGATGAAAGCCATTATGTTATAAAACCCTATTTAAAACAGTCTCGAGATACTTACGTGTAAAAAGAGGTATTTATGAGACTATTAAAGTTTTGAGAAGTATTGTATTGATCAAAACTATATAGAAATACATATATTATATTTAAAAAAAATGTGTTTTTTTTTGTATTTCCTTAATATTTTATTTTAAGTTCAAACATAATAGTATAATAATTTAGGTATAAGCATAAATACCTTCTTATGTGTTCTAATTACAATCAATTACCTGTCTTAAACTATTTGATTTGTAATTTAATGTGATCCTAGCACTACCCACAAGGTCCTACTGTGATCTTAACTATACCTCAGTATTAAAAAAAAATCAAAATCAGGTCACTCGTTTTGGGAGATAAACGCGCTACAATTGATTTATATTACCTATTCCGTGGCACTGCCGGAATAAAAAATAGCCAATAACACTCAGTTATCTTCAATCTATCTCTGTGCAAAATTTCATCCAAATTAGTCCAGTGGTTCTGGAATCTGGAGATACCAACATACACATATACAAACATGTTACCAACGTTACCTCTTTATAATATTATAGAGTAGGTATAGAAGGTTAGTATAGAAGTACCTAGAGATAAACGTGTCATTTTAGAAATACATGCATTAATATTTCTCTAATGTACCTACTACCTAAAATACCTAAAATGATAATGCACTAAAACCTCTATAAACGTTCTAAGCGCGACTGTACGGACAACAGCTTCAGTATAATACAGTCCATTTAAGAAGTCATCAAAATGTATGAAACCGTCGCTTTTTCGTGACCATTCGATTTGGTCGGTTAGCCAAGAACTGAAGTTATGATTTGTTTTTCGTTTATATCTACTTAAATACGCGACATTTGAAGCTGAAATTTTCAGGATATGTATTTCAAAAGGCACTCTAATTTTTGGTATATACGCACATATCTTTAGTTGAATAGGTTTCTTGCAAAGCTATGACATTTTCAGATTTGACTTGAAGTGTTATTATTGAAAAATGCGCGTATGTACTGTCTTGAAACTTATTATACATGTAAAGAATAACAAAACGAGCCAAATACCGCTTTCAGTGAACCTCTGCGTGTTCTCATTTAAGCGCAAGGAGTTTCTTTCGAATTTTCAGGGTTGCATGATTTCTCTTAAACAGTAGATATTTATGAAAAACAAATTAGCACACAAATACGCACAAATTAAGAGCTACTTATATATGTTTAATCCAAGGTCGCACATTCAATGGTTTCGGAGATACAAGTTTTTGCAAAACGTCAGCCCAGCAGGAAATGAAATATCTCGAAAACCCTAAGACGCACAAATTTAATTATTCGCGCACAATTATGCACAAATATAAGCTATCCGCCGATATACATTATATACCTCTCCGGTCATTCGTTTAAAAATCTTCCTGCTGGAGCACCGTCATTCCAGCAGAATTTGTTTTTCCCGTTTTTTTCCTCAATGCCTTCATGCACTAATTTTTTATTTCGCGCACATTTACAGCAGACTGAGCACTAATTATTCACGGAACCAATTCGCTCTAGAAGCACTTTTTTTGCCCGGCTGACGGACACGTTTTTAGGACAGTCAGCACGTAGGTAATAGTCAGATTTTTTCAACACCATACAAACAAAATAGTAAAGCCATCTGTTACAAATCATAAACCTAAAAAAAGTTTGCAATGGTGGCACACAGTTGGAGTTGTAATAAATAATTTACACCTTTTTTAAATTTAATTTCTCCAGGAGCGCCATGTAAGATAACAGAAATTGTTTGCTATGGCTGTTTAAATAGGAATTTAATTTCCCTTTTATTTATGTTGTAGATCTATGGTTGTAGGTAGACTGTATTTCACTAAATTTCATGACTGCAAAGAGTGGTTATTATGTCAATGGTCACACAGGCTACGAAGGTACTGGGGAACTGGAGGGTTTGATCGCTTTTTGTAACATTTTGTAGGAAAACGAATACAATAAAAATTCATAAATTAATCATACATTCATTTATTAATCTGAATTTAATACTGTATTACATAGAAGAAATGCACTTTTCAGAAACATTCAGAAGACTTCCCTTTGGGACAGTTTTATAAGTAGGAGCCTCTCTCCATAAATATGGACTTTTATAAATTGAATAAATATACAAACTTTACTATATGTCGTTCGTAATTATTTGTATGAAGATCTGCATTGCCACATACTTAAAAATCTATGTATATTTTTCACAATTTTTTGAAAATAAAATTCTTAAATAGTAAAGCACGAAAAGTACGCTTGCCTATGAGATATTTGTAGAATAAATAAAATTTTGCAAATTAACAACAACATTATACTCTACAATTTCTTTACCGATGGTTGTCGGCCGCTGCCATATAATTTGTCAACAACATTTTTCATCACAATAAATAAAGGAAACCAATGAACAAAAACAAATAGATTATTATTTTGGTGACTGCTTAGAAAGGCGTTTTGACACATATCCAACATAGTGAATACCATATTCTTTTTGAAAAAAATAATAATCACACAGCAGAGAATATAATAAACCCTACCAATATTAATACAGACATCTTAATTCATTCAGTCAAGTGGAACATGTATAAAATATTTTAATAAGAAATAATCAGTCTTGTTTAGAGAAAATATTTTGTCAAAACGTGATGTGCACGCCTCGATATACTTTTTTTAATTATATCACAATACAATATGTCAGATATGATGTCATCCCTTCTTCTGGACGTAACTAGAATATAAATCGCCTGCTACGCTACTTAGTGTTATTATCACAGTTGTTTAGTAGAGGTGGGTGCAGTACTTTGTACATAATAATACAGGAGCTACCTGTGACCATACCATCGACTTATCACTCGATTCGACCAACTAACGACCAATGCACTCAATCGCAACACTAGCCTTAGCGTCCACATCTCATGTCTAGCTAGATCCGTTGGTATCCGTATCCAAGCAACGGCGGCATAGGCTAGCGTTTGTTACGATTACAATTACTATCATCTTGGGACAAGGTTACGATGCACATACTTATTCAAGTCTTTCCCATAAAATGTACACAAATGACTAAGCAAACCCCGCATCGAGATGAGTATACAATTATGCGAGATTCACAACACAATGGTCACCCCCTTTCATTTAATAGACCCGTTGCCATACCTAAGACGGGATTATTAAAAGATAATAACTTTACGTCCCTTTAAACTGGTTCAATTTCGTCACCTAACAGTAAACAGAAAACTAAATTGAATAACAATAAATTATTAAACCTTATAACTATTTTAATATATCTGTGAACGACTTGCAAGCTTTGTTGTCACAAACACACATGAAATTCGTTCAAATAGTCAAAAAATATATTATTTTTGTCTAGAAACCACACTTCCTATTAGGTAGCGCACTTATGTATTAACAATTGACCAAAACAATGAAAGGTTATAGTAATTATATATCACAGATTTTTCCAAATCTTTGGACAGTAACGGGTGCTTGAACGCAGCGTGTTAACCGATTCACAATTATTTGTACCTATAGAAACCTTATTAAATAGTTTTTAAAACCCGTTTACGTACAAAGAAGCTCCAGTTAGAAACCAGACGAATCATTTGAAACAATCTTGTCATATAAAAGATTAAAAACAAATATAAATAAAATACTTATAACGCTACGAAAGTAACCGGTTTTTTATTCGTGTTCAAAATACTAATCTCCCTATATGTTAAATGCACTTTATATACATACCCCTCTAGTATGATTAAGTAAGCCAACTTTCTAGTGTCATCATATCGTGACCTTGACTATATCCTCTAGGCGTAAGTATTATCTTCATTATAAAAAATAACATGGAAATCAGTGACTTGAAATATCATTGACATCACTTAAGAAAAATATTCACATATCTATCTGGCAATACAGATTGTTATCATGAATTATATCAAAATCATTAATCTGACGCGTATTAATACTAAATTGTCCCACTATACCACTGGATATCAATCTTTAACAATAAAATAATTTAATTTATTTTGCCATATTCAAATCTCCTCTAAATTTCAATCATCTTCTATATGTTTCGTGCATTTCGTACATTATACAGACATTTAAAGAAAACAAAAGGCACCCGAGATTACACAATGTGGGTACCGACACCAAACTACTCTAACAAGTACAATGATTATAATCTAAATCGTGGAACCAGACGATTTTCAAACAGTTCCATCAAATCTTAAATTTATAATTAATTTTATCCTTTGTTGGTTATTTTCAGTGAGTAACAATCAAAGCTTGGATAATTCCAAAAACCGTTATAGAACCAACAACGGACAAAATTAACAACTTATAAACCTAACACACATTTGAAATTTTAATTAAAAGGATCTGAAAGAGAATTCACAAAATAGTTTCAGAGTGCACAATTATACCTAGTAGTATAATCAATCAAGTTTGATAGTGTATAATAACACGCCATCAAGATACAAAATATTGTCCACATTCATATTAAAGTTAATTTTGTAAGCCATCATTTCAGATCTAACAAAGTATTCTAATGAAATAGTAAAATAAACAATAAGCATAAATCACCCTGCTCATCAAGAACAGTATGTTAAGGTCATATCTCCCCAATAGCCTCTAAAGAGGTCAAGAAGCTCATCATTAAGAGGAAAATAAAGGATGTTATAGTGTAACATTCTTATCTAAGATCCATGTATCTATTTGGAATTATATTATATTATGAGAGGAGAGCTGGCTTGTAGTCACATGAATGTCAACTACATATTGCGACTAGATTCGATTACAACTCACACACAGCTGCAGTTGAGTACCAGGTAGTCGGCTCAATGAAGGCATCCAACCAGGATACACGCGGCCATGTGTGAGTGAAATCGATTCAGGCCGTAGTACGTAGTTTTCTTACGATCTGAAAGAGAATATTTACTCATGTGCTGCTGCAGGGTATGATTCGACGGTAATTTACTGCTGAACGGGAGCGGCGTAGAGCAGCGGACCAGGTGGCAGGTGCGGGTATGGCACGCCGGCACCTACGGCCGCTTGGTAGCCACAAGGACCACCTCCACCGACTCCTCCGCCGTAGAACTTACCCCCTGAAATAATTTAAAATACTTGGTAAGAGATTTTATGCTAATTCAAGAAACTCAATTCAGTTCTGCAGTGTATTGGAGCAGCACATGCTCGCACACGTACATAAAATGCAGAGTGATTTAAAATTATGGGCGTTACGTCTTTCACTGACGGCATAAACTTTTGCTGTTGTAAATATATATTTATGTTGAGAAACCTGTCTGCCTATAGCTGTTACAGAGTGAAACAGGCCTGTTATTTACCTAGCATGTCCTGAGGATGGGGATGCATCTGTTGGTAATGGGGCGGGGTAGCGAAGTGCGGCGGCGGCGAGCCGTAAGAGGAGCCCGCACCACTCGGCTTGTTACCGTTGGCATTGTTGTTGCGGTACTGCTGCTGACCCATGTTGCGACCATCTGCAAATGGAACATTATAAAGATAAGCAAAATATTATATGTAAGTATTGTGTGAGAATGTTTGTTACATCTTCCTGAAAATTGTAGTGACACTTTGCATTTGACACCCTGGAATAACACATCCATATGCTTCTAAGTGGGACGACAGTAAAAAAATCTTGTTTTTGTACAGTTTAAGACATTGTAAGAAACTAATTTCATTATCACAAAATATTAGTGAAAGAACTCACTGTTGTAAGGACGCTGTCCATAACCATTCTGGTTGCTGTAACTGTTCTGGTATCCATTATTGTAGCCTCCCTGGTAATTACCCATAGATTCAAACACATTGGGGCTCGGGAAGGGCACTGGTTTCTGATAGTTATTGGGTCTGTAGCCCTGGTTTCCTTGGTTCATGTTGTTGAACCTTGGAGCCTGGTTGGAGCGATTCTGGTAAGAATTGATATTCTCATCACTGTTGACAGCGTTAGCCATCTTGTTGTTCCATTGGTTGCTGTTCTGTTGGCGAGGAGAACTCGAGCCACTGCTGCTATTGTTGTTGTTATTGTTCTCTTTGCGTTGTTGCCAGCGATTGCGACCTAGATCAGTTATAAAATGAAACCGTTTTTTTAATTTAAGACTTAATAGATAATTAAGTATGTTTCTACCACTAAGTTAATCTAGACAGCTAGAATGTGTTAGCAACCTACGAACTGACCTGTGTTATTATTGGCAGTACGAGCCATGTCATTCAGCTTTGCTGGCGGGTTTTGTCCAGTTTCCCGCAGTACAGCGAGGAGGCCGCGCGCTTGTCTCGAATCTCCACTAGTGAAGAAAGTGTAGGCAGTTCCAGATTGTTGACAACGACCGGTGCGCCCTAAGACACAACAATGACAAAAATTAGTAACTGCGCTACACGGGTTTAAGTACCTAAGTTTCGATCCCATAGTATTTCAGAAGACTAAAAGTAGCCTGTATGTTACTCATTGTAGAGTTTTAGCTACATCTACCAGACCTAGTATGCAGTAAAGTAAGAGATTCAAATGTGTGCAATAGTAGTATTTGCATTTTTAAGAAAAAACCTGGCAATATTTTTCAATGAGTCTCACCAATTCTGTGAATGTAGTCTTCAGATGAATTAGGATAGTCAAAGTTGACGACAAACTTGACATCTTCTACATCGAGCCCTCGAGCAGCAACATCTGTGGCAATCAGGATGGTTGTGGCTCCATTCCTGAACTCAGTAAGCACGGCATCGCGCTCCGGCTGTGACTTGTCACCGTGAATGGCTAGAGCCTTGTGTCCGTTGCGACGAACCGCTCGGGCAATGTCATCAACCTAATAAAAAAATTGGTTAAATATAATTTCTATAAGATGAAATGTACTTTGATACCAATGTTTATTTCACCTTACCTTCTTCTTTGTCTCAACGAAAACAATAACTTTGTTGTCTCTTTCAGATGAAATCTCCTTCAGCAGATTGGTCAACTTATTCTCCTTCTCATGTTCTTCACATACTTCAATAATTTGCTTAATATTATTGTTAGCCGACAAATTCAGAGAGCCAATGTTAACCTTGATGTAATCATTCAGAAAGTCTTCAGCCAATGCTTGAATTTCCTTAGGCCATGTAGCAGACCACATGAGCACTTGGCGGTCAGGGCGGATCTGTTCGATGATCTTCCGAATTTGGGGTTCAAAACCCATGTCCAACATTCTGTCGGCTTCATCCAAGACCAAGTAAGTGCACCTGCGCAAGTTTGTCGTGCCGCGCTCCAAGAAATCGATCAACCTGCCGGGCGTGGCGATGACGATCTCCACTCCCCTCTCCAAGTCACGAGCTTGCGGTCCCTTTGGTGAGCCTCCGAACAAGCAAGTGTTTCTTATAGAACCACGAGCACTGTATGCTTGAGCAACAGATTGGATCTGTTGGGCCAATTCCCTAGTTGGGGCTAGGATCAATGCAATGGGGCCATCACCGCGCTGAATGCGTTGTTGGTGAACAATGTGAACTGCAGCAGGCAACATGTAAGCTAGAGTTTTACCAGATCCAGTTGATGCGATTCCTACCATGTCACGACCTGATAAGGCAATGGGCCAACCTTGCGCCTGGATACCTGTAGGCTCTACCCATCCTTGTTCCTTGATTGTGGCCATTACATGGTCAGGGAAATTACCCTCATCAAACACCTGGTTAGGTCTAGGAACATTGTTTCCACTGACAGTTATTTCCTTGGTTGATCGGAACATCTCCACATCATCATCAGAACGAGATTCTACATTGGTGTGTGGTTTGTAGAAATCTTTCTCAATCGGCTCAAGGTTAGACAGATCCCAAATTGGTTTAACCAAACTGTCTCCTGGGTATTTGGCTTTCATGCTTTGCAACTTGCGACCTTTGAAATCAGTTTGTTGAGGTGGGCTCCCATTGGGATTGTAAACCTTCTTTGGCACAAAGTTTTGCTGACCATTAGGATTATTGTAATTCTTGGGAGCAAAATTCTTTTGGTAATTTTGCTTGGGCCCCCCAAAGTCACCTTTGTTGGAGTTGTAGAACTGCATGTTACTGCCAGCAGCTTTGTCAACATTGTAATCTTTGCGTTGGGGTTGATTATTAAAATTGTTCCTAGGCCTGTATTCTTTTGGTCCTCCAAAGTCATTTTGGTTTCCATTTTCATTGTATTCGTTCCTTACACCATTGAAATCATTTCTGGGTCTGAAATTGTTCTTGTTGCCCATGTTGTTACGAGGACCAAAATTTTTTGGACCACCAAAGTCTTGCATCCCATTGAAGAAAGGCATTTTACCGAATTGTTCATTCCGGTCTGGTCTGGGCCTGAAACTTAATTTTATTGAAACTACCATTGGAAATAAATAAATGCCTAGGTAATTGAGAGACTAAACTTCCATTCAGTTAGCCCCAAAATTACAAAAAAAGGGGTGTTATAACTTTTGTCTGTTTGTGTATGTGGCATCTAATAAACTAATTGAGTCTTTAATCATAGTCATGAAAAGTTATAAATAAATTTATGATCTTTTTTAACAGAGTCCAAAAAGGAGGTGGTTCTAAATTCCACTCTGTATGTTTTTTGTATGTATGTTACCCAATCTATCATTGTCAATAGGGGGTGGGTTTAGTACGTCTGAGCAGTTGTAGCCAAAAATAAATTGAACTTATTTCAGTACTACAAACCAGAATTAGACAAAATGGATTAAATTGTTTATGGAGACTCAAATCCAATTGGATAATAATATGATGACGAAACAGAATATGGACCCCAACAGAAAGCTACTATTGGTTGCATCATTATTAAACAGATGTTCCCTATTTTAAAGATAATATTAATATCGTATTGCAAGAAAAAACAAAGATAATAGATGTGGGCTTAAAATCAGCGAGATTGAAATAGGATCGAGCAGGCCATATATCTAGAATAGACGGAGACAAATGGGCTAGAACAGCAACAAACTGGACACCTCCGGGTGTTAGTCCAACTATGAAAGCGTTGGCGAGACGACCTCGAAGATTTTGGGCCACCTCTGGCCAAACAGTGATCGGGCTAAATTTTAAAGTAAATATGAACAGCCTTAGCCCACTAAGGCAAATAAAACACACTCATTATGTAGCCAAATGAGACTCTTCACGTACACAGGTAGCTTGAGCCACACACAGTTGCTTGTTACTATAGCAACATACCTACCTTATATGACCAGTTTCTAATTCAAAATACTCCCTTGAGTACCTACATAAATGAAAAAATATTAATCTAGTTCTAAAAACACTCTTTCCAGTATTTGATTGTAGAGATAGCTGTACTCAGCCACTTATATAAAATTAGTGCAATGGTGCAAGCCCACCTAAATCAGCATTGAAATTTATAATTTAAAGTTTTTATTGACGAGTTTCGCCTACGCAAGCATACTAAAACCATTAGGATTTCAATGTTTCCTTTGTCCTCGTTCAAGTATTGAGCCAACCTACTTTCATGAAAGTATTGATTTTGTAGGAACCTTGCGAGAGCGACCATTATCGCACTCAGCTGGGCAGAATGCACACAAAATGGCGGCTGTGATGGAAAGTGAGGAAATGTGGGTTCTGCAGAGGGTCATGATACAGAGATCACAGGTAAACGTAAAAGATCTTACATGTGATGCTGATTGTGGAATCCGTTGTACTGCATTATGCTTGCTGGGCGGGTGTTTCTTGGGTTGCGTGATGTCGTCTCTGAGAATCTAGTAATCTGCAACAATACAACGAGGAAATCCAATAAGTTAGGGCATAAACTATATCACAATTTGTTAAATAACCACGAAAATGATAAAAGCAGTAGCTTACCTCTCCAAAAGAGAGAATTTAGTAAATTATTGATTTTTCATTCGCGTCACGACCCTTTTTGCTGACCCGGCGAACGAACAAATCGGTAATGGCGGACAGACGGACGGCCGTTTGCCAGCCAATAGGAAACGGAAGTGGAAAATTCTAGAGACAAGCTGATTTTTTTTATTTGACAAATTGGTATCAGCGCCATCTCACGTCGAATAGATAAAACTTCGATTTAAAAAAATAAGCCATTCAAAACTAGATGTCACTATTTTCAGTGCTCATAATTTACCAGAAAGCGCCAGAATTTACCAGTGCCTCGTTCGATTTAGTGTTGCCGAACTATCGATAGTTTTATTTTAGATAGTTTTTATCTGAAAAAACCTATAATATCGATTGGCCTATCGATAGTATCGATAGTATTGTTGCTCGTAAATAAAAAAAAACTATCGATAGTATCGATACCAATTGGCCATAGTATTGTTTACAATACGTACGGTCGATAGTATCGATACTATCGATAGTTTGTTGTTTGATAGCTACAGTACTATCGATAGTTTATTCTTCGATCGCAAAAATACTATCGATAGTATTGTAAGTATTGATTGATTGCCTCGTTTCGAGCTATCGATACTATCGATAGGCTATCGATACTAACAAGGAAGGGGTAACTTTAATGGCGATTCTGCCCACATTGCGTTGCAATTCCGCCAATGTGCAAAAGAAGTTAAAGAAGGAGATTGGCCGCTTCTTTTTTCTGTTCCGTGAGATCAAAAGACTCATTTTTATGACTTTGACGTTTTGCTAGAAAGATGACAGTGACGGCCATTTTAGTGTCAGTGTTATTTTTCGGTGATTTTGCGATCAATCGGTCGATTGGATTTTTAAAATGCGATGTGCGAAAACAATTATTTTCAAAGTGATGAAAGTAATACTGGTGCGTGTTATCGTTTAGAAATCAATCAGAATATAGAAAGAAGAAAAGATTAATCAATTAAACCAGATTATTAAAGAGAAAGTCAGGGACTTCCATGATCCAAAGCGTTCATAAAATCGTATACTTAATTTGTTACAAATGAGTGTGAACCAGTGAGTTGTTTTAGAATAGAAAAGCCTCTACCAACTTAGCCATGGAATCTGTTAGTGTTGGTAACGTTGGTGATACAGCCGCAGACAATTTATATCCAGCTTTGTTCCAGTGCTTTACAATCATATTGTGCGGGTATGTAATATCTCTAATTCACTAACTAGGCTACCTACCTTATCTACCTACCTTATCTAAAGTCCCTACATTAGTTTACATTGCCCTAACATCTAGCAGCTAGGACAAAGAATAAGTCGTGCTTACAATGAGTCATGACATGTTTTAAGAACAGGAAATATTGCGGTTGTGACATATTTCCTCAGTAAATCAGGGTTATTATTTTACTAACAAATAATTTGCCATTACAGATATATCGCTGGCAGACTGAATCTAGTATCATCTACAGAATCCAAGGGTATAGCCACATTTGTCGGTACATTTGCTCTGCCATCGTTGATCTTCCTCTCCCTAGCTAAACTGGACTTCAGCTCTGTAAACTGGATGTTTCTATTTGCAATACTCTTAGCTAAAGGTTTGATCTTCTTCAGTGTGATTCTTGTTACTGTGCTAGTATCAAAACCGGTCAATCTGGGAAGAGCTGGCATATTTGCTATTTTCTGCACTCAAAGCAATGATTTTGCTTTGGGCTACCCTATAAGTAAGTATTTAATTTTTTTGTATTTTTTATTATAAGTTTCATATTCCTTTCATGATTTTTTGTTTAAATGTTCCAAAGGTATGTATAAATCTATACTAATATTTTAAAGCTAAAGAGTTTGTTTGTACGGGCTAATCTCAGGAACTACTGGTTTGAATTGAAAAGTTCTCTTTGTGTTGGATAGTTCAATTATTGAGGAAGGCTTTAGGCTATTATAACATCGCGCTGCGACCAATAGAAGTGAAGAATCAGTGTGAAATGTGGAAAAAACGGAAATTATTCATCTTTGAGGGCTTCCGTTGTTTGTTTAAACGCGCTTATCTCAGAAACTACTAATTTGAATTGAAATTTTTTTCTTTGTGTTGGATAGTCCATTTATTGAGGAAGGCTATAGGCTACTTTTTATTTTGATATTCCCATGAGAACGGGACTTACGCGGGCAAAACCGCGGAGCGCAGCTAGTCTATTATAATAACTAAAGTTGTCTTTGTCAGTATTGATTATTTATAAAACTTATATCACACCACATCATGGTGGTCAATTTAAGTAGGATGCTATGAATTTGTTTAAATTACATTGCAATATCATTCCGATTGCATTTCAATTACAAAAAACCATTTAAGTAGCTCAAAATACTCTCAAAGTCAGCTATTGGTATTCTCAAGAATATATTTTATGTAATCAAAATGCTAGGTGCCTTCAGGTACTAGAACCTTGTAAATAAATAGTATCTGCTTTTTTGATATAGTACCGTTATTGAAAATAATGGAATTTCTCAATATTAATTCAGTTTATAATAAGTAACAAAACACTCTAAATGTGTAAAAGTATAAAAAATCAATACAATGATATCACTTTATCAGATTAAGATACCTGATATTCATTATTCCTACATGATCCCTACATTTACTCAGCTTTGTTACTTGATAATAATATTATCTAATAAATGCAATTTCACATGGCAGACTTGTTAACTTTTTTGATTTCAAACAGTAGTCCTAGTCACATTCATTTATGTTTTAAATTGTGCATAAACTTAATTATTAAGTAGGAAAATATGTAAATAGGAGTAAACTGGCCTTGTATCGTTCAAGTTAATATGCATTTTATCTTAAAAAAAAATATATTTTTGCTTTTATTACTAACTAGATTCTAGATGCTTTTGTCTCTCTCTGTTAGCGTAAATCTCATAAGCTAAGTACTAAACTGATTTTAATGTAACTTTGGTGACATAGCCAGGTTAAAGGCGAACACAGACTGATCAGAGCCGAAAGAATCGAATTTTTGCCGTCCACGGGAAAAGGTACCTTATATTAATAGAGATAAGGTCCATTTATATTTTAATTTATATTTCGCCTCTGACGATGCGGTCGAGTCTGATGACGTCATCGGAAATATAAGTGTTGTCTCTATTATTATAAGGTACCTTTTCCGGCAAAAAATCGATTCTTTCGGCTCTTATCAATCTGCGTCCACATTAAAAGATCTTTTTATTTTATTGCAAAATAAAAGGTGAATGAATACCTACATTTTTTCCATTTACTTATCAATACTTAAACTTAAAATAAGGTAATGTACAACACCAAAATTCACTAAGATTTTTCTCATGTTCAAATATGTACAGTCACATTACCAAGTAGCTGAAGGGACCAAAAGCTCATTCGCATATCTGTAAAAAATATAGTACATACTTATTTTGTTATTTTTTTATAGTATATTTGTTAAAAAACAGAATCAGGTAACATTACTTTACAACCTTACAGATTTGCAAGTGAGCTCTAGGTTCCAATTTTCTAAGTTTCCCAAAGTCTGAGTGTGAATGTGAGTGGTGCAACAATTATTTATTTTTCATTACAGTTAGCGCCCTATATGAGAAAACCCACCCAGAATATGCACTTTACCTCTACCTAATGGCGCCCATATCGCTTGCAATACTAAACCCAGTCGCATTCGTTCTCATGGAAATAAATAAACAGCAGGAACAAAATCAAATGCTAGCAAGCAGTACACAAGGTCCGAGTCAGATTAAAAATGACTTGTGTACTGGGAAACTGTTGAAGCAGATAGCTAAGGGGAACCTCTATAATCCTGTACTGGTGATGACTATCTTGGGAATAATTGGAAATGTTGCGTTTATGCATCAGTTATCTATATACATTGAAGGACTTTTGGAGGTAAGATTAAGGGCTACTTGCCGATAATTTTAAATATCTTGATTTAAATAAAAAAAACGTGTCGGCCGGCCGGGGCGGCGGGAGAAAGTATATATAGATGTATATACACCAATATATACTTTCTCACAAACAGCGGCTTACGTATTCGTCTGATTTCGGAGTAGCTCGTCTCGATCTGTGCGAGCTTCGTACAGTCGTACAAAGTCTGTGAGTCGTACCATATACATACACGTTAAGCGAACGCTCGGCCGAGCTTCATGGTAGTCGGAGTGGGTGGTGTTAGGTTTTATTTTCGTTACGGAATTTTTTGATTCGGTCTCCGCGCTCAAAGCCCACGATAAAAGCTATGCTTAAAAATATCTTCAAAGAGAAATTTAGCATTATGGACCTACTGATACTATACCATACCTTTACTTGCTACCATCTGATAACACCTAACCCGGGTGTCATGTAGTAGTAATTGCTCCATTTCAAATAAACCTTCAAAAATATTTGTTATCTTGACCTTTGTGAGCATGATCACAAAAAAAAACCCATGAGTTTCTTGTGCCTTCTCATTGGTTAGCACATTCCGAAGGCACAGATTCTAACTTTATTTTAAAGACGTTTCAATGAATCCAAATGAATAAAGAACTTTGACCCTATGTAAAGGTTACCTGTAGATTAACTTTATATCATCAATATTTTTTTACTTTTGTTGTGTAAATTACTTAATTAGAGTTTCGTACCCAAAGGGTAAATTACTAAGTAATTATAAATATTACTCAGACTTCGCTGTCCGTCCGTCTGTCTGTCACCAAGCTGTATTTCATGAACCACGATAACTAGAGAGTTGAAAATTTCACAGATATGTATTTCTGTTGCCGCTACAACAAAAAATACTAAAAACAGAAAAAAGTGAATATTTGTTGAGTACCTAACGTTTTTAGGTTATTTTCATGTTAACAATATTTTTTGACGCCAGTGTAAGGCTGTAAATTTCCATACAATAAGCGGGAACGTTTTCCCCCCCAATAAACGAAGTCCGATTTAGATATTTTTTGAAAATATTCTAGATCTAATGGAAAACTAGGTTTAACCGTTTTTATTTTAAAGAAATATTGCCTAAGATAAAAGTTATTAGTACTTATCTGAATATCTATATTTTTGACTTAAAAACTTCATCGAGCGTTTCAATTGTTTTTAATAGACTAAACTGAATTACCAAAAAAGAAAATAAGATGCAGTTGAATGCAGTGAATTAAATGAGGCCAAATTTATTACATTTTGTGAAGGATAAAGGGGGTACGTTACGGCAACATTATTTGAAAGCAAAATGAAGGCAATTACGTCCGAACTTAAACTCTCTCTATCGCACGATACGGGTCATTTTTGAAAATACCTATTCGCGCCGCGTATCGAAAACTCATGATTCTCTTAATTATTTTTCTATCAACCAGGTCTTTGGGCGATCTTTCGCTGCGTCTGCACTTTTCCTACTCGGTCTCCGAATGGTTGGACAAATACACAGGCTAAGAGGGCCAGCGCTCTTGCTACCTTGCGTTTTAATCATGGTCAAGTTGTAAGTGTCTTTATAATTTTTGATAAGGCTTAAAGCCACTGTATACTTTAATACTACTAGCCAAATTCTGATAAAAACATTAGCCAAGAAATCCTACTAATAAGTCCTGTATCACGGGGCTATGGAGCCCCGGACCTTTGGAAGGCGTGCGTGGAGCCGAAGCCAACACATATGACGTAAAATAGCATCAATGAACTTTGATAGTGTAATACACAGATACCTATGACTCAAATAGTCAATTATATTGGATCAAATATATGATCATTTAAATGATCAGAGATATATGATAATGTAATATGCCCCCTAAGTATATCTTTGATAACTACGTATTTTCAAAAGAAAAGTACTTACATAGAAGTATTCTATCCATTATCTATTCACCATATTACAAGCCTAGTTGCTTAGTTTTGTGCTAGATGACGCTGTGTGTAAATTCATACTTCATTTAAAACTAGCAGCGCTATGTGGCTTCACTCGCGTAACTCCCGATCTCGTGGGAATATCAAGATAAAAATTGCGTATGTTACTACTTAAGATTCATTGTATCCTCATACCAAATTCTATTAAAATAGGCCCAGTATTTTCGAACATGTTCATTACAAAATAAAACTATCTTTCCGGTTTTGCTCATTACAGAATCGTTCTCCCAGTAGTAATGCGTGAAAGCGTAAGCGCATTAAAAGCCGGTGCAAATGAATCTGAAACAGCTTCGTTGTCGACTTACGCGTTTCTATACGGGACCATACCTACAGCGCCCGCTGTCTTCGTCTTTTCTAACTTATATCAGTTGGAAATTGACTTGGTAAGTTATGCATAAAATAGAAATAAATGACACAACATCTAATGTACTTTTCTATGACATAATATCACTATCACTACATAGTCAAAGTAGCATCCCGCTGTCTGTTAATAACTACGCAACGGATTTTGATGCGGTTTTTTTTAAATAGATAGTATGATTCAAGAGGAAGGTTTTAGTGTATATAAATAAAAACAACCACGCGTACGAAGTCGCGGGCAACAGCTTTATTATACAGGGTGTCCCGTAATGAATGGCCAAGCGGGCCCCTACGGATAAAGGACACTGTGCCGGATCAGAAAAACGAAAGTTATGTTCTATGAAAGTCTCTTAGTTACCGAGATATCCGCCATTTTAATTTTTTTTAAATTTCACGCCTTTCTCCATGTTTTGTTATGCCAAAACTGCAAATGAAGGAATTATCCCAATCTGTTTTTTGGATAGTGTGTGCATTGAAAGTTTTTTTTTAAACTAAGGTTTAACTCAAACTTCATGGTTTTTTAATTTTTTAACCTGATCTTTAACCTTTCCTGGTGTAAAAAAATGTATGGTCACCCTGGTGCCAAATTAAAAAAAAAGTTGCCTATTTCACTGAGATTCTAAAATGATATAATACGTGGTATTGCCAGCTTTCAATACAAAATTAATTCCTATTAAAGTGAGCCAGAGCTGTCTTTTTTCCTGTTTTTTCCATAGTAAATTCGGGGAATTTCAGAACTAAAATTTCTTGAATTATTTTAAGTACAATAAAGTAAATTTTGGTACTAGTTTTACTTCGCAAAAAGCATGCTCTTGCTCATTTTATTAGAAATTTATTTAGTATTAAATGCTGGCAATACCACATATTATACCTTTTCAGAATTTCAATGAAATAGGCAACTTTTTTTTAAATTTGGTACCAGGGTGACCATACATTTTTTTTACACCAGGAAAGATTAAAGTTCAGTTTAAAAAATTATAAAACCATGAAGTTTGAGTTAAACCTTAGTTTAAAAAAACTTTCAATGTGTCATAAAAAATATTGTTTGCATTTTATAGTACATTTATCCTGGAATACTATCCAAAAAACAGATTGGGATAATTCCTTCATTTGCAGTTTTGGCATAACAAAACACGGAAAAAGGCGTGAAATTTAAAAAAAATTTAAATGGCGTATATCTCGGAAACTAAGAGACTTTCATAGAACATAACTTTCGTTTTTCTGATCCGGCACAGTGTCCTTTATCCGTAGGGGCCCGCTTGGCCATTCATTACGGGACACCCTGTATAAACAGAAACATGTCATAGCGTAAAACACTGTCTATCTATCTATACATATAAAATCCTTTGTCCTGAACGACTGACTGACGGACTGACGGATCAACGCACAGCCTAAACCGCTGATCGTAGAGACCTGAAACTTGGAGCGTGTGTTCTTTGTATGACAAAGGCATCCGATAAGAAAGGATTTTCCGAAATTCTACCTCTTAGGGGGTGAAAAAGGGGGACAAAGTTTGTTTGTATGGGACACCGTGATTTCAGTCCATTTTCGACATCTACGTACGCGGACGAAGTCGCGGGCAAAAGCTAGTCCGCATATGATATTGTTGTAACATTTTTAGATGGCGTCGTCAATGGTGATCTGCACTTTCCTCTCTGCCCCAATTATGTTCATAAGTGCTGAACTTATATCGATAAATCAAGACTACGCTGAACAGATGAAGAAATTCGGCTTCGACATATCTATAGTGGCGCTTATAGCAGCCGTTTGGGTCATGATCGTGTTTACTGTCACCAAGAAATATAAACGGATGCCGCATCGATTGACTTTGTGTCTTATTCTGTCGCAAGTGAGTTGATTATATGAACCACTGCGCTCCGCGGTTTTACCCGCGAAATTTCAGATACCGCGGGAATTTCGGAATCAAAAGTATCCTATATTCTTTTTTATCCCCAAACCTACCACTATGCCGATTTTCATCCAAATCAGTTCAGTCTTTTGACCGTGATAAGGGAACCAACAAACAAATAAACATTCGTATTTATAACATTAGTTAGGCTTAGGATACCAGCTACTGGCTCTACCCTTACTGACTAATTCAAATGAACTACCCAGGATTTGTAACTTTATTGCAGTTGCACATAATAAAACTAAATATTACCATTTTAAGGTTCCTCAAAAGGAAAAATAAGGAACCCTTATAAGATCACTTTCTTGTCCGTCTGTCTGTCTGTTTTTTGTTTTATATTGTTGATAAAAGCACAAAGATCGACATCTTTGTGCGCTGGTGCAAGCACTGTGTTCTCATCTGGAGTTTAGCTAATAGGACTTTACAGTTAGGAATGACCGCTTTGGTCTTGTTTTAATTAACTTATGTAAAAGAGTTTTGCTAATATGAATTAAGTTAAGATTGACCATATTGCTCTTGTTTTAATTAACTTATCTGGAATAAATATTATTTGAGGTTATTAACTTATGTAAAAATGTAATGTTCCAGATATTGCTAGCCATCAGTGTGATATGGGGCGGTCCGCGCACAACGTACACTCCATCGTGGCACGCGACCGCGCAACAAGCTCTTAGAACTTTTAGCATGTTCGCCTGCATGATATGGACTTCCATGCTGTCTGTCGGGTTGCTCATGTTAGAGGTTAGTGCAGTGTGTGCTGTATTTTCTGTATTTTTATCTGCAGCGCTCCGCGGTTTCGCCAGCGTAACTTTCGATCCCGTGGGAATATCGAAATATATAAAAATAGGTAAAAAAACTTTTTAAGTTAAACGGTTTTATGATAAACATACATTGCAATGTTTAAGATAAATGTACTAAAAACCAAAAAATAATAAAATAGATACAGTCGTGGGAATTATAAACATATGCATAGACTAGACTAAAATAAAACCGTGGGGCACGTCAATTGTCTACAAATTATCGACTTAATGTGCGATAGAAGAATCGTTTAATTCGTCGTTAGGTCGTCAACCGACAACGATGGACGTGTGATAAGTAGGGCTAGAATGTGGAAACAAGCTAGCAAGCTCGATTATAAGCGAGTTTTAGGGTTTCATAGTGTTGAGCGAGTAGTACTTTTATCATATGTTTTGTCGATTAAAGACAAACTACGAGCAGTGAAACGATTTCTCGCCAGCCAGCAGTGTGAATGTCCAACGATAAACTAGTTGAAACATCTCTTTTATTTACATGGAGTGTATAACTATTGGAATTTCCATGAGCAAGAAAATAGTAAGTAATTTCCTCATCGTCTGCGGGCCAACTGCCTAACGACGAATTAAACGATTCTTCTATCGCACATTAAGTCGATAATTTGTAGACAATTGACGTGCCCCACGGTTTTATTTTAGTCTAGTCTATGCATATGTTTATAATTCCCACGACTGTATCTATTTTATTATTTTTTGGTTTTTAGTACATTTATCTTAAACATTGCAATGTATGTTTATCATAAAACCGTTTAACTTAAAAAGTTTTTTTACCTATTTTTATTTTTTAGTTTTTAGTTTTTATTTCGCATTCTGTTTAATTCATTTAGTGCTTCATTATTGCAAGGTTTCTTGCCCGTTAGTTTATTGCAGTCCAACTCCTCTATACGTAGTCCCTGCAAAGATCTTACTCTACTAAGAGCCACGTAGGCTTGACCTTCTTCAAACAGTTTCGCACCTAAGTATACGACTGCGTGATCCACAGTGCTGCCCTGCATTTTATGTATTGTAGAAGCCCATGATAGTATTAAAGGCAACATTCTTCTTTCAGCCGTCCCGTAATTGTACTTAGCTGGAAACTGTATGGCTTTCGGGTGTATAAGATGTACTCCGTCTCGAATATTGAAACGTCAATATTGGACCGTAGCATGACTTTTGCCCCCACAAATATTTCCAGTTCCGTTGGTAAACCCCCAGTTTTGTTGATATCAGCTGGTATTATAGTAGCTATATCCACATTGTCTGCATTTCGTGTGGCGTGTACTAGCTGATCCTGCGCTTTTATTTTGTAAATGCGAGCACCATTATTTCTGTACAAATTCAATACAGCAGAGTTGTGGTCGTTAACTTGTTGATTTGTGGGGTATACCCTTAACGCTTTGTCTATTGCAAACTCATCACTCGTGTCTTGAAGAAGTCTTCCCATTAAAATACTAAAATGTTGGGTTGTTAGCTCACCGACTCTCAAAGCATTCAAAATATCAATAAAAGTCTGGTCACCTTGCTGACGCATATTTTCAGTTAATTCACACAGCGTGAATAAACGCCAGAGATGTGTAGCTGGTTGGAGATGTTCTGACTGTTTGAAAACAGGTGTTCCTGATCGTTTTATAGGAGGCAGTTGTAAAAGATCACCGAAAAGTAATACGTTTACTCCTCCAAAAAACTCATTTTCACAGTTCTTAATTTGCCTTAATCGAGCGTCCATCATGCATAACCATCTTAGATTTCAATTTTGCATAATAAATTGTATTCTACTTGTTGAGACCTTTCATTTGATACCCATGTTGATGGGATTGATAAAACCTAAGTTATCCGCCATTTTGTAGAGGCCGCCATCTTGGATTTTAATTTTATCTAGTACATTGTATTCTACTAGTTGAGCACTTTCATTTGATACCCATATTGATGGGATTGATAAAACCTACGTTATCCGCCATTTTGTAGCGGCCGCCATCTTGGATTTCAATTTTTTATAGTATATTGTATTCTGCTTGTTGAGCCCTTTCATTTGATACCCATATTGATGGGATTAATAAAACCTAAATTATCCGCCATTTTGTAGCGGCGGCCATCTTGAATTTATAATGATAATGAATAAACATAATTGTATTGTCACCAAAATCCAAAGTGTATACAAAATTTCAGATTAATCGGTTGACAGGAAGAGGGTGAAATTTGAATTACTAAATTTGACCCAAGAATAAAACAAACGGGGTGAGCTAAATAAAACCGTTTAATAAAACCGTTTAAAAAACCGTTTAAAAATGGACTATCCAACACAAGATTTTTTCAATTCGAAGCAGTAGTTTCTGAGATTAGCGCGTTCAAACAAACAAACTCTTCAGCTTTATAATATACTAGCGACCCGCCCCGGCTTCGCACGGCTGTTTTATGCATGTAGTATATCTAAAAACATTCCTCTTTAATCACTCTATCTATTAAAAAAAAACCGCATCAAAATCCATATAAATAACATAGGGGTGGCGAAAAGTGACTTTATTTTATACTATGTAGTGAAGTATAGATTAGCAACGCTCCGCGATTCCACCCGCGTAAGTCCCAATCTCGTGGTAATAACGTTATAATGTTCCATGTTACTCTTGTTTGTTTGTTTGAACGCGCTAATCTCAGGAACTACTGGTTCGAATTGAAAATATCTTTTTGTGTTGGATAGTCCATTTGTCGAGGAAGGCTATAGCCTTTTAATTTGATATTCCCATGGGATCGGGACTTATGCGGGTGTTACCGCGGGGCGCAGCTAGTGTATAATATAATTGTTAAATTGTCACCTAGAGCCGCGGCCCCTGTTTCGTGGTGACCCTATGGCCGGTGCTCGGGTTCGTGTCGTACGGCGCGCCCACTGTGATGGTCGCGGTGCTGCTCGCGACGCAGGGAGCTAGCGGACTTGACAACAAGGCCGTAGATGCTATACGACTATGTTTACTTGTCTTTTGTTTGACCGGTAAGTGACATTGTTACTACAACATTATTATACTGGACTGCCAATAGTTGTTTTTCAATATCGCAAGTATTTTATGACATTTGAGAGTAAATATAATTTACTAAAGTAGGGCCTTAACGCTGTCTTGGCGACGGAAGAGTATCGTCGGAGACCGTAGTCTGGAAAGGATGCATGTCTTATGCTTAAGACGCATTAAAAGGGCGCGTATAGCATGTACTCATTAAAAATATTTATTTATACGTATAACAATGGAGACGACGACGACGGTGGGTCTTTCCGGAAGATCAGCACAATATAGCTAATAGAGCAAGAGCCCACGACGGCCAGACCTTCGTTATTTTATAAAAGCTGAAAGTTTTTCTATGCATGTCCCCTATACAGGTAAGAACGACCAGCGACTATAGAGTTTGGGTTGTGGTTACTTCGGCAGGTAACACGTAGTAAAGGTGTATAAAATAGTAGCTTAAATTCGTTAAAGTATAAAGCTCAATTTTTTTATATGTTCTTCGGGATAACTATAGAAATCTCGCTATCCATTGCCGGACACTTATGACAGTTGCTACCCCCTGCCAGACACCCCTAAACTTTACTAATAAATCATAATTATACTTTCGTTATAGTATAAAAGCTGAATTTTATTTAGGTTACTTGGGGACCTATATAAAAATGTTACCCCAATAGCCGGACAGTTTTAATGGTTTTTACATCTTGCCAGACACATTGAAAGTCCGCTGTAGGTGCGAGCGCGAGGTAACAACTGTTCAAGCGGGTGTGAGTGAGATAGGGTGCTTAGTCGACTTTAATTTTAAATTTTAAAGAAGCTCTGGAAAAATTTTTGATTTCACATTGGGCTACTGATGAAGTGGTGCCATTTATTGGCAACAAAAGAATATACATCAACTTCAGAAAATGTCATTCATTCACTGTTGATAATTCCAACAAGGTTGTCTCAAGGATTGATGAAGAGTTGCATGTAGCATCAACTATCAGCAGAAATAGTAATAAGAAGTGCTGATACCGATATTGCGGTTATAATGCTTGGTAACATGCATCACCTTCGACTAAGCACTCGCGCTCGCACCTACAACGGACTTTCAATGTGTCTGGCAAGATGTAAAAACCATTAAGCTGTCCGGCTATTGGGGTAACATTTTTATATAGGTCCCCAAGTAACATATATAAAATTCAGCTTTTATACTATAACGAAAGTATAATTATAATTTATTATTAAAGTTTAGGGGTGTCTGGCAGGGGGTAGCAACTGTCATAAGTGTCCGGCAATGGATAGCGAGATTTCTAAAGTTATCCCGAAGAACATATAAAAAAATTGAGCTTTATACTTTAACGAATTTAAGCTACTATTTTATACACCTTTACTACCTGTTACCTGCCGAAGTAACCACAACCCAAATTCTATAGTCGCTGGTCGTTCTTACCTGTGTAGGAGACATGCATAGAAAAACTTTCAGCTTTTATAAAATAACGAAGGTCTGGCCGTCGTGGGCTCTTGGGCTATAAGGTCTAACCATTTGGATGGGACAGCACACGGCTTCTCTTTTTTTTTTTTCGTATTAATTTTAAGTTGTTTCTTTTATGTCCTTGTCAATTTTTGTATCATCTTCTTCTGCAACCATTTTTGTCGTGTGTTTTGTCTCAAATAAACTATTTTATTCTACGAAAGAATGTCGGAAGGCAGCCGGTGTGTATGAAAAAAACCCCAAATGTTTCAGCCCGTAATACATTTATCTAATAAATATTTTTGTTGTGATCAGTAACGACAGGATGCCTCATAGTGTACATAAGATGGCGCAGGCGCAGCGCTCAGTTCGCGTCGCTGAGTGCCGACGTCGCTTCACGGTCCACTCCACCGGATGAAACCACTAGTCTCGTTGATAACGCTGATCCTATCTCACATACGCAGTCTATATCTAATAACGGTAAGTTAATATTGCTATGCTAGTGTTTAAAGATATAATAAGCGGCTTACAAAAAAATACTACTTTCATTATGCCTCAATAGGTGGCAGCACTGAGCCACTACTAGGGACTAGATAAAAAAACTGGTCATGTTTATGACTAATAAAAATCGAAAAATATAAATATTGCAGGACATTCCACACATCGTTATCTAGCCCTTAGCTAAGTTACTGGACTTGTGTTATGGGTGCTAGAACGGATATACATACTACTTATATACTTTTGTAAAAATACATATACTTTTATTACATAGAAACAACCAGACTACAGATACGTAATATAAAAAAAAACTGATACCCTTAGAGACAGTGGGTCGTTAACCAAGCCGAAGTAAGGCACCAAAGAATTTCTACTTGTAAGGCCGTTTACGCCTTGCAGTAAGTAACACATGGTTTTCTTCACTTTTCTCAATATTTATTTTTGTTTCTTTCTTGCGTACCGTTCTTAGATGATCCTGGTGAGTTCAATAACATTTTAAAATAGTAATAAAGTCTACTAATACTATCAAATATATTCCACTAACTGAGCCCCACTTAATGATGGGTCTGACCGGAAGACCAGCGCTGCAGCTAAGCATGGTTGACTGCAGCTTTTACCTGAGGTCTACCCATTTGGGTCAGCACACGACTACTCATTTTTGTTGTTTTTTCTTTATGTCACTTTTTTGATTTTAATGTAGGTAATTAATTTTCATTGTCATGTTCATTCCTTCCTGTATTTGTACTCAATAAATGCTTTATTTCTTTAAGTCCTGATACCGAGGGAATATCGGGATGAAAAGTATTATAGGTCCTTCCTCATGCTATGGGCAAACTCTGTGCACCTTTTCATTTGAAGCGGTTGATCCGATTTCTATTAAGAAGGAAAAAACATCCAAAGTTTTATAATATTAATATAAAGTTGTTTTTTTTTAGTTGGATACAGAACAATAACCGCAACTCCTTCGCCCAGTCGGAATGCGAATGGCTGCTGTTCTGATGATCCAAACTGCGAGATCAGTCCTGTTAACGCACACGATATTGAAGACATTGGTAATAATATCAAGTAAGTTTTGGTTAGATAGCTTTATTCAGTTCTTGCTTTATCTTCCCTTTGCTGTGCTGCGGCTGTGTGTAAACACCACTAACGGATTTTACTTACAACTTTAATCATTAGGTTGGATTTAAGTCATTAAGTTGGTCTGTGCCTGTATCTCCGAAACGAAACCGATTTGAATACGGATTTGTTTATATAAATAAATATCGCAGATAATTCTACACAGTGCCAGCTAGCCTCAAGCTAAGCAACTAGACTTGTGTTACGATGGCCAGACAAGGATTTAATAGTTATATTTCTTTTGTAAATACATCCTAAACCTAGACCAGAAACAAATATCGAACCCACAACCAAATAATCGAAGCTACAACCCTGTGCGTCGCAAGTGGGTGTTAAAAATCAATTTATTGCATAAAGTTGCATTGTTATTATCTTAAAAACAATCGATCACTTACGTCTTAAAACTAAGTTAGGATGTGTGGTTTCGGATAACGCCCTCCAATGAGAAGAAGCCACGAGTAAATAATGGGGCTTCGCCACCTTCGCTTCCCGCTGTCTAGTCCCTATGTATGCTTAGGTCTTTAAAACTACGCAACGGATTTGGATGCGGTTTTTCTAAATCTAGATAGAGTGATTCAAGAGGAAGGTTGTACGACGCGTACGAAGTCGCGTGCAACAGCTAGTGTCGTATAAGAGCTGACCACAATTCGTTTCCCCAGAGATTGCGCGTGCCCACCATCACAGAAGCACCGTTGTACGGAACCCGGAGCGTGTAGCTACCTGAACGAACTAGAAGCGGCCGCCAGCCAGCTCGGACTGTTACCGCCGGAACAGACCCGCGGCCGAGGGGGGCAACTGCTCAAACATACTGTACTCATCATTGTCTATAGCTTGACTATGTTCATTGTAAGTTCTATAGCAAAAAAGAAAAAACCTTAGTCAGAAACTGTTGCTTTGGGACTAATATTATCCCCATGGGAAGTAGTGCTTTAACGCACATGGGTGGAAATGTACTACTTTTGAGCACACCTGGCCACAGCATTAGATGTAGATTATCCTACAAATAGTCCTAATACTTATTATAATTGTGAAAGTTTGTGTGTATATTTGTTACTGGACTGATTGCCATAAAACTCAGTAGATACCTGGAAACCTGGATTAACACATAAGCTATTTTTATCCCGATATTCCCACAGAATCTAGATATGCGCCGGTGAAACCGTTGGATACAGTTAGTATTAAGTAAAGATGTGATACATAATAAAAATATACCTCAAATCAGTCCTCAAAATACAGGTTATTTATTAATTTTAGGGTATCACATACACAACATGGCGAATGATGTCAAAGGATGAAAGCGGTGTGTTCGTTGAGATCGAATTCCTTGATATAGCAGCGAACTACGGACAGGCGTTGGTTATGTTCATACTGTTTGGACTCGACCCAGAAGAAATATTAATACCTACTGTTAGATACATTAAGAAAAAGTGGTAAGTTCCGTAGATTTTTCTTAGGGTTCTATCTCCTAGATTCATTTTTTTAATATGCTTTCTAATACGGCTTTTTCTCCTCTCTTCCTTTATTATAAGTATAGATTATGAACTAACATATTAATATGTAGTTATTTTTGGCGGGCTTTATCGCCACAGCCGGTGTCTCTTGTCAATAGAATGATATATTACTTGTTAATTTACCTGTTCAGGGAAGCAAATACTGCTGAGTGAACCCAACCTATACAAACTTTGTCGACTTTTACCGATAATAGATATCTTTCAGTTTTTAGAGATCCGTAAAGGTAAAAATTAGATCACTCATGTCCGTCTGTCCATGTGTCACCACCGATTTTCTCAGGAACGGGTGGACCTAGCAAGTTGATTTTTTGTTTTCCTTGATGTAAAGATAATATTACCATCTATCGAGCATTTGGACCTAGTAAGTAATTAAGTAATTCCGGTGAACCGACGACATTGTAGCGGTCGCGGGTAGTCGGTGAATGGAGGCGGCTCTGGACCGCTGTTTGTGGCGTCGTATGGGGGAGGCCTGTGTCCAGCAGTGGACGTGTATGGGCTGATATGATGATGATGAAGTAATTCTCTTTTCTCCCATTTAGGCACGGAGCAGATACAGTGGTTCTACCTGCGATAGAAGATCTTAGCTTTGAAACGAAACATGTTTGCGATCAGTTCATTACACATCACTTGGAGAGGTGCAAGGAGACTATTGCTAAAGATACTAGGTAAGTTAAGTCATTTCAAAAATGTAGTGTAGAAAATTAGTAAAAATGGTTGTTTGTGAATTCGGTTTACGGACGATAATTTTACGTGATAACGTCATGGGAAAAATATTGATGGTAACCATAGCAACGATAATACTAGCAACGTATGATCGTTGCTATGGTTACCTTGCCCATAATGGAACGGGAGTGTGACGTCACACTTTTTTGTGAGGGCAGTACTGTGTTCATCGATTTATAAGATGTTATTGTCACGTCAAAAGTATTGGAATTGCACGAACGTCTAAATCGATTCGAATCTATAGTATGGCGCAGTGTAAAAGAGTTCAGAAACGGGTCGACATTTTCCCTAATTCGTTAATTCTTCACATTTCTTTACTACTGGACAGAGTGGACACACACTATTTTAATAATTTACAGTTTCGTTTTTTTTTGTGCCACCAACCTTTTTTTTAACAATTCAAAGACAAGACAGGTTAGCGTATGACCACAATCACACCTGCCTGATGGTAAGTGACGACTAAGATGCACTACACTTACCCAGTAGATGCCTGTTTACTGCTGTTTACTCGTGAAGGAAAGACAGATGTCAAAGACAGGGGTGCTGTTTCTGAATCCAGTATCCACTTTTATATCAGAGTTGACATCTGTCAAATGTCAGTCTGAATTTGGAATGAAGTGTCGTCTTATACGTTTTTGGGGATGCTGATGAATAAATAAATAATAAATATTGCAGGACATTCCACATATCGCCATCTAGCCCCAAGCTAAGTAACTAGACTTGTGTTATGAGTGCTAGACAACTGATATACTACTTATATACTTTTGTTTTGTAAATATATACTTAAATGTATAGAAACAACCAGACCACAGACAAATTTCTAAGCATAAATACTTGTCTGAGGCGGGAATCGAACCCGCAACCTGTCTGAGGCGGGAATCGAACCCGCAACCTTTTGTTTGGCAGTCCGGCATGGTGACCATTGTGCCAACTGGGTCGTCAAATACCTGATTACCTGATTCCATTTCCTCACAGTACGAATAAAGAAGCTTAAGTGTAAGCTTTGAATATTTTTGTAAACCGTATATTTACCCATGTGTTTATAGATGGCGTATGCGCACCTACCGCTCCGTGTTCCGTGGATCGTGCCTCGTGCGATGGCTGATATCATGCGGCCTGGCTAAGGACGAGGCGGAGGCGGTACAGTACGGGCGACATCTCCTCGACGGCCGGCTCATCGCTCATCTCAACGAAGCACATCATTTCACTAACTCACCTCTGCTTTATACATTCAAATAAACATAAAAAATTGAAAATCGACTTCAAAAAAGGAAAAGCAATTGCACTAACATAATCTGAAGAAGAGCAGTTTTACGTAACTATGATAAGTTTTCAAAAAAAGTGACTAACAAATTTTCCGAATTACAGCCCATAATATTAACCCATCATTGAGGTGTTTTGTGATAAGATGGTTTCAGCTGTTTCATCATTCTATACTCATTCTACTGGTAGAAATCAAATAACTACACTCTGAGGATTAATTCTGTTCATTTTTCCGAAGATTCTCATCAGATCCTCACCTTTTTATGGGACTAACTTAAAGCTACAACTTTTATAGTAAAATCATGGCAATCGGACCACAAACGGCATAATTCAATACATACAAAGATAGAGAGATAGAGAACGTCCTCATTTTTTGAAGTCTGTTAATAAATGAATCGAATACACATTTTCTTAAAATCGAGAAACATGTATCCAGTTTTTAATTAATAATTATCACAGTGCTTATTTAGTTAAAGTAAAATAGTATTTTCATTATGAAATGTATATTGTATATTGTTTTGTGCTAATTGTTCGCCTACCTCATATCAGTGATCTTACATGGCTATGCTCTCTCATTCAGTATCATAGTTCACTATGTTTTATTTATTAGTTATAGAAGCGCCTCGCGGTTTCACCCGTTTTAGTCCTGATCCCGTTGATAATCAAGATAAAAAGTCAATGGTGACGGACAGACAGACGGACAAGAGAGTGACCTTATAAGGGTTCTTTTTTTACGTTTCAAGGTACGGAACCCTAAAAGTAACCTATAGTTATTTCCAGGATCCACCTCCATTCAAATACAGTTACATTTTGTTGTCATACAGCTTGTTACCTCTTACTTAAAAACTAATATGACAATTTTGATGAAACTTCGGTATTTAGATAGCTAAATACCAAATTTCTTTTTATCCCGATATTCCCAAAAGATCAAGACTTACTCTCAGGTAAAACCTCGGGGCGAAATCTAGTATAGAATTTATTGATTGTTAATAATTTTAGTACAAAGCTTCATGGTGCTGAAGCTGACCAAAGTAGTAAGCGATGGCTGTTTTCTTTGTTGCTAGTTATATTAAATTAGATGCTACATTTTATATGTAGGTACCAGATGCATTTTTTAAAAGTTTTTTAAAATGTTTTTTTAATTTTTGGCTTTTTGCGTGAAATAAATAACACTTCGGAAGCTTTACTGATATCAAACAGAATAATTAAAAATTAATGAACCATTATTGAAAAAATTAAAACTTTAAAATATGCATCTTCCTTTTCTTACTGTACCAGTAGCGAGGGGTCCATACAACTCGATTCTTGTCGAGTTACCTTTACAAGTATCAACAAACAAAATAATGACAAATGATCAACATCGCTTTACCAAATTACTTAGTTTATTAGTTTGTTGTTGTTAGGTTTATTGTGTATGTGTTTAGTTAAAAGTGTTTTGTTGTGGCTTATCGGCTTACCATCAAATAAATTTCACTCCTCGCTACTGGTAAGTACCTATATGGTATATATTATTTATTATTGATTGTTATAGATAACATGATGAAAAGGTAGCACGACTTAGCGACGCGGTACTTATATACGTGATTCTCGCTAGGTTAAAGTGATCTCATTTAGGTATGTCACAATGCAAGGTTGTCCTAGGTGAACGACAAACGCGGCAACACGATGCCATATAAAGGGTAATTTTTTGGAATGGGCCTTTCGGGTCACTTCCTTTAAAAAGACCTTTATGAGGTCTAGGGGCGCATTCCTACCGCGCGAATGCCGTCAGTCAGGTATAAATTGATATGTGTTATTGTTAGACCCAGTATTTAATTGCTCAAACGTAAATCTACATATATTTTACGGAAATTTAATTTTTGCCTGTAATTGCCAGTAGTTTTAAAGAAAAATCTTTTCATTATATTAATTTGGTAATTTATAACTTATTTTCTCATGTCTGAAAGACCAATCTCTTAACAATTTTTAACTGTTTATATTATAAGGAGAACACATATTTAATGATCTTTAAATCATTTATTGCATTGTGATTATTTGTGATGTTAATATTATATGGCTGTTAATGTTTTACTTATAAATTAGCTATCGTGACGTAATGCATTAAGTTTAGCTACATTGTGCGTTGTTGTCTATGAAGGTGTGCGAGTATTGCTCTGCTTCATACTGTATTCCCTTATTTTGTTTCCGAGTAAAGCGTCTATAATTGTTTACCCATGTCCGTCTGTTTTCCTTTTTAATAACTTATTAATTTAATTAAATTAATCAATTAGTTCATTCATTTCAATACAAATGAAGAGCGCTGTGATTTAAGATACAAGTTACCGCCTAGTTCAGACACAGATTTACTTAACTAAATATTATAACTATTTACTCAATAAATAATTTATTATCATATATCAATTAGAGGACGTGTTTAAGTATTTTATTTTTATTGTTAAAAAGAAAAACAGAACGTGTGTACAGCAAAACTAGGTTTTAGGAAAAAAAAAAGAGAGGCATTTTAAGAAAGTAGTGGAATACATTTGTGTAGAGAAAGCAATGCCTGTTTACGTATTTGTTCTCACTAGTTATAACTTTATGCGATAGACTTGCACTCTTTTTATAAAGCGAAAAGTGAGGACCCAGGATAAACTAAGAAAGAAGTATGTGGATGATGAATATAAAAAGGCAAAGTACTTTCATAGTTTTTAGGCGACTATGCCAAAATATCACACAATTTTTTGCGTGCAATGGATTATTGTTTATTAGCCAAATAGCTAATTATTTATTTACCTCGTGTATAATATAGAATTTTAAGAATAAATATATCATAGTAGTTGGAAGAAATATTGTTATAATTACTTATATAATGTGCATTCAGAAAACGTAAAAAAAATATACATTGTTGCATAATCAATTTAGTGTTTCATTCGATCCATGAATTATCAAAAATTATTTAGGCAACATACCTAGTGTAAAACGAATATAGTATTATATTTTCATCTTAATATATATAAATCTCGTGTCACAATGTTTGTCCTCAATGGACTCCTAAACCACTTAACCGATTATAATAAAATTCGCACACCATGTGCAGTTCGATCCAACTTGAGAGATAGGATAGCTTACATCCCGATATTCCCACGGGATCGGGAGTTACGCGGGTGAAACCGCGGAGCGCAGCTAGTAGTTTATAGATTTTTAACGTAAATAAGATTCGAAAGTGCAAACTAACGACTTACCACTGCACCACAAGACTTTGGTTCAACTTCAGGCAAGATTATATAAAAAACATAGTTGAAGGCAGTTATGGTGACTTTGTGAGCATATGGGTAATTTCCCATACCGGCAAATTCTCCAATGGGCGAAATACTCACATAGGCAATACCAATAGGCACTTACACAAATCATTGATTAATTCGCAAGATGATTATCCTAGACGGCAGAATGTGAAAAATATTTCGAAACTTCGAGTACATGTTTCTAGGCTATATGTTCCTTGCCTGCTATATGTTTCTTGCCTGTTCCTTAATTAAAGAGCAGGATGTGAGGGTATTAATAATAAATTAGGTATATTTTTTCATCGTTTTAATCACCATTATCGTCATTGTCATCATCATCTTGTTCCTGAGTCTCCCACCACGTGAGGAGACCCAAACCTGGCTCGTTGATCCCTCCTACAATCTTGTAAGGTGCTACTGTTTGTACCGTATTCAACTCCGTACCGGGAGGACCGTTCGGTAAACTCTCTTCAAACGCTTCACTTGTCACTCTGAATCTTATTGTTTCACCTGAAAATGTACAAAATTGGTTATATTTAGTAGTACCACACCATGGCATCATCATGGCATGGTGACCATTGTGCCCTCATCAGTTGGCACAATGGTTACCATGCCGGCCAAACACAGGGTGGCGGATTCGATTCCCGTCTCAGATAAGTATTTATGCTTAGATATTTGTCTGTGGTCTCGTTGTTACTATGTATTATAAGTATATATTTACAAAAGAAAAGTATATAAGTAGTAAGTATATCTGTTGTCTAGCACCCTTATCACGAGTCTAGCTTGGGGCTAGATAGATGGCGATGTGTGGAATGTCCTGCAATATTTATTTATCATCTGTAAGCCAATTGATGGATCGCGCGATCGGGCTAAAATTTTGCTATTAAGACGTATGGCATCGCCAAGGCTAAGAAAGAATTTCGAAAAATTTAACCCCCATGCGGACAAAGTCGCGGATGAAAGCCAGTCATCTATAAATATATAATCCAAGGTCCTGACTAACTGATATATCAATACACAGCTAAATTCAATGGAGGGATCAGGCTAAAACTTGGCATATAAATAGCTCTTATAATAGCATCTGCTAAAATACCTAGAATTTTCGAAAATTCATCCAGATCGAAATTATCTTATTTTAGTATAGGGTCCCTTTTAGGACCTTGGAGAAGGATCGGCATAAAAATACAGCCTTGTGACAGACAGACGGACGGATGGACAGTGACGTCTTAGTAATACGGTGCCGTTTTTACCATTTATGTACAAAACTCTAAAAACTAGCATACTATTTTTTATACCGATCCCGGTACCGGACTTACGCGGGTGAAACAGGTAGTATAAAATAAAAATATCTTGAAACATACCTGAATCCATAAATAGATCATGTTTTTCCCCATCCTCCTTAGGATACTCCCACACCCAAGCTTGATCTGTCTCGTCAAATCTCGATGGATGTTGCAAAGCATTCACTGGTATTAATATATCATCAAAAAATCCTAATGTTACTGAAAAGAAATAAAGTATATTGTATGATAGTTTTATGGTAATCCTAAATAAAACTTCTCTCTGGAGCAGCGAGAATTTTAACACAATGCAGTTTGGCACAATATTGTGTGTCATTACATTAGTCATTACACACAGTTCCTTGTATAAATTGTAGAAAATATTTATAATTGATTTATTCCAGAACAGCTTTGGAATCACAATCATATTCTGTAGTTCATGAATTGATAACAAGCATACCTACACACAAACACTTTCACATTGAATATAATATTAGTAGAAAATTGCTGGTCGCTGATGAACTGAAGCTCAGACCAGAGACTTAAGTGCAAAGATGTCTTTTAATCAACATTTAGAACACATCTGTTCATAGTCCTACGTCTAGGAGCAGTGTTGGCCCAGTGGTAGATACCTCGACTTTCATTACAAAGGTTGTGGGTTCAATTCCCGGCCAGCCGTACATCAATAGATTTTTCTTAGTATGTGCTCTACTCGACATTGCTCTTACAGTAAGGGAAAATATTATGATTAAACCCATGGCTTAGACGGCTACAGAGGTGCTCGGCAAGAACCCTCCATCTTCATGCAAAAAGGACCTAACGAAAAAGGTCTAGATGCAAATACAAGTAGTTCTAGGTCTAATTGCAGATGTTGCCAGAAAAAAAAGTTACCATTAACACCTTCTCGACTACAACTTCTTATTTTTCCAGTGAGTATTTCTTCAACTACGGGCCGGAACACTATGTACCTAAATTTGACTTCAGTGTGAGACGAACCATCTCCAGGAAATATATGTGAATGTCCAATGTCTATTATATCATGTAGTGCTATACAGAGGCCTACGTTTAAAACTACCTGAAAATTATAAGATAATATTAGGGATAGGTTAGAACAGGATGTCAATTATTATACTGCAAGTGCAAGGAGGGGTAGGTTAATTAATACCCACTAGAAACAAAAAAATATAGTAAAATTAAACTGTTTGGAAGCTATCTGCAAAAACTTGGAATATGAATTTTAAAAATGTGTATATTTGTACTCCTTCACACAAAAACTACTGAGCGGATTGCGGTGAAATTAAGTATGTAGATAGCAACCAGGATTAACACATAGGCTACTTTTTATCCCGATATTCCTATCATCGGAACTCAGGCAGAGAGGTGCATTAGCTAGTATGATGAGAGTTCAAGAGGTTATGTTTTTGTTTATTTACTTACTTTATTCGCTAATTTCCTATTGAGTAGTATTGTAATTGATTCAGTTAAACTTTGGTGAAAGTGTTCTGGAGTTATTCGAATAACATCTTTCATCTCCGCTAAGACAAACATTTTTATTTGGATTTTTTTAATGTAAAAACCTGAAAAATTGAAATTTTATACGCCTGCCGCGAACTTACTCCTCTAGAGACTACACAAACTGTCACTGTCATAAAATGACACTGAGCAAATCAACAAAATATTGTAGTAGCACTTGAGTGAAGTTGAGTGGCCAAACGGTGGCCAATGTGGTGGCCATGCATTATCTTAGAGCACCATCTAGCGTAGAGTAGAAAAGTTGTAACACCTAGTTTGTCTATGGAAAATTAGTGTTGCCAATGTTTTCTATCTCTCGGAAGACTAATTACCTCTTATCATCCTCCTAATTACTGGCCCAAAGAGTAAAGTAATATATGTACTGGCCTATCTTGTCTGAAAATTATTACAAATTGTTTTCATTTATCTAATATTAATTTCTAATTATGTACACATACGTTCCCATCTAGAATTTAATTTAAATTGACCAAGTTTGTAAAAGTTTTTACAACAATATTTACTTTTCTCCAAAGTGGTTATTAAAATTATCATTGAGACTGGTAATACCAAAACTTGAAAATAAAAAATGAGTGATTAAAAATTATCGTATTATATTGATCATTTTATTGTGGTTTTGCTTTAATTTTGCTTGTGATTCGATGTTGTCTTTAAAGATAATTTAAAAAAACACTACGTGTAGTTGTTTTAATTCAGTAGTACCTATGTACTAGTATTTTCTTGTGTGAAACTTTCTGAAACTCGTCACCTCGGAACGTAAGAAAAAATATTGTGCTACAGGTGATTTGTGAACAAGTAAAGGATTTCTCACTATCATGCAAGGTAATCATCTTTAGAATAATGTGAGAATATTATATTCTCACATTACAATTACATTTTAGGGGGATCTTTTGTGCCAATACTAAATGGTATGTCCTAATGTTGAGTGTTTTCTTCACTCCACTATTCTCAGTCTCATTTCACCTGGGACAGCTGGGTTGGTCCGTCATTTTGCCTTTTTATGAAACTTTTAGTGAGGTTGTTCAGTTCGGCTGGTGTTGACTTCTGCTTGATGTGAAACATGATGTCTGCTTGCTGTTATTCATATTTGACCAAGTGCTGCACTATGTAGTTCTGGACTATTACCATCTATTACGAGGGTCTTTTTGTGGTTTTACTATTATTTTTTGAGTTCAAATGTAGGATTTACTGAAATCACTGTGGTCTTGTTATATTTTTCTTGGGTATTATGGTGTCTGCGGTGATTGTATGTTATAGTATTAGATTTAGAATAGAAATAATTAATATAGTTCATAATGTCCAAAAATGTGCTCATTTACTGTCCAAAAATGTGCTCATTTACTGTCCATAAAATTAGGTTTTGGGCTGTTTTATAACACAACACTATTGTATCCATGATTAAAATGGTTTCTATTTTTCTATTTTATACTTATAGGCCAGAAATTGGTAGTATTTACTGACAGCATGTTTTTTTTTATCAAAATCAGCTATTTCCCTTTATTTGCAATACTATGTTTGTGTCCATAAATTTTTCTCTATCAGTAACACTATTGAATAATACATATATCGGCTGACCTTTTTGCTGAATAATCTGATTTCTGGCTATGGTAATGATGTTTCCAAAAATCTAATAGTGCAGTTTTGGTTTTATCAAATCTGGCATGCAGCTCCTTCAAGCATTTATCGCTATTTTTTATAGTTTGGGAAATTACCCCGAAGGCCCATAAAATTATAGAATACCAGCTGCACCCCACAAATTATAGAATACCGGCTTTATCCGTATTAGTGTCTCTTTAAAAGTGGTATTAATCACTGCATAGTATAAAACAAAGTCGCTTTCTCCGTCCCTATATCCCTATGTATGCTTAAATCTTTAAAACTATGCAACGGATTTTAATGCAGTTTTTTTTAATAGATAGAGTGATTCAAGAGGAAGGTTTGTAAGTATAATACATGCATAATATAGCCGTGCGAAGCCGGAGCGGGTCGCTAGTTTCCTATAAACACAGAATACACAATAGTATAAACTATAAACTTAATTGGCCTTTTTACCCCTTTTGAGGTTGAGTCAACTTTGCAAAGGGGTTCCTATGCAAAGTTTTAGACTCATAGCTCTTTTAGGTTCAGACTGTTGTTGATGAGTCTTTTTAATTTTTATATATATTTATGATGTTTCTAGGAATGAGAAGAGATAGATCAAGATCCCCGATCAGAGTTGATAATGTTAGTCGAAGAAGAGACAAAAACCAAGATAATAAAAACAACGGAAATGATAGTAATATACAAATGATGAATTCCATGATGATGTCCAATATGTATCAACAAGGAAATATGATGATGCCTGGCGGCATGTATCCTAACATGATGATGTCAAACACAATGATGCCCGCAAGCATGATGCCCTCAGCTGCCATGGAAATGCTGCCATCCACCGGTATGGAAATAATAACACAATCATCTATGGATATGGGTGGGATAACAAACCCACCACTCCCATCACAGCCTTCTCTAGATATGAATATGATGGGAGGAATGATTATGGACCCAACTATGATGGGAATGTATTCGGGTATGGGTGATATGTCTGCTGTTATGGACAGGAAGGAAATCACCCTTAAACATTGTAAGCTGTCTCCGCCTGAGCCCGGCACTCCTCAGCCGCCACGCCGCGCTCGACCACCTGGTTGCCGAACCATTTTCGTTGGTGGATTACCTGACAAAATCAGAGAAAGCACTGTGAGAGAAATATTTGAGAACTATGGACGAATCCATATTCTCAGGCTGTCTAAAAAGAACTTCTGTCACATTCGCTTTGATAGAGAGAATAGCGTAGATGCAGCTATGGCAATATCGGGATATATGATCAAGTTGACAGATATTAAGGAAAAAGTTAAAGATGCAGATGACATGGATGAAGATGATGATTCCAAAGCTACTACTGGCTGGTTACATGTTGATTATGCTGCTGTAAGTTCACATACCTCTACTTTTGCGTTATTTTACTTTTCATATATTTTTTCTAACACATTTATATTTTGTTTGTTTTTAGAGCCGAGATGACCAGAATGAGTTTGAGCGCCGTCAGCGTCAAGCTATGCGCGTTCAACAAGCACAGATGCAGCAACTGACAGCCCAACAAGAAATGGCTACACACTCTATAAGCTCAACTTCATCTTACAGGCGATCACCTTCTCCTCTAAGGGTTCAACCCTTTTCCAGCACTGCAATGGTTCAACTCGGAGAAAAGATAAAAAATGAAGAACACTTTTCAAATGGGCTACCAGTTAGTAGTTCTTACAATAAAATTATTAAATGAAATGACTTGTCTCTAGCAAAAAAGCAGAAGCTATCATATCCTAAAGTAACCATGTACATTTTTTATTTTAGACATTGCTGGCTTGGTTAGAGCGTGGGGAGTGTTCAAAAAAGAATGCAAACCAATTCTACTCCATGATTCAAGCCACTAACTCCCACATTCGCAGACTGTTTAATGAAAAAGTACAATCTGAAGAGGAATTGCAAGAATGCAAAGAAAGAGTAAAAAATAGCATACAGAATGTGATCACGCAGCGTAAGTCGATTTATATGTTATTTATCAAGCCAATCTCGTGAGATAAAAAGTATCTCGGTCAGTCACAAATCTCTCTCTCTCTATCGCCACTAGTCTTGACAGTTGCATAATGATATAGTAATACATGCAAAGGTAAGATAGCAATGTGAGCAGTAAGTCTGAACGAGCCCTAAAAGGTATAAAAGGAACAATTATAAGCAATGCCATAATGCCAACCTGTATAATAGTGAACCTCAAAATCCGACCTGACATAGTCAACCATATCTCAAACTGGATCGCCTGTGTACTGCTGACTACAAAAAGTCTCTGTATCAACATATATCACTATCTGCCGCAAAAATGTATTTGGAATGTGTTGTAAGTTTCTAATGAGCTGACAATTATACTGTGAGACAAAAAGACATCACAAAAACAATTTCTAACTATCTTTTACTTTTTGTATAATGTCAGATCATTAAAGACCAGGCGATACGAGACCAGTATTTTAAAGCCAGTTCTGTAGAAACAGCATCTCGGTTTACTGGCCAAGCACGCGCTGGGGATGTCTGCAAAAAGTCTAGACTTGTGGACTGTTTAATAATGTCCTGGCTTTGAATACTGACTTCATATCGCCCGGTGTAGGGGTTCTCAATGTGATCGCATTGATCACTCGCAAGCCTAGTCTCGAGTCCTCTACGCGTCGTTCACAACAGTGAGGAGTTGACGAAAATGTAATAGAGTGCACGTAATATACCTGCCTTGTCGCTGGACGTGTCGTGATTGTAAACGCTGACGGTATGTTATGGTCTGACTGTGGGACGACCCACATAACATAATTATTTGTGAAACTCAGTCGAACAGGTGGCGAAGGTATTCGCAGCCGCATCGCACCAGCGCGTCTGGGATCATTTCACCAAAGCGCAGAGAAAGAACATTGAGACGTGGCAGAAAATGACACAGGTATTGGTTATTGCCTCTTAGATAATTCTAGGTGAACACATTAAATGCAGGATTTTATCTATTGGTTTAAATATTGGGCTGACCTGGATCAGTACATGAGTGCCTAAACACAATACCTACTTGGTATACTTGTAAATATATTTTGTTTACTTCTAAACTGGCGACGACTATTGAGGTAAGAAATAACACCTAAGGATTATGGTAAGAAAATTATTAAGGGGCTCTGTAGTTACTAAAATTGCCCATTGTATAAATTATAAAGTTTACTCTACCACCTGTTAACAATTTTACAGGAGTTCAATTCATTGAAGGAAGAGTTTAATGAGAAGTTCTTTGGAGAAGAAAATGAATATAATGGTTACAGCAACAAACCACTGGATATGGGAAGCAATGATGAAGTTCAGCGGCTTAAGGTACTTACATACCGATATTTTTAATATCCAACCCCTATTCAAAACTTATCTTGGACGTTGCTGTATTAAAATTAAATCCTGGTTTTAGCGTGAAAACGAAAGTCTTCAATTTCAACTGGAGGCGTACAAGAATGAGATCGACGTTATTAAAGTCGACGCTCAGAAAGAAATGGAGAAGTTCAAGGCACAATTTATTGCTCGTCAAGCCTTACAGGGGGCGATGGACAAAAACAACGTAAGTACTTATGTGATAAAAGATGCAAGAGTATGTATTGTCACCTTGGGCGAAATTGCACAAAGAATAATGGCAAAACTTTGAACAAAAAATATTTTTTTGCAAGGACGTTACGTTCTTGAAATTCCTTTAAGTTTAATGGCGTCAGAAGCTGATAAAGAAAATGAAAACACGTGACTTTAAATGCATATATCTTTTTTCCACATCTAGTTCACGAAATACTATCATTGACGTCTAGAAAAACGGAGAATTTTATCATATTTTTTCTATAATTTGTGTTTAAGTTCAAGTATCGCCTTGCCATCATACTTTGTGAGGCCACTATTTCTTTCATTTTAGTACCTAGGTTTAATTTATTTCTGACGACCCATTTGGCACAATGGTCACCATGCCGGACTGCCAAACACAGGGTTGCGGGTTCGATTCCCGCCTCAGACAATTATTTATGCTTAGATATTTGTCTGTGGTCTGGGTGTCTGTATGTATATTAAGTATATATTTACAAAACAAAAGTATATAAGTAGTATATCCGTTGTCTAGCACCCATAACACAAGTCTAGTTACTTAGCTTGGGGCTAGATGGCGATGTGTGGAATGTCCTGCAATATTTATTATTATTTTATTTATTATTTTTTTAATTTAAGCCACCGTTGCCGACGCCCGTTGTGAAGCCACCTCCGCCGCCGCCTCTACCCGAAGATCTCGACAGTAAAGTCAGTTTGTCAGACACCGTCGACACTGCATGCGGTGAAGCTAAACTCATTGGAGTCATGTCGGCTTTCCTTCAGGTAGCACTACTTTGATTTTGCTAGCCCTCGTTTTACTCCCATAAGTCCAGGTCACAGGCTATCTATATACCAAGTTTTATAGACAAATATATGTATACTAACACACAAATACACTCATAAACTTACACATAGATGATATGTTCATATAATTCAATTTACAATTAAGTTTCAATGGTTTAGATCAGCATTTGTCTATCTTGGGTATTTTTTCATTATATTATTATTTTTCTACATATGATAGGTCAGTGTTGAACAACTATCATTTAGGCCTTAGGTAACCGTAGGCCTTAAGGCACTTAGGTGACGATGCGGCCTAATTAAGTCCCGTTCTTTGGAAATATCGGAATAAAAGTAGAATATGATACTCCAAGCAGGTTCTGAGCCGTAACAAACCCACAAATGTTTTACTTTTATAATCTTACTAGCTGCCCGCGGCTTCGTACGAGTGGTAGATTGTTTTATACATACTAAAACCACATTAAAATCCGTTGCGTAGTTTTAAAGATCTAATCATACATAGGGACAGACTGACATGACAGCGGGAAGCGACTTTGTGTTGTATTATGTAGTGATGAGGTATAGACAAGCGTAGGCTTTTTAGTCAAAATAATGGACGTGTTTTCGACGCTGGAGCCGCATCTTCTTGTAGTGTAAGAATGCAGGCAAGTGAAACCAGTGGTAAAAGTTATAGACAAAACTATAATGTAAACATAGTAATTTGATATTGCATCGCACCTGCATTGATATGAAGATGTGCCAAGGGCAAGGTTAATCAATATTGTATTAGAAGGTCATGTGACGTAGTATGTATGTACCTAGTAGACTAGCTTTGTATAAAAACCCCGTATTTACTCAATAAATATTCAGTAAACGGTATACATTACGTGTGTTAATAAGTCGCCAATCTTCCTACATCACATTCCAGTGTTGTCCTTGTCTTAATTGCCCCTTATGACTTTTCCAGGTTCACCCTCAAGGCGCCAGTCTAGACTACGTAGTATCCTACGTCCGCGCATTATTCCCGCATGTAACCCAAGCGACCGTCCACCACGTCCTACAGAAACACACCGACGTCTTCCAGAAGAACACGACGGGAGTCGGCGCTAATATAGAACACAAATGGACCTTCATCGCGTTCCAACAGAGAGAGGAGAAAGCATAGCGACCGAAACCTAAGCGTTCGCATCGTAAGCAACGTTTCAAACCGTTAAGCATATCTTTAACTTTTATGAAGTAATGACGATTGATCAATAAGTAGTTAAGTTATAGGTTTTAAATTATGTATTATTTTGTGTAAGGATCTCCTTTCAATATAGTACGTATTCATAAACGCAGTATTTTTACTCGCTTTAATTTTATATAGGTACTTAAATTAAATCTTACAACGGAATATATCAGTTTCGATCATCGATTTATGTAAAAAAGTAAACACTACCTATATATTTGAAACAAGGCGACTCGAAGTATAATAATAAGTAGAATACAGACGGGTCAGCCCAACACTGCGCTCCTATTGGTCAGTGTATGAATGACGTGATACAACTGACCAATAGGAGACGGGAGTTCGTCGCCTTCTCCAACCTCTATAATGGTGGCGCTTTAGCCTGTTGTTCGAGTAATTCTTGAACAGTCTGCATATATTCAGCTTCGGCTTCGTCTATATCTCTATCGTTGGAAGGGACGTCACTCTCTGTAGCATGTTGCCCGTCGCCTATACCTTGCCGCATTTTCAGACGTAGTTCGCGCATTCTCGCTTCTAATATACGTTCCCTTTTGTTCTCTCGTTCGAGTATCTATAAACAAAATTAAGTTATATTAGCATTTCAACAACACTGATGTTATCCCTTTAAATATAAAATTCTTGTGTTGCGGTGTCAGTTGCCAAACTCCACCTAAACGGCTGAACCGATTTATATGAATTTTTTTGTGTATATTCGTTAGGTCAGAGAATCGAACACTATTTTTTTTTTACTTTTAGTTTTTTTCGAGGCGGGTATCGAAAGAGCAACCTCTACGTCGCATGCGGATGTTTGCACTCCGTGCCCAGAGGTCGTTAAAATATACTAATAAGATGTTAAGTTTGTAATGCTGATGACTGATCTCTAGTCTCCATCCCATTTTGATCATACTGTCATTGATAAAAAGCTACATTATTCCGAATTTACATTTACCAAAATATCTTGAACATTAGCGACCGAGCGATTTCGACGACCCAGTTGGCACAATGGTCACTATCCCGGACTGCCAAACATAGGGTTGCGGGTTCGATTCCCGCCTCAGACAAGTAGTTATGCTTAGATATTTTCTGTGGTCTGGTTGTTTCTATGTATTATAAATTTAAATTTACAAAAGAAAAGTAATGTAGTATATTCGTTAATAGTAAGGTACTTACATGTGTCAAAAGTTGTTTATCATTTTTGTCCGCTGTACCCAAGTTTGAAGATAGTTCGGCCAAGTAAATAGTGCCCATACTACTCCCGCAAGCCACAAGCTGACCCTGGAAACCGATCACATTGATTTAACTTCGCAATTTTACTGAAAGATAAAGCCCAGAGAAAGGCTATGTAAAGGCGCCGCCGTATGTACATTTTATTTAAAAATCTATTTTGGTATTTAATGTTAGTGATTTTTTTAAATTTCAAAACTAATAATAAGGCTTAGTAAAAAAAGACTTGGGGCTGTGCTGCCGTCTATAGAGGCAAAAAAAATTGGCTATTGGATAAAAAAATTAAAAGATGTCTATAGATTTATAGATGATAAAAAATACATATTCATTTCACTATCGTGGCATCTCGAACTAGTCCTTTTTACCTAATTAATTATTTAATAGAATCAGTTGTTACCCCTTCATGTGGTCGTAATCTGAGTAGAGGTTCATCACAAAGTTGTGCAGTGACGAGCGGGCCGCTTCGACGTCTCAGTAGGTCCCAACATGACAAGCAACCGTCCCATTGCGTTATCAACATTAACGAAAACCTACGGAATAATTTATTTTCAGAAAAGTATTTATGCAGTATATCTGTTGTCTAGCACCCATAACACAAGTATAGTTACTTAGCTTGGGGCTAGATGGCGATGTGTGGAATTTCCTAAAATATTTGTTTTAATTTTAATTTAACACTAGCTACTACTTGCGGTTTTACCCCGTTAGTGTCTCTTTAAAAATTAAATTGATTTCCTAAATACACAGAATACTCAAAAGGTAAAAAAGGAACCCTTATAAGATCACTTTCTTGTCCGTCTGTCTGTCACCACCGTTTACTCAGGAACGGGCAGACCTAGCAAGTTGAAATTTATACCATATACTGAGGTCTATAGTCTCTATTAGGTGTATCGAAATTAAGTTCCTGAGTCAACCCGATAAAAAGATATGGGCAAATTTATGTTTTATTATCATAGTCGACATTCTCCTTTCATGTTTCTAAATCGACTCGGCTAGAAATTTATAAACTACCTGATAGGATTCCAAGCTCCATCAGTAAGTTTAGTTTGATGTGAATACGTCCATAGTATCGGTGATTCCCTGCAGTCTTCGCTCCATACTCGCGCCGCCCAATCACCGACTGTCAAAAAGTTTTTCAAAAACGTCGGATTCCTTTGCAGAGAGTAGACTGGTCCTAAGTGGGCTTCGTACTGTGAAATTAATATAGCTTTTATCTACACTAAGCTGTGTTCTTCGGAATTATATACTTTTCTTTTTCAAATACATAGGTACCTATATACTGAAACAAAATGATCTATAGATCTTTCTTACAAATCATCATCATCCTCCTAGTCCATTTCGACTTCGGCGACTGGTATTTGAGAAAGGAACCCTTATGCGTCCGAATGTTTAGCCCTTTGGTGACTTATGTAACCTATCTTGTTTACAAAAGTTCGTCCGCAGCAAGCACACGTCAGAAATCCGTTATCATAATTGTAAACAATGGCAAAAGGTGGCTTACTCTTCAGCTGATCACGCTTGTCTAACGCACGCCTTCGTGCGTCCTCGAACTCAGACACCTGAGTCTGCACACGCCGCCTCCATTCCGGACGCTCAGAAGCAAGCGACTCCCAAGCACAAGGGTCTATGTCGCAATTCTTTCACGTTAGGAAGGCGGTTTATCTGTATGTCGTCCAGGACCCTTAGCTATCTCTACTTACCAAGTTTCATAACAATTTATTCATAATTTTTCTTTCAAAGATTTCGTGATGAGTCTTTTTCTCTTTTATTAGGATAATATTTCTGGGAAAAACTATTCCATCTAATACATGTCAAAAGCACTACACAGCGCTATGAGTGAAAAGGATAGATTAAAGTTGCTGGTGCTGTATAAAGCATTTTTAGATTAGATGTAAAGCCAATTTTATTTAGATGATTTACCTTTGATGGAAGTTTTTCAACGGGATTTTTTCCTTTTCTGTTACCACCGATTACTAAACCCGTTTCTGTTCCAACCATAAACCTGATGGATACAATGGATCACATAAATTAAATAAAAAATCCGGCCAATTGCGTGTCGGACTCGCGCATGAATGGTTCCTTACCATTATATTCTCTTTTTAGACAGAACAGAAATACATCATCTGTGAAAATGTCAACTGTCTAGCTATCTCGGTTCATGAGATACAGCCTTCACAGACAGACAAAAAGGCAGACAGTGAAGTCTTAGTAATAGGGGCCCGTTTTCTGGCCCTTTGGGTACGGAACCCTAAAAACTATTTTACTATAGATTAGCGTGCTTAACTACTTACTTGGTTATTATATTACCTTGTAGGAATAGTTGGTTCGTATTCCAATGCTGAGATTCCAATAGAATTTTCAATGGTCTGCGTATCGGTGGGCAGTTTTACCATGTCGATTATCATGGAATCTGATGGTTCGTTCATGTTTCTTGTGTCCCACCTACCATATAGAGTTTTATTTTTTAATATAAAGTTTTAATATGAAAGGAGATTGTTCTAGACGTCTATGCGAACAACTTTTGTTCTACGACTTTTGAAAATTCGAACATTTCGTTCGAAGTTTTTGTATGAAACAGCTGATTTTCAAGTAAATTTTCCCTCAGAATTATCGAAAAAAAGTTCGAATTTCCAAAAGTCGTAAAACAAAAGTTGTTCGCCTAGACGTCTAGAACAACCCCGTTTCGTATAAAAACCCCCTTCGCTGAAACGGTATTTAGCACGGTATTTTTGTGATGAAATTTGTTGTAGGTACTTACCTACTAGATGGTATTTTCAAAATGTACCTACAACTTAGGGAATTTCAGAAATTGAACTTCTGTAAAAATAATGTCCCCGGACCTCCGTTTTTTCTGAGCCCGTAGTGTGAGTTTTATGAAAAGTTAAAAGGCGGCCCCTAACGGACGATCTTCAACTTTCCATACAATTTTCTCGTTTATGCAAACGTTACAGTACCATTTCTTATAAAGAAAACTCGCACTATGGAATCTGTAAATGTAGTGTCTATAGTTTATTAATATACTCGCCATTTGACAACACCGTCAGGTGAGGATGAAAAGAATTCAGCACCAGTCTTTGAATTGATAAACAATACGTTCCGAGCCAGATCGCGATGTGCACTGTGCGGTTGGCAAACGCTTACTGGTTCTCCGCCTTTTCTCATATCCCACCATCCTACCTTAAAACAAAAACCAGTTAAGTTACTGAAAAAAATCTTTATCTATAAAAAGTTTACAAAAATATAAGTGCTTTTTAACCGACTTCAAAAAAAGGAGGAGGTTCTCAATTCGATTGTATGTTTTATTTCTTTTTATGGATGTTCGCGCATATCTTCTTTTTCATATTATGTTCTCCCTTCAAAATGTATCGCGATATAGGTAAATGCGAAAGTCTGTCTACCGACCGATTTCAGTCATAATTTTTTTTATAATATGTCAGTGTTTGACTATTATCTCATACGATGGTAAGTGACGAAGCGGTATAAAGGCGTAGCATGCTTTCCTAGAAAATACCTTTAGGCTCATGACTCAAAGCCCCCAAAGAAACGGGATGCGAGTGAAGTGCGACTTGCGATTAGTGTGGATAAGTACATATTAAGAAAAGGGCTATGTTTCATCCTGGAGTTCCCTTAAGATCGGAGACATACGCGTGTAAAACCTAGGGCAGCTAGTATTTCCTAGATGTTATTGTATTTATTACCTGTCCATTCATCATTCCGCCAACGAGCGTGTGTTGATCTCTAGGATTGTACTGCAGATCCAAAAGTGGTTGAGGTGGTTTTATTACTAACTCTGGAGCGTTCGCGTTTTCTAAAAGAAGAAAAATTCAGACCGGTTAAAAATAGCCCGACAGAATTTGCTAACTGATTTCCTTCTTGATTATATAAATAAAGCTTAAATACGTTTGCGTTTTTTGTGCGTGGGAACCCCTAATTGCCTTTCTGATCTACCATTTCATGTTTAGGTATGTTTTTAGAAATAGAGTGCAAAGATATTAAGCATTATTAAGAAGAAATACTTTTGCTTTAAAACCTACCAGCTAAGATCTTAATTCCACGTACCTATGTCCCAAATATAAGAATACTGTGGTAACCTCGTGGTCCTCATAAGGTTAACATCAGCATGAGCGGCTGCGAACCTCGCTCCACCGTCTGACTGCCACGACAATGATCTGACTGCTCTCTTAGCTCCCGGCTCTCTGTATACATTGACTGTGTGACAAGTACTGTTTTCAACGGGCGGTATTGATGGTACGTCGGAGTAAAACGTTTGGTACATATCTATTGCATTGTTTTGTAGTATATTGTGCTCCATACTCTGTAAAAGCATATATATTCTGTGGTAAAAGTCAAAGTGGCATCCTAAACGGAGGAAGGGTAAAGCTGGGGACACATTGCTCGGACGAGTCCGCGGACGCGTCCGGCAGCTGCGACTTATGGGCATCTATGTGATGTAAATGTATGTAACTGTGCACACTATCGTACGTAAGTTGCGGATGTAACTTTGGGCCGCCCTGGAGCGTTCGAACGTCCGCGGACCTCCTAGAGCGATCTGGGCCCCTGGATGCCAAACGACCATGCACACTTGTCAGTCGCGGCTGTCGGACGCGTCCGATAATATGTCCCCAGCTTATGACACTAGATTTTCATGTCTAAATAAGTCGACTCCAACGCCGCCATTTCAGTAGAAGTGGTTATTATCTAATGCCTACGTTAACATCCCCCTAACGATCTCCGTTTTCTGTAGGGGGATTGTTAGGTTTAGGTAGGTACTAATAATCGTGAACCGTTATAACAGCTATTTGTATGCCAAATTGCAGCCGATTCATCCATTAGTTTAAACTGTGCCTTGAGATTTCAGTCAGTCAGTCGGAACTTGTAATTTTATCTATAAATAGATGTCATGTTCATTGTGTTACATTCAACTTGTCCTATTTACTTAAGTGTCTACTTACATGCCCTAAATGCATAACAGCATGAATGTAAGCGTCATCTTTCTCTATTTTGCGCCTGTACCTTTGACAAGCTTCAGGATCGTTCATGTTGATGTCTTTTGGCCATCCTCCTTCGACGTGATTTACTCCGTTACTTGTATATTCTGCTCTGTTACGAAACAAAAACACCAGCGTATAATTTTTTGGGTCAATTTAACAGCCACAACAATCTAAGGACCGTTTCTCTTCCATCTAGATTTCCACACTTCCCAGGGAAAGCTCAAAAACTCCTTGATGATTGATTTCCAGTAAGATCCTTGTTATGGCAGGGCCTTTGTTGGCTGTCAGTCATCATCATCATCCCTATCCCTATCTAATATAAAAAAATCTCATGTCACAATGTTAGTTACGATACCATACCCCTCCGAAACGGCTTGACCGATTTTTATGAAATTTTATATGCATATTTAGTAGGTCTGATAATCGGCTACTATCAATTTTTTTTTGTTTTCTTTAGTTTTTTTTGTAAATGGCAAAACAACGTTTGCCGGGACAGCTAGTGATCTATAGAAATGGAAATGTTCTTTCTTACCTAACAGAATTCACCCAATGTTCAGACATCGTTCCTGTATTTTGTATGGCAACATGTACAGGATTCCTAAGTATGTAATTCTTGAATATCGATGGATTGCTTGGTATGGTGACTGTAAGCTCCGGCCCATGATCTTCGAATAACGTCTGTCTACCGAATTCTTTTCTACGTCTTGTATATTCGTATGTTAATTCGGATTTTTCATGTTTTTCGACCATGTTTATAATCGGGGAAACGCGTTAACTTTGGGAACCATTCATTGATCCAACACTATGAATGGTTGTCAGGTAAAAGTTTTCTAGTCTCCATCACACAACTGCTATAACACGCTCTGATATTAGCACCGGTTTCCTATTTAGTAATTTTACTATTGATTTTATTACTCCCGTTCCCGTGGGGATAAAAAGTAGTCTAAAAGGATTCAATGTATCTTCATACCAAGTTTCATTAAAATCCGTTCAGTAGTTTCAGAGCCTATCCGTTACAAACAAAAAACGTTATAAAATTAGTGTAGATTAAATAATTTGCGGTCGTTTGCTCTTTTTAACCGACTTCAAAAAAGGAGGAGGGTCTCAATTCGCCACGTAGGTACATATATTTTCTTTTTTTTATGTATGTTCGCCGATTTTTCAAAAACGTCTGGACCGATTTGGAAAATTCTTTTTATGTTTGAAAGGGGATAACTCACAGGTAGTCCTATAAAAATTGGATTAAGATCTGATGAGGATCTTCGGAGTGATTAACAGAATTGCACTTCGAGAGTGCAGGAAATTGCTCATTTTTCGATTTCCACCAGTAGAATTGGCCCATAAAACTAATAGTAACCCATAAATGGTATATATGAAACCACCTTCTCATCAGAAAACTCTTCAATCGATTACGATCACAGGTTACAATTTGAAGAATTTTTTCCTTTACAATCCTATTTTTCAAGGGACGGATTACTTTAACAATAAAAAGACAGTTCTTGAAATTAAAGAATAATTTATTCATTAAGAGTAAAGTTAGTAAAATTTGTACTAAGTAAATGAATAATTACTTAGTACAAAGGTATAGGATCTGCAGCAGATGCTCGTCTCAACGTCAGAACAATAAGCCTCGGCGGTGATGCTGCTAACTTTGCGTAACACTGCTCTAACAGGTATTTCCAGCGTATAGCTGCTCTGTCAGCATTCATATTTTTTATTTGCTGAATCTAAAATTAAAAACAAAACTTTTTTAGCAACACCAAAAGTTTCGTTGCCTTACCATTAACAGTTCCATGATGGAACTACTAAGTTTTTTTGAAGTGAAAACTTCTTATGGCGCGTTGGGCACTTTTGTGGGTGAGCATTTTCAGCCGTTCTCGCGACAGTTGAGATTTTACACAGATATACAGTTTTCACTTCTGCCTGCACTCCCGGAGTGCGCTGTTTTTTATCACTAGTTCCATTTTACAGAAATCTGAAACCAGATATGTATGTACCATCTCACTGTATGTACAGTCACATTACCAATTAGCTGAACCTCACGTGACCCAGAGCTCATTCGTATATCTATAAAAATATAGTATTTACCTATTTTGATATTTTTTAAATATTGTGTATTGTATTGTATAGTATATTGTTTAAAAAAACAGAATCAGGTAACATTACTTTACAACCTTACAGATTTGCGAGTGAGCTCTAGGTCACGTGGGGTTCAGCTAATTGGTAATGTGACTGTACGTCGGCTGCATAATTGCAGACCCCGGTAGAGTTCGAAAATTATTATTATTGAAATGTTTGCATTCTAACAATTTTAGTTTGATTAATTGATGAGTTAGAAGACTTTAAACTTCACATAAAGCAGTTGTCTAGAATCTTGCTCGTGTTGAAAACATTCTCATAACAGCCATTTTGGAGCTCTACGGTGGGTCTGCAATTATGCAGTAAGTAATTAAGATAATTACTATGGAATGTTTTATTCTAATAATGTTTGTTTAATAAAATCATGAGTTAGAAGACTTTAAACTTCAACTAAAGCAGGTGCCTAGAATCTTGCTTGTGATGAAAACATACTTAAAACAGCTGTTTTGGAGCTCTACGGTAGGTCTGCAATTATGCAGCCGACCGTACCTACCACTAATTGTACCTATTGTTCGCAATCAATAATAAGAGGGTTAAAATGTCATTTTCTGTCTGTCAAAAAGTTTAACCCTTTGTAGCAGACAAATGAGAGACGTTGTGAGGTACGAATGCTTGGTAGCTAATAAATAGGTTATCAAGTAGAAATCCTAAAAATTACCGGCAGATTAGATTAAGTGATAAATTGTAAAACAAGAAAAGTTATTAGGTTGAAGTACTAGGCGCTCATAAGTTAGAAAGAGGTCTAACCCCAGTTTTAGTTATATAAAATAGTATGCAAAGTTACCGAATATCCAAATGCCTCTTCTAAAACATGATTGGGTAAACGAGCCGATAGTTCTCCAGTGTGATCGGCGAACCGTACTTTTATTTCATCACTTGTGTCTTCGCTGTAATACAGACCACAGTTTTAAACGGGTGTATGTTAAAATGTATAAACTCAAAATACATAACGTTATAATTCATAAAGTTAGAATACCGAAAATCAAAATACATAATGATCAAAATACATAAAATTGAAATAAATAAAATTTGTTTCAAATAATTTACGAAATACATAATGACAAAACGTATAAATTTAAAATACATTAATTCAAATATCATATATTTAAAACAAATAAAGATTTAAATGAATAATTGACTTTACTTATAAAAAACCCTACGAACGAAGCAAACTATCACAGCAAAAAAACCTGTGTTCAAAATGTTAACATTTATTACACATAATATGTTCAATATATCTACGTAATAAAATTTAAAAAACCGACTTCAAAAAACCTGAAAACAAAAACTAAAAAAAACTTGAAAAAAAATCCTGGTAACAAAAACTAAAAAAAACCTGAAAAAGAAACCTGAAAACAAAAACTAGAAAAATACTGAAAAAAAAACTAAAAAGTGAAAAATAATCCATTTCGGGTCACTAAAACAGCAGATAACATAAACATACTTGGAAGTCGGACTGGGTTAGATTGAATGTTGAGAGGTATTATAGGAAACATGGTGTCACCCAGTCCGACTTCCAAGTATGTTTATGTTATCTGCTGTTTTAGTGACCCGAAATGGATTATTTTTCACTTTTTAGTTTTTTTTTCAGTATTTTTCTAGTTTTTGTTTTCAGGTTTCTTTTTCAGGTTTTTTTTAGTTTTTGTTACCAGGATTTTTTTTCAAGTTTTTTTTAGTTTTTGTTTTCAGGTTTTTTGAAGTCGGTTTTTTAAATTTTAATTTATTTTTTAATTTAACCATTTTTAGTGCCGCTGACACTGAAAATTCTTCTCCATGAGGCGAAAGCGACTATTTCTTAAAATTGCAACCTGTACCTAATCGTAACTCATTGAAGGGTTTGGTGATGAGAAGGTTCAGATGCTCCATTCGTCGATAGGTAAATATTAGTGTATGGGCCAATTCTACTAGTGGTAATGGAAAATTGAGCAATTTGCTGAACCTCGCTGTGCAGATCTGTTCATCACTCCAAAGATCCTCATCATATCTTCATTTAGGATAGGGTTCTCTATCAACATTCATACAAGCCCAGTCCGGCGACTAAATTCGACTAAATTCTTCAAATTGTAACCTGTGATCGTAACCGATTCAAGAGTTGTCTGATGAGAAGGTGGTTTTAGATATTCCATTTATCGGTAACTATTAGTTTATGGGCCAATTCTACTGGTGGAAATCGAAAATAGAGCAATTTGCTGCACTCTCGAGGTGCAATGCTGTTCATCCCTCCGAAGACCCTCATCAGATCTTCATTGAAGATAGGGTTTTCTGTCAACATTCATACAAACCCAGTCCGGCGACTAAATTCGACTAAATTCTTCAAATTGTAACCTGTAATCGTAACCGATTGAAGAGTTTTCTGATGAGAAGGTGGTTTCAGATATTCCATTTATCGGTAACTATTAGTTTATGGCCCAATTCTACTGGTGGAAAACGAAAACTGAGCAATTTGCTGCACTCTCGAGGTGCAATTCTGTTCATCACTCCGAAGATCCTCATCAGATCTTCATTCAATTTTTATGGGACCACCTCTGAGTTATCCCCTTTCATACAAAAAAAGATTTTTCCAAATCGGTCCAGGCGTTTTCGAGTAATCAGCGAACATACAAAAAAAAAAAAAAAAAAAAAAAAAAAATATACGCGACGAATTGAGAACCTCCTCCTTTTTTGAAGTCGGTTAAAAATTCCCATAATATATAAAATACACGTTGCCCTCATCAAGTAAAAAAATAGGTAGAATTCGGTTCCAGCACTCGCCGGCCGCTGCCGCGGCACCGGTCGTTTCGCTCGCTCGGCTCGTGCGGTATGGTCGCAGTTCTAACCTATTTATTTTTTTTGATTAGAAATGCTCCATGTGCCACCGCTCCGAGGGGAGCGGATGTGTGGGGCTCCCTCTAGCCTAAGGTGGTGGTAGGCCAGAGGTTTACAAACTAAAACCCCTCGGTGTCCTCTCTCCGCCGTGAGTGCCGGGGACGCAGGAGCGCTTACACATGTCATCTGCTGCCCCACGGCGGTGGCTGGTCTCGTCAGACCTCGTCTCTAAAACCCGTAACGGGAGAAAAAGTCCCTCTCGAGAGGCGGCGTAGGATACGCCACCGCCATCTCGGGCCTGTGATCTGGAGACGACCCCCCCGAGTCCGCCTCCACAGGCCACTTTAGGGTGGCAAGTGGTTGTTGCAGATAACCCGCCTCCTATTGCCCCTTGCGCGCGTTCTGTGACAGAAAATCCCTGCCCAGAACCGACATGGATAGGTGAGGTTCGGTTTGAACTGCGACCATATTGCACCAGCCGAGCGAGCGCAGCGAGCTGTGGTGCGACAGCGGCCGGCGAGTTTTAGAACCGAATTCTACCTATTTTACTTGGTTGGCGAGGGCGTAATTAATAAAAAAAAAACCGCAGGTGAATTAATTGTAGTAAAATTAACTGTTAGAACTGCCAGTACCGAATTCTACCTACCTATTTAACTTGGTTAGGGCACAGTGTATTTTTTTGGAAAAAAAATGCCTGGTGCTTACCTACTTAATAACTTAATAAATACTCGATATTTACTTTGTACTTCGGTATATGGAATTTTCTTATTTTAATAAACAAATTATGTACTTACCAATTTCTGGTTTTTGTTTACATGAACCTACAACTTATATATTCAGATAGTTATACATTCTAAAGTTAGGCTTGTTGATTATTATGTGTTATAAGCATTATAATTTTTAATTATTATATATTTAGAACTTTATGAATTTACAGTTTATGAATTTAAAATTTATGCTATTTAACTTTATGTATTTTGAATCATTATGTATTTTGATTTTCGGTATTTTAACTTTATGAATTATAACGTTATGTATTTTGAGTTTATACATTTTAACATACACCCGTTTTAAACTCATTCAGGATTTTTTAAGTAAAGGTCGCTGCATACATAACGGGAAAACCTCGGACGGCACGGGGACGGACGTGACGTGCATCGTTCGTAAAGTGTTCGTGGTCTGTTAAACATACGTAACGTGATTGATGTCGTGCCTGATGAGACGTGACGATTTTTTGACATCGTTTCATATAAAAATATCACGTCCTGTCCAGCACGAGAAAAATCACGTTACGTATGCAGCGACCTTTAAGCCTGCGAATATGTGCAAAAGGCTTCCTCTTAGAAAAAATGTCAGTAGTAAAACGTGACGAGTGCCTTCTTCGAATTGATAAATGTTCTATATACTTAATACTTTGAACCGTGATGGGTTTTGGAACATTTCTAGTAGGTATTGCTTTTCTTTGCCGCATATGTCTGTCAGCACATTCGTAAAGAAAATAAAGGATACATAACCCATTAGGTACTGCGCGGTCGGAATTCGAATTTGAAACTAAAACCTTTCGATTGGAAGTTGACGTATCTCTCACTGCTTTGTTACAACCTATATTTTTTACCTACCTATCTTTTTTAGGGTTCCGTACCCGAAGGGTAAAAACGGGACCCTATTACTAAGACTTCGCTGACCGTCCGCCTGTCTGTCTGTCACCAGGCTGTCTCTCATGAACCGTTAAAGCTAGATAGTAGTTTTTTTTACGGTTGACCATTATCTCAACGATACCTAAACCACTCTTTACTCATGTGCCTAAAAAAATCGTGATTTGAAACTCATTTTGGAGGCTCGAAAGCCCTCATTTTTATCTGTTTAATCTATCTATACTAATATTATAAAGCTGAAGAATTTGTTTGTTTTTTGAACGCGCTAATCTCAAGAACTACTGGTTCGAATTGAAAAAATATTTTTGTGTTGGATATCCCTCCATCGCAACTGGACGGATTCGCAACTGAACAGATTCTCAGCTGGACAGTTTCTCAACTGGACAGTATCGCAACTGGCCAGATTAGCAACTGGACAGAACATGTACAGTCCATGACATAATTAAATATCAACTTGTATTGGTAATAGTTCTACTGGAAGAGTAGGACCAAGATAATTATTTTCAACCACTTTTCATTATTTAGTAAACTAGAATAGAATTTCCAAGGAAAACAAAAGACGATCGAAAATAATAAACAAAAGACGGTCGTAACGGAAACAAACGACGATCGGAAAATGTATAGGTAGTCCATTTATCGAGGAAGGCTATAGGCTACTTTTAATTTTGATATTTCCACGGGATCGGAACTCAAGCGAGGAGCGCAGCTAGTTATAATACGTACCCAGATCGAACTAATTCATCTAAATCAATATGCGTTAACAATGCATGTAAGGAGGCACAGAACGGTGCGGAATTAATGATTCTATCCCGTATCTGTGCAACTGATGCTGCACATGTCCGTTCTCCGCTCCATGCTGCCCATGCCGCTGCTTCGCCACCACCTACACCATTTTGAGGACATAGTTATAGTTAATTTAATTTTATAAATACTGAGTTTACGTAGGTACTTGCAGACCCACTGTAGAGTTCGAAAATTACTATTATTTGAATGTTTTCTTCATTCTAATAATTTTTGTTTGATTAATTAATGAGTTAAAAAACTTTAAACTTCAACTAAAGTAGGTGCCTAAAATCTTGCTTGTGTTAAAAACATTCTTGTATCAGCCGTTTTGGAGCTCTAAATTATGTGACTGAGATTATGTGATGATGATTATATTCTGAAGTGGCGCTACCTACTTTAGGCTCTAAAATACAAATGATGAATAATTTTGAATTGACGCTACCTTCGATCGGCTCTACAATACAAATTATTATTAATTCTGAAATGGCGCTACCTACCATCGGCTCTACAGTACAAATGATGATTAATTTTGAAGTGGCGCCACCTACTTTAGGCTCTACAATACAAATGATGATTAATTTTGAATTGACGCCACCTTCTATCGGCTCTACAATACAAATTATTATTAATTCTGAAATGGCGCTACCTACCATCGGCTCTATAATACAATTGATGATTAATTTTGAAGTGGCGCCACCTACTTTAGGCTCTACAATACAAATGATGATTAATTTTGAATTGACGCCACATTCTATCGGCTCTACAATACAAATAATGATTTATTCTGAAGTGATGCCACCAACTATCGGCTCTACAATACAATTGATGATTATATTTTGAAGTGGCGCCACCTACTAAAACTCTTAAGTTATATCGCTGACTAAAATAATGTGCATCACTTTAGCAAAAAAATCATTTAGTAGCGTTTCTGTAATAAATTATTAGTGTATAGGTACGTGTATTGTTCTGGTTTCTCAAATAAAGCCGCAAAGACTCGGCATCAGCAGTATGAGGTTGATGCGTGATCACGGACCGCGCGCACAGTTGCAACTTGACGCCACGTCCGCGCCACGTCGCGCGGGCGTCCGCTATGAACAGGACGCTCTCTAGGGGGCGCCAGTCTTCTGCCCTGAAATTACGTATATTTACTCCTGTTTTACCCATCATCATCTTCCCCTAGGAATATTGAAATAATAAAATTAAATATTGTGCGATACTTCACATGGCGCCATCTAGCCTCAAGCTAAGTTTGTGTTCTGGTGGCCAGACAACGAATAAAATTCAAAAATACTTTTCTTTTTTAAATATATTTATAAATCTATACTTACTTACTAATATTAGAGAAAAGATTTAATTGTTTGTTTGTTTTGAATAGGTTCCGAAACTACTGGACCAGTTTTGATGAAACTTGGCATAAGATACATTGATTCATTGGGACTTGGGAGTAACATAGGGTAGGTACCTTTTATCCCGATATTTTCACGGGATCGCTGCTAGTAATAAATATTGTAGGAAACTCACACAGCGCCATCTAGCCCCAAGCTAAGCAACTAGGCTCGTGTTATGGTGGCCAGAAATATACATACAGAAACACCCAGACTAAAAACATATTAATAACTGTAGGTACCTACATAAATATTTGTATGAGATGGAAATTGAACCCACAACCTTCTACGTCGCAGGCAGGTATTCGTCTGCGCCGTGCTATAGAGGACTACAAATGAGTGAAGATCGAAGAACTATTAGTTGTGTATATATAAAGAAGAAGAAAAACCTGCCTTTGTATGGTATCAATATCGAAGATGTCAAGAGTGAGAGATGCTGGAGTTGTGTTATCAACTATTTCGATGCTGCGCACTGACATATCGGCTCCTGAATAACATAATAGGGACGAATGAGGTAATTATCACTGGAAAAATTCACGATTATTAACTACTAGCTTTCCAAAAATCATTTTTTCCAAAATCTTTATCATGAATTTTCTGAAATCACTTCCTAGATAATCGTCAATTTCCCAAAGTCATTACTTATAAATCGTTGATTTTCCAAAATCATTTCATAGTTAATCTTTAATTTTCCAAAATCATTACCTACTTAGTTAATCATGAAGTTTCTGAAATCATTTCCTAATTACTAATTAATCGTCAATTTCCCAAAGTCATTACTTAGTAAATCGTTGATTTTCCAAATTCATTTCATGGTTAATCTTTAATTTTCCAAAATCATTACTTAGTTAATCATGAATTTTCTGAAATCATTTCATATTTAATCGTCAATTTCATAAAGTCATACTTTGGTAAGTAATCGTTAATTTTTCAAAATCATTAGTTACTGTAACTAGACTTTACCTATAGATTCATAATAAACTAGCTATGCCCGCAGCTACACCCGAGTCCCGCAGGAAAATCGGAATTAAAAATAAATTCTATGCCTATACGTTATTCCAAGTTTCCAGCTATTTCAACGCAATCGGTTCAGTAGTTTATGCGTGAAAGAGTAACAAACACACATACTTTCACACCTTAGATATTCTTACCTGTTTTGGTCTTGATACTTTTTGCTGCCTTCACATTTTTGACTACCACTAACAGATCAACGTAGGTATTTTCATTTTCTGAAAACATAGAACATGAAGTTACCCACTATTTTCTAAAGTGAGAGTTTACTTAAGAGGAAAGGGTACCGGGGGCTCTCTCCATACAAACTATTACAAACGTAGTCGACTGTTTTCTCCCTGGATAATGACACTAGACTAGAGCAAATATTTTTGGTACATAAAACTTATAACTGCCATGACCATGCATATATATTAGAAAATGAAAAAAACCAAAACATAGGGGCATAGTCATGGCAGTTGTAGGTTTTATGGCACAAACATATTTGTGGTAGTGTCATTATCCAGGGAGGAAACAGTCGACTACGTTTGTATCGAGAAAGCGCAGGTACCCTTTCACCTTAATTACCTGGTAACTTCAAAACTTCAGCCAGCCCACAATACCCTGAAGATGATTTAGTAGGTATGTGCAAAAGAGGTAAGTACGATCCGAAGGTGTCACCGCTGTGGATGGTCACGTCTGACTGTCCTTCGTTTATTGATAAGTAAAATGGTGATGAAACCTTGGAATATTGAAAACAGATGTAGTTTAAATAAATACCTATAGACAGAGTGAAACAAAAATATAGGGAGATTATTTTTTTTTTAGAAAATTATTCAATTGTAGTTTTAGTTTTAATCAAAGGCGGGCACGGAAATATTTTCAGAATTTTTCGCTAAGTATATCCTATAGTTTAGGATATAGACCAAGGCCCACATAAAAAAATCACCCTGTATTATGAAAAAAATAGCACACCGAAATTAGATAAATGACCTACCTGAGGTCTAAACATTTCATTGCCTCCAGTTTTGACGCAAATCTTTGGTGAAGAGATTTCAACTGCAAAAAAAAGTAAGAAAGTAAGTAGGTACCTACCTCAAATTGTTAGAAATCGTGTAGTGTAGGTTACCTCTTTTGTAGTAAGATCTGATGTAAGTAATTACTAAGTACATACCTACTTTTGTGTATTAATTTACCAACCCTGGACATGCCCTGGACCAAAAAAATATTTGAGTAGGTACCTACTTACCTACATCACCAACGAGAAACCTTTCATAAAAGGTAAGAACAAAATATTCAGATCCCCATACATCTGTATTGATGGTGTCCACTTCAGAATCTCTCAAAGTAAACGACGTAACTCCTCTCGATTCGCCATTTTTCTTTTTGGAACCAATTAATCTTGGATTATTTTTAGCGATGATTATTCCAACAATAAGAGCATTTTTCAAATTAGGGTTTAAATTATTCAAACGAATTTTTTGAACACCAGACATGTTCTTTATTAATTCAACAGAAAAATCGTAAAAGCAGCAGTTTTCCCGCTTGTAACTTTTTGAATTGTGCCGCTTACCGGAAATGATCGAATTATACTTATTTCTTATTTATGGTTCCGTTTCCGTTACAACCGGCGTAAGTTTAAAACCAGCAGGCTAATTCACAAACCATCGGAAGGCTACCGAAACGAATAAAACGGAAAAGACAAGGATGGCAACACGTCAAAAGTTGAGGGAGTGAAAGAGCAGCAAAATTTTTCTTCGTTTCGGTTGCCTACCGACAGTTTGTGAATTAGGGGCTGAAACAATAAATAGGCCAAAGTGGCCAATAGTCCCAAAATAAAATAGTAAACGAAACGGGAGCCACAGAATAGAATAGACTGTTTTTTTTCGTCGTGATCTTCTGTGAGATAATGGTGCGGTTGTCAAATTGTCAATGTCATTTTTCAGCAAAAAAGGGTTGTCAATTTAGTCTTTTTGTGCATAATTGCACACTTTTAAAATGGTTAAGGTAATATGAACTACGAAAAAGGATAGCTAGCTTTTGAATACCTACTCAAAGTCAGGGTGCCTTGCAGATTGGTCATTGCAAGTACGGGAGAACCGAAAATTTAAAAATACGCTTTCATTGTTGTGCGGTGCTATTCACATTTTGTCGGTAGGGCGTCGGTTACGGAAAAAGTCGAACCGACGACAAACTGCGATTCACAAACCCGCAACCGAAGAATTTTGACAGCTATTGTCGGGTTTTTAGGTGATTATTTTCGGAATGTTACCGACAAGTTTTTGCTGTCGGAGACTCTACCGACATTCGACATTATTGTTCAACACATATATTGCGCGAAGTAAATCATTGATATGAATATAATTTTGGCATTGAGGTCGAGAAACAGACGCCGTGGATCGCATTAGAGGGTGCGAACCATCGAAATTCACTATTTAATCGTGAAAATTCCGTTTCCCGGGCCATAAACGAGGTTATAAATGCCATGAATCACCCAGACATTTAATAAAATGGATTGTGTTTCCAACAAGCATATACAACCCATTATTAACAAGTAATTACAACTTATTAATTTTGCTGGTGTACCAGGATGTTGAATAATAAATAAAATCAAGAAAAAATATATTTATTTAACACCTAGTACTCTAATTATGTCACTGGTAAATCACAGATTTGAAGTTAAAGCTAAATTATTTCTCACACTCTCAATACTTAAACCACTAGTTAATATCTTTAACTAAAATTAAATCTATTAAATGATTAATACAAATAACAAGATTTAACAATTCTTAGTACTACCTAGACCTACTCAGTCTTAGGTAACAAAGTCTAAATTATTTTAGTTGCAATACTTAATATACCACTAGTTTATATATTTTTGTTAATCATTTAATTAATATCTACCCCAAGATGATGCACCTTATATTGTAAAATAAATGATTGATTACAAATAAATAGCTTTTCATTAAAAATCTTTATTTTAAGAAATTAAATTAGGTAATCTATTCATAGCTTATGATATGCATAGCTGCAGCTATGCTTCTGGGGACCCTAGGGGTGGCAGTGATGTTAGGATAGGTTGATGGACTCCGAGTCCGCACTCAGGCATCATTAGGCCCACTATGTGTGATCGTTGCCCGCTACTCCTGCCAACCAGAATTGCAGAATCCTCCCGGGGTCCTCGCACGTTTCTTGGAATGTTGCCGGGTTGCCAAGTATATCAGCGCCCGGTATGCAGCCAGGTTCTCGCACTCCAGGATTACGTGAGAGATGGTCTGGCAGTCCTTGCCCTGATGTGCACCAGCTTCGCCAGATGCGTGTGTGGGTAGCCTTCTCTTCACCTCCGTTACCCTATGGAGAACCTTAAAATTGAAATAAAAACAAAATAAATAATAAGTACTTATCTCATTAAACCTTAAATAAAATTTCTAGAATGACTGGCTGACATGAAAGGAGGGTGTTCTTTGAGAGGTGTAGGCTAATCAACTAAGGGTTTTTTTAAATCCCTAAGAAGGTGAAATCGTGGGCGAAGTCACGGGCAGAATCTAGTTAAACCATGATACTTGTATTATAAATAAAATGTTCACATACCCGATGATCTGCCAATGGGTCTGGCGCATTCCATTCCTCCAACGGAGCTCGAAGTGGAGGTGTAGGGCCACCCCTTGTGCCCAGCCGAGTAGCATTAATGAACACTGCCTTGCTCCTTCCAATTCAGCCATAACTAAAATAAATTTGAACAAATAATTATTAAGAAATACATAAGTAACCTACTTACAAATTATTACCAAATGAATAGTCCAACTACTTTATAATGTTTTGACTGAAATCAAAGAGTATTTAAATACTGAAATGTTTGTTATCTTCTTTACACAAAACCCATAGAAATTATTGCAATTAAACTTTGTAGGCACTTAAGTTGATTGGTAAAATAACACAGGCTAGATTTATTTTGATTTTTGTCTGGAACCAGGCGGAGTTTAAAATGGATAGCCTAATAGAACGAAGAGGTGCGTAGGTACCATACATTAGGTCACTTATCCGGGGTCTTGGTCGCCCCAGACCCCATTGAATTTAAGATCTCTGCTAGGTCTGCTAACAATGCTTTTTTTGTTCTTGCTCCGTCAGCGCCTAGGTGCAGACATTTCCCCAGTTCGGGGTGGAGAGTTATTTGTAGTCTATCGCCTGGCGTTCTCTTATTCAACACTATTTGTCGCACCATTGTAAATAAACTTTGAAAACAAAGAGGATTTAATCACTACGTTTTTTTGAAAAGTAAATTCCAACATTTTAGAGTTGCCCATTTATCATTATATTTTTCTCTAAGAATATTTAAATTTTTGGTCAAATTTAAGAAAAAAGTGGACGATGATGCGTAATTCTATTTATCTATTCGATAATTATTAAATTATGGGAAATGTTAATAACGACAACACCATTGATCCACATGATTTGATGTAATTAAATTCAACTCCAATTAGAAGCATGGAATTTGTAGTAAAAGATTTTGTGATTTATCATGAATATTGCAACACCATTTGCACTGTAAACCACAGACCTAAAAACAACTCATTCAATTATGTCAAAAATATTGTAGATAAGAATTGTCTATGATCTTCCGTCGGTTGGGAATTTCTTCTTTCGGTTGCTATACCGATGTTATCGGAAACGGATTTGTGAATCGCAATTTTGAATTTTTCGGTTCGTTTGCCATTTTCCGACAAAGTGGCCTTACCGAACCGACTGTCGGTTCGGTAGCTGTGAATCAGGCAGGTGATCTAGTTTCCGACTGCGGGCCACATCATTATGATTCTGGGTCTAGCACTTTTTGACAGTAATTTGGCACCTTTTATGTGAACCTAGTTGGCAACACTAAAAACTTTCACGAAATCGTTGGAAAAGCGGTCTTTTTTGAACTTGCCTGCTTTTCGTCCAGTGTTTTTGATGTTTTATGATAATAATATATAAGAACAGTAGAATATATTAGCTTAAATACGCAAAAATGCTTTTTAAAGTTGAGTCTTCTGCATCAGAAAACAAATTCCAGTCAAAGGAACTTGAAAGACAAACACTCGAATACACAGATCTGTCTAAGCGGTTTTACGAGGCTTCTCGTGATTTTTCGAAACAATACGCTCATATTTACTCTGCTCGGCTGAATACTTTCCGAAATATACTAGATCCGGTAATAAGGAAGAAGTGGTCGAAGTCGCATAAAGTTCTGAGGTTATGTGAGCTTCGTGAGAAGAACACGACATGCATCATTATTGGAACACTTTTCAAACTTCAGGAATTGAAACCTAGTATTTTGAAAGAACTATCTGATGAATTAGAAATCTTACCACAACCTTCAAGGTAATTTACTCACCATACTTGTACCTATTAGTAAGTACCTATTTTACTAACCTATCTTAATTTATTCATATTGAATTTTTTTTCAGAACGCATTTTGTTCACGATAGTGATAGTCTGGTGTTAGAAGATGAACTTCAAAGAATAAAGTTAGTTGGGGACTGTATTGACCTCAATCAAGTCGTTACCGGTGTTGTCTGTGCTCTTTTAGGTGAGTAATTAATACTAAATAGCCATGCCTTGCAATAATACCTGTGTAAGTCCCTATCCTGTAGAAATATCGGTACTGTATGTTTATCCAGGGCTCCCGCTATCTGGTAATCAAACATTGCAATTAATTCTGTAGGTACTTTACGAAGCATATCCAAATACTTACAAACTTTCACATTTATTGTAAGATTAGTAAAATGCTTGTTTAAAATAAAGTTTTTACATTTTTATTCTGGTTCTGATGTTCAAAACATTTTGGTGGTTTTATGCAGGTTCTGAAGATGAAGATGGAGTATTTACAATCAAAGATGTATGTTGGCCAGGATGTCACATTCAAAAACCTTTGCCCAAACTTGACAGTGATCGGTATGTGGAGAAATGCTCTAAAATAGCTTGTTACAGCTTAAAGCTTAATAATAAGAAAAACTAATGTGCTGCTCTAGGTTCAAATTTGGTTGGATTAGCCAGGACTTTGGCATCCTCCCATTAAGATCCTTTTCTTGCTATATTTTGTTATAATTACAAAACAAAGAGCTCTACTGTTTGTTAATTAATTGCAAATGAATATTATTATCAACACAACATTATCATCAATAAAATCGGTAAAATCTATGCAAAATATGGATGGAAATCCACAGTTTGTTAGTCAGAATTGTAAATATAAACAGGATATTTCATCTTCTTTATTTCGTTTCAGGTACATAGTATTAATATCAGGTCTAAACATGGCCTCTAAAAGTGCAGATCAAATGCTGTCCCAGCATCTACTTGTGGAGTGGCTCGCTGGACTGTCTGGCACATTTCAGTACCAAGAAGAACTATCTAATATTGTTAGAGTTATTGTTGCAGGTAGAAATAATGTTCATTTATTATTTATACTAAAACTTTGGGAACTAAGTGACTGACAGATTTAATAGACCAAGGTGTTTTTGCTGTGATTATAGAGGACAAGATAAATGCTATAAAAAGATATACATACTAACATAATTTTAACAAACTTGCCTTACCCAAATATGCCGAGATTATCGAGATTATTCAATTATGCTGCAAGTTTTAGATTAAAAAGATTTAACTTAAAACCTTCCCTTAGGGCCCTACGGTAACGTTCTATGTTAAATCTGTCTCTAGACCAAAATAGTCCCTTCTTGATTCTATAACAATGTAAATTACAGGTGGTGTGTTTGTAAGCCATTCAAATGAAAAGATATTAAATGAGTCAGAGGTGATTGCATCAGCCGATGTAGTTGATTCATTTGTTTCGGCTATTAGTGCTGTCGCTCCTCTAGACCTGATGCCTGGCTGTAAGGATCCAACTGGAATTATGTTGCCACAGAAACCTTTTCACTATTGTAAGTATTTTTTAACATTAGCTTAAAGAAAATATAAAAATTATAAATATAAAAAAATAAGTCAACATACTAAAATTAAATTAAATAAATTTAATAAAAATCATTTTTTATACTATTTTTTTAAACACATTTAAATACAATAAATCAATCCAAATTTTATTGATTAAAATTAATGACACCCTAGAAACTAAAATAAAATAAAAATAAAATTTGTGTTAATAATTTTGTACAGTTATATTTTTATTTCTTTAGTGGGATAGGTACTATAAAATTACTATTTACTATCTTTTAATTAGGTTCATAATAATTGATTTTTGATTGTTAGAAACTATTGGACCTAAAATATGTCTCTTTTACAATTTTACTTTTATTTATAAATTTTTCCCATTTCTTTCTAAGTAATAAAATATTTGTTATATTGTTGTATTACTGTTTTAGGTTTGTTCCCAAAAGCTGTGGAATACAAATCATTTCACAGGGTTTCTAACCCTTATGAATGTCAAATTGGGGGTAAGTTTATAAAAAATTTGAAATATAATTTTTTAATATAAATTCATGAATTAAGATTATTACAATAATAAATAATTCGTGAATTATAATTACCCTATTAGAAAGCACTACATTCCCTCCCTATCAATTCAACAAATTTATGTTGAAATCAAATTATCATGCATAAAATAATACATTTGTTTCTTTTTTGGAAGCATTTATTAAGGTCCATATTGAGTATAGCTTTTATTTTATTAGTACAGTATCACCTAATATTATTTTTTAATTCTAGGTTTCCTGTGTTTGGGAACTTCAGGAGAGCCAGTAAAAGACATAAAAAGATACAGTAAAATAGAGAATAATCTGGACGTGATGAAGAAAACTCTATTATGGCGACATATCGCACCGACTTGTCCCGATACAGTGCCTTGCACTCCGTGTATGGATACAGATCCTTTCACAATGTACAACTGTCCCGCTGTTTACTTCAGTGGCAATTCTCAACAATTTGAAACTGAACTCTATGAAGGTTAGTACACACACAATATAATATATTTTTATTCCTCACTAGCAGCGCTCCGCTGTTTCACCCGCGTAACTCCCGTTCCCGTGGGAATATCTGGATAAAAAGTAGCCTATGTTACTCACAATGAATCAATATATCCTCATGCCAAGATTCATTAAAATCGGTCCAGTAGTTTTGGAGCCTATTTGTTACAAAGAAAAAAGCAAAAAATAATAATATTGGACTTGGCATAGATTTATTTATTTTTCTTACATTTTTATAGAAACACTGTAAACATTTTTTCATCACTATTCAAACTTATAAATAAAATTCTGTGTAGGTACATAAATTGACTACCTACCTAAATAAAAATCAATTAACAAGTCTTAAAAAAAGCTAAACCTAGAAGACCGTCAGGAGTGAGGCAGGGCCCAGGCTAAGATGACTGCTTCCTGGATCTGACCCTTGAGCCCACCATCTCGCTAGAGTCACTTGAGTTGTTAAACAAGGCTCTTCGTTATCGATTTTACACAAACTGTTTACGTATTCACCTAAGCTGATGTTTTTGTTTTTTCCAATGATCATTTTTTTACACTTTTTTGAAAAATTGTTTTATCGATTCTTGAAATACCAATACTCATCCAATGTGGTCTCGATTTCTTCTGTATATGCAATAGCTGCAGTTGACATAGTTGATGTTCAATCTGCTTTCTATGAAACACATTCTTCCACCTAATAACTGCGACCATTCCATACAGTCTATGGTAATATACACTTCAACATTCACTCGGCGCTCTAATAAAATGAGATTGTTGTTTCAGGAACTGATGGTCAAAACGTGAGATTGGTCTGCGTTCCTGACTTCTGTGAGACTAAAACAGTGGCCGTTGTCAACTTGAGAAACTTAGAATGTTACAGCATGATGTTTTCATAAAGTATCCATTTTTTTACCTTGTTGAAGTAATATTGATTATAACATTGAATAATACGTTCAAGTAAGTAGTAAATGTACTTGATACGTTTGAGGTTACGAAGCTGTGTGATTCTGCATAAATCGAATAGATGGCGTTTCTACCATGTTTTTAAATTTTTCTACCCTGGCAACACTAATCCTTGCGTCACTGACGGCCGCTACCCCGCGTTCCCTTCACCGTTCTATTACTCATCAATGGCCCAAAGTTAAAAGTCGTGTATTTGTTATTTCTCGTGCTTTTACCGTGTTCAAGATGGGTTACTAGTAACCAAAGTTTGCACACCTGAGTGTGCCGTCCACACGATATAAAAATGTTGTAAGTACACCTTTATTTCTATTTATATTTAGTAATAAGAACATGAGTAAGATGCAAGCCATATTGAGTATGAAATGTGTAATAATTTTTTGTTATCTAAACAATTCGGAATTGCCTTGAACCTATGAAATAATCGTATTTTAGTTTGTCCTATAAAGTATACATAAGAATGTTAAAACATTTGCCCTATCCATAATGTATGAATTATGAAAGGTAACTTTCACCACGTTTTCTTGGTGGGAGGTCTAGAGTAACTGGCAGATTGCGAAGCGCTCTGACGCCATAGCAAATCAAAGACGCTAGCTCATGTTGTTAGAAACAATCCTTCCATGCTTTGCGTGCATGATGGATGAGTTCCTGCTCAAAGTTCATCTGTCCGTACTAAACCAATTAAATCCGGTCATACAAAGATAACAATTACTTATATCTGCGTATTGTTGGACTTATTTGAATTGACTTTTTGATGGAAATATCTGTACTTCCCATATTAATATTATAAAGAGGTGAAGTTTTGATCTTTGTAATAAACTGGAACTATTGCACTCATTTTGATAAATAATTGTATGAGCATAATATACATAGAATTCTAGGAACTAATTTAGACAAATTTGTATCCTTATATGCCCACAAGATTAGGACTTAAGCGATACATTTCAATTTATTCCGACTACTGAGGTAATTCTGTTTGTTGTTATCATGAATAGGTAGGTATATTGATATGATAAACAAAACTAACTGAATTACTTTTATATTTGTTTGCATTAGTGTTTGTTACGTTGATAATGAATATGATAATGAATATTGAACTGAAACATCTGCATCGGCCAACTACGTCTACTGCAGAAATTAACACATGGTTTTAATTGATTACAATAAAAACCATGTGCTAATTTTTACAGTAAATATGAACTTAATTTCACAGTTCCTTGTTTGACAACATCAATTTTCTATACTTTAAAAAAGGAAGACAAAAATTCTGTATACTTGGAAGCAAATTAACTTAAAAAAGAAGTAGTACAAAATGTATAGTTTTTTTAAATATTTCAATACCTATATTAAAATAAGTTTGGATAAACCAAAACGTAAAGCTTCATTATCAGTAGATATTTAAGAGAGAGATAAAATTTATTTTATCTATTTTGCTATAGATAGTCCAGACAATTAATTGTCAGACAAGCACTAATAACATCTCGAAATTGGTTAAGTTGCTGACAGTTATTAGGAAATCATTATCTACTTGTCTAGACGCAAGCAGGCACATAATTATGTTTTAACATTATAATATTGAGCCACTTTTATTACTAAACTTTGGTTCAATGTTTATGAAATTCCTGATTAGGTACAGTCAGTAACAATATACTTGATTTCTCTTTAAACATTTGTTTAAAATATGAGAAATTGTTTCATTACTTTATGGTACATTTAAATAAAGGTATTATGATTGATTGTATTAGAAATTCAAGGAACTGTTTTTCCATTTTTAGGGCAGGTAATAATTGCAAACAATAAGTAGGAGTAGTTTGTAGAAAGATTAAATAGAAATGGTTATAACATTGTATTGTTAGGGTTCCCTCCTCAAAAAGTAAAAAAAGGAACCCATATAAGATCACTTTCTTGTCTGTCTGTATGTCAGTCTGTTTTTTTTAATTCTGCTCTTTCTATCATTTATTTTTTAGTTTAATAGGTAGGTAATTAGTTGTAATATCAATTATATTGATTTTTTAATAAAACAGTTTAGATAGTACAGAATATCCTATAAAGGTACTATCTCACTTTTTCTTATCGTTTAATTGAGTAAAAATGCGAAATCTACTAACATTATATATGCGAAAGTTAGTTTGTTTTTCCCTCCTCACTCATATACATAAGATCTTCATAAAGTATTGTACTAGGTTAGTCCACACTGTGGAAAACGCTACAGAAAATGCTTTTTAAAGAAAATAAATCTTTGGGGCGCAGATAATAAAACTGCTTCTCAATTTTAATGTAAATGGGTATCATCAAAAGCAACACTTGACCTCAATTTGATCAATCAACTCTTTAATTCAGACAAGTGGCAATATTTGAGCCGATATACCTAGCTGTTTATGCAAAAGTGTTTACACCAAAACCCTAATTTAAAAGGGGATAACGGTTTATTTGACCTTGTTTCTCTCCAAGCTATTTCATTATATTACGCCCGTTTGTGTAATTCTCGGAAGCGTCACCGCTTGCAAACAATTTAATTTGAATAGAATTATACAAACATACAAAACATAGGTATACCTGTATTTTGACGTCACGAGTGACTCAGATCACAGAGTACTTTATTTATATATACCTGAAAACTCAGATGGCGCTGTTGTGGGAGCGAGATAAACGATGAGACTAGGTGAGAGGCATAGATGAACTGACGGGTTATCTTATCTATACTACAGTTCAAATCTATATTGTAACCGAAATAGTTTGAATAAATCTTATCTGAAATATTCAATCGTACGCAGATACGTACCTACTTATAATGTGTACAACAGAGTCAAAGAACTTTTTAATTAAATTAATGATATTTATTTTTGAGAGGATGATAAAATTGCTCTACCTAATTTTAATTCTAGGTTGATGAACTCTAAACTTGATAAGCAGGTATTAAGCCAAGCTCACTAGCTATCACTTTGTTATAGGAAGCTTACCAAATCTAATTAACAGTTTATTTTCAGTACATTAATTTTCTTGTAGTCTGTAGTAGGTAGGTACTAGGAAAACTACTAAATACACATTATTTACATATTTTTAAATAACATTAAATTTATAAAAGTGCTTGTAGTCGGTACTTATGTAGAGTACTTGCCTATCTTTAGATAAGATTTATCTTGTTTTTATAGAATTACTTCTAACAATGAACTCATTCAAGAACTTATCTGACTATTAACGTCATCGGAATATTAATTTGATATCTCACTTTAATTAACAAGTAGGTACTTTCCCTTATTTAGAGAATGACGCTATCTACAGACCCTATATGTCTTATGTAGCGTCTAAAAATACACGTGTATGCTTTTGCTGAGTCGAGCCTAAATAAAAAAATATATATATTATTTGCTTCAAATTATACTTAAAATGGCTTGCTAGGTATTTTGTTATTCGAGCTCATAGTTCACATAGATTATCTGATTCATAAAAAATTTAACTTACAAGCAAATGGTAACTAGCAATTTGGTGAAATTAGGTAATTTTATCAGTTTTAAAATTACGTTAACAATAAAAAAGTAGGGGCTCATCGATAGAGTTCTTCAATTTTAAGTTATTAAGAATTTTTATGCCCTTTTTATGTTGTTAGATAACATTTTAATAATATACATTTTTAGAAATCTATGGTTGGCTTTCTCTTTTGTTACCGACTGTACACCAATGTGATGTCATGACTAAAATAATTCAAGGTCTTATGTCAGACACACCTCCTTGCCTCTGTACTTTGAACTCTACCTTTGTCTCAACAAATACTTTTACTTTTTAAGACGATTTCAAGTGATCAATATATATATACCTACATAAGCATCGAAAGAAATAAAGAAATTTGACTTTGACTTTGAAACTTATAGCGCGATGTATAAACTTTATCATTATTTATTGATGACTAGCGACCCGTCCCGGCTTCGCACGGCTATTTTGTGCATGTATTATACATATAAACCTTCCTCTTGAATCACTCTATCTATTAAAAAACCGCATCAAAATCCGTTGCGTAGTTTTAAAGATTTAAGCATACATATGGATATAGGGACAGAAAGCGACTTTGTTTTATACTATGTACCTAGTGATGATAATAAGTAGGTACCTAATAATAAATCGTCTTTGTATATTTACAAACGGTATTTGGATATCATTTTGTTTTATAAACTTGTAGAACATTTTAATAATTAATCATGCTGGATATTTATTGTACTAAAAAAATATTTATATTATTATATAACGATAATATCTTATCTTATCTTATCTTAATCTTAATATATATAAATCTCGTGTCACAATGTTTGTCCTCAATGGACTCCTAAACCACTTAACCGATTATAATAAAATTCGCACACCATGTGCAGTTCGATCCAACTTGAGAGATAGGATAGCTTACATCCCGATATTCCCACGGGATCGGGAGTTACGCGGGTGAAACCGCGGAGGGCAGCTAGTTGTTATATAATTTATAACTATATCCTTAATCCAGCTAATTAAAAAAATAAAATACATTTTAATACATTTTAGTATACATTTTAATCGTTAATTAGAGCTAATTAAATAACTCTATAATTAATAAAATTACAGCCAAAGGAGAATGGCCAAAAACAAATTGAGTACATCATTCAAATATTTAAAATTTAGTATTCGTTAGGAATAGAAAAAACACAATGATGATAAACAAATACCATTGGTATTACTTTTTGGTATTAGAAAGGAATAGATCAAGCCACCTTATGGTCACTTTATTTTATTTAAAAACCTATTTATGTACCTACTTATAAAATATTAAAACATTTGAAAGTTTTAATATATTACACATTATTATTCTATTTATGAATTGTATATTGTTGTTATTTTTCAGTGCCATCATGGCGCCCTCACCGGACAGCTTTGTCCTTCGTCACCAACAAAAATCATATCCATCGGACGCCGATCCCTCATCCGGACTCGTGTTTCTTTCATTGGTGAGTATCTATATACCTATTCAATAAATAAATAAAAAATAAATATAAATATTGCAGGAAATTCCACAGATCGCCATCTAGCCCCAAACAAAGAAACTAGACTTGTGTTATGGCTGCTAGACAACGGATATATCTACTTAAAATATACTTATAATTACATAGAAACAACCAGACCACAGACAAATATCTTAGCATAAATACTTGCCTGAGGCGGGAATCGAATCCGCAACCCTGTGTTTGGCAGTCCGGCACTGTGACCATTGTGCCATCTGGGTCGTCAATACTAACTGTCAAGTTCAGACATAGTCTTACACACTGGTATAATAGATCTATTCTTAGGCATCGCCGGGATTGTATGTATGTGTCTCACGGTTTAAAATCCGCGCAAATTTTTACCGAACCAAAACAAAAATCTGCATCCAGACAATTCTAACTTGCTCCCGTATGTGTATTATGGTGAGCGCACACCTAGCTGCACCGCACGCGCCGTTTGTATGCGCGCAGCGCGCCGGCTGTTGACGTCATCAGCATCGGTCTTGGGGATAGGAGTACGGTGCGGCTAGTTGTGCTCACCTTTAAGTGATCAAAAATAATGGATATTCGGAAATCCCTGCGGAATATGTAATGTAATAGTAACTATAGTAACAAATAGTTAATAATATGAGTACCCCACAGGGTATTTAATCTACCATAATTAACAAGTTTGATTGCAGACATATTGATTTTCCAAAAAATTTAATATGTTACGAAACTCGTGCCTTTATTTTTTTATCTTTCAAGGTATCTTTTAGGAAAGCGTGCTACATCTTCTAAGATCTGAATCGTCACCTACCATTATAAGGTGTGATAGTGGTCAAACACATTTGTAAAACAGAACAGAACCTAGCAACTGCAAAAACTCACTCTGTGTCATTTAATATCATTATAGCATAAGTTTACTTGGTAAAGTTAGAAATAAATAATTATGTAAAATGTTTCAGAGTGCATCATCATCATCCAAAAATGAGTGCGAGTCAATGGATGGATCGTTTGGCGTCGGCTTCGGCCGACGGCCTTCTAACTACTGAAGAATGTAGCATGCTGCTCGATATTGACTTCTTCAACACCAACGACGACGGTGCGTATTTAATCACTAGCTTTTGTTAGCGACTTATTGAGTTACTAATACGAAATATACAGGGTTATTGGAAATTATACTAGCAAGCCGTTGAGGGCTACTTCTGTGCACCTTAACAAACAACTTTTGTTCTACGACTTTTGGAAATGCGAAAAAAAAATTTAAAATTTTGAGTTTATGTAAATTTGAAAAACAGCAGATTTTTTAAAACATAGGTTATTCAGACTAAGAACAATAGATAAAACTTAAAAAAATAGTAAAATTTTTAGGGTAATGACCTCCCCGTGTAAGCAACAGCTGATTTTCAGGTAAACCTAACCTTAAAAAATTTCGAAAAAAAAATCGATTTTCAAAAGTCGTAGAACAAAAGTTGTTTGTTAAGGTGCACAGAAGTAGCCCTCAACGGCTTGCTAGTATAATTTCCAATAACCCTGTATACTTACCTATATTATTATTTTATCAAAAGACATAAACAATACAGGTTGCTTGTGGTCCCACTAGCCCATGCCTGTATCTTGGGGTTCTTAATAAAATTCTATGTTATGACTAGCTTTTCCCGCGACTTCGTTCGCGTATAGGGTTTAAATTTCTAAAAAAATTCCTAACGGATGCCTACGTCATAGCTATATCCTTATGCCAAATTTTAGCCCGATCCATTCATTGGTTTGAGGTGTGCATTGATAGATCGGAATTCCAGCTATCTGTATAACACAGGGTTGCGGGTTCGATTCCCGCCTCAGATAACTATTTATGCTTAGATATTTGCCTGTGGTCTGGTTGTTTCTATGTATTATAAGTAAATATTTACAAAAGAAAAGTAAATAAGTAGTATATCCGTTGTCTAGCACCCATAACACAAGTCTAGTTACTTAGCTTGGGGCTAGATGGCGATGTGTGGAATGTCCTGCAATATTTATTTTATTTGTAACTCAATCGCTAAGTAGTTGTGGTAACAAATATACACCCATAAATTTTCACATTCATGATATTAGAGGAATTGCTTTTTACCCAGGAATCCTTGTTATCCTGGCTCTATGCCGGGCATATCATCATCATAATTGGTTGAGCCGTTTGGTCATAAAAACTCACATTAATAATTTATTGGGATAAGATAGGATGTTTACAAGGGTAGTGCATAATGGCTGCGGTTCTAGCAAAAGCTGCGCGAATACCACGCGTATATTCACAAGACTGCGCAAAATTAGAAACCCCAGAAATCTACTTGTTATAAATTACTAGTGACTAATTAATTAATAGTGGTAAATCCTATTCTATAAGTCAAAGAATTAAGAATCCTGGTAAATATGCCGATAGTAGGTAGACCTCACTTTATAGAATACTAGCTGTGCCCCGCGGTTTCACCCGCGTATGTCCCGATCCCGTGGGAACATCGGGATAAAAAGTAGCCTATGTGTTAGTCCATGTCTCCAGCTGTCTAGTTACCGAGTTTCATCGTAATCAGTCCAGTAGTTTTTTCGTGAAGGAGTAACAAACATACATACACAAACACACACTCACACAAACTTTCACATCACTACATAGTATAAAACAAAGTCGCTTTCTCTGTCCCTTTGTCCCTATATCCCTTTGTATGCTTAAATCTTTAAAACTACGCAACGGATTTCGATGCGGTTTTTTTTAAAAGATAGAGTGATTCAAGAGGAAGGTTTATATGTATAATACATGCCTAATATAGCCGTGCGAAGCCGGGGCGGGTCGCTAGTTTACAATATTAGTAGGATTCCCTAATTTCTAAATGACTATCCAAGTATTGAAATGAGTAGCTGCATGGTTAGAAAAATCGACCTATATTTAATTGCGCCTGACACAATGTTGATGCCAATAATAAGACGCCTAAACACAGCACCTATGCTTATTGCTTATAGTATTACAAAATTCTATTTATTTATTTATTCTAAACACGCTGTGACTATGGCTAACTTATTATTTATCTATTCTAACCGCATCATTATTTACCATATGCCATAGTAAAATAGAAATCTTAAGAAGGTAAAAGATAAAAAACAGATAGAGTTCGTTAAATTAATAATGATAGTTATCACCGTCACCCGGGAAAATATTCTCTTGTTGCTGTACAATCCTGAGCTCTATTAAATTTTATTGAAAGTAGAGGTTAAATAAGGATATTAGAAAAGTTTTATAAGTTTTTATATGTGCAGCCTGTGGACAAACTACTCAAACTACCAGTGGTTCGGGCAATCTCACAGCAAAGGCAACTCAAAGACACGCATTACCATTAAAAGTGTTACAACATACTGCGAGTGCAAATAAACGACGCTTATAGAATAGTTATGGGCTACTTCAATTTTGTAGTGATTCAGGCATGTTCACCTATTCATAGAATAGAATATACATTTATTAGAAAGGCACACTGACAAGAAAACAAATATAAAATAGGTAGACATAATTACAAAACAATAAATATAAATAAATTAAAATGAAAATAGAACAGACAGAATCAGAAAACAATCTATAGAATAATAGGCACATAATAATTGAAAAGTCCGGAATGCCGTGTACTGGCCTAAATGGACCGACCTCAGCTGAAATGCTGCAGCAAGCATAACGCTAGACTACAGCGCTGGTCTTCCGGCCAGGGCAGCGATGCAGAAGGTTTCATATATGTATGGTTTCCATGCAAATACTAAGGAAAAGGTCAGCTTAATTGTAACGCAGCATACGGTGTAGTTCCACAGTTATCTTTCACTATTTGTTTACATCTTATTGGAAAATGATTTTGTAAAGTATTGGAATTCCATGCATAATTACAGTGCAAACTGGTTTAACCCCCGACACGCAAAAACGACGGAGTTTTATAAGTTTGACGTGTCTGTCTGTCTGTGGCATCGTAGCTCCCGAACGGATGAACCGATTTTGATTTTGTATTCGTATTAATTAGTAGTTTTTATTTTATTGATTATTAATATCTTTTTTGTCTTGTGTTAGTTATACAATAAAAGAAAATTAAGATTTAAAAAAGTTATGAATCTCTATCTGATTAATAAATATTTATTTTTTATATCGTCTTATTGATAAAATAACTGAAAATATTTATCCTACTAGTATACTGTTTTTGATAAGAATAAAATCAATCACTATCTGATGCATAATTACTTTATCTGTCGATAAACAAATACTAAACTCATGCTTATTCTTCATAAAAAACATTAAAATGTAATGTAAGGGTGACCTAGTAATTTTACAATATTACTAATTCTATTTATCATATAATTTAGTTAATTTTGGTTACTTTATCATTTTAAATTTTGTTATTTTTCCATAACATATATTACTCTTAAGAATAAGAATATTAAAAAAATAATAATGTTATAGTAACCTATTCAAATCGGTTAAGTACAACTCCTATTTTATTATGTGGGAATATCGGGATAGAAAGTATTTTATTCCCAATGAGTCAATGTATTCTCATACTAAGTTTCATTAAAATCGGCCCTGTAGTTTCAGAGCCTATTCGTTACAAACAAAAAATCTTTCCCGTTATAATATTTGTATAGATTTAGACTACTGGTTACGTGAGGTATTCGATATTTTTAACTCCCTATCTCTACTCGTTCCTGAGAAAAAGGGTCTTGACAGACAAACAGACAACTGAGACTTTATAAGGGTCCTGTTTTCTAATCTTTTGCCAATTTACAGTATTTTAACTTTTAGACTTTCTCTTTTAGGTTGACTTCAAAAGTACTTACTAATATTAATAAAAAAAAATATAAAAGCCACCTTTGATTATAAGTTTTGTGTATGATTTTCTAATACATGAGCAAAAAATACATTACTCACTTACCCTACAAAAAATACTGTAGTTAAAAAGCTAAACAAGTTTCTCTATTCTTTAACTGAAAAATATTCTTAAAATACTTGCTTCAGGCATTACCCTGTTGTTGCAGTTCATTTCGTTCTTTCCTTAGATACTCAATTGTATGTAGAAAATGCAAAATTATATCGGAGAAGAGCGGCGATATCACACGTTGAGCTATTCTTGTCACACCCCCCACGGACCCGAATCGTGAACAATGATAACATAACGTCAGGTCAAAAATTTATCTCTTATCCTCGCGTTAGCAGTTATCAAGGGCCAATGTTAACTAGCCTCTTTGATACTTTTCCACTCATTAGAACAATTCTATTTGAAACACAAAACTGTACCTACATAATTCAAAGTTTGCGTTGGGACTTTATTATTTTTTCTTTTCAAAATATTTGACATAAACATTTGTTTTAGTAACAGAATGATATTGACTGAACGAATATGCTCCGCTTTCTTATCAGGTTCTCATCTATAAACATGTTAAAATTAGGCATGATTCCAAATCATATTTGTAAAAGAAAAATGAGACAACAATGGAATATTTTTATGTGCAGTTAGTAATGTGTCGAAACACATTGGGTTCATCAACAATCTATTATTTTGTAAGTTAAGAACCGATGCTTGTCAAGTTATTATTGTGATACTTTATCATATCAACCGGTGGGGTCGTCGGAATATTTTATACATGAATTCACTCACGTTGAATCTAATAAAAGCTATCTTGGACTGAAACAGACACGAATAGTGAGCAAAACCGTCAATTTTAGGGGCGTATTTTTTGATACAGCAAAGCCTCTAGGGAGCAAAACGGTCAATTTTAGGGGCGTGTTTGTTGATACAGCAAAGCCTCCTGCACTAGGGAGCAAAACCGTCAATTTTAGGGGCGTGTTTGTTGATACAGCAAAGCCTCCTGCACTAGGGAGCAAAACGGTCAATTTTAGGGGCGTGTTTGTTGATACAGCAAAGCCTCCTGCACTAGGGAGCAAAACCGTCAATTTTAGGGGCGTGTTTGTTGATACAGCAAAGCCTCCTGCACTAGGGAGCAAAACCGTCAATTTTAGGGGCGTGTTTATTGATACAGCAAAGCCTCCTGCACTAGGGAGCAAAACCGTCAATTTTAGGGGCGTGTTTATTGATACAGCAAAGCCTCCTGCACTAGGGAGCAAAACCGTCAATTTTAGGGGCGTGTTTGTTGATACAGCAAAGCCTCCTGCACTAGGGAGCAAAACCGTCAATTTTAGGGGCGTGTTTGTTGATACAGCAAAGCCTCCTCCACTAGGGAGCAAAATCGTCAATTTTAGGGGCGTGTTTGTTGATACAGCAAAGCCTCCTGCACTAGGGAGCAAAACCGTCAATTTTAGGGGCGTGTTTGTTGATACAGCAAAGCCTGCACTTATAAATAAAGTGAATATCACAAGCTTTGCATATTTAAAAACTTATTAATTCTTCATTTCAAGTAGTTTTTTGGGGACCGATGTGCATGGACAATATTTTGTTATTTAAAATTGAAAATAGACCCAAGTATTTATTTTTGCATTCAACAACATATTTAATTTGTTTTAACAGATCATGTAAACATATAATGACGGAAACTTACACGATCTCTATAGATAACAAGACTTAGTTTATTGAAAATATTTAGGAACTGATCATACAAATGAATGAAACTTTGTCCACGGATCTCTAATAAATAATATGTTATCTGTAAGTTTGTTTTAACTATACCAAGTTGCTATGCCGAAAACGTGGGTGTGTCTTGATAATCACTCACATAAGTAGTGACTGGTTGCTGGTGTGACAACAAACAGCAGATAACAGTGACGTCAATGTATCTTCTTCTAAAAACATATTTGTTAGCCTGTTTGTTTTCAATTGCATATCTCTCGGTGGCTATTTTCCATTATTTATCTTGTATCCAATGAAAATATAATAATAATAAAATATTGTTTTGACATATAATTTTATAACATCTTGTTTGTCCAGAGTCCTAAGATGCAGTTTTATTGCTTCTGTAGTAATTATTAGTGTCAAGGAATATCTAACTTTTGTTCAAAATAGGAACATTGTATATTTTTAACCGACTTCAAAAAAAGGAGGAGGTTCTCAATTCGGTTGAATGTATTTTTTTATGGATGTTCCCGCATATCTTCTTTGTTTATCAACCGATTTTGATGAATCTTTTTTTATATTTAGTCTTTGATAAGCTAATATATTGTTCCTATTTTAACATTATATTTTTAGTATTAGACTAGCTGCGCCCCGCGGTTTCACTCGCGTAAGACCGATCTTTCTCACCGTTTAAACCTTCCCTGGACTACGACAAACATTTCAAAACCGAAATCATCTAAATCGGTTCGTGCGTTCTGGAGTTATAGCGTCAGGAAGGAAAACCCAACTTATTTTTATATAATAGATAAGCTAATATAGTCCTTAATTCACGCTCAATTTAACATATCCTAATAAGCGTTTCCGTGTTGAAATTATCAACAAAAAATACATATAATAATATGTGAATGCAATTAAAGTTGTATTTTATTGTAGACGTGGCACTTATATTACTTATTCATTGTTTGATTACTATATGATACTGTTTAGTCTCAAATGTACTACCTTCTTAAAAATCAGATAAAACAAGGTTGAACGGTATAATTTCTACAAGATTTTCCTCGACTTATTTAACCAGGGTAAACAATATAAAAGTGCAGAATTAAAGAAAACTATTGTTTTGTTTGTTAAACAAGTTAAATAAAACAAACAAAACTACACGTGGAATATTTACCCAGTGACGTGGCAGTTAAACGTTTTATTTGAACTGAAAATCTCTGCAAACGGTACCAATGTTTGTGCAGTTTTGTTTGCCCATAATTACTGATTAAATAAACTAAATATCATCTATTTTCTAATGGTTCATTTCTAATACTAGACTCGCAATTTCTGATTTGACATAATGCATCAAAAGCAATGTTTCCACATGATACGTGACGCTCTCGTGTGATGGTTCATACCTATTTCCTCCAAATTTTGTCCAAACTGAAATCTACAGTATAGTAGGATTATGAGCGGTAAAATTTTGTGCCGATTTCACATAGTGGAAAAAGGAAAAGTAAAAATACATACAACCGAATTGAGAACCTTCTCCTTTTTTTGAAGTCGGTTAAAAAGAAGAAGTGTGATAATGCATTTCTCTGAAATATCAATTTCTAATAAACGACAACAACAAACTGCCATGACTTATAAACTATAAAGTCCCTAATATTAACATTAAGATACTGTCATATTAAACAGACTTTATAAAATGCAAAAGCCAGCGATCATGATTCACGTCCATCCAAAACTTAAAAGCTAAATGCAAAACAAATTATCTCAATAACCACTTCCAAAAAATATTTGTAATAAATCTGTTGTTTTGAACTATATGAGATGATGCAATAAGCACAATGAGTGTGATTATAATGTACTAGGTGAAGTCCTTATGTTAAAAAAAACAAGGAAAAAATATTATTAATTTCGATATTTTAGAAAAAGTATTGTCTTAACTTTGTCCCACACAAGAAGATTTTAACTGATGTTATATACATTTTCCTCTGGCTATAACAAATAAAAAGTATTTCTAAATCTTGTTCTCTCACTTTATACATAGGTAAAGAAATAAACGTAGGTAAGTTGTGTTAAAATAACAAAAGGACATTTTATGAATGAAACATAATTAAAATAATATAAAATTCGCGTTCTACTGCTCTTACTATATATCTATTTAGAAACGTTTCTAAGTAAAATTTGAATTCTAAGTAAACTAAAGTTAGAACCTAGACTAAATTAAGTTTAAATTTCGGTAACTTCGTTTCTGTTTTGAATGCTTTTTATACCTTTTGTAATTGTTGCTGAAGAAATAAGAAAAAAATTATGTCCTGTTTGAGCTGTGGGGTAATCTTAAACCAGTATTGGGCTAAAATTTTGCACACAGCTATTATGACTTAGGCATCTGCTAGAGATGATTTTGAAAAATTCAACCCCTACGCGGACAAAGTCGCTAGTGAAAGCTAATCTACACTAATATTATAAAGATGGAAGATTTTTTGTTTGTTTGTTTGTAGCGAATAGGCTCCGAAACTACTGGACCGATTTTGATGAAACTTGGTATGAGGATACAGTGATTCATTGGGAATAACATAACTACTTTTTATCCCGATATCCCCTCGGGATCGGGAGTTACGCGGGTAAAACCGTGGAGCGCTGCTAGTAAATTATAAAGTAACAATTTTTTTATAGATTAATTAGGTCATTTAAGATTGATATCTAATTTTTGTGCTCAAATAAATCTGGCTAATACATGGTGTTATTCCATAAATACTTAGATTATTATTTTGTATTTCATCGTGAAATAACAAAGATACCATAGAATTGTTATAAAATGAACTATATTCCTTTAAACAATGAAAGTATTATTATACCTATCGTGGTTGTTGTGACATTATCAATCGAGATTTTAAAGTATCGCGACTTGGGCGTTACTTTGACGTAATATCGTGTGACAGATATCGTCGTTCATATAAATACGGTCGACTAGTGAGTTCACGCTGTATTTTGTCCATTACTTATCTAAGCTCTCTAGCTTGAGCTTCTCCGACACATTCACGACATTTCATATTATTTATTAAATTAATCCTTTTATCTATTGTGTAATATCTATTAACATATAGTGTTATCTTGTGAGAAAATGTGTTGTTATAGAAATAACGGAATTTGTGACTTGTGTAGGGAATTTCAGCTGTCTTTGTTGCAAAGTAAGGGATTTTTTTCTATAAACTAAGCATTAAATTAAGTGAGATGAATTAGAAATCGACTTATTATGTGATGTCATTTATTCCAATTTAAACCATAAAATTAAATGTCAAAATTACAAAATAAAAGGTTAAATCTAATTACAAAAAACGAAATAAAAAAAAAACCAAACTAATGTGATAGGATGTAAAGTGAGTGTTTTGTCCTTAGATCTGCTGAGGTCTTTCCCCAATGCTGTACCGAAGAGTGAGTTGTTCCACCTACAGGACGAGGTCTCCACCCTCTACCCGCCCTCACCTTCGGAGATCAAGCCTTCGCCGGCTGAACTCGCTAACGATCTTCTACAGCAGCTGGAAAGTCAATGTAAACAAGGTAAGCTTTACAATTTGCCTTCAACCTTTTGGACCTTTGCCATGCAGTGGGACAACATAGATTAAGAAAAAAAAATATGATTATGGGACCCTATGCCTCTCTGTTTGAACGTGTCATTTTAGATAGTGCCTAAACACATGTACAGTTCAATTTTTTCGTCTCTGTTTTTTTCGTTTCCAATCAGTAAAACAGCTTTCCTTATTCGAACAAACTAATAAAACGTTGATTTTCCTCTGAATAGAAATAAAGTAATTGCTACAAGTATGGTACTTGGCCGCGTAAATTAACCACAAAGTAAGAAGCGTCCTTCTGTTTCAATAAAGTCCTACGTTTCGTGTATCGTATTGCATCCAAATTGCCTTCTTAGTTCGCACGCTCGGCGCTCGAGTTTTGTCGACAAACCTTTCTATACTGCCAGTAAACTCGGCTACTTTATAGTCTTGATGACAGATCCTGAAGTAACACAAACTCGACCTTATTTCATAATATAAATTTGCAAAGTACATGCAACAAAATATCTAAAAAATACATGTTTTCACTATTGCGCGTGACGTGAATTTTTATTACTGTGTCAAAACTGGGCAACTTCACAAGTTAACACCATCAAAATCATTTGATCTTATTATATCTACTCTTGTTTACATCATAAACTGCACTCAATTTCCTTACAAGCATGTGGTTAAAAATTTAAAATATATTCGGGGTTGACAGTTCTAAAGGGTTACAATATGTATCTCTTTATTCCATAGTCAACACAAAGTTAATTTACATGAAATTTTAACACCTCTATCATTCGAGTAAAGGGCTGCAATCTCTTTTAATTCGTCGGAATTTAGCTGACCTCAATTTAAACAATTTTGGGTGATTTATTAATCTAATTTGTGATTTTTTTAACTCGAAATTGCGTTGTTAAAACAGTAATTTTAATTGAAGTTATCATCTACTACTATTTTTTATCAATGACTTAGACCTTTGCTCGTTACGAGTCAAGCGTGTCGTAGCAAAAAGACTATAATAATTACGTAGTAAGTAAGTACATTAATGAATAAGTCTACAAGTAATAAATAAGCTAATAATGTTTAACTAGTTTATTTAATAGTTATTCAATCTAATCTTATTTTAGCACTTACTAAAAAGAAGAACAAGACTTAAATCTTCTTCTTCTGTAAATCTTTGTAATTTTCTATTAAGTATAAGAAATTTTATATTAAAAGAAAATTTCAAAGATTTACAGACCCTCAAATAATTTCGACACGATCTAGATATTGATAAATATCATAAATATCTTTAACTAGCTGCGCCCCGCGGTTTAACCCGCGTAAGTCCCGATCCAGTGGGTATATCAAAATACAAAGTACCCTATAGCCTTCTTCGATAAATGGACTATCCAACACAGAAATAATTTTTCAATTCGAACCAGTATTTCTTCAGATTAACGCGTTCAAACAAACAAACAAACTCTTCAGCTTTATAATATTAGTATAGATAATATTATTTCTGGGCAAAATGTAACGTTAAAAATCTTAATTATAGCTGTTAATAGCCATAGTCGTTGCTAACGATCGAATATAAATAATAATAAATATTGCAGGACATTGCTCACATCGCCATCTAGCACCAAGCTAAGTAACTAGACTTGTGTTATGGGTACAACGGATATACTATAAGTACTGTTCTTAAAGTATATCCGTTCTTCTCTTTTGTAAATATGGGCATCTGAAAAGCCTAAACACAAAAAGTTCACTGTTCTTCTGGTCAATCAATCAGTGCTTGTTGATTACTTAAGCTTAATGCATACATAACTGACCTATCTATTTAGGTGTTAATTATTTAATTGTACCGTTGCTTAACGTAGTTTATTAAAGTCCGAAATGTTCTCTACAGTCTACGGTTTATTAGTTTTAGCTCACAAGCCGTAATAATCTTGGGTGGGCTATGTAATCATGTAGGGTTGGCTATTAAATCCAGGTCCTCGAAATGGTACTGAAGCGCGGGCGAACGGCTGTTTCTGTATTATTTACTTGTTAGGTACGCCCTACCGTTTTCTGCGTTATTAAAATTACTTAGCCTTTGGTAACTTCTAAGTTTATACCTAACTTAGAAGTTAGCAAAGGCTAAGTAATACTTATTGTTTCAGCTCGATTGAACCTTAATTAAAATATGTGTGTGTATCTAATTAGATTTGGAAATCGCGATTGTTTAAGAGGGTTTAAGCATTTAACCCATACTAAATAGCATTAGCCATTAGTAGTGTAATTTTTCTAACCAAGATATATTTCTTTTTCTGCGCAAATTTTGATGTTAGCATTCCAGTTCCGCACTTTTAACTAAAGACATCTCTTTCTTTGCCTTAAATTACAGTGGATTAAATATATGTAAAAGTACGATTTACCACCTTTTTATGATCCCGTACCTTAAAAGGTAAATGCATCATTATAAGATCAATTTTTTGTCCGTCTGTCTGTTTGTCCGTGTTTAAATAAACTAGTTGTATTTCCTTACGAAAAATATTAAATTGCGAAGTTTATAACGATATTTGATCAAATACCTCTGGTTTTATTCAAATAAATTTGATCGGATCACGTATGCTGATTTGTGCGTGAACAAATAAGGATCTAATTTTTTGCATTTGGATACATTAATTATATGATGATTAGTTAATTGTTTCCCATTTGCCGGATCTCGAATCAGTTTTAATGACTGTGTCTTCACTATGTTGCGTTGAAGTACGTAAGTAGAAATTTCAAATCCTGTTGATGAAATATACTGATTATAATTCACTATTATCGTTTCAAATTATATTTATGATATTAATTATAATAACCAAAGGAAAAATAGGAAATCAAGATAATCAATTTCCAATACGAAATAGATACTTACCTACCTATATTATTATTTTATCAAAAAACATGATCAATACAGGTTGCTTACGGTCCTTAATCCTATGTTATGATTAGTTTTTGCCTGCGACTTCGTTCGCATATAGGGTTTGAATTTCCCAAAATCCTTTTTTAGCAGATGCCTACGGCATTGATATATTATTATTATTATTATTTATTAAAAAGGACATATACAATTTCTTACAATTAATTAGTTAAACAAATGCCAGGAAACCTAACTAGGTTTGTCTTGGCATCTAGGTACAATCGACGCTACACCATTATACATATATAAGTTACAAGAGAATTCATAAGCGCTCGAAATAACGTTTAAATTAATACATTAAAAATATTATGAGAAGGAAAAATGCATACGAATATCATAGTAGAATATATACCCACCCAACAAATAAACGAATCAATCAATCAAGTCATTCAGTCAATCAGAAGGCCAATTCTTGTAAATAACACTGTTCAGATGACATTGCAATATCATTCCGATTACAATAAAATACCCTTAAAGTAGCTCAAAATACCCTCAAAGTCAGCTTTTCGTATTCTTAAGAATTTTAATTTTTATCTTTTTGTAATCGAACCTCAATCTTAGGCTTTGAATTTTTATATTCTACTAGCAGTGCTCCGTGGGTTTCACCCGCGTAACTCTCGATTCCGTGGGAATATCGAAATATAAAATAGCCTATTGGCTTCCTCGACAAATGGAGTATTCAACTAAAAAAGAATTTTTCAATTCGAACCAGTAGTTTCTGAGATTAGCGCGTTCCTGAGATTAGTATAAATGTTATAATAAAAAGTCTTAAAATATTTATTAAACCAATTGGAATCTCTATGAAAGTGTCTGACCTTCATTCCTTCAGATAGTGCTACTTTAGCATGCGCCCTATAGCAGTTAGATGTAAACGAAAAGATCTAGGTTTTCCTCCATATTATACTAGTGTATTGTAGGCACGTCCGCATTATCACATTTGACACGACACACCTCTTCTTGATCTCCACGATTCGTCTGCGTGACATGATAGCACTATTAATTAACTACTGTATTACATATATATAAATATTTAAAAGATAAATTATAAATAGCAATGTCTACTCTTCTAAAGTTAAACAATTGTTTATTTTATTTAACTGAATTTGAATGGAAGAGTACTTTAATTGCTTTACCTAAAGTTATTTTGATTGTTATATTAGGTATGTAGATCCACTTATGTTCAGTGATCTTCTTGATTGTTCTTATTCATATCTGTATGTTGAGATACGAGACAAATTAATAAATCATTAATGATAAGTACTTTATCTCTTTATAATTATTCCACTGGCAAGTCTCCATAGGAACGGTTGATGTACGAAAATGGAAATATACTTATTGACTATTTAGTCAAATGATAACGCCTTTGAACTTTGTTTTGTTATAATGATAGCAGATATCGATACCTCTGTTTTTTTATAAATCTTTTGACATTTTATAATATATTTATTGAAAAACTGGGTACAATTTTTTCAAAAGCAAAGTGTCAGTGCAGTTCAGATTAAATAAATTAATTGAAATTATAATTATTCATGCTGTTCATGCTATATCGCCCGGTTTTTGCAAAGCATGCGTCGCTCGTCGAGCCGAAGCTTGATAGCTTCGGTAAAGGCCCTTTACAACAATGAGCTTTATCGCAAGTATGATGTGGACACAAAATTATTATGGTCCTTGTCGTAAAATGGCAGACGGAGACTCGCCAACTTACCTTATAGGCCACTCTATAAACTGAGTAAATTACAGCAAAGGGAACCCCTTACGTAAGCTTCTGAAGGATGGAAAGACTTTACTGGATTTTGATCCAACAATTACTGGTAGTCTAGACGAGTGGGCCAACTTACCACCTACGTTTATGACATCCATTCTTCGAGCATTAGCGACCAGTCAAACAAGCAAGTTGGATGAACCGCGGGGTTGCTACCTCCTGACAACTCACCTCGTATAGCTATCATTAAAAAAAATTAACTAACAATTATACACATCTACACTGTTCTGGAATATTTAATTCGTATATTTACATGTGCAAAATATCCAGTGTCAATATCTTATAATATTTTACCGGTTTGACTCGAGTCAGATTTGATTAGTTGTTTTATGAATAATAACAATACCTAAAGGTCGACAATGACCCTTGATTGATTTTGTTATTTTGCATGCGTTTCACCATTTCCTTGAAATGAAACCGACCCTAGCGTAACTATTAAAGGAATTTAGCGGAAAATGAAATAAAAGTATAAATGGTAGTTGCCACATACATAATAAATTATAATAAAACTATTAAAGCCATAGCCAATGTGTAACAAAGCAGTTAACTTTTAATCAGTATTGATTGTTGTGTATTTAGGTGATGTTGAATTGTGAATGTTGGTCGCCTTATTCCTTTCTGTTGTGTTCGTGTGTGAGTTGAATCTGAGAGTGAGACTTAGCAGTGGGGGGCGAGCCGTGCATGTCTGCGTGTCGAGCGAGCTGCGCGCGCGCAGGCCTCAGTAACAAGCCGCGTCGCCTCGCGTATACTGGTCACTGCCTTTCTCGAACCCGTGACAATAAATTCGTACCAAGGAGAACACTTCGGGCGCTCGCGCCTGCCTCTCTGCCTATGTCTGCCGCCGTCGTCGATGCTCCTGCTGGACGCCGTTAGAATGAAGTGCCACTATCGTTGCATTTGGAATAAAGATATAGTCTTCAACTCACAGAAACTTGTAAAGAGACGTTAGGTCTCCAGCCACTTCTCGAACCATCAACGACGACCATCGCTCTCATCGTGAGGATTCCTGTTGTACGGATACCGTCAACTATATAATCTTAAAGTTATCGTTAGAACTTTTATTAACAATAAGGACTGTTTATTGAAGATATACGTAGAGCGGTTTCTCTGAATCACCACTGGAAGTCAGCATGGCATTGGCTGATTTGTATTTGGGTACGTTCTATAAGTTCCTTCAACTTAATGATTTGTTTTGTTCGTGTTATTGGAAGTTACCGTAGCGTAAAGGCAATCAAGGCCTGCTTGCTCTACTCTTGGTTTCGGTGGCTATCGGTACTAAGTTATATTTAACTACCGGATTGACTTTACTTATATTTGTAATCCACCTTAAATTAGGTCGACCACCGGACAGTGGACTCAAAGTTGTTACTTTTGGTGTGATAATTTTACTGCGCAACAAACTTGTTTGTTGTGTTTGGACCAATATCGACTCATTTCAACGGTCCAGTAAAACGAGAGCAACGTCATTAGTATAATGAAGGTTTCTGATAAGGACGACCGACGCTGAAGGAGACAATAGAAATCACGCTCTGGGTAACAATACCTACCTACCTACTTGCCTACAGTATGCCTAAGTTAACTTCTTAAGTTATTCTAATGGTAAAATTTATGCCATACATTTTCACGTGGAACGCAGCTATTGGCTGACCACTTATGCAACATTAATTCATATAACTTATCTATCATTTATCCTAGGACTGATCGTAGGAATTTATTCAATTTTGTTATATACACCTTGCTTAGAATATGGTACAAGTTATAAGACAAAGCGGGTTTATTTTTAAACAAATAAAATGTAGTTCTGTCTGCATGACAGCCAATCTGAAAAGGTCAACGTACTCAATTACTTATTGGAATGGTCGTTGACACGATTTACAGTAATTCTACTTGTATTATGAAATACCAAAGTTAGTGAGTATTTTATTATGTTTGTAGGTATTTAATAAAATCAATAAATTACATTTAAAACTCAATTACAAAGTTATATAGGTAGTCGACAACCTAATTTCAATTACAATGTAATTACTAATAAAAATACAAAAAAGCCATACAAATGTCACACTATTATGTTTGTTAGTTTTAGTACGATAAAACTTGATATGTAGTAGTGGATAGCATTTAGGCCTATCCAAATCAGGGTTCGATTATATCCGATATTTTTTATAAAAATCAAAATATCGCATATTTATGATATAAAATCCAAAATATATAAAAATTGGATATATAGTCAACCGGGGCAATCGCGTCTGGCGGGGCAAATGCATCTTTTCAAATTTATTCAAGAACTGCAAAATCTATGAATCTATGTAAACTGCTGACATCTAATTGCAATTTACTTAAACTAAATATTTTACCCGCGGTTAGTACAGATGGCGTTGTAGTACAGGTATTGAATAAATTTGAAAAGATGCATTTGCCCCGCCAGACGCGATTGCCCCGGTTGACCCTATATCCATTTTGTATGACAGCCATATTATTATTTTATTGTATTATTTATGTATACTGTTTGCATACCTATGTTTTATAAACATATTAAATTATTTAAAAAAAAAAACAGAAAAATCTACACATTTTAACATAAAATCTTATAAATCAGAAAAATCAACTAAAACATAAAATCTTATAGGTACTTCATCAGGAAAAATCAACTCAAAAATATAAATCTTATAAATTCCCATCAGTCAATGGCTTCATTATTTTTTGACGTGACAACGTCTTATAAATTGGTTTGCCGGGTGACACTTCAAGTAACGTAACGCAGTTTGCGTTACGCTCCGCTCACGTTATGCGCCCACAATGAGAGCGAGTGAGAGGCACGCGGGCATGGTTAGCCCGCCTAAGAGCGAGAGAGACAGACATAAAAAGTGAAAGGCACGCGTCCCTTCCACTCGAGCACAGTTGTTGTCACGTAAAACTTTCGCCCGTATACCGACTTTACAGGCAACCAGTTTTTAACGTTAATATCTAAAATTACTATTAGGGAGTATGTTTTAACTCTACTCCAAAGCCATCTACATTTAGGATGGAAAAATGAAGTAGAAAACTGCAAAAATTGACTTATTATTACCAAATTTTTAAACAATTTTTGAATTGATATATCTCACAAAAAACCACTTGATATATATCGGATATCTATCCATTGATATATATCCTCAAACCCTGATCCAAATACAGGAGCGGATAATAGGGTGGGTTAAGTTAGGTTAGATAAAGTCACATGGCGCATGCGCACACATACCTTAGCTGCAGTGTTCTTATGACTTAAACCGCATCGTTTTGATAAACCAGTTGGCGTACATGGCGACCTCGGTTTCTGTTCGGCCAATCATTAAAGCGACATATTGACCACTTGTTTTCATTCTTATATATAAAACGTTGATAGTTACTTATAAATAATATGACCTATACCGGCGCATGCCTTTCGAACGAGGATAAGTACTTATCTCAGCATGTTTCGGAAACGTGCTCGATCAAACTATATTATGTTTTAATTATTGACGATATAACAAATACTCTTTTATAAAGTACATTACCTGGTTAATTGGATTTTAATTGACGTCTGCCTAGTAGATATCTTAACTAATGTTATAAATCCGAAAATTTATTTATTTGTTTGTTTGTTTGTTCCCCCATCACGGTCAAACGACTGGACCGATTTGGATGTAAATCAGCATAGTTGTAGTTAAGGGGAAATTGAAGGACATAGCATACTTTTGATCCCGAAATTTCCCCGGGATCAGGACTTACGCGGGTGTATCCACGTCGTGCAGCTAGTTTGTAATAAAATAAACCTTTGTCTCCAAAAAGCTATAAAATAAAATTATCTTCTTCTTTGCCTCTTCCCAATTCAGGTAGGGTCGGCTCTCCTAATTTGTCGGCGCCAGGACATCATGTCCTGGGTTGTCGGGTCTGGTCAGCTATAATATAAAATGGAAAAATAAAATTTAATTTGTTAATAACGCGATCGAAATCCTGTTTATTTAAAAACCTATGGAATAGTTTAACTTTTTAAGTACAGAAGTTGTTTAAATTAATCTATATTTATACTTAAGCTGGTTTATCATTTATTTGTGATTTATATACGCGGTAATGAGGACGGACGAGCGCGCTGTCTTCGCGCACTGATTGTGTAGGTTTATCTAGGGTCAACGGGTGTTGCAGCCTAACTCATTGCTATTTACTATATTATGTACTTGACAATATATTGTCACTATTTTCCCTAAGTAATGCGTCTCAGAACGGTTCAAACTAAGTAGATAGCATTTCACAACGGTCTTACCAATTTATATTCAATTGAACGTTGATTAGACATGGCTCGGTCATAGCTTTGCTGTCATAAACGTATATAAATTTTATGTTGTAACGATAGGTATAATATAAATATGTAGTAATTAATTTATGACCGAAAATTAATATTATGTAGACATTGTTTGTTGGTGGTATTTTCACACCGACATTTCTGACAATGATATCGTCACGAACAGAACACCGGCAAAACGATTGTATCGCTTAGCGTGCAACATGACACTTTGTTTATTTAGTTCAGGGAGGATATCTACCTTCCCTTTTTGCTCATCACGTTACAAACGCAACGTTCTTATTGTTGCAAAATGCAAGCCGAATCATTATCCGATCGAATAATCTGTTTATTCTAATAGATCGAGGAAAATTTCCAAGAAACCAGTATTTAGTGAATAATAATTAATTAGTATCTCGTAACTTACAATCGTATTCGTATTTATAAGTTTAAATAAAATATAGAATACTCGTTTTGAAAATCGTATCTTAATTTGCTTATTAACGATATACCGTTTATCTTTTTCAGAAAACATCTTCCCGTCATGGCTGGAAGAGAAGGTGGAGCTGCCCATCTTCGAGGCCATGAACGGTGGTGGCGAGCGTGCCATGCCACCGGCACCGGCCGCCGTGCCGGTCGCCGTGGGAGCGAGCGTGGGCGGGTTCATCGCACCGCAACCCACCGAAGAGCTGCTGCGTGAGTTCGAGACGGTGTATGGAGCCGTCGAGCTGACGCACCTCACGCCGCCTCAGAGCCCGCCCGGGCCAGCGACGCAGCTCCTGCAGAGCTACGCGCAGCAAGCGCTCGTCGTACCCGTCGCACCCGCCGCCGTCCCCGCGGCCGCTCTCGAACCGTGGCAGCTGCCCGCGTATGAGTGTAGCGTGGAGGCGGTCGACGATCTAGTGCGGGCCCGCGCTGCCCATCTCGCCTCGCCGCAACCCTCGCCATCGCCACCGACGAGCGGGTTCACCTCGCCGCGCTCCTCGGCCCCCTCCTCGCCGCGCTCATCCACCGACGACGAGTGGTCCGGCACCGCGAGCTCGCGCGGCAAACCGTACGCCCGCGGCCCCGACGACCGTCGCTCGCGCAAGAAGGAGCAGAACAAAAACGCTGCGACTCGTTACCGCCAAAAGAAGAAGGCCGAGATCGAGGTGCTGCTCGGCGAGGAGCAGGGCCTCCGCGCTCGTCACACCGACCTCGGCGACAAGTGCGCCGATCTGCAGCGCGAGATCCGCTACCTCAAGGGTCTGATGCGCGATCTGTTCAAGGCCAAAGGTCTCATCAAATAAACAGCCGCCTCCACCGCCGCCAGCGAATGATTCTTTGAAGCCGCGCATCGCGTAGCGCGCCTCTCGGTTTTTCTTTTTAGAGAAGTATGAGGAGGCCTTTTATTGTATCGAAGATATATAATAATATGTTAATCCGTAAGTCAGCTAGTATTCTTTATATTTTCGTTAAGTGGATCGTATATCGAGCAGCATGTTACTTCATCTTTAGTTATGCAATAATATACTTACCTGTAACATCTGAGGAAATAGTAATGGTGGCGCCGTTTTCTCATCTTTCATTTTACTTTTATTTAGAGATAGATCGCATTCGTTGCAATGAAAATGTACGTTACTTATTCGATATCAAAACATGCATTTTATACACCATCTTATTTTGTTGATTGTTGTGTTTTCTTGCAAATAAAGGGAATGCGATGGCGGATATAATGTTTTATTTCAATTCCAGCCGTTTAATTTACTAACATTTTAATTTCAAATAAAATATTTGTCTTGAAAATATCTTGAAATTTGCCCAAATAAGTGAAATTGAAATTGTAGTAAACAGGGCTGCCGACACATTTTCCTTTTCCTTTTTTAATCCAGGCTAAGAGCAACTGCAATGACAGAATCTCTTAGTTAAAGATGTGCTTTGAGTTCTTAAAAACTCTACAGATTATAAAAAAAATCTTTAAATAGACCATGCCTAGGTACCTACTATACTAGGAAGTTGATAGAAAATTGCAGTAGCAAAATACCAATATTTGAATTAAAAATAAAATCGATGTTAGAACTTCGTGTGTGAGAAATATCTGATAAATAGAATATTAAAAAAGTTTTTTGTGACATACTTTAAAAACAAGAAGAGGCTCTGCCAAAGCAACGTTCGCAAAGACGTGAGATGGTCTTGTAAGAAAGTTGTCTGGTAACTACAGGCAACGGTTCTCATAGCTGATTATAATACTTCATTAAGACCACTTTTTAAGTACAATCGGAATACCAATTAGCTGAATCCCACGTGACCAAGAGCTCACTCGCACATCTGTAAAAATGTAGTATTTTTACCTAATTTGTTATTTTTTTTTATTGTATATGGTTTTGTATAGTACCTAGATAGATATATTGTTTAATAACAACAGAATCAGTTAACATTACTTTACAACCTTACAGATGTGCGAGGGGTTTAGCTAATTGGTATTCCGACTGTACCTACCATAGGTTTTTAACGCCTCACGGGTAAATAATTTTGTAAAACGGGTAAAACCCTCATATCGTACGAATTCCGATGGTTTTTTGGTGTCTTACATTCCTTTTGTTGTCATGTATTTTCATTAACACAATTATATCTTGTACTAGCACATAATACGCACTTTACTAGTTAGATTATCAGTAGCATGCGTTAGGGTAAGTAGGTAGGTACCCAGCCTATAATTTAAAAAATAATACGGAACCAATTCCAGTTTGGTCACCATTGAAAGCCCTAATTATATGAATTCACTAGCAGCGCTCCGCGGTTTCACCCGAGTAACTCCCGATCCCGTGGGAATATCGGGATAAAAAGCCTATAGCCTTCCTCGATAAATGGACTATCCAACATTAAAATAATTTTTCAATTCGAACCAGTAGTTCCTGAGATTAGCGCGTTCGACCAAACAAACAAACAAACTCTAGCTTTATAATACAGGGTTATTGGAATTTATACTAGCAAGCCGTTGAGGGCTACTTCTGTGCACCCTAGCAAACAACTTTTGTTCTACAACTTTTGGAAATTCGAAAAAAAAAATGAAAATTTTGAGGTTATGTAAATTTGAAAAACAGCTGATTTTTTAAAACAAAGGTCATTCAGACTAAGAACAGGTAGATTAAACTTAAAAATTAAGTAAAATTTTAAGGTTAATAACCTCTCCGTGTAAGGAACAGCTGATTTTCAGGTAAACCTAACCTCAAAATTTTCGAAAAAAAGTTCGAATATCCAAAAGTCGTAGAACAAAAGTTGTTTGTCAAGGTGCACAGAAGTAGCCCTCAACGGCTTGCTAGTATAATTTCCAATAACCCTGTATAAATAAAGATTTTACGGAAAGACCTATTACAAAAACACAGGTGTTCCCGCTAAATATAGATACACCCCACGTATACTTTTAATCTTCATTGTAGATTAAATACAAAAATTTTGAAAGATAGGTACTTACATAACTAAGTTATTAAAAGTGATTTCATTTAAAAGTTTAAACATGGCATGTTCTTTAATCTAAGTTAATCATATCATATTAACCTTAGCGGTTACAGAGTAGGTATAAATACTGATATAAATCGAGAAACTGCGTCATAAGTATGCATGTGGTGTCTCCACTAATGTCGTAAGGAAAAAGACGCCCCCACGGGCGGCGCGGTGGCGGGAGGCTTCGGAATCTGACCCCTAAACATTATGAATGTCTAACATCAAGCCATTTCCATGGATATTGTCTGTGACGAAGGTCTACTGTTGACCTTGTCTTAAAAAACTTAATCTTTAGTTTCAGTAGGTACAATCGACGCTCAAAAGTTCAGTGCATCAATGCAATGGGCACGTTGGTTGGTGTAGTGTAGCGGGTGGCAGCTTATACCACTCGGCCAACTAAACATACTTTCATGTTAAAAATATTATTTTGAGTAATTTTAATTCAAATATTTATGTTTGTGTCTAACGTCTATTAGAAGAAGGTCGTAAGTCCAATACTTGTTTTAGTATTATTGTAGCACACTCTAGAAATTCCGTAACGAAAATAAAACCTAACAAGGTTTTATTTTCGTTACGGAATTTCTAGATTCGGTTCCCCGGTTTATCGAGGAAGGCTTTTTATCCCGATATATCCCAAGGGATCGGGAGTTACTCGGGTGAAACCGCGGAGCGCTGCTAGTGAATTCATATAATTAGGGCTTTCAATGGTGACCAAACTGTTATTATTTTGAACTAATATTATTTTGAACTAATATTATTTTGAGTAATTTTAATTCAAATATTTATGTTCGTGTCTAACGTCTATTCTAGGAAGGTCGTAAGTACAATGCTTGTTTATAGTATTATTGTAGCACACTTAGAGTGGCACGTCCTAGATTTGGACCAAAGAAAGTGACATTTCCAGGGATCATTTAATGGGATGACCCACACCCACTATTATCCACAGTCGGGGAACAGTTCTGATTATGACTAGAGGAGCCGATCGCAGATTGAAAAGGAAAGGAAAAAAAAAACAGCGCACTCCGGGAGTGCAGGCAGAAGTGAAAACTGTATATCTGTGTAAAATCTCATCTGTCGAAATCTCATCTGTCGCGAGAACGGCTGAAAATGCTCACTCGTGTATCAGTGATGGCGCTAGCGTGCGACGCGAACTGCGTACGGCAGCTGGCTGCGAACCTGCACCATCCACCGAGAGATGTCGCTGTTAACACTGTTGTACAGAAGTGAGTATCGTAGTTCGGCCGTTTGCACAGAGATGGCGCTGTTTTCAATATTGCATAGTAGTAGAAGCACAATAACTGTTAAAATCTCATCTGTCAAAATCTCATCTGTCGCGAGAACGGCTGAAAATGCTCACCCACAAAAGTGCCCAACGCGCCATAAGAAGTTTTCACTTCAAAATTATTGTGTACTTATGACGCATACTGTATCTACCGTAAGTACTTACCTAATTTCTTGTAGTTTGCCAGTCTTCCTCCGTTTTGTGAGCCGCGGTAAACTAAGTATAGTTTAGTCTAGTATAGTTGTTTTTTCTACTCTATGACAACCTCATGGCGCAGTGAACGAACTCCTTAGACGTAGGGTTCGATTCACGCCGTGTTCAATGTTGTTTTATTGTTTACTTCGTGTTTATATGAAGGGTACAATCAACGTAAGTATGTATGTATATACTCACTATGTGTAGGAAGATTGCTCCAATACAGGACACTCATATTTTGTCCATAATGGAAGGGTTTCGCTGGATACGCACGGACGATGATCCCCCCGAGACTATTAGAACGCCCTGACATGTGACGCTACGGTGTCATACTCTACAAATTGTTTTATATTTCACTCATTGAGTTTCTTTTATGGACCTCTTACCTAAGTAGAGTACGTTACGTACTCTATGTACTCGTACAGTACGAGTACATAGAGTACTGTAGGTAGGCATAACTTAGATGCAACTTTACGCACAAAAGGATTTATTATTTATTTCTTTTAATTGCGCGCGAAATATTTTATTTTTTAATTACTTAGTTATCTATACGTTGGCCAACTAACTCTAGGATTACCTCAATAAGTCCAGACAGCGCAAGTAATGTACTTATAAATAAGTAATTAGATCAAAAATTTGATACCTATCTATCTCAATATAGGTACTTACCTAAATATCTTGACATAGAATTAAAGCCAATCACGTTGAATAAATATTGAAGAAAGCACCTTTAGGTAAATTGTAAATAGACGTGGGTAACAGGGAGATGACAGACGACGTGCCACTTGCTTAATTGTAAGGATTATCGTGAAAGTGTTTCGTGCGACACGCGCCGCGCCGCATTTCCGAAGTCCCTAGTTTCAGCACTATCGAACACCTATTCCCTGAAAATGATGCACGTGCCCGATTCAGGCGATAATACAAAATTCAATTTAGCTCATGATTAACTCATTTGATGAATACGTGTACGCAGTACCTACCTAGCTTGTTGGCAAATATTTCCACAGGCTAGGTATTTATCTATAGGAGTGATTGTGCGGTTGTTTCAATCAAGCTTCGCAGGTAAACAATTTGGTATATTATGTAGGTACTGTGCTGTATAATATTAATATTATGTACCTACATACACTTACCCACTTATATCCTGTGGTTATCTTAATTTGGGATTTTAACAAGCTTAACCTAAGATAAATGTAGTTAGTAGCATAATTAGATATTCGAAATTATCTATACATATAAACAGCCTAAACCGCTGATCGTAGAGATCTGAAACTTGGAAGGTGTGTTGTTTGTATGGCGAAGGCATCCGATAAGAAAGGATTTTTCGAAATTCTACCCCTTAGGGAGTGGAAAAGGGGGCAAAGTTTGTATGGGACAACGTGATTCCTTGGACAATTTTCGACTTTTAGGCGAACGAAGTCGCGGGTAAAAGCTAGTTAATTTATATTAGGTATGTTGATCTATTTATTTCAGTGCCAAAGCTTTTATTATTATATTTTATTTATTTATTAGGTAGATATAGAGCAAACTTTATTTTAACCTTTTAATATTTAATTTATTGTATTCAAGTTAGGTGAACTTTCGTTATCAGCGAATACGTAGGTAGGTATAGGTATCTGCTCTAGGTATATTTATAGTTAAGTATTATTGTTTTGAGCCTGTAGTGTCCCACTGCATCAGAGCAAGGAAAAACTTGTCTAGGTTTTTATAGTTAAAGTTAATAGAAATAATCTACATTACTACTCACAAGTACTCACAACTTCGTAAAAAAAGAAACATCAAAATGATAAAAACAGTAAACAGTCTCAAAAATACCTACTACAATCTGAAATGTAAACGTAACCGCGTAAGTAATTGTTTTGTTTGAATCGACCTACTTACTTAAAAAATCACAGCCTATAAAAGGGGCGTGAGAATTTTGATTGCAGTAACATGGCAGGCACCTCAACCAGGGACGCTGCAATTTAAAGGAGCCGAGATATTAGCGAGTGGCCGAGGGCGGGCGAGGATGAGAGCGGGCGGGCGGGGGGCAGCTAAAGAGCGCGCACGGGGCGAGTTCGGTCGCGCAGGGCGGGCGGGCGGGCGGCAAGTAACAAGTGAAGCGGGCCCGGGAGCAACAGTCTGCCGCAGCCCGGCCACGCGGCCTCACATAGACCACGGCAAGTGTCGTGACGACGACCTCATAGCGCACCCCGCGTAAGTAACCTTCACCCATTACTACCATTACCTGTAGAACGTATCCGTTACTCTATTTCACCCTTTACTCACCAAACATCATATCTCACCATCGAGTGACCCTAATCACCTTTCATGCCTGGAGGTGTCTTATATCTACATTATCCATCTTGAGGGATACCTTCTTCGATGATATCGTTACGGTCACGTTCGTGTTTTACCTGTTGAATGCATGATAAAACATAAACGTCATTATGGTCCTATTCATTAATTTGATTAATTAATTTTACCATTTTACCTTTTAGTAATAATAGGTAAAGCTAATTACCGCGGGTGACATGTTAACTCTATTTGTATCTATGAAGTATTTTATTACTTTGTAAAAAACGAGGCGTTACAGTTGTTTTATTATCATAAGAACTTTAAAGACACAAAAACAGCCGAAACATAATTTCTTGAAAGTACAGGTATAAAATAAACATAATATTGCAAAAATTAGTTCAACTTAACTTATGCCTTATTTGGCAGAAAAATATACCTTTCGTAAATTTACCTATTAATAAAACGATTGAACAAAACAAAGTAGGTACCTTTCGTAAATAGGTATATGAATAAAACGATTGAACAAAAACCTTTTTTTTTTTTAAATCGAATAAAATTCCATGCTCGTGAGTAACTAATTATCAAACGTGGAAAAAAATTAAGTTACGAACATAGACAAAACGACCAACATTCAGGATAGTGTACACTGGTAAATAGATAGGTATTGATGTTCTTTACAATTGGGTTCGTGTCGTTCGGTTAGTATCCAAATAGAGCAGCATTCGAATTTGACTGTTTCGAGTTTCAATGTTCTTGCTTTGCGCATGCACTTTGGGGAAAAACGGCTTTGACTTTAAGATAGATAGATATAGAATGTGTTTCGGATTAAATAGAAATTCCGACAAGTGTATTAATTGATATATCAATTTTAATTATTAAAAATAAATGGTAGAAATATGTAGGTCAGGTACCTACATAGTTACTTCAGTTAAGGCTAGATTTAAACTATATACATACATGTACTAATCTACTTACTCTTTTACCAATTAGATTCTGCATTTTTAAATAAGTATTCAGTGTCTGTCGTTTGTAATAGGTACTTAAGGTTCTTTCTTTCCATTTTGACACGAAACTCTCATTGTGGACTTTCTAGTTGGTTGAACAAAAGAAATAGAGACTTCACATAAAAATAGACAATAGCGTAGCGTAGGTAAACTGAAATTTATTTTCAATGATAAAATCTTAGCTTCTCACATTCGAGAATAATACTCACATTTAAGATTAAATAACAATGAATCTAAGTAAACATTGTAGTGTAATTGTAAAAGCTCGTGCCGTACCACATGATAATAGAAAATAGACCCGTTGGTACCTAACTACCTACACCCTTTGAAGTAATTCGACTATAATGCACAAAGAGATTTGATTAACGGACTAGAACAGAACTTCTGTCGAGGTTTGGATTACATACGAGTGCGTTAATGTGCTCGTTAATTATAATAGAGGAACACACATTAGGCCGTGCCACAATCTATAGTAGTTTGTCATTTTTATATAAGTACTAGCTGCCCTCCGCGGTTTCACCCGCGTAACTCCCGATCCCGTGGGAATATCGGGATGTAAGCTATCCTATCTCTCAAGTTGGATCGAACTGCACATGGTGTGCGAATTTTATTATAATCGGTTAAGTGGTTTAGGAGTCCATTGAGGACAAACATTGTGACACGAGATTTATATATATTATGATATTAAATTTAAGAGAAAAACGTTTATCATAATACTTTTGAAACTCACACGATTTGTATTCATATTAACTATTTTCCCGTCTTAGTCGCATTTAATTTTTCTTCGTATCTCTCTTCTTGTCTTATCTCTCTTATCTCGACGTTTTGACTTAGTTGCAACAGTCATGGTCGATAAGACACTGGACCGGTGACAAGCGTAGTTATATCATGTGATAATAGTTGAGGGTAGTAACCGAGGGTAGGTCGACTACCCCCGATACTAGATTCTATTAACAGATCATTAAAAATACTATTATTCAAAATGTTAATGAGATTTTTGTTTGTTTCAAAACTTTTTGTTGGTTAGAACCGTAAGCGTCTTATTCATATAAATATAATAATAAGAAATTGTAATATTTTCTTTGGTAAGAAGTAATTCAATTTTAACAAAATGAAGCGTGACAACGGAGGCAGGAAATAACAAAACAAAATTTCAAATGAAAGTTTTTCAATTAGTGGAGCTGCGACACCGTAGGTACGGTGGATTCAGTACGGCACGATCACGGGCACGATCTTATTATTGTGGTGAGGATAATATGATAACTTATCTACTAATAAATAAAGGACAAAACCCGTAATTGGCTTTACCAAGAACAAAGTATTCTTAAATATATTTTTTATCACAGTTGCTCATAAAGTGGTAAGACCCACTTAAACCGCTTTTAGGCTCATAATGCAACGTATTATACACGCGTGCGATAAAAAAAATCCAACTAGTGCTAAAATAATACGTTATCCCGATAAGTTAAATACGTATCTTACTGCTAATTACATGTTAGGTAGATGAAACATTCTTAATTTATCTGGGTTATACTGTTTTGATGTATAGAAAAAAGGTTGTCTCTAAAGTCTGATAACGAACAATAATTTTACGTGATAACGTCTTTGAAAACAATTAAAAATTGAGTTTTGTTTTTTCTTTAGGTACATAAATATATTTTTTCTTTACCATTATATTCTGTTTTTAACCGCCGACGCAAAAACAAATGAAAAAAAACCTTAAAAAAATATTGTATGTCAGACGAGGCTGTATAGGTTAAAAGTCTTTTGCCTAGCCTTTCGGGAGTGTAATTAACAAAAAATAGTAAACATAACCTAAAATTCTTTTTTTTTTTATTATTTTAACAAGTCTTTTTTTTATTCGCAACTGTGATAAAAAACGTCGTACGATACACGTGTGGATTAATCATGCCATCTCGGCTTTTGCCACGCTCGCGTTCCGCTCGCGCGTCATAAACCGCCTCTATGCAATGATCAACTTTCCACACTTGTATCGCAATGTACTAATTTATTCATAAATTTCGGTTTTTTAATACTATTTCTCGTCGTAATATATAAATACAGCAGCAATAACTGCAGGGCAGGTAATATATTAATAAAACTTGCATTATTTTTAGTGTTCTACATGACCACAGGAAACTCGAATCGAGTAGAATCTTAGACTAAAGCTCATGGAGGTATCCTGGCACTCTAAAATTTGCTGTTATAATCCTTGCTGTATTAATTATTGAATTTAATTGAAGATTTATTACGTTATAAAAAATATTTGAGTGCAAACCATATCTTTTATGAAAGTGGACATTGTCCTTTAAAAATACCTTTTTCCTTTCGGTCCTTTAAAAAATACCTTTTCTAAAAATTACATTTTGGTTTCTCAATAATATTTAATGAGTTTTAGCGGAAATGAGACGAAAATATCGCTCTCTATTTTAATTTCGATGTACTTACTCGTATTAATTTTAATTTACGTTGAATGGTTTGTTACCGCTGTTTGCAATGTCCTGCAATATTTATTTAATTATTCATATTGTAATTTTTAACGTTATTGTGTTAGGTAAGATAGTTTTTTGGGAAAGAAAATATTACTCGTTGGTAGTGCAACTTTAATCACAACCATTAAAAAGAAAGTTGTTGATATCAGTCGTCCTGATATTACAAAAATAAAGCTCCAACACCCGTTGAACACAAGTTACATGCTATTGCAATAATGTACCTACATACTCGTAGGTTATCTAGATAGGTGGAGGTAGAGGTTCTCACAATGTTAGGAACTCGAAGTTCTCGGAATATTGCATGCTTGCATCCAGAGACGTGACTTAATATATCTACGTTCAGCTTCACTTTGTAGAAACGTTGTATCCCGGGTCGAGATCGTATTTCTAATACTTCCTAAACTTTTAGAGATCAATTCTCCCTTTTGAGTTAGTAAATAGAGAGAGATAGATAGATAGATAGATAAGCAGTTTATTTATACAACACACAAAACATTAAAAAATATAAAAAAAGACAAGAAAGCTAAAAATCGCTAAATATCAAAAAGATATAGTTTTAGTCTTATATTTATAGATGGTTAGTATTAATAATAATAATAATAATAAGCCCCCTAAAATCCAACCACACGCCCTGATCGAACACCTGATCATCGTGGGGGGCGGGCAACATAATTTACATCTACTGGATGGCTAACGTGGCACTGGTAACCCAAATAAAATGGAGAAAAGACAGCAAAAGAGAAAACGTTTGACGCCGCTACCTGGAGGTTACCGTCAGGGCACACTTGGAGCCAACGCTGAGTGTTGCAGTGGACGAGCCGTTGGTGGTAGAGAGTTGAGACGGCGGGCTCCTACCGGGTCACCCGAACAAAGTGACAGCCGACCAAAATCATCATTATCATCCCCTAAATCTTTATTTTCCTCAATTCCTTCTTCTCCACCTTCATATCTTAACTATAATCTGAATAAATCTCTTCCTTCTCCGTCCTCATCAATTCACTCAACCAATTCAGCCGTGAATGTTGTGCAGGAGGCAATAGCCGATAATCCAGCACCCACCACTGGCCGAGTACGCGCGCCGCGACTTAAATGGACGCAAGAAATGAATGATGTCATTTGGCGCACTTATCTCATTATTACAAACCTTGAGACGAAACCACGTGGATATTTAGATCCACTTTACATTCAGTTCAAAGCTAAATTTCCCCAAATTAATGTATCAAAACAGAGAATAGGTGATCAACGTCGTGCTATAGTCAGAAACCAATTGATTCCCCCAGCTACCCTACAATTAATCAAAGAAGAAGCTGCAAATAGTCTTCAAAATACCAATACAAGTTTATCTCAATCACAATCAGTCAATATAGGAACACAACAACCAACTAGTTCTCGAATGAGTTGGCCCGACGATATTAACGAAGCAATAATGAGAGAATATTACAAAATTACTAATCTAGAATCAAACAGATCAGCATACAGACAACCACTACACAGAGCTATTATAGAACAATTTCCTCACATATCGCATGTATCAGAGCAACGCATAGCAGACCAAAGGAGAGTTATTGTCAACAATAAACTTATTACTAGCGAAAGATTGTTAACTATAAGAGATGAAGTAAGAATGTCTCTTAACTCAGAAACTACTGAACAATCATTGCCACCTACTAGCTTTGAAATAGACTCAACAATAAACACACTCAGCAATTTGGTCGAACCATCACCCGATACTGCCACATTAGATTCAAACAACAGTACCCATTTGACAGACTCAGAAGACCTCGACGACAAAATATCCAAAACATTTGAAGAAACCTATGATAAACTTTCACATACTAACCCAGTTCAGCGCCCTTTTATACCAAAGCAGAAAACTTCTAAAAGATTTGCCCATATAATTTCATATTTAAATACACAAGTAATACCAAAATACGACTCTACTGACAACGATTTTATCAAAACCCAAACTATTATATATTCTGCAGCATATACAGCAGCGTTGTGTAATGGATCTAAAATCAAAGAACTGGTCCAGACTCCACCATCTGAAACACCAAACAACTACAGAACCGATAAAAGACCTAATTGGTTAAAGAGGCTAGATAGAAAAATATCAAAATTAAGGAAAGCGATAGGCAGATTTACTCAATACATTCAAGGGAACAGAAGCTTAGGACTAATAGCGAATATAGAAAGGATTAAAAATATATATAAAACACACTCTAGTTACGAAGAACCTAATAGAACAGACAATCAATTTCTAGATACATTAAAACAAAAACTTAACTCTTTCAGTAGCCGCCGGCGTAGATACCTTAATTGTACTGAACGAAAAAACCAAAATGCCCAATTCACTAATAACGAAAGACAGTTTTATAGAAATTTAGCCAATAATACCACTAACCTACAAACTACAGACACAACATTATCTAACGCACCCCCAAAAGAAGACCTTCATGAATTTTGGTCAAATATCTGGGCTACACCAACACACCACAATCAAGATGCCGCATGGATAGAATCAGACAGACAAAACATAGACAACATACCAGACATGGATTTTGAATTCATCCCATTAGACGTATTCAATAATGTTTTAAAAAGTACTCACAATTGGAAAACCCCTGGTACAGATCACATACATAACTTCTACTATAAGAAATTTACCTCTTTGCACCCTACCCTTTACCATCACATCAATAATTTCCTTAAATATCCACAGACCATACCCAGTTTTGTAATGCAAGGCATAACCTATCTGATTCCTAAAGACGCTGACTTAACGAACCCGGCAAAATACAGACCGATCACCTGTCTGCAGACCATTTACAAAATAATAACTTCATGCATATCACAAGTAGTTTACAAACACCTTACACAGAATAACTTACTAGCAGAAGAACAGAAAGGATGTCGCAAGTACAGCCAGGGTTGCAAGGAGCAAATTACAATTGACTCAATAGCAATGAAATACACCTCTAAAACAAAGACTGACATGTGCACCATGTACATAGACTATCAGAAAGCGTTTGATTCCGTCCCACATAGTTGGTTATTATACATCTTACAACATTACAAAATTCATCCTAGTTTAATAGAGTTTCTTCGAGAAGTAATGCAGCATTGGGTAACCAAACTCAGATTAGGTAAATTCTTAGAAACTGATGAAATTCCTATCAAACGAGGTATTTTCCAAGGGGACGCACTAAGCCCTCTTTGGTTTTGCCTCGCATTAAACCCTCTATCTAATTTGCTCAATTCTACTGACGCCGGTTTACAAATAGTCTCTCAAAATTCCGAGAATACACAGATAACCCACCTTATGTACATGGATGACATTAAGCTGTATAGTAACTCCGTACCATCTCTACACAACCTAGCAGACGTCACTCAGATGTTCTCCAATGATATTGGGATGACTTTCGGCATCGATAAATGCAAAACATACACATTCCGAGAGGGCAAGTACATAGAGAATGAACCATACACTCTAACTACTGATCAAACTATTGAACCATTAGATGAAAATAGCACTTACAAATACTTAGGCTTTCACCAATCCAACCAAGTTCATCAGAAGCATGCAAAAACACAGCTCACTAAAACCTTTAAGCACAGATTGAATATTATTATGAAATCACAACTTTCTTCTCGTAATCTTGTAAAGGCAATTAACACATATGCAATTCCAATACTTACATATTCTTTTGGTATAATTAATTGGTCCAAAACCGACTTAAATCGATTACAGCAGATGATCAATACGACCTTGACCAAACAACGTAAGCACCATCCACGATCTTGTGTGCAAAGATTAACACTTCCTAGAGAAGAAGGTGGTCGAGGCATTATTGACATAAAAAACCTACATAATAAACAGATTACATCACTTAGGAAATATTTCTTTGAAAGAGCCGAAAGTTCCCTTCTACATAGGATAATCACAGATTCAGATAGACGTTTCACACCTTTGAATTTACTCTCCAAAGACACACAACCCAATGAGCAGATCACCAGCAATGCAGATAAAATAGCTGCATGGCAGCATAAATCTTTACACGGGAGGCATCGCTCCGACCTACTGCAACCACATGTCGACATGAAGGCGTCGAACGCATGGCTGCAGCGAGGCGAGCTGTTTCCTGAGACTGAGGGTTTTATGCTTGCCATACAGGACCAGGTCATAGATACTAAAAATTACCAAAAATTCATAATTCGTAGACCAGATGTTCAAGATTCATGCAGACGTTGTCACAGCGCTCCAGAAACAATTCAACACATCACAGGTGCATGTAGAGCCATCGTACAGACCGACTACAAACATCGACATGATCAGGTTGCCGCTATCATTCATCAATACCTTGCACACCAATGTAAATTTATTACAGAAAAGGTTCCTTATTATAAGTACATTCCAGAAGCTGTTTTAGAAAATAATACATTTAAATTATATTGGGACAGGACAATCATCACAGATAAAACAGTATACAATAATAGACCGGACATCACCCTTTTGGATAAAATAAATAAAAAGGTATTCCTTATAGACATCGCCATCTGCAACACACATAATCTAGTCACCACACATTCCGAAAAAATTGCCAAATACACTGAACTCTCTATTGAAATAAAAACTCAATGGCAAGTTTCTCAAGTTAGAACAATCCCAATAGTAATTTCAAGCACAGGCGTCATCCCTAAAACACTTCATACTGGTCTCAATATACTCCATATCACACCATCCATATATCTATTGTTACAAAAGGCGGTTATTCTTAACACATGTCGTCTAACTCGCAAATTTTTAAATTCTCTAGATTGTTGATAGGTCATATAACTCGCACTTGGCTTCGGCCCGTGCTTTTTATCCCTCCAACGCGGGGAGAAACAAATTCTGTTAAACAACAATAATAATAATAATAATAAATCATTTATTTCAGAAAAAAGAACATTTACATATTATTTTCCATATTAAGTAGGTACATATTATAAATTAAATTAAAAATAAGATTAAAAATTAAATTAGGTAGCATATTATTATTTATCCTAAAATACATAGGCGGGGTCAGTCTACTTGGCAGTGGAAAGCGATGTAGCATGCATTATCCTCCAGTGCCCAACAAATGGCCCGTCCACCCGCTCTGAGACCGAGCACTGGGCTGAGTATTGGTACATTGCATATTGCATTGCATATTTTGCATATTGGCGAAAACGTCAATTTTAAATTCAAAGATTCTAAAGTAAATGTTTTAAGTCTTTTATTGTTTTTTTTTTTATTTGGACGAAGCAGGCTATAATGAAATAAATTGAATTGCTGATGAAGTATTTCGCAATAAACGAGCGGTGCCGAATCTCACCCCCACGTTAAATTATTTTTAAATGCTAGCAATCGACATTTTACTTTTTAAGTTATTTAGGTACAATTGTGAATGAAGGTCTAAATTTTGAGTAGGCGAGTAGCGCGTTTGTTGAAGCACTTTGACTCTTATCTGTCTCATCGCCTGTGAAAAAATATTTCCTGGTTTCGCTTAGACCATAATTTGTGAAGCATACTGCTAATGTCGGTCCGCAAAGGCAATAAAAAGATAAAGGCGACCGGCGAGCGACGAACGGAGACAATAAAATGAGCTTATCGTTACAAAGGCTGTACTCCACCTGAAACTCCTTGTACTACCTCCAGCTGATTTAATTGCAGGATTTCCAGTTATTGCCGAAACAGCGAAACACTGACGCATTTATTTCAGGGGATATCCACTTCGGTTTGTCGTCCAAGGTTGAGCATCAAGCATGCCCAAGTCTTATCTTTTATTGTCTTTATCCTAGAATAATAACTCCCTGGTGTCTTTGAATTTATACTAATTTCTGAGTTGGTATTCTCTGTAACTAAACATTCCAAATAGTTGTACGAGTACGGAATAGGAAATGAACGCAAACTGGAAAATTAGAGCACAAATACTAAAAATACAAAGAGGCTACAACGTTGGGTAATAATTTCGTAACAAATGTATACCAAATAATACAAATTAAGGTAGTAAAGTTGAAAATAAGAGTTGAGATGAGGCCTACATGTAGCGTCATGCATGAATAACAAAGACATAGTATACCTTTACAATTTACTTCGTAAAGAATAATACCTAGTAATATTAAAATGATCCAAAAACTTTTCGAAATGAGATGTATGTTATGAATACAAATACTTTATTCTTTTCTCCACCTTTTTAAACCGCAATCGAGTTAACCAAATATTAGTTCAGAAAATGAAACAGGTAGGTAAGTATACCCACGCAACTTATTTTAAAAGTTTTGAATTTTTCTTCTTAAAATTGAGTGATTAATTTTTCAAAGTTAGTATAAGCTACGAAATACTCTTATATTAATTCGTCTATGGTACATTAAGAACCTTTACGTTAGTTGTTGGCGGGCGGGGAGTCAAAACGGTCTAAGTAATATCAAGTTGCATAACCTATTGCAGTTTGCAGATTTACCCTAGTTTTCCACAGTATGTTACTTTCAATTTTAAAGCGTCTCATTCCATTTGGCACTGGGGTGATTTCTTTACCTCAAAGCTAACTGCTTTTAAATGAGTACTTAAGATAAATCTTTTTCTATATTGGCGTAGAGAAGAGATTTGTTCCTTTCCACGGTTATTGCTTCCTATTTGTAGAAAAAAACTCGTTAGGTAACTCAAATCAACTAGGTTATGATTTACATCAGTCTTCTTTGCTTTACTATTACTCTTGGTTGATATTAATGCAATATCGCGCTCTCAATTATACCGACCTACCGAGCGAAACCTCTCTTATTATTTTTCCTCTGTCTGTATGTATGTTGGTACTTCTCTACGGCTTGTATTTTGAAATCATTTAGACAAAAGTTGGTTAGTGGATTTTAAGATCTTATAGACTTTTTGGCGTTGATTTTTGATGGAGGGTCAATAAGGGGGCTACTGATGATATCTTCGCCTCATGAGATTTAATTCCAATTTTATTTGAGAGATAGTAACATCAAGTTTGTCTCATAAGAAATTGGTGAATATCTGATGAGTAGGTATCTTTAAAGTTCAGAGTGATAAGCAAAATAGCTCATATTATTATGTTATCAAGTCACGTCTAGGTAGAATCAATTAACTTAACAACATACAAAGATATAAAGCAATGTTACAGTCGAATTCAACATTAACACAATACAGAGTAAAAGCAATAGAAAACAAATGGTTGAGTGGGCACGCCTCGTCGTTTATCAACACGGATGTTGGCCCGTATCGATGATGATCAGCGAATTTCCATCGCTTTTCTACAAATGGAAAACCTTTTTTGTTTGTTTTTACGCGTCACAGCTTTTTATGTGATTTTAATACATACCTACTTGGATTTTACTGTTAACTTTAGATGTAACGAACGAATAGCCAACTGTGTTTTGTGCCCTTTTATACTGATTGTTGGAAACAAAGTGAACAATAGAGTTCTAAGAAACTTATATAATATTCCGTCATTACCATTCCAAGGAAGGTTTCGTCGTGATGCTGCATATTAAGTGTCAAAGTTTAAATCAACTAATTGGGAGTTCTGATGGGCGATGTCTTTATCTTTATGTTTTAATTCAAATAATTTCAGCTACGTCTTATTTAGGTAAGAGAGCCGGCCTTTACAATGCTGAAGTAGAGCTTCAACCTCACAATGCTTATTATGTAAATCACTTCCTGAACTCTGTTCGTTCGTAATCATTGCTTACAGTGGGTACCTACCTAGTTAGTTGCTTGTTTTTTGAAACTCATTCTTTCTTACCCAAAGGTTGTTACAAAATATATACTAACTACACTTTATTTAGATATTTATCCACAGTTAATTTTATTTTCATAAATTTAAGAATGTTGACAAGGTCCTTTAAGGTTGTTTAGAATAAATAACACATCATACTTAGTACCTTGAAAATTCATGTTTCAGTTTATACTATGTTCACAATCGTACAAAAAATATTTACACGAATGAGAAGTTCCGAAAAGAGATTTCGGAGGTCGGTTAAAAACAACTTGTAGGTAATGTTGCCATCAAAGTTTGTTATTCCGAGTGTAGGTATATTATACTACAAACCGTACACACGTAAATGCTATAAACAACTAAGTATACTTACGAGGCCGAATAAACGAAGGTTCGATGGAGTTCAGAACAACTTCGTCTTACTCTTCTTTTATTATACGTGTATGTTAAACTGATGATAGTGATTTATGCGACGGATCCCATGAGATTCGTGGCTCGTTCGTCGTACCTACAGATTTCTATTAAATAGTAAGGAGTTCTTTGTGGAACCTCAGTAATCCCTTTTAGTGCGATAAAAAGGGTTTTTATCGTAGTTGAGTCAGCAAAGTGTATGTAAATGTGAATTCGCTGGATTTTCCGATATGAATAAAGCGAAGTTGACAGGTTAGGTCATTTCTTTTTATCATTATAAAACCGAATGGTGATTGCTGTGGAACTGAAGAGCAGGCACTCAGCTGCGCCTTGAGTATAGGCTGAATGAACGAACGGATTGAGAAAACAAAGGCTCAATTTTAGCTTCTGTTAAAAATACTTTCTGTGTTGTGTTGTAATAGGCACCCACAGTACCTAGCTATACGTATTTTGAAAACTTATTCATTTCAAAAGAAAATATTTATAATATATAAGAAGTATAGGTATAATGTTTACAATTTAACAAAGATATTAAATGACAAATTAAACGCGCGAATGACGAGACCTTTACCTGCGAAGGACAAAACCCTGAGGCAAAATCCAACTTGCCAATTAGGTACACGATAGCAATGAACATTGAACATCAGTCGGTACCTACCCATAATACGTTTAATTAGAATTCTGCTGGGCTTGTTAATTCAATACGCAGGATCTAATTTAATTATCGCTGAAATCAAAGAAGTACTTATTACTTTGGTGTAAGTAGAAGTAGATGATAGACAGCGGATATAATCCTATTTTTAGGTTTCTCAACAAATCATTTTGATCGAGATTCATTTTAATAATTTTCATACTTATAAAACTTCCCTGGTTGACAGAAGACCCTCGAATATTTCGTTTACAATAAAAAGAGATCTTTTTCTATGTCCCCTTGGGTGAACAAAGAAAACCTTTCTATATACATATTACATATAGGTACTTATTTATATCTTCAATAGTTACTGTCCAATGGTTGAATAAAATTGATTTTGGTCTACAATACCTAATAGGTACGTAAGTAGGAAGTTCTAACAGACAGAACGCCTACTACCTACTTACTTATCTGTCTTTCTGTTTAAATGTCACTCAATAAATCAAACATAACATAAACCTATACATCACAATTCTATGATTGCGCTGCCTCTTTCATTTACCTTTGTGCAAATTCCAATTTTCCACGTCGAATGTTCTCCGAATACGACTTGTGACAGACAGGCACCAAGATGGCAGTTAAATGTTCCCATTTCCTCTTTTACTCGGAAATATAATAGGTTTTGGATGTACTTACCAATCTAAAAACTAAAGTTACTTCCTGTTCTTATTAGACAATTTCACCACCTGTAAATATGCTCTTTACTTTACTTGTATTTAATTAGATTCTACAGAATTAATTTCAGTCATGTTTATTTATGGACCTAAATATATTTATACATTGCGTGTATTTCTAGATTTTGTCTATAATATCCTTGGTAAAATGGAAATGGAAAATACATTTTACACAAAATAAATCAGTGTTCATTTACGCTCGACACACACAGGCAGGTTACTGAATATCAATGTCCACTGATGCATTCATCGTTAATGTAATTCCTACGAATTTGTCCGAAAATGTGGGTGTAAAACTGTATACCTAACGCGAATAAAACAGAACTATGTATGATGGCTGCTATCGATTTGTCGGAACACACAGTATTCTGTAAGCATTGAACGTATCACATGGAACGAGCCAATATCGGTGAAAGCAGATGTTACCTCGTAAATGGCTAACTGTCGTTTTTGCTCCTCAATAGCCGATCACATAAAAAATATATGATTGAGTGATGATGGTCGAGTGTTTACTACTTACAAATTGTCTTTTTTACGTTGTTAATGGACATCGTATACATCTATAAAGGTGTGTGTTATGTGCAATGCACAAAGTTAGACAACGTTGATGTTATTGTCAAAGTGGCGTAGGTTCTTTGAGTTAGTTAAATCTATTTGGTCCTGTTAATGTGGTATTGTTATGACATACATATCTCTTGACTAATCTACAAAATTTTGCACCGGTGTGTGCATAGTAGATAGACAGGTAATTAATCCATTTGTATTGATATGAATAACTTAAAGTTATAAATAAACTTTACCTTCTAACTTCAAATTCACTCGAGTGCGAAACGAAAACGAACGACACATCTCAAGAGCCCCAGGGCTCTTAAGCCCAGTGACGTCATCAAGATTTCCAATTTACTCCGAGTTATTCTGAAGGATAGGGGTTTTATCTCCTATTCATCGTACTAACAAACTTATCGCATTTTGGCATTAAATAGAAATTGTCACTTTGATATTTTGAACTACGGCGATTTGTGTTCGGCGCTGGCTGGGGCTGGGCCCGAAACCAATTTCGTTCTCAGACGATATTGGAACGATGCAATTTGGTATAGCAGGATAAGCTGTTTGAATCACTTTTATAACTCGATTAGTTAGCGTAATTTTATGAAAATAGTGTATTGATTGCGACCACTAAACTTTATTGAAACCACGCTACGGAATAACGTGGTATATCTATTACTAGTTGCACTCCGCGGTTTACCCGCAGAAGTCCCGATCCCGCGGGATTTTTTTGCGCTCCCCGGTTTACCCGCAGAAGTCCCGATCCCGCGGGAATTTCGGGATCAAAAGTATCGTATGTTCTTCTACATTCCCTAAACTACTACTATGCTTATTTTCATACAGAGTTAAAGCAAACAAACAAATGAATAAACAAGCTTTCGGATTTATGAAATTAGTTAGGATATAGCTATAAGTACCTATATGATTACATATAGGTACGTTTATTAAAAAGGTACTACCCAAATGGCTTATATTCGTAACATAGCAACTAAGACTAGCTTTGACTAATGTCCAAGATCCGGTTGCCTTGATTAAAGGGATTAGTGAATAGGAAGGTATAGGTACCTACCTACCTCCAACTATGTAGGGACGTCAGATGTTTCTCACAAAGGCAGGTACTTACTTAGTCTCCTTAAAGTAGAGAAGAAAGTATAACTCAATAAGAGTATAAATCGCCTTTTACTCTCTTTAAGGTTTATTTCCTTTATTCGTTCGGTTCTTTTAATCTTGTAAAAGCTATTTGACTATAAATAAATGTCTCCCGAAAGGCCTAAACGTGAACCTATCAGTTACTGGTTAGCGTTGAAAAATTGTTTCGAATACGTAAGTATTGTATTATCATTCCCAGAACATCTTTGACTGTCAATAGTTGGCATTGAGAATAATATTACGGGCCTGTTATCAAGATAAAAGGAAGACCTAAATAAACCAAGATACATATATTGCAAGTTCAATGAAAGCTTTTAAAGTACCATCTTAAGCAAAATACGTGAACTTACCTTACCTAGGTACTTGTAATACTTTGTGTAAGCCTATGTAAAAACTTGAGATAACAGCGATTTTCCTTGAGGCAAAACAAAAAATTACACACTATCCATTTTATTTTATACATACCTACTTATTTCTTCAATTTACCTACTTTACCTTTTTCCAAAAAATTTCCTCTTATTTATACCTAACATGGTTTTTCATTTGTTGGAAACATTGGGAACAAAAATAATACAATATACTTACTTATAAACTTTCTGTTTTATAGTAATTACATTGCTATTTCTTACTGTATCCTTTTAAATTAATTATTACAATCCTTGTGGCAACAGTAATGAAATTGCAGAGTTCACAGCACAAGCTAATTAAAAGTTTACAAAGTAACTTTGAAAATGATTACAAAACAAATTAACGATGGCTTGCCATGACGACTGCGTTTAGTTTTATCGTTTGTTATTGTCGTGTCTTAGGGCGAAAAACGACTATCTATTCATTTTATAGCTGCTGTGGAAGGCTTCATTATGACTATCGATCATATTAATTGTGCATTTTCTATTCTACGTTATTTATAATTTACTAGCTTTTGCCCGCAACTTCGCCCGCTATTTTAAACTCTTAGGGCTATAATTTCCAAAAAACCCCTTAGTGGATGCCTATTCTTTGCAAAGAACACGCCCTCCAAATTTCATGCCTCTATGACCAGCGGCTTAAGCTGTGAGTTGATATATCAGTCACTCAGTCAGAGAGTCAAGTCAAGATTTTGAAATAATATTAATAGATTAATGTGTAGCATGACGCTCAAAGTGATGGTTATAAGATCACATTGAATCGTCTTAAAAATGTGTCCTCGTTGAAGACACGAGAAACTTATTGAATATTTGCCGTCTGCGCCCGCGTACTGCGCGCTCCGGATGTTCACTGTCTTGTTGTTGTATTGTGCATTAGTCCATTGAAATGTTACATTTTTTTGGGCTTAGCGTGCATTTGTCAGAGGACGCAATTTTATTTTTTAGATATCAAGAGGGGGTTAGTCTAAGCTTAAATCCAAGTTTGAGGGATTGTAGCTCTTGTCCCACGGCCGCCATCTTGGAAAAAGGGATTTAAATGGTTTTTATGGTTTATCTGACAAACTATAGGTCTCACAAAAAATACTACGAAACATTTTTTGTTGCAAATATGATTATCTACAACTTTTGTCAAGTAACTTTTAGACGTAGAACAAAAACCAAAAAGTTATAAGCGAAAATTCATGAAAAATTGAGTTATTATTTTTACTAAGAATACCGATTTCGTAGCACCATGGGAGTAGCCCAGGGTTTTCAAGGATGTAAACTCAGGTAGAGACTACGCTCGGAGGGTCTAAAAACGTATAAAAATGATTACATGCACTTTTTCGATGTTTACCTTTTTGTGTTAATTTTCAGAAGAAGAAAAGTAAGAATATTTTGAAAATTATAAGTCCTATCAATATATTTTTAAGACAATTATTGTAGACAATTTACTGAAGAATATATCGGTTATTAACAGTTTTGTTATATCTTTAACTGTTTTTATGATAAAATAAAAAAACTGTAAGGCTGATACAAAACAGGTTCGATGGGGCGTAAAAATCACTTTACAGCTTTTAAACTATAAGTCCGATCTACATACTTCTGAGGTAAATGTTGTAGTGAATTTGATGAAGATCATATTGCTCATTGGCAGTTTGGTTATAGCTTCGACCGTTTGCATAAAAAATGCAAAAAACTCAAAATTGGCACACAAAAGGGGGGGAAAGAGGGGGAAACAATCGCCATACGACTTGTTTCTACTTCTATATCTTATTATCTATGTAAAAGCTACCTGCATGCCAAGTTTCATGCTTTCAGCCAGATGGGACCGTAAAAAGAGCTAAGGAATCTGAGTAATGGATTTTTGTTTATAACTTTTTTATTTTTGGTTTACGACTAAAAGTTACTTAATAACAGTTGTAGATATTGTTATTTGCAACAAAAAATGTTAAGTAATATTTTTTGTGAGACCTATAGTTTGTCAGATAAACCATAAAAACCATTTAAATCCCTTTTTCCAAGATGGCGGCCGTGGGACAAGAGCTACAATCCCTCAAACTTGGATTTAAGCTTAGACTAACCCCCTTTTGATATCTAAAAAATAAAAAAGCGTCCTCAGACAAATGCAACCCCAAATGTAACTTTTCAATGGACTACATGTATTATATCTAAAAACCTTCCTCGTTATTCACTCTATCTATTAAAAAAACCGCATCAAAATCCGTTGCGTAGTTTTAAAGATCTAAGCATACATTGGGACATACGGCGAAAAGTGACTTTATTTTATACTATGTAGTATGTATGTAGTGATAGTGATAAATGGGTCAATAAATAGTACATTGCAAATGGGTTGCCTAAAAAATTTCAGTTCAGATTTTGTTTTTTTTTGTTTTTAGACTTTTCACTGGTTTGGTCAATAGACAAATTCTGTACCAATAAAATACATAATATTTATTTTAACTTTAATTACTTAATTAACCAGACCAGTGCAAATTACTAGTATCAATTTACCTGCCTACCCAAGAGTTGTGGAAAAAATAGTCAACCTATCGTTTGCATATTTTATAGGCTTCATACTTTGTATTGGTATGGAATTTGTCTCTTTAACAAGCCAGTGAAAGGGTTAAAAAACCAAACGAAAAATTAAATTGTTCATTAATCATATTCTGGACTGAATTGTTTTAGCAACCCAGGGATCTCCGATTATATACATATAAAGTAAAATTACGAGATTTGTTTAGTTATTGTTATTTGCTTGAATATTTTGAAACTTTTGTTTACGTACAATTTACGTACGTCATCGTCATTCAAAATGATAAGTTAATGCGTCAATTGACACTTTATTTGACGCAGCATCAATTAAAGATAACCTAATTTTGCCGTTTTCTAGGACATAATGATAAGAACAAGAAATATATCAATTATCAATTTCCTAGTAATAGAGATAAGTAGGTAGTTAGGTACCTTTTTAGATTCATCATAATTCAAAGGGTATTTGTTAGTTGTTTGTAATTAATACTTTATACGGACTCGTACCTAATCTACATGGTCTGCTCGTAAGTGTTCGATATCAAATTATCCTACAAACTTTATGCTTTTATGCGCCTCTATGTGCCTTTATGCTGGCAGTTGGTTTCATTTGACCGTGTTTTACTGTTATTACTAAAACAAACAAGGGCACACTGCACGCAGTACTTAATCGAATTGCTATTGAAACGACATTTTATGTACAAGAGATTCTCGTTTAAAATATTTGATTTGAATTTTCATTTCATTAAATTTCCCATTTCGTAGAGACTAGAGAGCGGTTTATATCCCAGCTGTGCGGATGAAACGAATGTTTCGAGTGGGCAGACACTGAAACAAATTTCATTTCCTGTTTTACCTCGTTACATGAAATCTATGAGAGTGCTGAGTTATTTTTCATGAATTCCGAGGTGCTTATTTCATAATGTATTTCTTTAATTTTTTAGGGATTTTTGCAGACAGGAGCTGTCTGCGTTGAGTTGTGAATATTTTATTGAAATTCATTAGTTAGTCGGGTTTTAGCTGCTTTATTATTAGAGATTTTACTTAATAATTATGCTTCTGTACAGTGCCTAGAGTACCTAGTTAGTTGAATAATAAGTAGGTATAAAATCTCAGTTTAGCTCGAGTTATATCTAAGTAGGTATAATGACGTATCGATTGAGCACAGATCGTCATTAAGGGCCCTCGCCCACGGCGACTTTTTGTAGCGATGCAAACGCGCGTTTCATAAACGCGCGACAGCATCACTACTAACGCGCGTTAGTCGCATTTGCAACGCGCTGCATACGCAATGCCAACGCGCTACAGCATCGCGACTGTATCGACGCAAACGCGCGACCGTGTCGGCAAAACGTCGAATAAGTCATACAAACCGTACTGGATCGCGTTTGCATCGCGACAGAAGCGCGACGGTATCGCGTTTGCATCGCGACTGAATCGTGGTTATGTGGGCGAGGACACACAGCTAGCGATCGCATCGCGACTGTATCGATGCGAACGCGCGACAGCATCGCCATCTTTTACTCATGTGGCATCGCTACTGCATCGCTACAAAAAGTCGCCGTGGGCGAGGGGCCTAAATTGGTTGTTATCTAAAGTCACGTAAGATAATAACAACTCATAACCAAATTAGGCATATAAACATCAACATTGATAAAGAACTTTGTTTTATATTAAAGGTCGCCTTACTTGAATCAGTACAACTGGTTATACCGATTCAAGTAAGGCTTCCATCAAGCGAAAATATAAATATTTGAATAAATTACACATAAATTGAATACTCATCTGAATACAAAATTAAGTTATGAAAAAATGTTTGCAAGGATCTCCTTCTTATCGTCAATAACCTGATATATTTATTACTATGCTTCGTGTAGTTAATAATTTTTCACATAGTTCTTTTTTAGGGTTCCGTACCCAAACGGGTAAGAACGGGTCCCTATTACTAAGACTACGCTGTCCGTCCGTCTGTCCATTTATTTTACACTAGCTTTTGCCCGCGACTTCGTCCGCGTAGAAGATGAATATGGACCAAGGAATCACGTTGTCCCATACAAACTTTTCCCCCCTTTTTCACCCCCTTAGGGGTAGAATTTTAGAAAATCCTTTCTTATCGGATGCCTGCGTCATACAAAGAACACACCCTCCAAATTTCAGGTTTTTACGATCAGCGGTTTAGGCTGTGCGTTGATCCGTCAGTCAGTCAGTAATTCAGGACAAAGCATTTTATATGTATAGATAGATATGATATGTCAGCGTTTGATCACTATCACACCCACCCGATGGCAGGTGACGATGCGGCCTGGGATGTAGGATGATGTGCAATTGTGCATACTTTACTAAAATTATTTTTTTGTTACTTTCAGGTACATATTTCTGGTGATTAAATATTCGTCTCAGGTAAGAAATATGTTAGCCCATAGATATTATAAAATAAAATAGAGTTATAATAGCTACCATAATCTGTTCTAGAGTAATAACTCATAAACACTGTGATCCACTTTCTTTTATGAATGAACGTTTTAATATAAAAAGGATTATGAAAATTATGAAGTTTACGAACTATAATCTAGCTTGGATTGAAGACGTCGCAGTTGGGTGTAAAGGCAAAAAATTAAAAACGTCTCTTGTAGAACGTAACATTTTCCTTATAGACGTTTAATCTGTTCAATGTGCCATTAGAGTCAGAACTTGGCCCATTCTTACCTAATTTATGTTGGCTGGACTTTTCTTAGGGTTTTGTTCATGCTCCCACTTAAATACATAGTTCGTTTCAAACGAAATCAACTGGAATCTGTGAGAATAATTTATACAACAAAAGTAGTTCATTTTACATAATCGGAAAACATATTTTAAAAATACCTACGCGACGAGTTAAGAACCTCCTCCTTTTCTTGATGTTGGTTTAAACCCAAATATAGACGATATATAAACACTTAATTGCACTAAAAAGAAAACATTATAACATGAGTACCTAGTACAAAATACAAATTAAAACAGGCAATTTTAATATAGGGAAACATCCTAGATTGGCAAAAAGGGCGTCCTTATCGCTGAAGGTACATATAAAAGATCTTTTCCAGGCAACCATAGCATACTGTTCAATAAAAAAAATCGACTTCATTCAAGTTAGGTAACTTGAACATTTCGAAATTGAAACTAGAAATACTGATAACATATAATTATGAGTTATAAAATGATTTCACATTGGACTTACAAAAAACTGAAAGAAAAATTACTTTAAAATTTAACAGTACCAAAGGCGTTTCATCGTAAGTTTCGTTCGTCAAATCTTATTAAAAGTTTTTCCATTAAACATTCTACTAGCTAGGAAAATGCTCAAACAAATTTAATTTTAAATAAATGTCCCCGTTAATATTTAATTCATCATAAATTAAGTCTATAGTCATTAGTCAAATGTAATTTTTAAAGTATTGCATTTAATCATTTACTTGGACACCTATATCAGCTAAAGTACATATACCTACTTTAAATAAATAAATAAAGATGATCTGACCGTGCCCGGTAGTATGCTCCGGAAAATAAACATGTAGTTTAATAACACATGTCTGCTCTATTACATAATAAGTCACCTAAACCTTAACATGTGCCTTAACTTTGTGTTTATCGTGTTCTGTTTCTTTCTGTGGTGTACTAATAAAGTTATCTATCTATCTATCTAAACATGTTTTTGACATGTCCATTAAAAGATTGACGTTTTTTAAAGCATAAATTGTGGGGTAAGGCGTACTATGATACTTTGTCGTACCTTAATGATAAGAAAGAAGCCATAGCTTTGATTGCTCCATTTCAAATACACCTTAAAAATATTTAGGTAGGTATATAAAGGACCAGCTATTTTAGGCAAATCTGAGCGTAGGTTACATAAATTTAAAGGCACATATCGTCGGAGCATATTTTAATCATATAAATTACATACCCATCGGCATTATTTTACCACAACGCTTAATCCACTCACTAAAAGGTATTAAACTAATTAACTCAAATAAATGGTACGACCATAAAAAGGTTCGGACATCATGAAGCTACTGCGACAGAATGAACCACGATCCGTCATTTTATTCCTATTTATCGACACAAAACAGTAGTCAAGATGGCGGCGCCCTGACGTATACATCAAAAATGAAGCACTGTATTGTTGACTTCCTTCAGTCGTTTTCGTTTTGTTACTGACAGGTATACTAAAATAACGAGAAGAAACCACAAAAAAACTCATGGTTTCTTTCCAAAAGGACCAAATTTTGTAGGTAAGGATGTCAAATGTCTACTTTTGTCGAATTTGTTTCTTATATATATTAAAAATATTGTTTATATGTATTTATAAATAATTTGTATAATATATTATCTCCATGTCATGAGTAATTTAATCATTAGAAACTCCAAGAGAAAGAACATGAACCTACTTATACTACATACCCTCTGCTTCAGAAGCTGTGAGGTCATCCTAACCTAGCTAAATTAGAGAGGGACTTCAGAAATTATGCAAATGCAAGCCTTATACACGTGGTCTCGTCATTAAAATGTTACACGTCGTTGACCCCGATAGACAGCCATTTTTATGTTAGTTAAAATGATTTTTTTATAAAAAAGAACAACACCTACGTTCTCTTTCACAATATAGTCTTAGGACACTTTATGATTCGTTTTGTCTAGTTTAGTTTTATCTGGGTATTTAACGAGTCGTTTTATATATTGAAAAAAAAATGGTTGTCTGTAAAGTCGGTTTACGGAAGATAATTTTACGTGATAACGTCATAAGAAAATATTGTAACCATAGCAACGGTGTTAGTGGCTAAACTAAACCTAAATGGCTGAACCGATTTGTATAATTTTTTTGGTATATTCGTTAGGTCTGAGAATCGAACAACATTCTAGTTTTATTTTCTTTTTTTTGCGTGAACGTGAGCGGAACGCGATGACGTCACACTTTTTAGTGAGTACTGCCGGTGTTTATAAATTTATAAGACGTTATCGCGTCAAAAAGTTTTTACCTAAATATTGAACGCAACTTAGTTTAAAACAGCTTTACGTGTAGCTATTCCACACTGTAAAGGTACTGATGATAAATTACGTTCCGATGATCCATCATTGTTGAAAAGATTGATCAGCTTCAAGGTAACCGCGATATAGTAAAATCCTTTCATACGCAGACTCTCAATCACATCCATAATAATTTATTCAGAGCATATAATGTATGATGAAAATAAGTATAACGAGGTTTACTGAGTGGTGCCTATTTCAATTTGATGATAATCCTAAGTACCTCTAGAATTGCTGGATAGAGATCCGGATCAAATAGTTGAAGTTCTTTGCTTATAGATAGTTATAAGTTTTGCTGTTGACCCTCTCGTCTGGGTCCCGTTCGCTACTAACTACTCTTGTGGTATCTAGTAGCCTATAGCTGATGTAGGTACCTACTTTATTATTCAAGTATTTTTTTACGTTTTCCCTCTGGTTTAGTAATATTTTTCCTGTTTACCTCATTTTTAAAAAAGGTATAAAGGTGTAGGTACCTACCGTTTCATTTTTAGATTCGGGAATTGGTTTTGAAACATAAAGTTAATAATATTTTAATTCCGATTTCGATGGATTAGTTAAAATTTACAAGTTAATTTCATATTACACATTTATTAGATTTTTATTATTATTCCTCTAAAAAGTAAGATTGCGCAGGTGTTTCTTGTTTTTAAAAATAATATTGACATAATTACATAGTATAAAACAAAGTCACTTTCCGCTGTCTGTCCCTTTGTAGGTATGCTTAGATCTTTAAAACTACGCAAGGGATTTCGATGCGGTTTTTTTAAATAGAAAGAGTGATTCAAGAGGAAGGTTTATATGTATAATACATGCATAACATAGCCGTGCAAAGCCGGGACGAGTCGCAAGTACTTATTATAACATCAACAGACATTTTGCATGTTTTTAATTTTTAGACTATCCTATTGATTTGTACCACCTTTACTATCCCTAGCACGGGAGCTCGATGCACGGATATCGGTCATTGAAGTCGGTCAGGGTCGTTTTGCTATGCGGTATACATTAAATTGATAGACGGGCCTTTTACTGCAAATATGCATTAGTTACATTTTCATAATATTCCTAACTAGCGACCCGCCCCGGCTTCGCACGGCTATATTATGTATGTATTATACATATAAACCTTCCTCTTGAATCACTCTATCTATTAAAAAATCGCATCAAAATCCGTTGCGTAGTTTTAAAGATTTAAGCATACATAGGGATATAGGGACATAGGGACAGAGAAAGCGACTTTTATTTATACTATGTAGTGATACTATGATAATGTTACATGTTAGATACAAGACATAATATGCCATAGATATAAGACAACCCGTTAGAACAATGGTCACTATGCCAGACTGCCAAGCACAGGTTTGATTCCCGCTTCAGGCAAGTATTTATGCTTAGATATTTGTCTGTGCTCTGGTTGTTTCTATGTATTATAGGTAAGTACATATTTACAAAAAGAAAAGAATATAAACAGTAGGTGTGTCTGTGGTCTAGCGTCCATACCACAAGTCTAGTTGTTTAGCTTGGACTAGATGGCGATGTGTGGAATGTACTGCAATTTTTTTTATTTTTTATTTAATAGGTAGGTACGAGACCGAGACAGATTGTCGTCGTAGAGAAAAATAATATACTGCAAGTTTTGATTAATAAATAGATAAGGATAATTAAGAATCCAGTCATCAAAGGATTGGGGCACAAAAAAAGGTATGCCTACCTCCCTTCTAACTAATTGAGTAGGTACACCTTATCGTTAAATCTTTGCTATTCACCGCACTCTGGTAGAGATACCTTTGCGGATTCTATTTTCCTGCAGAGTCTCAATTATTGTATGTTTCAATAAATGCGTTTTGAAAAAAAAACGTGTGGCACTCTGTGACTGCCGCGGTAAAGCTATTGCATAGCGAACGCTCGGCCGAGCTACATGGTAGGCGGAGTGGGGGAGGTTAGGTTTTATTTTCGTTACGGAATTTCTTGATTCGGTCGCCGCGCTCAAAGCCCGCGATAAAAGCTATCCAATAGCTTAAAAATTCAGTAGGTTATATTAAGTCATTTTACTAGCCATATTAAAAAATATGTGTTGTTTTCCTTGGACTACGGGATCCGATTTAGAATTGCGTTTGTGGAATTATGCGTAGTTGGTATTTTACGTAATTGTTTCTACTAATGTAAGCATGTAATGTGCTTGTAATGTGTGTGTGCATGTAATGTATTCTTTCATGTAAGTACTTTGTTAGAATTAATTATGTGTTTTGTTTTTATGGTACAATAAAGTGTTTATCTATCTATCTATCTAATCCGCAAAACACCACAAAATCTCGAGTTGGTGTTTCGCGTAAGTATATGGTGTTATGCGTCTAAAGGCTCCTGCTAATGGAACTTTAAAAATACCTAGTTCTACTTACCAATAGAATTTCAATTCACGATACTGAGAAATGCTGTACTGTGGAGACATGGATCTGTGAAATATAAGAAACATCAAATATGATTAGAGAACAAAGTATGTAACTAACTGATATAAATATTCAGAGGAAAGTTTGTGTAAACGTTAAACAGTGAGTGGCCGCTATTACAGGCTGGTCTGCTGCCTGGTCGCGTATTATATAGGCTGAGACGAACTGGGTTAGTATTTCTAATCGGTAAACGTACATAGTTAATTAATAAATAAACTTTTTCACAAGTTAAAAAATCAACTATGTTTCCAGTAAATTTTTCTAAACATATTAGTATTTAGATATAAATACGAATTGTTACAAAATATCTAAGAAAATACCTTCTTCCTGAATTTTAATTAATAACTATTAACTGTAGTCTTATACAAATAGAGTCCTTGCCTCTTATACAAGGATAACCCGTACTATTGGCGAAAGTTGATTCTTTATACAAAATTTATTTTAAATTATAATTCATGCTATGACCTCATTGGTGCATGCCTATTGAATAGTACCACAATTTACTTTAAACAGTAGGATTTCTACGGTTTGCAAGCGTTTAAAATCGCTTACCTAGCGTATATATAGAAATTCAAACGGAAAACGAACTAGGAACCCTCATTCTATTCGTCAAGCTAGATCGAGGTACTAGAAATCTTACGTCACTCCTGCGAAACCGATCTAGCTCATCTTAACCTTTGGTGACAGATTAAACTAGGTTTTTTATATACGCAGCCCGAGAGGGCGGGCGGGGCGTGTGGCCGTCTCGTGATGCTCTTTACGAGATTCATGTTTTATTAAACATTCTTCCACCCCACCAACTACAATCTCTCTAAATTAATATATCTAGTATATTTTTTGTGTTATTAAATGAGTATCGTGAGCAACCACTCCATCCCAGAGAGTTGCCCTCCAAAGGTCCCGGTCTTTGCACTCTTTCTCCCAGGTCTCTCTCTTTGGGTCAATATTAAAAGACATCATGTCGCATGTTGTCTTTTGCAACATTTTGATGTGATTTCTTGACAGATTTCGCACGGTGCATTATCCTTACGATACCACCTGGTTTGAAGAACTAGCTCATGAGCGCGAATAACGTCACCAGCTGCTCTACCCTTAACATCTCCGGGCACAGTTTACTTGCAACATATGCGGTAGTTGCAGTCGCTCTTGCGTCGACCTTACTAGCTACGTACGTTATTACCGTATCTCAAGATTGGACACTGCTGAAAACATATTAATATAGATAAACAAGCTAATGACATGAGAATATTTAGCCTAATTATTTATTCCATTTTTAAAATCAGTTCTAGTTTAAAATGGCGTTTAAAATGAATAGAGCTATCCTTTCTATGTTAGGTGCATATACCTATATTTTATTAAGTCAATTTGATTTTACAAAGTAATATCGGTCAGCTTGTCCTAACGCGATGTAGTCATATCGAGACTAAGTCTTATAGCAATCTAGTCGTATCGAGACGTAGTCATAAAGCTTCTAACCCATTTTATCGTGTTTTATAGACTTCGGAATACGAGCAACAAATTGATAGATTTGTTCGGTAAGTTACTTATCTTACCTACACAGAGAATCGCAGCGGGAAGAAGGTAAAACTGTTTTTCCTTAACAAACCAGTTGCTTTGAATGATTAATATACTCTGAACAAGTTTCGAGGTCAGGATGTTCATTAAATCATTGTAATATTAAACAAGTACCTGCGCCCTTTATCGTTCACGAACATTTAAACACCGTAATACAATCCTTTTAGGAAGTGTCGAGCTTTTTTACCCGACTGTGCGATGTATGGGAGGGTTGTGTGTTCATCGCTCTATGCATGTACGTACAGTAAGCAAAGGAGGATAAAAGGGTAAAAGGTGCATATTTAAATTTTTTTAAAAGTTTTATAATGGTTTACTAATTGTATATCCTTCCTTCCGGCTTCCGAAGTATTAGTTATTTCACGCAGAATAATCAAAAGTTATTAAACAAAAAAAAAATAAACAAAATATTCAAAATATTCACCTGGTACCTTCAGTCCTTTGCTTAATTAAACAGTAAGTTTCTTATTTGAATATCGAGGTATATAGTTATACAATATCTAAATAAACGACAGATAATAAGCAGAGTTTGTGTAGAATATAACAGTAAATCGAGTGGGAAGTGGCTCAGAGTGTCTAAATCGTATTTGCTTCTAACAAGTCGTATCATAATATACATATTTTACACAAGCGAGCAATTAAACTGGAACTGTTGCTTAACTAGAAACTATATAAGTACTTTGAGGTTCTGAGGTTACTCAAAACCTTTATCTATATATAGATAATTTCTTTACTTCAAACACCATTTTAAAAGCATTGTTATACAAATGATAGGTCAGCGTTTGAGCATTATCACACCTGCCTAATGGTTGGACATTTTTATTATAAGTAGATTGGGTAAGGGAAAAAAACAACATTCAAAGAATATTTATTCTAACTTGCGATGTGATAATGTTATTTTTAAAATGTACCTATACTTAGGGATATTACTGAATTGAGAACACTCTTCAAAAAGTTCTTAAGAGGTGATGTTTTTTATACAAAAAAAATTAAATATTTATTCTAACTTGCGATGTGATGGTGTTATTTTAAAATGTACCTATACTTAGGGATATTACTGAATTGAAAACACTCTTCAAAAAAGTTCTTAAGAGGTGAGTTTTTTTTATACAAACGTAGTCGATTATTTCCTACCTGGATAATGACACTAGAACCAATGTTTTTGTGGCATGAAACATGACTTTTACTACCTATGATAATTAGAATATGAAAACACAAGACATAGGGGCATGGTTAAGGCAGTTATAGGTTTTATACTACAAAAATATTTACATCTGACGTAGCTCAGTTGGTTAGAGCACTACTGCTTAGCATCGTGGGTTCGAACTCGGAAACATCGAATTTCAGGCGAGTATTTTCAATTTGCTATATGATTCCCAATTGGCTTGATTACAATTCATATACTTTCTCTGCTCTGATAAATTACGTTTATCTAAAGAGCCGTCGAAACACCGAGAAAGTCTTTATCATTTTGTCAACGCAGTTTCATTGATCGTATGCGCATATTCTAGTTAGGGTTGATCTCGTCTAAAGGATGGTACATGATGTACGCATAAATACATATCATGCACAATGTGGGAAGTTTGCGATAATGAAGATTTATTGTACTTATGGGGTGAGCTTTACGACATTCATTGTAATAAGGAAAGGCAACTGACGAATTGGGTTAGTGGTAAACTCATGTTAATAATTTCATCTGTTAAGAGCATACCGGGGGCTCTTTCCATACAAACTATTACAAACGTAGTTAACTGTTTTCTCCCTGGATAATGACACTAGAGCAAATATTTTTGGTGCATAAAACTTATAACTGCCACAACCATGCCCCTATTTTTTTGTATTTTCTTTTTATTTTTTAATCTTAATTTTTATGATATAGAAAATAAAAGAAACCAAAACATAGGGGCAAAGTCATGGCAGTTATAGTTTTATGCAAAAATAATATTTGTGCTAGTGTCATTATCCAGGAAGGAAACAGTCGACTACGTTTGTATGGAAAGAGGGGAGAGGGGGGTGTAAGGTTTTATTTTGTTATGGAATTTCTTGATTCGGTCGCCGCGCTCAAAGCCCGCGATATAAGCTATGCAATAGCTTAACAAATGGTTGTCTGTAAAGTCGGTGTACCGACGATAACTTTACGTGATAACGTCATAATAAAACGATGGAAAATTGAGATTTTATTTGTTAGTCCATTATATTTTTTTCTCCTTTAAATAAGTCTTCTATTCACCCGTCACACCATAACACAAGCTCAGATGAGCGATATAATTATTTAAGTGTTTCTTAAGTTACCATGGCGCGTCTGGTCATATTACAATGACACATGACGTCACACAATATTACCGTGACACTTTTTTATGAATGCATGTGTTCCATCAATTTGTTAGACGTTATAACGTCAAAAAGCTTTTGTATTCTTGCACCCTGTAGCACATAATAATACCCTTTATTCTGTTGATCGTAGCCGATATTAGGTGTCGTAGCATCTCGTAGAGCCGTAGCACACTCGTAGCACCTGGCCGCACGGCACTTACCGCATATTGGCGAACACTTCAGCTTCTTTGCATAAAGAGCTAGATCTAGTGTTTGAAATTAAGCATCTTTTAGTCGTTCTAGGTATTTTATGTCAAATATTTATAAATATGTTTCGTTTAAAACTTTATTATATCAAAAATGTTCTCGTTTTTGATGTGATAACGTCTATTAAATTGATGTAACACCTGCATTCACAAAAAAATGACATCATTGTTCCCGAAGTGTGACGTCATTGTCACGTTACGGTGACGTCATGTCATCAATGACGTCACAAAGCACGCAGCAATATAAAACAAACACGAGTTTTTTGTTTTATATTGTTTAATAATAATATCGCTCATCTGGGTTTGTGATACGGTGACATGTGACAAATAGTAGACTTATAGAGGGTTATTGGAAATTATACTAGCAAGCCGTTTAGGGCTACTTCTGTGCACCTAAACAAACAACTTTTGTTCTACAACTTTTGGAAATTCGAACATTTTTTTGAAAATTTTGAGGTTAGGTTTACTTGAAAATCAGTTGTTCCATACACGGAGAGGTCAGAGGACTGAATGACCTTTGTTTTAAAAAATCTGCTGTTTTTTTCGAATTTACATAACCTCAAAATTTCCATTTTTTTTTTCGAATTTCCAAAAGTCGTAGAACAAAAGTTGTGTGTTAAGGTGCACAGAATTAGCCCTCAACGGCTTGCTAGTATAATTTCCAATAACCCTGTATAAAGGCAAAAAAAATAATAAATGAAAAAAATAAAGGAAAAAAAACAACATCATCAGTGTCTTATGACGTTATCACGTAAAATTATCGTCCGTAAAACGACTTTACAGACAACCATTTTTATATGTAGTTTCCTTTACAATTGTATTGCTCATCGTTCAATTATTTTACTATAGGTGTAGGGATTCCTGCCTGTTAATGATGGTAGTAGGTACCCTGTTGTTAGTTTATAGTTACACCAAACCACGATGTATTGATTATAAGGATATTTATTGAATCGCACAAACAGTACGCTAGGCGTCTTAGTTACGACTGACTTATATTAATGAATAAAATGAGTAAATGCTGTACGAGCAATAATTCTGTAGGTATAAATACAATAGGTACCTATTTCATATTTGATTTCATAGTTTCTGTGAACATCAACATATAAATTGAAGTTATTTCGGTAAAAGCCAATAACCTAAAGTTTATTGCGTTGCAGTTTCCAATCAATGCGTCATCCGTGTTTTGTTTGTGTATTATGTAGGTATAAATCTGCTGTGTGTGTTACGTAGCTATATGTTTTAAATTGTGCGGTAAGGCGTAAGCCTTATCATTAAGGTACGAAGAGGTATCATAGTATTATGATACCTCTTCGTACCTTAATGATAAGAATCCATGGATGTGATTTTTAATTGCTCCATTTCATATAATACCTTCAAATATTTGTAATATTGGCCTTTGTGAGCATGAAAAAAACCCATGAGTTTCTTGTGCCTTCTTCTCATTGGTGGGCGCGTTCCGAAGGCACACATACTAACTTAGTTTTTAAGACGTTTCAATGTGATCTATGTATATATACATAAGCATCGAAATGAATAAAGAAATTTGACTTTGACTTTTTACGTAGCTATGTTTTACGTAGCTGTGTTTCACCATATTGTCCACCAGAACATTTTAAACTAAATTTAGTTAACGCTCGTTGAATGTAATCAATATTGGCTTTTAGGCTCTACGCTTAATGTACCGTGTTATAGGTCGATTTGCAAAGCAGAAGGTTGCAGGTTCGATTCCTGCCTCAAACAAGTATTTATAAAAATATATTTGTTTCTGGTCTGGGTGTTTATGTACTTATAAAAAAAAGTATTTTATTCTTTGTCTGGTCACCATAACACAAGCCTAGTGGCTTAGCTTGAGGCTGGATGGCGCTTTGTGTAATATTGTTCTCTAATATTTTTATTTTTAAACGGTTTTATTTATTTTATATGAGCTTTCGCAACTTACAGTCAAAGTTTGTGCTACATAGCTGTAGAGTAGCTTTGGTAGCAGGCAGATAGCTGCTACCAAAGTAGCTCTACATGAAATGATAGGAAAGATACCACAATATTATTCCATCGGAAAAACTGTATGTGGTAGCAGATCGCTACTAACAAAGTTACTCTAAATAAAATGATAGGAAAGTTACCAGCCTCAGTTTTCCTGTCGTTTTTCCGGCGGAATAACAATAATTATGATCTTCAACAGTGTTTTGATGTCGATTCTGCAAACAAACGTTCTGTGATTTCCACGGCTTGATCTCATGCTTCCAAAAATAATTATGGTCTCAAGCCTCCACAGAAAAATAATACCTTACCTAAGTGTGGGTGTGTGTAATGAAGGCCACTAAAGGTTTTTACATCATACTGCTCGGTGAATAGGATTTACTAGTATGGTAAGAGGCTGTGTAAGTTGGCATTTACAACAAGTGCATTGTTTAAATAGAACGTTCCATTTTCAAATCACTTTACCATTCAAGCATAGGGTGAATGCTTAAATTGTAAAGTTCACTTTACCATTCAAGCTATGTCAAACTCCTTGGTTAACCAATCTCTTTTGTTATAAAATGACGGAAACTTTTTACTGAAAAAAAAAGAATAAAAATGGCGGCCATTATTTCAGTTCAAGCTATGCAAAACTCCTTGGTCAAACTTTTTTTTTTTCATAAAATTATTTTTACTGTGAAAAAAAATTAAAATTTTCAAATGAAAATGAAAATTTCATTTGAACTATAAATGTTTGTTCACTTGCGACGACTGTATTAAAATTTAAAAAAAGAACATATACGTAAGTTAATGCTAGTTAAAAGTGTTAATTCATCATGTCAAGTACTTCGTCTGATGAGTAAGTGGTCGGCACGCCTGATTTCTGTCATCTTGGAACCGAATTTTTTATTTACCTCTCATGAATGATGTAAAGTAGTATACTTACCTCGGTTGTAAGTAGCTTTTACACCCTCGAACTATATTCGCTAAATATCTCGGGTGCACTCGATCCATAGAGCCCTTTGCGAGCTGCGCTCGCACGGGCGCCATATTGGATCTTGTTCTGTAATAGCTCGCTTACTAACTTGTGTGGTAAACTACTATTATTAAAAACAATGGTTGTCTGTAAGTAAAGTCGATTTACGGACGATAATTTTACATGATAACGTCATAAGAACTCTTTTTTATCGTTGACTTTATCATTTTGCATACTTCAATACGTTGCTATGGTTACTTGTCAATAACGCATGACGTCACACTTGTTTGAGAGTGCATGTGTTACCAATTTATAAGAAGTTATTACGTCCAAAACCTTGATATTAGAGACAAAATAACAAAAAAATGGGCTAAACTGGAATAAGCCATCTAATGACCGGTAAGTAGTTTTCCCAACTCTTACGAAATATTAAGTTTTTAATTGAATTTATGCCTCTTGCCTCCAAAAAGCAAAAAAATAAAAATAAAAGCTTTTAATGAAAGTTTGCAAGTACTATGGGCGTTGACTCTAACTTAACTTTCTACTACAGTTCGGTTTAACTTTCTTGATAGTTGATGATAATATTAGATCTTCCGTCTTCAAAATTTATGCTGAGTTCAAGTTTATACTTTGTGGAATTTTCTCTATAAATTCAGAAGTGTTCAGTAAAGTGTGAAGACAATAAAGATAATCGTGCGCACGTTAGGCTATAGGCCTAAATAAATAGGAAATATCCTATTTATTTAGGCCTATAGCCTAACGTAACGATTTTTATGATAATAGATTTATGTAATAACATAAATCTATTATCATAAAAATCTGAAAAGTTTTAGGTCAATGAAAATTCATTTAATTTAATTTTTATATTAGTTTACAATTCTAATAGCTACGTCCCCCCGGCTTTACCCGAATAGTTTTATACCTATGCTAAGAAGTACCTATACTTACAATAAAGGAAGGGAGTACAAAAGTCTGTACTTGGAAGCAAATTAACGAAGGGCACGAATGGTTCCGTATCATTTTGTACGGGAGCCACCCTCATTTATTATTATTTTCTGTTTTTAGTATTTGTTGTTATATCGGCAACAGAAATACATAATTTATGAAAAGTTCAACTCTCTATAGCTTCATAAGATATAGCCTGGTGACAGACAGACGAACGGACGGACGGACAGTGAAATCTTAGTAACAGGGTCCCGTTTTTAGCCTTTGGGTACGGAACCATAAAAATGTGTCTAAGGGACTTAGAAAAAGTAGTAGAACAAACATGTATTGATTTTAAAATTCATGTCTGTCTTTTTGTTTCTCTGCTAACTTAACAACTGCTAAATCAATTTTAACAAATATAGTCACAAACTACAACACACTCACCAACATTCACATTTTATAATATAATACACTTGCGACCCGCTCCGGCTTCGCACGGCTATATTATGCATGTATTATACATATTAACCTTCCTCTTGAATCACTCTATCTGTTAAAAAAAACCGCATCAAAATCCGTTGCGTAGTTTTAAAGATCTAAGCATACATAGGGAGATAGGGACATAGGGACGGCGAAAAGTGACTTTATTTTATACTATGTAGTAGTGATGATAGTGAAGTTGCGTCTTCCGTTCAAAAAATAAGTAGGTAAGGGATCTATTGGGATTTATTCAAGTCTAGTTACTTAGCTTAGGGCTAGATGGCGATGTGTGTCCTGCAATATTTATTTTATTTATTTATTGCAGTTACTTTTATTATATTTTTAGCAATCAAAATAAAAAAAAAAGCAACCTGCGGGTAATAAGGGCCACCTGCCAATTTAATTCAAAACTAAATTTTTCGTATAAAAAGGGAAAACTACTTTAAATCGGTCATTAGATAAAAATGACATTCTGAAAAACATTTGTTTATATTCTTGTTATTTTGTCACTAAGATTTTTTAAATCCTTTTTAGTGGCCCTTATTACCTGCAGGTAAGGTACCATATTTAATTAAAGGTTCCCTCATTATAGTATTCAGATAAAAATGCAAACTTGCAACATATTTTTTGGTTACGATAGAGTGACAAGAACAAAATATTCATATTTTCATGAGATTTACATAGATAGGACCGATGTTTGTAAATATTTATAACACAGTTGATTGTTGATAGAAGTCATGCGATGCCCTACAAATAAAGATATCTAAAATTACAGCGTTATGATGAAGACTTCTTGACATGTTCCTTGGCAAAACTTTCGTCTCGAATGTTAGTATTGTTAGTAGAACAATTTGACATTATGTGGCAGTGGCGAGGGTGATATTTATTTAATGATAAGCCTTTAATTTTGTAAGGTGATGTTAATTATTTGAATGTCCCTGGTAGCTATGAGTACATATTTTTTCGCCGATTTGGAAAAAATTGGCTTAATTGGAATAATCCAAAATAGATAGGATTAAGCAGGAATCGGGTAGTATGGACCCCTCCCTACTACATATTATGTCAACATAACTGGCATAATATTATGAACTTTTTCATTTTTGTTTGCATGCTGTTCCGTTAGTAGGTATATAACCGGTTCTTTCACTAAAGACTATCTAGATCCTTGGAATTTCACATTGTGAACTTCAATTCTGACGACTTTGTGATGTCATAGTGAAATGAATTTAGTATGAGATCACTTTGCAGCAAAACTAAGCTTAGATATGTTTCGGAACACACCCTAAAATGAAAATGCCATAATTAACTTTAGTAGTTTTATGTTTTCTAGAGTCATGTTTTGAAGGAACAAAGTCAAAGATGTTCCTTTCGTGGATGTTCCTTAAGACGAGGTTAGGTATCTTCAAGAAATGTTTGTTTGTGCGACTCAATTTAGTGCAGTGTCACATTTTGGTGAATGAATGGGAGACGTCGTCACATTTCTATAACTTGTACTTATTAAATATCTTTGTCTCACAAATATTTTGCCTGGCTTTGAGGGCTAACGTCATTTACGTGCGCGCGGGGGCAGTATAGAGGTAGCTTGACTCAACTTAATTACGTGGTTCCTTTGAGACCGACCGCGACGACTCCCTACCCAACGATGCTTCTTGCTTTCAATGTGGAACAAATACTATATTGTAATCTAATGTCGTTCGAATAAACAAAGATGTTTTGTGTGTTTTTCTGGCATCATTTTCGTGGTTTTCAAGCAATAATGCGATAAAATTGTTATTATATGTCGCAAAACCACTCCCGCGTAATTATGAATAGTTTGTGACATCTAAAAAGGGTTCTGCCGATGTTCGTAAAAGGACTATACGGTCCATTGTGACTCCTAACGGGAAGTTAATGTATTTGAATGACACTCGGTCGATGACGTTTGCGCCGAAGTGCAATGCGACCCAATTTCGTCGATGAACTACTTTGTCATCAAGCTGTTTTGAAATGACGGTTTGCTTTCATGGTAAGTGTCCGCACCTTCATATTAGATGCCCGATCATGGCTGTGAGCATTTAAATAATTTAGAATAAATGTAAACCCTTATCATTATATTATCAATAGGTCCTATCAATACAATACCAATAGAGACCACCTTTTGTCGAGTGAAAGTACCTTCAACATCACAACGAAACCGAAGTTTTGAAAAGAAAATGAAATGGATACCTACTTGTTATTTGTAGTACAACAGTCATTAGAGAAACGCCAACACAATGTGATAGCTTTGTCGATGAGAACTTCCTCGTAGATACCTACCAATTAAAATAAGTTTATTAAAAGAATTGTATCGGTATCGTTCAATCAAAGATTTATGTAGGAGGCTTCTCCGGCGACCTTCTTCAACAGCCCACATCAGAAATAAGTAGCAATACTTACGTATACTTATACTTTTATATTGAATATAAGTACATTGTCAAACAAAATTGTTTCCTTATATAGAATTCTTGAAGATTTATCCCCATTATTAATGTTTGTTGCTAAGAATTATGAAAGAAACAGTTACCTATTCTCCTTATATTTTTCTTTTTGGATTCACGCATTGAAAGATGTAATACACATTCCAACATTGAGGTTACGGTAGGGGTTTTATTTCGATTATAGATATATATTTAGGTACTTACGCACACGTGAGCTATAAGTTCTTTTTGGGCATTATGTTATCGTATCCGGTCGCCTTCTGAATCTCTAATGAACCGTGAATAACCCATCTTACGGTCGGGAATTCCAATCGATACTCACCGTCTACTCTATCACACTCACACATCCCTACTTTAATGTAAAATTTAGGCATCTATCACGTGAGAAAAGTACAGCAATTACAATGGATTAACTTTATCAAATAAATAAGCATAGAAATTAACACCTACGTGATAAGTACGAGTAGGTATATCTTCCAAATTCAATAACATTTACAAATACCCAATTAAGAGGAAAATAATGAGGAAAATATAATACAGTTACGGGTATACAACCTTTTATGCGAAATTGTATTCTAACCGCGCGCATGCGAGCATTTCGGATAATATTTCGATCTTCTTTTGTCATCGATTCTGTATTCTGACGGAACTTATGTCGGCGTAAACCCTTAAAAATGACTTGCAAAAAAACGTTCAAAATAAATAAGTAGGTAAAAGGAACTTCAACACTTTGTAGCATTTTTCCCAAGTAAGTCGTTGACAAGTAAATTTATCGCTATAATTTTGATGGAAGCATTTTGTCTCACAAGTACAAGAGCGCGGGTTGATGTATATTAGTGAGTAATGCCTCAATTCGTCTCCATTAACTAATTTTATCGTTTGATACTGATAAATCGCAGCCAGCTCTTATCGGTCACACCCCATCTTGAATTGTAATTTTGTAATGGCTTTAGGCGCACACAGAAAAGAATACTTGTGGTAGATACGCTACATGGTACAAAAACAAAATTGTACTAAGTAACTTTTAATGGGTATAGGAATTCAAAACAAAATCTAGTACGGTTCCAGCCATTTCATATTTCATCCGAAATTAAACGTTACTATGGAACAATCGCGATCCTGTGAATATAAAGTCCCGTGTATATTTATATACGGGCTAACGCATATAGAAGTAGCTATTTAATTAAAACCTATATATTGAAACAATTTTGCTATCACGAACTACGGAAAGTGCCAATTCAGAACGAAATTGGGAATGAATAAGAAAATAATGTTTATTGGATCCAATATTTAGAAGTTATTTAGAACAAAAAAGATGGAAGATAAGCAAATATTATTATATCCAATGAGCACTACTGTTAGTAACAATCGATCGGTAAGACAAGCTAATAAGACGACGAGGATTTGTGTTTCGTTATCAGCTGCCTAGTCGCACGACTAGTTGCACTAGTTTGTAGGAAACTTTATATTAATCATTCGTGGACATAAAAGAAAATAGAAATATAATTTTCGTCGTCCATCAGCGTAATTTCAAATTATTTAGCAGAGTGTCACCTGAAGACCTGGCCGTATGATTAATGGCAGTTAGCTGACCTGACATATCTTCCATTAACTTAACTTGTCTTGTTGGTGGACTACTTTCACATTATTTACCAAGTAGTAAAACATCCTGCAGTACGACAAACCCTTTTTGAAGAGTTTTTGGTACTAAGACGTAAAAACTTTTATGGTTAAACTCTGGAATAGCTCTAGCGAGCGGTTTGTTCGTATACTGTATGACATTGTAGCTTTGATTAACGAAATTCTGGGTTCTTTTACAGCTAAACCTCTCATAAGTTTTGAGGTAGTTTATACCTCAACACGTATGGCCATATGTTTTATATTATACCGTATAATATGAAACATATGGCCATACGTTTCATGTTTATGTAGAGGAGCTACATGAATGGCCATCTGAATAATAGATTGGTATACCCACTCGCCGAAAAACTGTCATGCAGTTTGGTGAAATACATTGTCAAAGTTTAAGTATGATTCAAAATAAAACTTTTTATCTTCCTAAAGTCCTTGCATATTTAAAGTTTTGAACTTAAGCGACGAAACCAGTTCAATTCACAAATTTAAAACATCATTAAAAATTAAAGCTACGAATAGGACTCGAATATTTGATAGCTGGTATAATTTTACATGGAAAATATTTCAAGAAGCTTAGAGGTGCTTCGTTTTGGAAATTAATCTTGGCTATTTTTATATTTTCATAAATTTAATTTATTCTTATCTCAACTCAATTCAAAAGTCGGGTTTATTTTGTTACCAACAACGTAGGTACCGGTAAATATAGCTACGTTGAGCGGTTTATATACAACTAATGATCCCTTAATTCATCGAATATTTTTTAATTGAAGATGAAGGTCGTCCTTAAAGGGATCCCGTACTAAACTAGTTGTTGTTATTTTTAATGCGTTAGGGATTTTAAACTTAATACAATACAGTCCATTAAAGGTTACCTACGTTTTATTATTCGTCTCACAAATAAGTGCTACAATTATGAACGAATAAATTTTATAGAAGAAGCCAACAGTCGGTCATGGTTCAGCAGATTAATGATTTACTTTTGGCATGAAAATATATTAAGTGGACTTTTTTCGAACTTTTTAAATATTATCGTATTTTCCATTTATAAGGTGCTCTATTAATGTCATAGGTATTATTAACTATTTATGGAACCCACAAGTATTGGATGTGCACTGAAGTGTAATAGAAGATAAAATGTGTTTTAGAACGAAAATATTTTCCGTTTCAACAAAATATCTCCCTGCCCACCTACTTTATGTTAATAGAAATTCTTTGGTGTAGAAAATATTGTAATCGAATTCAAACAATATTCTAATGCGATAGGTGTTTAAAAAACTGCGCAAAACAGGTGGTTGCTCTATAAAACTGGTTTTCTATGTAATAGGCGAGGGACATTATCTCCGTTGATTATCATGACGTATAGAGTATGAAATCGAAGGCTTTCGAACCGACTTGAGCAACAATCGAATAGATGTGCCATATTTTGTCAAATCCAATAGAGATTGAAAGATAATTCTTTTTATTTCAATGGGGTTTTAAATGGCCAATCGGTCTCATCAAGGAAAACGAGGAGTGCTTAAAAATCACGAGAATAATTAATATTGTCATTTGAAAAATTGGACGGAGCCATTTCTAGATTCAAATTAACATTTCGATTAAAATTGGGGTAGAAAATAGTACCTACGTACCTATTAAAAATTAGATTTTCTTTGCTAGGGATCATTAAGAAAGAGAGCAATCTAATTTATAAGAGTAACGAGCTATATGCCCCTAGGGCTAACTGCGGAGAGACTGATCCCGTGAGAATGTTAAAAATCCCGTCTTAGTCCTCTTAAAGGAAGCATACGTATACAAAATTTCACGTTTAAATACCTGGTTGTGACTGTCTGTATGTGTTTAAGCAAACGTAATGCGCACAGTCGTTTGTGAGGTGTTAACAAAAAAAACTTTGTAGCACAGTGTAACAGAGTAAACTTTTTAGAAAATACAAGCTAAGCGTATAACAATTCAACGAAACAAAAGCGACAAAGCGTGCCGGAGTCGCAAAGTACCGCTAAGCGAGTTTGTTCGTGTTCACTCACTACGAAAAACAATTTTGTTTGCAACCTAAACTTAAAAAACTAAAAACCTGACTGCGGTTATAGGTAACTGAAAAGCGTAGAAGAAACATAAGTATGAGACTAATAAAATATATCGATCCTTGGGTTCAGCTGAAAGCTGAAAAATGTGTAGCCCACCTGCTTCCAAGTGTTATTACCAGCTTTTCCTTCAATTCTGTAATAGTAGTTTACCACACAAGGTATGTAAGTGAGCTATTATAGAACAAGATCCAATATGGCGCCCGTGCGAGCGCAGCTCGCAAAGGGTGCTATGGATCGAGTGCACCCGAGATATTTATAGTTCGAGGGTGTAATAGCTACTTACAACCGAGGTAAGTATACTACTTTACATCATTCTTTCGAGGTAAATAAAAAAATCGGTTCCAAGATGACAGAAATCAGGCGTGCCGACCACCACTTACTCATCAGACGAAGTACTTGACATGATGAACTAACACTTTTAACTAGCATAAACTTACGTATGTTCTTTTTTTAAATTTTAATACAGTCGTCGCAAGTGAACAAACATTTCAAATGAAATTTTCATTTTCATTTTTTTTACAGTAAAAATAATTTTATGAAAAAAAAAAGTTTGACCAAGGAGTTTTGCATAGCTTGAACTGAAATGAAATGCCACCATTTTTATCCTTTTTTTTCTCAGTAAAAAGTTTCCGTCATTTTATAACAAAAAAAATTGGTAAACCAAGGAGTTTGACATAGCTTGAATGGTAAAGTGAACTTTACAGTTCAAGCATTCAACCTATGCTTGAATGGTAAAGTGATTTGAAAATGGAACGTTCTATCTAAACAATGCACTGTGTTGTAAATGCCAACTTACACAGCCTCTTACCATACTAGTAAATCCTACTTACCGAGCAGTATGATGTAAAATAAATTATCAGTGATAACACTCGTATCGTCTTGACGAATCTAAGAACCTATCACTTATCAAAACCAATTTGCATGACCTCTTAGGCCTCCTTACGGGATCATATAACGACCCAAATACACGGCAAAAACATAATCCTCCCACAGTCGGTTGATAAAAAGCTTTCAATCTTTTAACAATAGAAACTCAAGGTAATATAGGTAAGTTCGTTACCATAAAAGTAGATGTAAATCGAGATGTGTTAGATACATATAGGTATATCTTCGTAATCGATTAGAGTCTCATCATTTGCCGAGTTAGTAGAGAAGCGCTGGTGCACCGTTCTCTATAAATCCTGCTCTAGCTTCAACTTGGACCGCTTGGGAATTGAAATATACCGCGTGACCCAATTTCACTTTTCCACCGCTCTACTCTCGAGCTTTAAACATCCTTGGGTGAATAGGTGTCTCACTTACCTTCCAAGTAAGTACTTTCTTACATTTAGCAGTTAGCAGTTAGGTATCAAATTCTTACAGTGACACCACTGCTAAATATACGAAAATATCTTTTTAACATTCTATAAAAAGGAATATAGTCAGGTTTCTCTTGAATTTTTAATAAAGTACCATAAAAGGTGAGGATAACCTGTATAAGAGGAAACAACAATACGTCTGTAGAGGCCGTTGCCTAATTGATGCTCATCTCAGATTCAAAGGGCACCAGACCCACATAATGGTCGTTATTTATAAACCTCGTCCGTCCGCATTCACTCTCTCACTTATTTGTTAAAAATCATTTTATTCAGCTTTAGAGTTGGCGTGAATTCGTACTTTAAAATAAAACGCAAATCGATGTTATAAAAAGTGATAGGTTTATTGTGTAGTTATTTGTTGGTTTTAGTTCGCTTTCCAATTGTTGATCAATAAATAGACGTCGACGTTCGTCAATTTACGTTTAATGCGATTATTCGGACAACCATCAATAGCCACGTTAATGGACATTGATGGACAATACCTATTTGAGATGTAGCTAGGTGTTACTTAACACGACCTATAGTTAGGAACTGAATTATAAGCATAATGTAAGTTGGTTGGTAACTAGTAGGTCTCTAGTCTCTACCTTCCTTGTATGTCTTCTAATTTTATTATAACTTTTAGCCAACGAAAAGTTGAACAAGTAAATTAATGTACAAATATTAATCTTACAGGATGATGTCAACGTTTATGGATGGTTTAAGAGTACAGGAAAGTAATTTCAGCTAGTGATTTGACACTTTGACTGTGTCTATAGCGCGTAGGGCGGAAAACTTCCGAGCGTAGGCAGGGGTGGAGCGGAGCGGGGGCGAGTGTGTGTCTGCGCTTTATTGGGGTGATTAGGGACGCTTTTATTACTAATCGCCCTTTAACCAATTAACTTAAGGCCACGTTTACATAATAATGAGTGTATTGTTTCAATCTAATTATTTATGAGATTTCTCAAAATTTGGTTCCTATTAATTATGCGATTTCTGCATACTAATTTGTAGCGCAAACTATATGCCCTTAATTACTTACTGTTAAACAAAGTAAATACACCGAACATTATGCTAAATAAAACTTTCAATATAGTCAACATTGGTAGATACTAATTGGAATACAGTGAAGCAATACTTGTAAAATATTAGCAATTTTCCTTCACAATACTCTGAGATTTTTTGCAAAAAGAGTATCACAATAGCATTCTAACGGAACATTATTTTCTGCAACATTTTCTAAGTGGCTACAAATACAAGTAGGTGAGCTAGTTACGTGTTCGTTTTATACGTTTGTTGGCAACGGGCTCTCTCGCCTGCTTGACTCGTGATTTGGCCAACAAAGTGGTACTCTCTCTCTCGACACCACCACCTGACGTTTCTGTCATTGCTAAATAATGTATCTGACACTTGAAATGGCGCGGCCGGGACGCGCGTTGTTCACTCGCCAACTCTGTTGACACTCACCTCACGCTTCCAAATATCATCGGGCACAATACGCTGAGGCCTCGTTTTCCCATTATCAAGCACCACATCACGTAGTAAAAGGGCCACTTGCAGCAAAATTGCAAAATCTCGATTTAATTAAATTTAGCCTTTTTCTCGAATTCGATTTAAGCTTTCCGTCAAAAATGTATGACAGTTTAAGCTTAATTTTAGGTTTAGTACAATCGCGATTTTGGTATTTTACTATAAGAAGCTAAGGACCTTATTGATAGATATTTAATAAGCCTTCATTAGTTCAACTTCAACTTTAATAATGACCTCTCTACAGGCTAATAATATCGCGTGTGGGAGAATAACACCGAAAACGAAGGAGATGATTTGGTGCATATGACCAGTTACATAACTAAGCCTACATTTGTTACAATGTGTTTTGTCGCTTTTGCACACCTGGCGTCTGTTAAAGTGCATATAGTTAACTAAAGATGACTTATTATAATGTTTATAATTAAATGTACTAATTAGTTAACGTCTGACAAATTATTTATCCGCGTTTCATAGGTATAGTTGTTGAATACAAGGAGGTTATACATATCATCACTACATAGTATAAAACAAAGTAGCTTTCTCTGTCCCTATATCCCTATGTATGCTTAAATCTTTAAAACTACGCAACGGATTTAGATGCGTTTTTTTTAAATAGATAGAGTTATTCAAGAGGAAGGTTTATATGTATAATACATGCATAATATAGCCGTGCGAAGCTGGAGCGGGTCGCTAGTACATTTATACCTCATATTAATTTCATATGCATTTCACACATCGCCATTATAATACATAGAAACAACCAATTTAGCAGATATTTAGCGGAATTTAGCAGATATTACATTAATAGCAGTTACTGTACTAGCGATATACACACTTAGCACAGTTGAAACTGCAAACGTTCCAGTCTACGTAATCCTCGTAATGACGGCCGCGTTCGATTTAATAGAAATTGCAAACGAATAAAATGATTAATAGATATATGTGGATGTAGCTCCATTATCTCAAACACTAAAATAATTAATGATCTCGTCACGGTCTGCGGTCGAAGTCCGACCTTGGCGGAGTTTACGATCTCATAAATCTGATACAAACGTTTGAATTATAAATATTGGCGTCTTCACTACAACAGCCTCCGGGGAAATAATTATGATGAAACCTAAATATGTTTCAGAAACGGTTTTTTCCAACGTTTCGGGAGTGTTACAAACAATTATGATAGATAGATAACTTTATTTGTACAACACAGTAACATAAAACACGATATACACAAAGCAAAGTAATAGCTAGAAAGTACAAGTTGCACAAATGAGTGGTCTTATCGCTGAAAGCGATTTGTTCCAGGCAATCTTTGGATGGAAAAGAACTGATTTAGCTTTTGTGAGTTCATTCAAGGAGGATATTTAAGTAAATAAACATAACTTATAATTAGGTGATAATTAAAGTATTTACATAATTATGCCATATACACAGATCTATACAAATAAGTACATACATTATATGAATACATACATAAATAATAATTCAGGAAGACATTTTTTTTTACATATTATGATAGGTCAGCTTTTGACCACTATTACACCTGCCTGGTGGCGATGCGGCCTAAGATGAAGCTTGCTTTCCTAGAAGACATACTGATATTAGACAGTACTGAGGTAGTGATCAGTTACCATAGCTTAGCAAATGATTTCATTGATTTATTTGGAGCTACATGGTAGGCGGAGTGGGGGGTGTTAGGTTTTATTTTCGTTACGGAATTTCTTGATTCGGTCGCCGCGCTCAAGGCCCGCGATAAAAGCTTAAAATTCAATAAAATATCTGAATTAATACATTTCATAGGTCAAAATTCATTAGATTTACAGTTAGAATAAGAATAAAAGGAAACCAAACACCTACGTTATCATAATTTCAGATAATTATCATTTAAATATTCATCTATTATTAATAACATTTTTGAAGCAGAAACTCTATTAATTAGTTTTTAAACACGTTATAATTATTTATTATTAAAGAAGAGCTTAACGCGGGTGTGTTATGTATAAGAAGTGCGGCGTTCTGGCGTAATCTGGTGCGAGAACGGTGTCTCGTGTTGCAGTAAAGCTGGTACTTAAAGATTACGCTAGAATTCTGGAGATAAAACGTTGCCATCCGCGCCGCGCACTGCTACCAAACACTCCACACTTAATAGTACGGGATCCCTTTAAGTTGAAAGGGTACCTGTGCTCTCTCCATACAAACGTAGTCGACTGTTTCCTCCCTGGATAATGACACTAGCACAAATATTTTTGTGCCATTAAATCTATAACTACCATGACTATGGCCCTATGTTTTGGTTTTTTTCATTTACTAATTATCATAGAAATTAAGATTAAAAAAATAAAAATAACAAAAAATAGGGGCATGGTCATGGCAGTTATAAGTTTTATGCACCAAAAATATTTGCTCTAGTGTCATCCAGGGAGAAAACAGTCGACTACGTTTGTAATAGTTTGTATGGAAAGAGCCCCCGGTACCCTTCCTCTTAAGGACGAACTTCATCGAGCTGTTAAATGGATGAAAAGTATTTTATATCAAATTAAATAGGTCAATAAATATAATGCAAATGGGTTGCCTAAATTTTTTTAAACCAGAATGTTTTTTTTTATTTTAGACTTTTCGCTGGTTTAGTTAATAGACAAGTTCCGTACCAATGAAATGCATAATCTTTATTTTAACTTAACTTTAATTCATTACCCAGACCAGTGCAAATGACTAGTATCGATTTACCTGCCTACCCAAGTGTTGTGACGAGACAAAATAGTCAACCTAACGTTTGCATAAGTTATAGGCTTCATACTTTCGAATTTGTCTCATAAACAAACCAGTGAAATGTTAAAAAACAAAACAAAAATTTAAATTGTTAGTTAATCATATTCCGGACTGAATTTTTTTTGTAATATTTACCTATTTAATCACTACATAGTATAAAACAAAGTCGCTTTATTTCCCTTTGACTGCTTAAATCTTTAAAACTACGCAACGGATTTTGATGGGTTTTTTTTAATAGATAGAGTGATTCACGAGGAAGGTTTATATGTATAATACATGCATAATATAGCCGTGCGAAGCCGGGACGGGTCGCTAGTTAGTAGCTCGATGCTGGTCGTCCTTAAAGGGATCTTAGGTTATAAGGTTTATTCCGTTTATGTATCATAAAGATAATAGACAAGTTAAGTTACAGTTTCATAGTGACGACGAACAGCTTCCATAGTAATAAGTACCTATAATAACAATCGTTATATAACTATACCTACTAGGTACGGTCGGCTGCATAAATGCAGCCCCCGGTAGAGTTCAAAGATTACTATTATTGGCATGTTGTCATTCTAATATTTTTGTTTGATATATTCATGAATTAGAAAACTTTAAACTTCAACTAAAGCAAGGTACCTATAATCTTGCTTGTGTTGAAAACATTCTTATAACAGCCGTTTTAGAGCTCTACGGTGGGTCTGCAGTTATGCAGCCGACCGTACCTACATAACAGTATAAATATTTTATTTCAACCCCTTAAACTAGCGGAACGAAGGTTTGTTATTCTAATTACATTATTTTGATGGGTGTCCTATGCCTATGTTAACATAAATTAATTAATATATTTACTACTAGCCGTTGCTTTCGGTTTCACCCGCTTAAGTCCCGATACAGTGGGAATATAGAGATAAAAGTTAGCTAATGTTAATTCTCTCATTTTAATGTATCCTCATACCAAATTTCATTAGAATTGGTTCAGTAGTTCTGGAGTTAACCCTTAACATACATAAATTCAAACATCCAAACTTTGCCTCTAATTATTATTAACGTTTGAATTGTGACATAAAACCTTTGACATTTATTTACAGCCGTAGCATGAAACGCGGTCGAGGCTGTTACGTTATGCTTGAAATAAAACGAGGCTACGAGCCGCCGAGCGAGCCGTCCGTAGCGTAGCGGTCGTAGCGTTCGTAGCCCGTAGCAAGAGTGCTACGATATTTCTTACTTCCACCTTCCACGTCTGAGTTGTGCTAACTTTCCGGAAATATTGTAAGAAAACAAGAAACGAGTGACGTTAACGGCTTAAATCTTGTTTGCACTGGTGTTTGTGTTTCTTTAGTGTTTAGATAGTAGGTATTTGTTGAATTTGAATAGCTATGAGTACATCGTGATTCTAGTATTGTTGTGACATTATAATATGGGGAAGCATCTTGCTCGTAAGTATCACTATAACATAGTCACTACATAGTATAAAACAAAGTCGCTTTTTCTGTCCCTATTTCCCTTTGTATGCTTAGATCTTTAAAACTACGCAACGGATTTTGATGCGGTTTTTTTAATAGATAGAGTGATTCAAGCGGAAGGTTTATATGTATAATACATGCATAATATAGCCGTGCGAAGCCGGAGCGGGTCGCTAGTATAAAATAAAGTCACTTTTCGCCGTCCCTATGTCCCTATGTAATATGTATGCTTAGATCTTTAAAACTACGCAACGGATTTTGATGCGGTTTTTTTTAATAGATAGAGTGATAAAAGAGGAAGGTTTTTAGATATAATACATGCATAATACAGCCGTGCGAAGCCGGGGCGGGTCGCTAGTACGTAATAAAGTAATGGTAGAGCAGTTGTGGTGATAATGTATTGTTTTCTCAGTGAAAGTCTGTCTGTCACGCTCTCTCATCCCTCCCTCACACTCTCGTCTCAGAAACTAACAATTAACGTCCCTGAGACGTTTGAATTATTCACTTGTTCGTTGTAACATTGTTAATTATTTAATTAATTCAGTAACTCAGGTTACTCATACTAATACTCAGTGATCGGTATTTATTTAGCGATATCTCTAAGAGCTACTAAATAATAATGTATTTCTATTTAGCTTTCGTAAGTACTTAGAAATAAAATCAAATATTATAATTATTTTTGGCGCCTGCCTGGAACGAATTTGGGTGGTTTGTTTGATTAAGTTAGGTTTAGTTTTTGACGTGATAACGTCTAATAAATTGATAAACACCTGCATTCACAAAAAAGTGTGACGTCATTGTTACGTCACACAACACGCTGCTATAAACCAACACGAGACGCGAATTTCTATTTTTGTAATTCTATTTTAATAATTTTAAGTAGTTAAAATATATATTTTTTAAATCTTTAATTCACTTATGTTTTGAGAGAAGTTTGTATTTATGATCCAGATGTTTTTCAACGAATTAATTCACTTATTCTATTTTGATAGTAGTTTGTAATTCTGTATTTATGATTCAGATGTTTTTCAACGAAGGGCTTAGCGTTCATGTTTATTTGGTAAGAAACTTTAGGACGATATTATTATCCTTTTGCAATATTCTGATAGTAACCCCTTATCTACATTAATATTTTTTTTTGTTTGTAACGAATAGGCTCCGATAATACTGGACCGATTTTAATGAAACTTGGTATGAGGATACAGTGATTAATTGGAAATAATATTTAATACCGATATTCCCACGGGATCCGGAGTTACGCGGGTGAAATGAAGCGCTGCTATTACCTAATAAAAACATAATATTAATTAGTTCACAAGTTTTAAATTTAGGGTTTACTCTACAGTTTAATATTCAGTTTCCATGAATTGGTTTATGTAAAAATACAAAATACAAATCAAATAGAAGGTACACATACAAGCATTCTAGGGATATTTATTGTATTTAATGTACGGAACAAATTTTAATATACCTGAACAGCGTTGATTTGTTTACTTAGGCCTGTAAACCTACCTACGCCTGAAGAAAACATACAACGTTAAGATCTATTATAATCCCTCTATATAAAAGAATCTCATATCGCGGTGTTAGTAATAAAACTCCACCTAAACGGCTGAACCGATTTGTATGACATTTTTTGTGTATATCGTTTTTTGTATATTTTTAATATAAAAGTAAGGTAGTTTTGTAGGTAGGTATTTTACCTATTTCTTGAAACTGCACATGGCTTCTTAAATATGCTTAAGTTTAATGTACCTATGTTTTTCTTTTCTTTTTTCTCTTCGTTCTATATGTTACCTATTTCCTTTTGTGTGTTAAATTAAAAAGTTGTCGTGTGCCTGTACCAAAAAAAAAACTAAAAAAAAAACTGTTATAGTTGTGCAGTAAACTGTACCTAAAGCCATTGAAATGCTCTGCAATATTTGTACCAGGAAATATAAACTGTGATCATCGAGCACATACCCAGTAGAGAGAATTTTATTTTTCGATAATTTATTGATAACCAATTAAAACTTCAAAAGAAAATATTTACAACAGTTAATTAATAAAAACTTAAATTAATTTAATAAGTACCTACATAATAATAAATTAAAATATGGCGATATTTATCCGCTGTCTGAGGTAATACCCAGCCTTTGGTCACCCGAAGCTAAAACTAGTAATTTTGAAAAGATGTCATTTATTTATTTTAGCAAATATTCCGCCAAATAAATGGATTGTTAACGTTACGCTAGAGTTTGTTTAGCAAATAATTATCTATGTTTTTGGTCGCACAACATGTTATTTTATGGAAATATAACATTCAGTATTCATTCAAAACACTCGCGAAATTTAAAATAAGTGAACTTTTATAAAATCGATATAATGTTGTATACGTATACATTGATTGAGTTGTTGGTTATTTTTTAATATCCTACTGATTGTTGAAATAAAGTAATATAAAAAATCATTTGTTTTTAAAAGTAGGGATAACAATACATACTTTTTATAAGTAAGGTACCTGCGCTTAATAAGGGCCACCTGTCACCTTAATTAAAAACCAAATATATCGTACAAATAGGGAAAATTACTTAAATAACAGGTTTTTGATAAATATTTGCTTTATTGTCAATCTAAAAAATAATTCTACTGTTGTTTGTTTTCTTATTATTTTGCTATGAATGTCAAGGTTTTTAAAAATTATTACCCGTCAGTACGGTATAACACTAGCATATAAGTTGGTTACACTGACCAGTTTCAGAATTTTACATTCACATTACGCCTATACTGGGTATGTACTCCATGACCGTAATATACTGATTCCGTCTGGATTGAATTCAAAGTAAATACAAACTCTCTAATACTTTATGAACCGTTTAAAGAGGTTTATTGAAACTAAATAACTTTCTGTTTGTATTGAAAAATGTTCCTTCATTTTTATTACTTCAGTTTTATTTAACTAAGTAAACATTGGTAGGTAAGTGGGTTACTTGAGTGGGTCAGTACAGTCCTAGAACCACTGTAGCTACGAGAAAATGTTCTTAGAAAAACTTTCCATATTTGATATAGTTCCAGAGTCATTTTCATTTGTCATTTTTCGAAAAGGACCAATTTTTTATTATTAAATTTTGTAAATAACAAATCAAGACGAAACTGTGCCGCTAATGTTTTATTTATCATCTGTGCCCATAGGCAAACGCATTTATGGCTATACAGCCACGTGAACGCAATTGTACTAAGTACTAAGCAAAGAAACTTAACTTTGAATTACAATCAAAGAGTTTTATATTAGGCCTTTTCATACAATATTGCTGGAGCGTCATAACGTTCCAAATTCAAAAAACGCTCCTACAATGGTTTTGATTTTCTTTGTCGGTAAATTCGATATTTCGTGTGTTCTTATATTTATATTTGTAAAATTTAAACCCAACGTGGACGAAGTCCCGGCTAAAAGCTGGTATTTGTATACGGTATATGTTTGGTATGTTATTCTAATGTAGGCACGTTATCTATTCTTACCAAAATAAATCACACCTTTGCTATGACAAGGGTGGAAGGAACCATTGTCTTTCCAACGACGACACGTCCGTCGTCGCGACGACGTGTCGACGACACCATATCACAATGTCGGACTCCCCTTTTATGTACATTTTAACACAGATGTTGTGATATGTCGTGATACACTCCGGTATTATGATGGTAGAAATTAATATATATGGGTTATTGGTATTTATGAAAGCGGTTGAGGGCGAGATCTGTGCACCCTGCAATCAACTTTTGTGTTACTTTTTTTTTCGTTTTTAGGTTATGTTTACCCGAAAATCAGCTGTTACTTACTTATGACCTCTCCATAGGTCATAAACCTATAAGTATTAAGGTTGATGACATCTCCATAGGTAGTTATTTTTTTAAAAGTTTTATCGACTGTCAGTCTGTCTGTTTGTCGTTGTAGTCCTATATTTAAATCAACTGATTTTCGTATTAACATAACCTCAAAAAAATTCTAAAAAGTGTTCGAGTTCCAAAAATCATGGATCAAAAGTTGATTTTTTAGGTGCACAGAAATAGCCCTCAACCGCCTTCTTATATAATTACCCTGTATAAATAAAATAAAAATAAAAGAAAGAACGTTCTTAGCAAATTATTATTACCTATCTCAAAGAAAATAAACATTTAAGATAGGTTACTTCCATCATTTAATTTCCGCAACCGCCCGAGGTTTACCGGAAGCGTGGTATTACAGCGTTGCGGTAAATTGCCATTTACACAGATATTTCCAGATTTTCCAGTCTCAACTAGCGCGTGAAATCTGTAAATTAATATTATCCTAATATCACACTGAATGTTTGGTATAATACCCGGGCCGCCGAGCCTCTACGCAAAACACCACCTTTACGCAAAACTCCTAACTCGCAAAATACCACTTACCTACGCAAAATACCAATTACGCATAACACCAACTTCGATTTAGAAACAAACAAATAAAAACTAAAGACGATCGAAATGATGATCGAAACTAAAACAAAAGACGATCGAAATGAAAACAAAACACAATCGAATAAACTATCTCAACTCCACGTGCGTCTGAACAAGTCGGTCTCCAATAGTCTCCAAACTGATGACCGAAACGGAAACAAAAGACGATCAAAATGAAAACAAAACACAATCGAATAAACTGCCTCAACTCCACGTGCGTCGTTCCAATCTGAACACGTTGGTCTCCAATAGTCTCCAAACATTTTATAAGGGTTCCCTCAGTAAGTAGAGCTAAATTAGATTCGTGGTGATTCACGCCGTTTGACGCAACTTTTCATACAATTTGGGCGTCTTCACGTGCGTAAATCAAATGTTATTCTAGCTTTTTATTAGTCAGATTTCACTCTCCTTATTATTTTTATTGTGAAGTAAATATTGTTATAGATTTGACATTAGTAAAGTGAAAAGGGTGAGTAATAATAACAACACGGTCCAAGGTGAAGTTATAATTGACAGTTTTTATATTTCTTTGTGATATGTTATTGTTATATGTACGACATTAATAAATTAGAATCTATAAATAACTTTTGAGTTTTTGTATACAGGGTTATTGGTTTCCAATCCAAAACCGTACAGGGGGTGATTCTCCGCATTAAAACGAATAACTTTTGTTCTACGACTTTTGTCAAAACCTACTACTTAGCTTTGAAAAATGTATTGAAGTTCTGCGAGTAATTCTCAACATTTGCTAGATCTATGGACTAAATAGGTAGTTGCGAGCGCGTAGACGCGACCGCGCGCGCTCGACTCACTCGAACGTCGATCGGCCCCGACCGCGCACTCCTCACGCCCCCACGCCCAGGTCGCTGTACTCATATCAATAGGTAAAATAATTGAAACATACCTACTTAAAGAAATACGTCAAAAATATTATTTATTACACACGGATTACACTCGGAATTTATTACACTCGGAAACATTATCGTTACACCTTGCCAACAGTCGGACCATCTCAGTGTACTCCAGGTTACTATACCGGTATGGCATGGTAGCGCGGGTGGTAGGCACTTGTTAAGATTAACTAAACGCGATTTTCGGCGGTCGCGGCGGCGCGGTGCGCGGGCGGCGCGCGGTCCGGCATGTAGTTACTACGCGTGCGCTAAATAGAGACTAAAGTGGCTAAGCACTGCGTCACGCGTTCGTCATACATACCCCCCCCCCCTCTCTGCTCCCGCGCACCGCTACCCCTTTCGACAAGCCGCGCGGCGCTGGGCGCGTGCCGTCTACCTACCTATGTTTTACTACAGATCTTATAGCGCGTACAGAACAGAATATTATTTTTTTATTTTTGTATGAAAAAAAAATGAAAGAATAGACAAAAGTCGTAGAACAAAAGTTATTCGTTTTGATGCGGAGAACCACCCCCTGCACGGTTTTGGATTGGAAACCAATAACCCTGTATATCTACCACGTAACTTCTTTGGGTGACCAAATAGCTGGCTCCTCCATCCATCCAGCATCGCCATCCAACGAGGTAACGCCACCTTTTTGGGCACCCTTTTTCTCCATTTGTACTTTTAATTTTTATGAAATGTAAGTAGGTAGATTATTTAATTAATGTACCTACATTAATTAAATAATCTACCTACTTACATTTAAGAAGAGAATTTAATAATAAATACCTATTTATTATTCTCTTCTTCTTTCCCTTACCCCGGCTTATCCAAGGGTCGGGCCTCCTCGGATTTTTGCTCCAGGTCGTACGATCCCGGGTTGTCAAGTGGTTTAGTTTCTGCGACTTTATCAGCTTGTCCGTGTTTGTCCACCATGTATCGGGAGGTCTTTCACTACCACTTCCACTTTTTATTTAGGTATTATTAAATTATTATGAAGAATATTTTATTCCTTTGTTTCTTACAAACAATGTTTACAAATTAATAAATTATTGAAAAACGTTGAAAAGTATCATGTTTAAAATTTGCCAAAAGGGTCATGTCGTAATTATGTTTTCGTAAAAAGGTCTTACCTTACTAAAAATTTGTAAAACCTCTGGTAAACCTCAGTACGATTGCGTAAGAACATCTCTCCAATCTCCAAGTTAAGAGAGTTCGCCTCAGGACACGTATACGATTCAGAATTAAACGGAAACGAAATTAACGATACGCCCCGTTACAAATTGACAGCGGCGACCCGGGTAGGTGTTTTTGATTTGTGTTTAATTGTCATGATGTAGTTAGTATGAGTTGGGCATATAATAATAATGTCGTAGTATAATTTGATAAACCGAATTTTCGCAAGAATTCTAGGGATACGAGTATCGCGAAAACGCTGCACTAATAGACAGTGTTTCTAAAACAACTGAGTTTTTTCAACGTTTTTAGGGTTCCGTAGCCAAATGGTAAAAAACGGAACCCTTATAGATTCGTCATGTCTGTCTGTCTGCCGTATGTCACAGCCACTTTTTTCCGAAACTATAAAAACTATACTGTTGAAACTTGGTAAGTAGATGTATTCTGTGAACCGCATTAAGATTTTCACACAAAAATAGAAAAAAAACAATAAATTTTCGGGTTCCCCCGCACACTTAGAACTGAAACTAAAAAAAAAAATGTTCATCAAACCCATACGTGTGGGGTGTATCTATGGATAGGTCTTAAAAACGATATTGAGGTTTCTTATATCATTTTTTTTCTAAACTGTATAGTTTACGCGAGAGACTCTTCCAAAGTGGTAAAAAGTGTGGGGGGACACACTTTTTACCACTGTAAGTTCACTATCACTACATAGTATAAAACAAAGTCGCTTTCTCTGTCCCTATGTCCCTATATCCCTATGTATGGTTAAATCTTTAAAACTACGCAAGGATTTTGATGCGGTTTTTTTAATAGATAGAGTGATTCAAGAGGAAGGTTTATAATGTGTATAATACATGCATAATATAGCCGTGCAAAGCCGGGGCGGGTCGCTAGTCTAAAATAAGAGAATGATGAAACTAAAAAATATATGATAATATACATTACCACCCAAACTTCCGTTGACCGTGAAAAACAAACAAACAAATAATTAAACAAACTTTCGGTTTATATATTAGTTAGGAAATTAGGATTATGATAGTTAAGTCTAGGTACTTAGAATAACAACGACGCGATAATGTAGTCACATTTTCCTAAGAGCGAATTTAAGTAAATAAATAAGTAGAGAAGAGCACACTTAAAGTAGTCGAGTGTAAATAGTGGTAGGCATGATATAAGTGCGGGTTTGTGTACAAGGTCCGGCACAATCCTATCAAGCGTACTCTGTTAGATGATACTATGTAGAAAAATATCAAAGCGTGTACAAATATTTTTGAAGCGGGAGCGGTGTATTTAGATGCGGGCACCGGGTCGGCCATTCGCTCGATATTGACGGGAGGTGTGTAGACTACTCGTATATTTATACACGTATTATGGAAACGGACGTATAAGGTAAATTTACCTGCCTCCGATGGACCTTTCAGGGTGAATCTGATAAAATATATTTAATAAAACTATAGTACGATTCGGTCAATATGTTTCATCCCTCTGTGAGTGTTCTGTATCATCCATCAGCATCACTCGTGTTATTATCATTACATAGTATAAAACAAAGTCACTTTCCGCTGTCTGTCCCTATGTATGCTTAGATCTCTAAAACTACGATTTTGATACGGTTTTTTTTAATAGATAGAGTGATTCAAGAGGAAGATTTATAAGTATAATACATGCATAATATAGCCGTGCGAAGCCGGGGCGGGTTGCTAGTTAATAAAATAAATATTTTTGGAAATTGTAAGGTACCTGCGGGTAATAAGGGCCACTAAAAGGTTTTTCAGATTGACGCAAAGCAAATATTTGTCTGATGACCTGTTTTTAAGTAGTTTTTCCTATTTTTACGAACGACGACGTCTGGAAGTTGGGGGCCGAGGGCCTCCGGGACAGGGGGTTTGATCCGCGTTCCGGGGCATTCCTGGTGCAAACGCTGTCGGTAGCGGTTCAGCGGGGTAACGCTGCTTGCATATTGTCCAGCTTTGCACCGGGGACGTTAGGGAGGGGTCTGTTTGATTAGGTTTAGTTTTAATTTTTTATTTTGTTATTGTTTTATGTAAGTACCTATTGTGTATTTTTTAATGCGAAATATTTAGTTTTTAATTAAGGTGGCAGGTGGCCCTTATTATCCGTAGGTACCTTACACAGTGCCATTAGTGCCAAGCTAAACAACTCGACTTGTATTATATCTATATACTTTTTTAAACTATATACAGAACCACCCACATATATTATCCGCACATAATCGAACCCGCTGCCTACCGCGTCATATGCGGGTGTTCGCCCCACACGGGCTGTCAAAATACTTAGCTATAAATCCAATATTCACTACGTACATAATAGTTATTATGATTGTTCAAATAACGTGGCGATACCACAAAAGTGTTAACATGGAAATTATAATTTTCCAGCCATCCATCTTTATGTTGCAGCTAACATGAGACCTTAGCTATGGTGTGGCTATGGTATATGTCAGGTTAAGGTGAAAGGGTACCTGGCGCTCTCTCCATACAAACGTAGTCGACTGTTTCCTCCCTGGATAATGACACTAAAGCAAATATTTTTGTTGCATAAAACCTATAACTGCCATGACTATGCCCCTATGTCTTGGTTTTTTTTTTCATTTTTTAATTATCATAGAAATTACGATTTACAAAACAAAATAGAAAAAAAAAGAAAACATAGGGCATGGTCAATATGGTCATGGCAGTTATAAGTTTTATGCAACAAAAATTTTGCTCTAGTGTCATTCTCCAGGGAGGAAACAGTCGACTACGTTTGTATGGAGAGAGCGCCGGTACCCTTTCACCTTAAGGTAACTTGGTTAATTTGAAATAAAACCGTGTCGGTGTTAATTTTATGTTCTAACTTTAAATCAGGTAAGCCGATAAAGAATTTCGAATTGCACTTCGTGTAAAGGTTTATGCAACATACGTCAAGTCAAATAACTTGTTCGAGAGTTATTTTTCTCGAGATAAAGCGTTTCTTTATGTTGTAGAGTTGAAAGATTTTTTGAGAGAGTTAAAGTAACTTCGCAGTTATCTGGTATCTAAGTACTGTTCAGGGTAGGTAAATTACTAAAAGTCTCTACCGAGATTAACTTCATCCTTACTTATTTCAGTTACTGTTAATGCCTGCTTTTAGGCAAGTACTTAAGAACTTAAGAGGAGAGGGTACCGGGGGCTCTTTCCATACAAACTATTACTAACGTAGTCGATTGTTTTCTCCCTGGATAATGACATTAGAGGAAATATTTTTGGTGCATAAAACTTATAACTGCCATGACCATTGACCATGCCCCTATTTTTTGTATATTTTTTATTTTTTTAATCTTAATTTCTATGATAATAAGAAAATGGAAAAAACCAAAACATAGGGGCATAGTCATGGCAGTTATAGGTTTTATGGCACAAAAATATTTGTGCTAGTGTCATTATCCAGGGAGGAAACAGTCGACTACGTTTGTATGGAGAGAGCGCAGGTACCCTTTCACCTTAAGTACTTATCTTCTTCTACACTAATGTTTATACGCTACAGATATACTGGCCACGTTTTATTTTCCTTGTACTGGTTGTGTAAAAGTACCCTCAATCCGTGTTAAGTGATTACACATTGGACCCCCGACTGGTGGTGGCCAGGCACCCTCGTGAGCAGGGCGGGGTCTCACCGAGTGTAAGTCAAATAGAATAGTGATTCGTTAACTATTCAACATTGGTGGTTTTCATGCGATATGCACTAGGTGTAATACTATCCAGATGGATTTAATAGTCAAGGCCGTCCGTCTTTAAATAAATAAAATAAATAAATAAATAAATATTTCAGGACATATTACACATCGCCATCCGGCCCCAAGCTAAGCAACTTAATGTTTATAGTAATTATTTTCCCGGGTCTTAATCGCATGTCTCCTCGCGACCATGACTATTGTAACATAGTCGAAACGTCGAGGTAAGAGAAATAAAAAAACAAAAAATACGCGATTAAGACCCGGGAAAATAATTACTATGAATACAAATCGTGTGAGTTTAAAAAGTTTTTTAACTTAATGTTTGTGTTATGGGTGCCAGATAACGGATAAACTACTTATATACTTTTTTTTTTTTGTAAATATATACATATTATACATATAGGAAACACCCAGAACCAGAAACAAGAATTTATAGTCAGCATAAATACTTGTTCCCGGCGGGAATCGAACCCGCAACCTTCTGCGTCGCAGTCGGGTGTTCGCCCGACGCGCCACAGAGGTCGTCTTTATCCTATTGGAGACTGGGCATAGGTATTAGGATAAAGAAGACCCTATGACTTTGACATGACGTTATTATTTATTCTAATTTATTAGTTTTATGACAAATTATTGTTTTTATGTAAAACTAGCTGCGCCCCGCAGTTTCACTCGCGTAAGTCCGATCTTTCTCACCGTTTAAACCTTCCCTGGACTACGACAAACATTTCAAAACCGAAATCATCTAAATCGGTTCGTGCGTTCTGGAGTTATAGCGTCAGGAAGGAAAACCCGACTTATTTTTATATAGTAGAGAGAATATACGTAAGTAATAATAAAAAAATTGTATTGTATTTAGGAATTTAGGTTCTATTTATTTCAATATAAAAAGTTTTTCGGTAATAAATATCGACCTATTCCTTTCTAATACCAAAAAGTAATACCAATGGTATTTGTTTATTATCGTTATGCCAAAATATATTTAAATGATAGTTTATCGTTCAGTGATCTGGCAGGAAAAAGGGGGCCCTATCGATGAAGGGGCCCAGGGCAAGTGCCCAGAGTGCCCAGTTGGAAAGAGGGATCTTTTGGTGGATATCTTTCAGAAAGAATACGGGACGTGCCAGATTACCTACAGGGAGTTTTAAATAAATACCTATAAATCCATTGAAAAAACAATGAGTTCATTTATGAAATTGTTATAATAAACTTACGTCGTACAAAGCGATGAATAAGTACAGTTAATGACAAAAGAATTACCACCAGCCTCCAATATAAAAGAGATAGAATGTAACAGAATTTTTCTCTAACGACATCTTTATGTGAAGTCTCGTATTGTTCAAGCAATTTTTACGTCAGCAGTTGAATAAGATTTCAGAGGTTGTAACATTTTATGATCTGATTTAGGGCCAGTCAGTTCAAGGTATCGGAATATTCAAAGGAAAGTACTTACATAATCGATTCGGGAAGGTAGATTATACAAATTGCTGCTCTCCGTTTCAAACGCCAAGTTAAACTCTCAACTATTAACTTGGCTATTTGATATGGACATAATATGCCCTTATAAAATACTAGCTACGTCCCGCGGTTTCACCCGCGTTTTCAAGCGGAATTTCGGGATTAATAGTATCCTACTTCCTTCTCCATCCCCTCTATTCTGATTTTTATTTAAATCAGTCCAGACGTTTGACACTGAAGAAACAAACAAACAAATTTCGAATTTATAATCTACTAGCAAGGCTTCGCACGGCTATATTATGCATGTATTATACATATAAACCTTCCTCTAATCACCTATTAAAAAAAACCGCATCAAAATCCGTTGCGTAGTTTTAAAAATTTAAGCATACATAGGGGTATAGGGAAATAGGGACAGAGAAAGCGACTTTGTTTTATACTATGTAGTGATAGTGATAGTAATACTAATATTATAAAGCTGAAGAGTTTGTTTGTTTGAACGCGCTAATCTCAGGAACTACTAGTTTGAATTGAAAAAATATAGGCTATAGGCTACTTTTCATTTTGATATTCCCACGGGATAGGGACTTACGCGGGTGCAACCGCGGGACGCAGCTAGTATCGTATAGTTAGGAAGTTCAGATTTTCTTAATTTGGAAAAACCAGGGTGTGTTCTCAAAAGTGGCAAGCTAGGTAGGTAAGACAAAACGCAGTAATTATATCGTTGGGTACAACTCTAGCAACTCGTATGTTGACTTTAGATTCATCCGACTTCAGCACACGTGTGAATTTCCCTAGTGCCGAGTCGACTGATTACCAATTACTACAACCGAAGCCGATGCGATTGCGATGGAGCGCAATTAACGTACTCGGGCTTTCATTTCCTTCATTCGCCTTGTGTCACATTTGCGTTTGCACTGTTTTTGTTGGAAAATATATATAGAGGTATTAGAATAGGTAGGTATAACTATTTAACAGATATACGTACTTATATTGTGGCTTTTCTAGTGAACTGTAGATAGACTTAGACATGTTATTCGAACTCAAACTCAAAACTCTTTATACATTTGGAATCATACAATTTTCATTTGAAATCACTTAGAAGCGTCTTAATTTTTTTATTAATGGTATCATTCCCATTGACTGCTTAAGGTTCCGCTGGTCGATCGTGTTTTCCATACAAATGAATTTAGAGTGTTATCCATTTATTCTTTATGGAATTTGAAAAAACAAAAGTTAAATCTACATAACAAGTCTATATCTAGCCCATGTAGGCGACGAAATAGACAAATTATATTTATTTATATTAAATTATATTAAATTAAATATAATTTGTCTATTTCGTCGCCTACATGGGCTAGATATAGACTTGATAAGTAGATTTAACTTTTGTTTTTTCAAATTCCATAAAGAATAAATGGATAACACTCTAAATTCATTTGTATGGAAAACACGATCGACCAGCGGAACCTTAAATCATTTGATTAAAAGATGTTCAAAACAACAAGAAATAACAACCATTTCATCTCAGCTACAAAATAAAAGTTATTTATACTCGTACTTCTATTGAGGTTTGTTCATTTGTAACACCGAGGGCTGCGATCAAACAAATATCTACCTACTACCTACTATTCATTAAAATAACTTCCACCGTGTTTCAATTAAGTACTTCTAAATTAAAATCGATTGCTCGACCTTATTATGCAAATGCTTTTTGAACCACATTACGTTCCAAAGAGAATTTAACAGCGGTACCAAAACAGCTATTTTCTAGCTTTGAAGGCTTTCACGGAACTGTTATTTTAAATTGACTCCTGAACAAGAGCGTTTTGCGAACACCTACCGCTATAAACACACAATTTGAGGTACCAGAATATACTGCTTTTAAATAAACCTTAAATATAAAAGCGTGTTAATTGAAGTTATTTAATACTCTTCTCCTTCCTAGCGCAGGTTTTATTTAAATAAAAATATTACGCTTTCATCTAATCTATCATTTTTATTTAACTTAATTTTTTTGTTTTAATATTATGTAAGTACTTTGTTAGAATTAATTTTGTGTTTTGTTTATAAGGTACAATAAAGTGTTTATCTATCTATCTAGTTGATTTAAACAGTGCCAGCAGCTTTTATTCAATGCTATTCAAGGCGCTCGTTGTTTGGACACTGCACTGCTGGGATACGTACTAGATAGAGTTGGCTTGCTCAGAACCTTTACCACCCCTCAGCTTAGTCGACCGTATCCAGATAAGGATAAGCCAGCGAGTTTTATCACGAAGTTTCCTTCACCGTAAGTAGGCGCGTGCCTACATTTACATTTTTCGTAAGAAACAATTCGAACCCACGTTACAACTTTTGGAACCAAAACCGAGGTATCTAACAATAAGTCGACATCGCTTTATCATAGAATAAAATCTTTCATTGTCAAGCCTTGAATCCTATCTTCGAGCAAAAACCCGCGGTCTATGTCAGTCTAAATTATCTCTACATATAATAAATTCGAAGTTTTGGAAGCGTTCTACGTCCATAATGATCTTAGCACTATAGAATTCGCTAACCTTATATAGCTCCGGTAGAAAAAAATCTTGCATGCGCGATTCAGGTTTTCTTAAATTTAGAAAATCACAAATTAGTTGATTATTCTTTTTGTTCTGCTTAAAAATTTTGTACACTTATGTATTTTAAGAATACATAGCAATATACACATTTTTTAACTAGAAAATAAAGTAATTAATTTAATAAGATATTTTTTTTAATTTCAAGTAACTAGCGCCATCTCTTCGTTTTCGCGAAACTACCATTCATCTCAGAAAATGTTGATTTTATTTGTTTACCTTTGTTTGTGCAGTCTAATTTCGGGAACTAGGAAACAGATTTTAACATAATCTTCACGAATGTGTTCAGAAAATATCAGAAGAGGTTTAGGTATTTCAAGTAGATTTATGTTACTAATTAAAATTTGATATTTCTTGGCGTAAAAAAATAAACCATAATATTTTTGCATGAAAACGTACAGAACGTAGGGATGATGTCAAAATTGTCAGTTTGACATACGGAAAGAAGCATCTAGCGCCATCTCTTTTTTATTTATAATTGTATTATGGCTTCGCATTATTACTATCGTGCATATAGCCAGTGTCGCGGTCAAAGAAAATTAAATCCAATGCAGGAGCGTTTTTTGAATTTGGAACAGTTTGGAACATTACAACGCTCCAGCAATTTTGTATGAACATGTGTATGAAGCGGCGTGCTGGGGTTATTAAAAACTTAAATACTCTTTGATTGGATCTCTTTTATCAAAGTACTAGCGACCCGCCTCGGCTTTGCACGGCTATATCACATGAGTTGTGGCATGTATTATCTTCTTATCTATATCTATACATATAAAATCCTTTGTCCTGACTGACTGACGGATCATCGCACAGCCTAAACCGCTGATCGTAGAGACTTTAAACTTGGAGGGTGTGTTCTTTGTATGACGTAGGCATCTGATAAGAAAGAATTTTCCGAAATTCTACCCCTAAAGGGGTGAAAAAGGGGGGCAAAGTTTGTATTGGACAACGTGATTCCTTAGTCCAATCTATTTCAAATTTTGCATAAACATTCTTTAACAGAATTAATGGAACACATGTTTCGTATTTTATTGAAATTCATCCCCTAACGGGGTTAAAAAGGGGAAGAAAGTTATTTTGGGAGTGATTTGCTTCGAAGTTGATATCAATACTCTTTAGTGCTTTTGATTAGATTGGTAACATACTCATTAATCTATGATTGGTAAGACATCACTTCAAGCTGACAGCGTTAACGTAAAACCTAAGAGGTTGAAAACTTCGAACATTGAACTGAAAAAGGTGTCTTGCCATTTAGTACTGGGAACTTGACATAGTATTTTTTTTTTGCGCGATACGTTTGCTAATGCTACCTGTCGATAGAGGACATTACGGCAAATGAAATATGCCTTTACACCAAATCTCATAGGTGTCTCGGAAATGGGGTATTTGACCAAACGTTATGACTAAGATTTTATCAAAAGTGCGCTGTGCACAAATAATGCTTTCTAACCAAACTTCTAAACCATCTCGGAGACGGGATATTTGTTAAAACATAGAACTGTTATAGGATAGCCACTGAATCACTTAAAACTCTATATTTTTATTAGGATACGCCAAAATTACTCTCTGCGCAACTGTTCAGCCCTACCTAATAATAAAATTTTGAACAATTTGCCAAAAGTCACAGTTCCCAAAGTTAGTAGATACTAATTATTAAGTAATTTAAAAGAAATATCTTTTGTTATGAATACGAAAATACCTAAACAAATGAATAGGACTTTTACACCTTTTTCATTTTTAAAATGGACAGGAAAGTGATCTTATAAGGGTTCCTTTTTTACCTTTTAAGGTACGGAACCCTAAAAACACAAAAGATGACTATGATAGATAGGTAATTACTAATTAGCACGATATGATTAAAGATTTACTCATGTGGTAATCGTAGAGTTTTGTGCATTATTGGCTTTGTGTTAGAAAGACAGAAATAGAAGAATTCATTTTTTTTGTTTAGAACTTTAGGTACTTAAACGTATAGCCCATTTTGGATCCCATCCCAAGAGAATTGGGTGCACCCGAGGTTTTCGTGTTCCAAGTTAAAATACATCTCATTCAAAATCTATCTTCTCTATACATATAAAATTCTTTGTCTTGACTGACTGACGGATCAACGCACAGCCTAAATCGTAGAAACCTGAAACTTATAGGGTGTGTTCTTCGTATGACGTAGGCATCCGATAAGAAATTAATTACCTACCGGGTTTAAAAAAGAGTAGAAAATTATTTTAGGCGATTTGCTTCGACTCGAACTCCTTAGTGCTTTTGATTAAATTAAGTAAGTACATTTTATTTTGACACACATGTTTCAAACTCAATCTAATTGGAAATCAACAAAAAATAATCCTATTTTAACTATTTTCGGCTCCTGCGCGGACGAAGTCGCGGGCAAAAGCTAGTGTAATAATAATTGTATTTATTTGCTGCCAGCGCGGCGCGAACCAAGGAATAAGTAAATGTCTTTATCGTGTTAATGCGCCTTGTCTCTGGCACTGAGTGGTTCCTTTAATTAAGGGTTAAATTATGTTTCAACAAAACTTTACTTCTTACTGTTTTATGTCTTTGCTGAAAAATGGAAAAATGTATCTTTTTACAAAGTCTAAAAGATTCTTAATAAATTCAAAAGATGAAATATTATTATCAGTTTACTTACTAAGTAACCTATACTTACCTACCTACCTATTCAATTTGCTATGACCTTATTACAGTTGGACTCCGAGTTCCGTAATGTGGTTTTGCTTTGCTTAGTAGGATAAAATATATCAAGTTTATTCAATTTCATGGTATTTTAGTTTTACGAAAATTATAGTTTAAACTCGAAGTCTTGTTATAATTAAAGCATGAAATATCGAAGTCTTGTTATAATTAAAGGATCAAGTTGTTAGAGATACAGATTGAACAAGAGATCGTTGCCGTTGGGTTGGGAATGTAGAATATTGTACAAGCTACAGTTAAAAGTCTCTGTCCATCGTAACGTTTACAATCTTGTGCAGCACTGTTTGAACATTTTAACAACGTAACCTGTGGATCGAACCCACGTCGTCGGTTGATGTAGCGGGTGGCGGTTTATACTACTCGGCCAACTAAAGACATAGCTAACATGTTGAGAATAATAAACACACGCTTATAATTCAAGTATTTATGTTTGTGTGTAATGTCTATTAGAAGAAGGTCGTAAGTCCAATACTTGTTTATAGTATTATTATAATTCAAGTATTTATGTTTGTGTGTAATGTCTATTAGAAGAAGGTCGTAAGTCCAATACTTGTTTATAGTATTATTGTAGCAAACTGATAGTGAACTCATGACGCATACTGTACCTAAAATATAAACTTGTTAGTCTGTTTATGACGTCGGGTTTGCTTATTCCGTGACTCAGCAAACGCTCTTCATACCAAAGTTGAAATCCTTGTGAGAGAATCACCACTAAATTTAGGAATCTTCAATGTGCCTTTGTTGAAACGGTTGAAGCTTTAGTTGTGATGTTTAAATTAAATTTGATTGTTTTAAAGTTTTAATTAATGTTTTTGTTTAGGTACTGTTTCAAATAACTTGGTAAAAAAAACGTTTACCTACAAATGTAGGTAGGTATAGATAGGTATACCTACCCGCTAATAAAATCTCCATATAAAACAATTTTTACATATATGGGTACAATAATTCTCCGTAACGCCACAAAATATGTGATATATAGCAGTTCCGCAATATTTCATGGCAAACCTATTCTCACGCTAACAAGGTAAGTTGCTTTCCCAGCCAGTTTTACACTACGATCACGGAAAATGAACTTAAAATTTATGTGAAAGTCGTAAAATTTGCCACACGAGTTTATTACCTATACAGCTACATAATAGCGGTTAGTATCGGCCACCTGTAGCAAACAGCTAGCTGTTAGGTATTCTCAAAGGGTGTTCCGAGACCTGGAATTGCCTCGAAACCTCGCCTATGAAACTACTTAAACAACTATCTCCTCAACTTCATTAATAAGTCCTATTGAACTTCATTTTGGAATCCCAAAATGTTTAGTTAGCTTTATGAATGTGAACAGCTTAAAACCATTGAATAGACAATACTAATTTCTCTCCTACCTGTCTATTTAGAATATTTAAGTACTGCGCAACCTCCTTTATATATAAAACAATTAGGTACTAAACGTTATACAGGGTGAATTTTCTAAGGCCCCTTCAGGGCTATATCCCAAACCATAAGAGATAGCGAAAAATGCTGCAAGGAGTTGCATGCCCTGTTTTGACAAAAACTAAAACTGCATCATTAGATTTTTGAAAAAGTCTTTACCCTAGTCGCGAATAGAAGCTGTTCATTTTCCAAAATAATTAATAATTATCCTTTATTTTTGTACCAATCAATAGTGTGGCTAATAGAGATCAATTCCTGGAAACAAACATAGTCTGGCTAATTAAAGGAAATAGCTCATTTTAGTAATCTTCTGTAATTTTCATACAACCATCCCTTAAAAAAATGCAATGAGGAGGTATGGCCAATGACGTAAGAAACTGCTGCACTAAAAATTTGAACTGTTTTTACAAATGTTATGTAAAGAACTTCATTTAGAACTTATTTTGTAATATTTAGTTGTCCTCTATGTCTCACACTATTGTTTTGCCAGAGACAGAAAGGTGAAAATTACAGAAAACTACAAAATTCAGCCATTTCCTTTGTTTTGCCATACTATGTTTGTTTCCAGGAATTGATCTCTATCAGCAACACTATCGATTGGTTGGACTTTTTCAAAAATCTAATGATGCAGTCTTAGTTTTTGTCAAAATCGGGCACGCAACTTCTTTCAGCATTTTTCGCTATCTCTCACTCTACGATCACGGAAAATGAACTTAAAATTTATGTGAAAGTCGTAAAATTTGCCACACGAGTTTATTACCTATACAGCTACATAATAGCGGTTAGTATCGGCCACCTGTAGCAAACAGCTAGCTGTTAGGTATTCTCAAAGGGTGTTCCGAGACCTGGAATTGCCTCGAAACCTCGCCTATGAAACTACTTAAACAACTATCTCCTCAACTTCATTAATAAGTCCTATTGAACTTCATTTTGGAATCCCAAAATGTTTAGTTAGCTTTATGAATGTGAACAGCTTAAAACCATTGAATAGACAATACTAATTTCTCTCCTACCTGTCTATTTAGAATATTTAAGTACTGCGCAACCTCCTTTATATATAAAACAATTAGGTACTAAACGTTATACAGGGTGAATTTTCTAAGGCCCCTTCAGGGCTATATCCCAAACCATAAGAGATAGCGAAAAATGCTGCAAGGAGTTGCATGCCCTGTTTTGACAAAAACTAAAACTGCATCATTAGATTTTTGAAAAAGTCTTTACCCTAGTCGCGAATAGAAGCTGTTCATTTTCCAAAATAATTAATAATTATCCTTTATTTTTGTACCAATCAATAGTGTGGCTAATAGAGATCAATTCCTGGAAACAAACATAGTCTGGCTAATTAAAGGAAATAGCTCATTTTAGTAATCTTCTGTAATTTTCATACAACCATCCCTTAAAAAAATGCAATGAGGAGGTATGGCCAATGACGTAAGAAACTGCTGCACTAAAAATTTGAACTGTTTTTACAAATGTTATGTAAAGAACTTCATTTAGAACTTATTTTGTAATATTTAGTTGTCCTCTATGTCTCACACTATTGTTTTGCCAGAGACAGAAAGGTGAAAATTACAGAAAACTACAAAATTCAGCCATTTCCTTTGTTTTGCCATACTATGTTTGTTTCCAGGAATTGATCTCTATCAGCAACACTATCGATTGGTTGGACTTTTTCAAAAATCTAATGATGCAGTCTTAGTTTTTGTCAAAATCGGGCACGCAACTTCTTTCAGCATTTTTCGCTATCTCTCATAGTTTAGGATATAGCCTTGAAGGCCAACATAAAAAATTCACCCTGTATAGTATAGTATTATCAAAGATACAAACATGGCTTACATAAAGGTTGAAGGTATTGTATGACTTTTTCCGCGTGCGTGTATCTACATCTAAACCTCATTACTCACTGTTACAGTGTAGGGGGGATGATCACAGACCCCCTCGCTGAATGTACTCTATACACTGTTACTCTACATGCTACCATTCCACAAAATGAAGTAAATTTTACCCATGAGAACACAAATTCCATCCCGCGATTCTGAGACGCCTCGATAACTGTCAACTTTGATTACATACCATGAGGTATCTACTGAATTCGTTATAGCCCGTTATAGCGAGCGTCGCTGAATAAAAAATAAGTAAACACTTTAACGAATATTGAAACGAAATAGATTTTACCAACGAAAACGTTTCGTTAAATCTGCTGGCGGTTATAATACCATTTGCATTAATGCCACCAGCTCGCAACTCCTATCTCCAGCTCCGTAATCAAGTTGTAAGCCTTAAAGTTTAATTCGTGTTTGAAAAGTTATCCATGAGGTTGTTAATGAATAGTGGCTGCCAAGCTAGATTACCTACATTTGTCTGGGATATAATATAATTGCAGCCCCCGGTAGAGTTTGAAATGTTTGCATTCTAAAAAAAATTATATTATAAATTTATGAGTTAGAAGACTTTAAACTTCAACTAACGCCGCAGGTGCATAGAATCTTGCTTGTGTTGAAAACATTCTTATAACAGCTGTTTTGGAGCTCTACGGTGGGTCTGCAATTATGCAGCCGACCGTACATACGACGACGATCGCGCTCAGTGCCTTTATTCACTAAGGTTCAAGTCGTCGGGCGCGCGTGATTAGGACGAGATTTTCATACAAAAACCGCCCCCCCTCCGCCCCTAATCACGCGCGCCCAACGACTTGAACCTTAGTGAATAGCTACTTTCGCATCCATTCATAGTTCATACATCTACTGATATCTAGCCTACGTAGGTTAGGTAGGTATTCCAAACTGCAATAAATGTCGCCTAAGCCGGATTCCTAGCTATTTGCAGTTATTTTTCCGGTTATAATAAATAGTTATGGATACGACCGAGGAAAAGGAAATATCTTTTTATAGTGTTATGTTTACTTATTAGCACGTATAAGTAGGTATCTACATAATAATATTGTAGCACATAGCAGGCAGCGCTCCGAGGTTTCCTTGGGTCCCATGGTAATATAGGGATAAAAAGTAGCCTAAGTTACTTCCAATGTATCAATATGTATCCTCATACCAAGTTTAATCAAAATCGGTCCAGTACTTTCAGAGCCTATTCGTTACAAACATACAAAAAAAAAAACAGCGCACTCCGGGAGTGCAGGCAGAAGTGAAAACTGTATATCTGTGTAAAATCTCATATGTCGCGAGAGGGTGTATGTTAAAATGTATAAACTCAAAATACATAACGTTATAATTCATAAAGTTAAAATACCGAAAATCAAAATACATAATGATCAAAATACATAAAATCGAAATAAATAAAATTTGTTTCAAATAATATACGAAATACATAATGATAAAACGCATAAATTTAAAATACATTAATTCAAATAACATATATCTAAAACAAATAAAGATTTAAATGAATAATTGACTTTACGTATAAAAAAACCGGTCAAGTGCGAGTCGGACTCGCCATATCGGGTTCCGTACCATTATCATCACATAAAAATCACGTCTGTTAAATAGGAGTCATAAAAAAATAGATGGCGCTAGTGGTAAAAATACATGAATGAAGGGTAAATGACGGTTTATGACGTGTTATGACGATATTTGTTTAGTTTCATCATTCTCTAATTTTTGAAGTTACAGGGGGGGGACACTTTTTAACACTTTGGAAGTGTCTCTCGCGTAAACTATTTAGTTTAGAAAAAAAAAGATTTTTAAAACCTCAATATCATTTTTGATACCAATCCATAGATATCCCACACGTATGGGTGTAATGAAAAATTTTATTTTGAGTTTCAGTTCTAAGTATGGGGAACCCTAAAATTTATTGTTTTTTTTTTATTTTTGTGTGAAAATCTTAATGCGGTTCACAGAATACATCTACTTACCAAGTTTCAACAGTACCTATATTTCTTAAAGTTTCGGCAAAAAGTGGCTGTGACATACGGCAGACAGACAGACATGAAAAATCTATGAGGGTTCCGTTTTTTGCCATTTGGCTAGGGAACCCTAATACAAACGAAGCAAACTATTACAACAAAAAGTTCAAAATATCGATAGTCATAATACCTATGTTCAAAATTCAAAATTTATGACACATAAAATGTTCAAAATATCTACGTAAAAATGCCCATAATATAAAATACACGCTGCCCTAATCAAGTAAAATAGGTAGAATTCGGTTCTAGCAGCCCCCTCCGGCCGCTGCTGCGGCACCGGTCGTTTCTCTCGCTCGGCTCGTGTGTTGTGGTCTCAGTTCTAACCTAACCTATCCGTGTCAATTCTGTGACAGAAACCCCCTACCCAGAACCGACATGGATAGGTTAGGTTCGGTTTGAACTGCGACCACAACAGCACGGCGAGTTTTAGAACCGAATTCTACCTATTTTACTTGGTTAAACCTAAAAAATTAAAACCGCAGGTGAATTCATTGTAGTCAAATTAACCGTCAGAACTGCCAGTACCGAATTTTACCTACCGGCATCTGGTTTTTGTTTACATGAACCTAGGTACAACTTATATATTCTGATAGTTATACATTTTAAAGTTAGGCTTGTTGATTATTAAGTGTTATAAGCATTATAATTTTTAATTATTATATATTTAGAACTTTATGAAATTACAGTTTATGAATTTAAAACTTATGCCATTTAACTTTATGTATTTTGAATCATTATGTATTTTGATTTTCGGTATTTTAACTTTATGAATTACAACGTTATGTATTTTGAGTTTATACATTTTAACATACACCCGTCGCGAGAACATACGCAAAAAGAGTTTTAGATGAAAAAAAAAAAATAGTCGGACGACAAATAGTCGTCCGACATTTGTCGTCCAACAAATAGGTGTCCGACATTTGTCGTCCAACAAATTGTCGTCCGACATTTGTCGTCCGTCAATAGTCGTCCAACAAATAGTCGTCCGACATTTGTCGTCCGTCAATAGTCGTCCGACAAATAGTCGTCCGACATTTGTCGTCCGTCAATAGTCGTCCGTTAAAAAATACCATATGTACGTCTTAATACACTCACAGCCAAATTAAAAACAGTAGGCCCAGGCATACATTTTCGCCGCGCCGTAGAGAGGGGATAGCTGTCTACTCTCCATCCGTCTTACGCTTTTTCGATCAGGTCACGTGTCCTGACGCGAGTTTAAGATTTTATACCCATTACAGAAAAAGTGCTCAACGCCGCTAAAGAAGTTTTCACTTCAAAAAAACAAAAAAAATGTCCTCTTTAATAGATTAGTGTAGATAAAGTAGGTAAATAAATACCTAACCTACCTACCCACTTATTAGTAAAATAGGTGGTAAATAATAATAATTGTTTTTTTTTTCTGTGTCATTATTTTTATTAGTTTACCAACAGGCATAATATTACACGACCCGTAGCGATAGTTGGAAAAAAAACTCTAAGTATCCCTACCAGTTGCCAGTAGGGATATGTTAGTAGAGATATCGATGGTTTCCGCAACAAAGGGCGTATCTCCATTTTGCATACTTTTGGCAATGAGCAAAAAACGAAATTAAAAAAAAATATATCTTAAATATCTTTTTTGTTCTTATAATTATAAAAAAATGTGCTAGGAAGAAATTTCTTAGTTTTTTGCAGGCTATTGCCTTGCTTAATTAGAGAACTGTACGAGTATTAGTTTAGAAGTTAGCTAGGGCGTAAATCCCTAAAAATGAAAAAAACATGTAGTTACACCCCATAAATACACAGTCTAGCAAAAAGTACCTACAGTAAAAGCCATGTAAGACTAAACCATTTGTAGTATAGACCATTTTTTGTTTCAGAATTTGTAAATACGCCGTATTATTTATACTAATACATGACTATTCAAGCAAAATATTAACCTGATAAGAGTAGATTTTACTTAGACGCGAGCCCCAACCCACAAAAATCAACTCCGCTTTGCAACGTGAAACATCGGCACGCTAACCGGACGCGCGAGGGAGCTGGCCGACGTACTTTCTAGGCGAGAAATGGCCGTGGCGTTTCTGCAGGAGACTCGATGGAAAGGCAGCAGATCCCGGCACATTAGGAGCGGCTAAAAGCTGATCTACATGGGTGCACCTGGTGGAGAGAACAGGGTGGCTATGGTGCTCGCTGAGGGGTTGCATGACTTTATCTTGGAGGCCAAAAACGACTTATGGCCGTGAAGGTGCTTATTGAGGGGATTGTTACCCACTTGGTAAGTGCTTACGAGCCGCAGGTTGGTCGTAACGACGCTGATAAAATATTGTTTTGGAACAAAACAAGGTGCCATTCCGTTGTCACAGGGGATCGTTTTGGGTGTTGATCTGAACGGTCATGTGGGCGAGATGACGGTAAAATTTATGCGTGTTCATGGAGGCTATGGATACGGCAGTTGAAATGCGGAAGTAGAAGAAATCCTACGTACGTGTGCCTCTGCCGAACTGGCCCTCGTGAACACTTACTTCAAAAAGAAGCCCGACCACTTGATCACCTACAGGAGTGAGAGGCACGCTACCCAAATCGATTTCTATCACTAAGAAACATCATAATTATCGGCAACCTGGCTAACTGCAAAGTCATACCCGGTGAGAGTCTCACTGATCAACACCGTCTTTTTGTCATGGATCTCTGTGTGAAACCCAAAAACAAACACCCAGTGCGGTGTTGTCGCCAAATCAGATGGTGGATGCTGGATGAAGCCAAGTCCTAGAAGCTTGTCTCGGCTATCGGTGACAAGTTCGCTGGTGTCGAGGACGAACCAGTCCAGGACCACTAGGATGAGATTTAGGCATCGATCACCGGTGCGGCGAAGGCAGTGCTTGGGATGTCTTAAGATGGACTCAAATATGACAAGGAAACTTGATTTTCTTGTCATATTGATTGCCTTGGACACTAAATTGAAGAAAGCCCTCTTCAAAAAGTTGTAAGCGTTCAACTCTCCTGAAGATCACGACTCGTATAAAGCCGCCAAACGTGCCACAAAAAGAGCAGTAGCCAGAGCCTGACAGGACCACTTACAGTCATTGTACGATAAGTTGAATACGTCTGAGGAACAGAAGCTTATTTATAAGTTAGCACGTTCGAGGGTAAAAGCGGCACAGGATATATCTAAGTGCCGCTGTGCAAAAAGTCCCGATGGTAATCTGCTTTGCGAGGACATCGCGGTGAAGGAGAGATGGCTCTCTTATTTCTACGAGCTGTTGAATAAGCAGTACAAAGAGTTGAGTCCCTATCGAAGTATGGAATGCGATGGGTTCTCGAAGTATGGGTATCTTAACCAACCTCTATAACCGTATACTCGAGACTGGTGAGATCCCTATGTTTTACCCCAGTTTTCAGGGGAAGGGATCGGTGCAGGATTGTGGGAGTTATCGAGGTATAAAGGTCATGTCCTACACCATGAAGCTTTACTAGCGGATAGTCGACTCCTGGATTCGACAGAAGTGCACTGTCTCTTGGTGCCCATATAGTTACCACACAGTTCATGGACCCCGTTCCGCCGTTTTCTATTCTTATATAGATTTGTAGAAAGCCTTTGACTGTGTTCCTTCGACATCGATCGTCCAACGACATCGATTACGACGTCAAGTCACGCATTTCAGCGGTTGGGCCAAGTGTCGTGGTATCATTTGCGACCCCAAAATGCCGCTTAAACTAAAGAGACAGGTTTATGCCGGTTAAACTAAAGGGTCAAGTTTATAAAACCATCATAGGCGCTGTCCTTTTGTACGGTAGTGAGGCGTGATCAGTACTTGAGCGACAAGAGCAGAAGCTGCGTGTCACGTAGATGAAGACGTTGCGCTGGATGTGTGGAGTGACGCGACAGGATCACGAGAGGAACTCTCGCATCCGAGGCAGCTTACACGAGACAATGCAGACACATTGCAAGAATGTTGCATAAGCTGCTACAGTCACGTCTTGCGAAAACCGGCTAGTTACGTGGTGAACAAATGTCTTGCCATGGCGCCTCCACCAGGTCGTGGCAGATTGGGTCAAGAAGTGCTGGCTTGACATTGTAGGTGGTGATATGTGTGCAGATTTGGTGTAGAATAATAAGACAAAGTTATTTTATCTTGACCGGCACGGCGTTAACCGCGAACTGATTTCGTTTGCACCGTAAACAAACAAGCGACGACATGTGCTATACTTGCGGTAAGATCACAAGCATTATCTAATTACATAAAGGTATAGTTACGTCTCTGTTCTTTTAATATACGTGAGTTATGCAAGAACAAGACAGCTAGGATCACTTGTAAGTTTAGAAATATAGTGCCACCTGTGGGAATTTTTTTTTTTTATCCAAGTAGACTAATACATTACGGCGCAAAACAGGTTATTAAATTGTATTTTGAATTTTATCTAATTGTACATCCTAATCATAGCATATTTATTATTTATGCTACAGTCGTAAATGTTACTTATTATAACATAGGTGAGATACAACCTATGTTCTTTTAGAATTATTTTTTGTTGCAGGGCGTAAAACACATATTGATTTCTTAGTGGGTATTTACCCCGTTTGTCGTTTAAAAAGTAAAAACACAGTGTAGTTACATCAAATTGATTTCCTAATATAAAAATAATATTGTTTTATGACCCCTTTTCAATGTTTAGCCATTAGAAAAATGTAGGTCGTAACATCTTTTTTTTTCATCGTAGCGCCATTTTAAAATTAGGGATCGATAGAGCGTTAAAAACTGAGTAAAACTGCATATAAAACTCAATATGGCCAAAATGGCATTTACGCCCTTTGTTGCGGAAACCATCGATATGTGGAACAGGGGAAATAAAGGTGGTGACGGTATCGTGCAGTATTTTTAAAATACAAGAATGGATTCGATAAGCTGAAAAGCATCGTCTTTTTTCTTTTACTCTACAAAAATACAAGTGACATAATATAAAGGATAAATGATGAGATGTGAACTCACGTCGCATTAGAAACTTGATGTATGATGCCTTATGTATGTAGGTACCTACCTATTATTTATACATATAGTAATACATACAAAACTACCTAAATACTTTAGCCCGCGACTTTGGGGGCGTGCCTAGCCCATGCCTAGCCATGCTTAAAAGAAACAAAAAAATCCATTGTTTGATGATTGGTACCTACAATAGGTGTTACTGACAAATAACCTTTAGAAACTCTTTGGTCACTGGTGTTTTTTTTTTATTTGAATGTCGAACCCCAAAGAGGGTTAAATTATTCCGAAAACCTAATAAACGATAGAACCTCTATTATATTTTGGTAAATACCTAACTAGTTGTTTACATCTCAGTGATTGACCTAGCAAAGGAAATTAATAATGTAAATAAGTTGGAAGATAGTTGATGATGTTCTAATTAGCAGGTAAAGTATGTGTCACTTGACTGCCTAGTCCTTGGAACGAGGCCACAGCCCCTTTGGGAAACGACTTGTGTAAATTACCTACTTAGTAGGTAACCCCACTTGCACTCATTAAATTAAAGTTTGATTAAAAATATTTCAACCATAGAATTTGAGTTCGTACCTCAATTTCAACTAACTGTCTCGGCAAACGTTTTTTTTTCTTCTTATGGCGGATGCGACTGTGCATATTATTATGTTTTGCCATATACAAAAAAATATGTAAAGGAGAAAAAAAAGGAATAGTGTTTGATTTTTAGACCTAAAGAATATACCTACACAAAAAATGTCATACATATTATAAGTTCAGCCGTTTAGGTGAAGTTTGTCAACTAACACCGCGACACGAGAATTTTATATTTACCCCGCGGTTTCTCCCGCGTAAGTCTCGATCCCGTGGGAATATTGAAATAAAAAATAGCCTTCCTCGACAAATGGACTATCCAACACAAAAATATTTTTTCAATACAAACTCTTCAGCTTTATAACATAAGTATAGATTATACCTACGTAGCTACCTTTATGTAATTATACTATTTAAAAATTTAAAACTATGTTACCTATCTACTAATTAAAAATGTCAATCACTTCGGACTCCAATTCGCTTGCTATCCCATTAATTATGTGAACTTACTTTCCGTCCACAAAATAAGAAAATATAATGTAGATTGCTTTTAATGTACAGAACATAAGTACCTAAGAACTAAGCCTACATATTCCACTTCACACAGCGAGCGTTATCTAGCCATCATACATGTACACATTGCGGAAATCAAACACAGAGTTCGTCATATTATACTTACCTAGGTTGGTAACTAAACTAAGTTGATCAGGTGAACGGGTAATGTAATGAATGGCATTCTAGAGCGTAGGTATCGATCGATAGCGCGCAGCGCATACACCTGTAGGATATCATACCCTCCTGGCTACATTCTAGCTATCGGCAACTAATTTCAACCTCAAAGAAATATAAAATAAGAATAAAATTGAGTAACTTATTAAAATTTCAACGTGTGTGCTCGCAACCCCATTTATTTGTATTCCCGCCATAACTTTTTTCTTCTACTGTGGCAATCTACGGTTTATGTATAGATGCCAGAGCAATGTTTCGCGGTACGGTTGGTACAGTCGTCGTTAGAATATCGGGCTATTGGCCACTATCCAAGCACTATTCGCTGGTTGTGGGGCGTGGCGTGTCCCAAGTACAAAAACTTGGAGTCATTTCACGCATGCGTATTCACAGCGCATGCGTATTTTGAATCTGTTGTATCATAGACAATTTTTTTATTATCTGTTCTTAGTTCTTGAAGGAAAACGCAAATCTTTTTGTTTGTAGGTTAGGTTTTAGTGATAATAAAATTGTCAAAAGATTTTTTAATTTTCCTGGAATTTGTGCAGAAATGGAGTGTACGTGATTTAGTAAATATTCTAAAGCGATGTGTATCGCAATACCAACAAATAAATACCTGGTTGACTATTCTATAGCCGCTAATGGTCGAGTTGGTCTCGTTCATTTGTTGCTTGGTTGACATTGAGAAGTAAATGAAATGTAAAACACAAAAGTCGTTCGCATTCGTCACCGAGTTATCTTCTACTTAAACGAAGATAATAAATAACTAGTTTTACACAATAGTGAGACTTATTAGTGATTAGAAACAAAAAAGTTTACCAATATTGCCAAGATGACTATGAGTCAAGTTACAGTGTTGAAACTGTACAATACAGTCGTTGACGACGTGATTGCTGGCGTTAGAGACTGCTTTTTAGATGACGGTGTTGATGAGCAAGTACTTCAAGAGTTAAAGCAACTATGGAAAACAAAGTTACAGGCGAGCGGCGCTATGGACGCTCCGCAATCAGAACAAACGATGGCGCCTCCTCCCGTCCTACAGAGTTTCCAGAAGTCTAATGGCAATAACACCATTTCCAAACAGACACACATGGCACAGGGTTCCAGCCAACAGGGTTCCAATGCAGAACATGGGGCCCCCTCATCAAACATCCCCGGAACACATCCTCATCATGTTCTAGATCCGAATAACAAAGTGCCAGTACAGTTAACATTACCTGCTCAACCGGGCGTCCCAGGCTCACAGCCCCGATCTTTTACTATTCAAATTCCTGCTTCAGCATTGAACGGCAATAAGCTGCATCAAGTTCTGACAGGTCCCATCATTAATGCCACTATAAGTCTGCCACAACCTCTAGCTGCAACGCTGCTTCAACAACATATCAACTCAGCGCTTGCAGGACAACAGAGTGATTTTGAGAGTGGAGGTGGAGGAGGAAGGAGTGGGGCGGCCCCCTTTTTGTGTTTAGACGGGGCTATGGATTCATCGGATGATGAGGGCTCGAATGTGGGCGAGGGATCGGACGAAGGCGGTGGTGAGGGCGAAGATGAAGAGGAGGAGGAGTCTGCAGAGGAGCGCGCTGAAGAAGAAGAGGAGGAGCGCGAGGACAGCGCCGGCGCCGACGAGGAGCCCCTCAACTCGGGTGATGACGTCTCCGATGAGGAGCCCGGGGACATGTTCGATACTGACAATGTTGTCGTATGTCAGTATGACAAAATAACACGCAGTCGCAACAAGTGGAAGTTTTACCTAAAAGATGGTATTATGAACTTAGCCGGCAAAGATTTTGTATTCCAAAAGGCCAATGGTGATGCGGAATGGTGAAACGGTTTTGTCTGAATGGTGAAACGAATGACCTGTGTATTTTTATAGATGATGTAACTTGTTATATCTCAATTATGTTAGGCTGTAACAACTTGAATAGAGAAAAGACACTGGTGAATTGTTATCTCAAATCTACCGAGTACACCTTCACTACTTTTGGAAAAAATTTGTTAATAAACCATTAATTGTACTGTACTTAGATATTTCTAATGAAACAAGGTGTTGTATTGCTTTAATTAGCTGAGAGTTAATTTTTTATCAGTTGTCAATCATTAAAATCATATTTTTTAAATAAAGCCAAAACTTAAAACATCAGTGATTATTTGATTTTTTAACATAAAATAAATTGAAAAAAAATTGGTTTACGGTGTAGATAATTCTCAGCTTCAACATCTTTGTGTTAATAGTTAATTACTTTTTCTGCAAAATATATTAAGTGTTTTAGATTGTATATTGGGTGTATTTATGTAATATTTCATTTTATATTAATTTCTCTTCTCTAAAATGTTAAAAAATGACAATTTTACATTCAAGAACATATTTTTACCAAAGATTTGCTTGTGTAGAAGTGGCACAAGGTTTGACAAAATGTACCTACCATTGCAACTTGTAGTAAAGTGCCATAATTAAACGAAAGTTGGTACAAATTTTTCTAACTGTTACCTTACTGTCATTACTTTTTTCTTTAATCAATATTTTCATTCCATTTAAAATAATTTAAATATTACCTACAGTAAATAACATAATGTGTTCTGAAATAAATAACATTTTAGTGAAGAAAAATTAGACTCATACATTGCAAGTATTCTATAAAGCAAACTATTAATGTATATGTATCTAGTATGTAATAGGCTTCATTTATTACCATTGTATAATTTTAAAATTTCTTCAGAACCACAAAGTGTAATAAATATTTATTTTTACTAAGTTATTCTATGGTCACATGTCTTCGGGATGAATTGTGAAGCATTTCACTTTACCTATTAATAAAGACGAAATATGCACATATAATATGTTAGACAATTAAGGTAAAAAGTATGTCAGGGTTTCATCTTCCAAATAATTTGTTACTAGCCAATTACTAGCTTTATTTTTTTGTTTAGAAATGATATGATATAGTTTGCATATTAATTATACATCGGTTTCATCACCTTACTGACGGCGCAGTGAAAAATGTAATTTGAAATTAATTATATTAATTTGGTTGGTAGAAGTTAATACATATTTTATGATTTTTAAAAGACATTGCTTTTATTTTGCAGTTTAATATTAAGTATACCTACATATTAAATTGCAAATGTTTTGAAAATCATGGGATTTCGTCCAGGAGGTGGTGAAACAGGGTCTGTATTAAAATAATTCTATTGTCCAAGGAGACTTGTTAAATTCAGTGAAACCACTGTTGTATGTGTCTTAATATTGTATTCATAGAGATAACGGTCCACAAGTTGAAAAATTTAGATTTTCTCTGCATTTCCTAACGGTTTGTTTTAATCCCTTACATGATTAGGTTTGACGAATGGTGTATAAATAAATAAATATTACGTTGCAACTTATATCAATTATTTTATTTTGTAGTTATTAAATATTTCATTCCAATATTAGATACAAATACAAATATATTTATTAAAACTCATTTTACATAATAAACTAGGTAATCCTGTATCTCAGGCGAAAAAGGACTTACATTTACTTATAAAATAAATTAAAATATTAAAATAAAATTTTAAAATAAAATTATTGACTTGCTAAATATGAACCAGAAACAATAATTAGGTAAAAGTAGGTATGTATAAATATTAAATGCTACAAACAATGTAAAAAAAATAAAATTAGCAAAACTTAACATTTTATTCATTAATTAATCTAGGGCTTAGTAGGTATAATTATTAACAATTATATAAACGAAACTATGTCATATTGTGTATATTAACTGCGACATGCAAGTATCCGCGTCATCAGAATAATCCGGGTCAATGTTGCTAAACTCTATTTATTATTATATTAATGCTATTAGAAATATGCGTACCTGTGATCGATTTTATGACATGTGATTTTAGGTTAGTAGGACAGATGTGTAATCGGTTAGTAAAATATCAAACACTTATAGAATAGAGAGAAAGAATACATACAAAGAGATTAATATAAAGTGCTTAAAAATTAATAGGAAATGGCGCTCTTAGGCGTCTACATAATCAATAGAATTGATGTACCTACTTTCGGCTAGCTTTTTGGCGGGACAGTTGGAGTCCCCAGTTTTATGGGAATTTGGCATCTTGAACCGTGAGCATGTAGCACATTTCGGTGTTTCAGTCGTCTTTTTACAGTCCTTTAGAGCGTGACCCACTTCGCCACAATGTCCGCAAGTGTCGACCTCCTCCCGGCATGTCTTGGCTGCGTGTCCGTACTGCTGGCATCGGAAGCAGCGTGTGACCAACGTAAAGTCCTTCACAGGGCACGATGACCAATTCACGAAGACACGGTCATTGGTTATTAGGGCCTTTCGTATTTGCGCGGAAACTTCTAGTACATAATTGCAGGTCTCTGCATCTTTCTTCCCAGATTTATGGCTTAGCTTGATTGATGACAAAAAAGTGCTAAGTGATGTATCTGGAAGTTTGTCAGCCAAGTTTTGCTGGTAGATACAATTATAGACGGCTGATTCCTGCATGGTAGAGGGCACTCCGATAACCACTATCCTAGGTCTTCGTTTATGTGGCTCGTCGACGGTTAGACCAGAGGATGTCAGTTGGGTCGACTGCTTGAGCTTGTCGATGTCTTCCTTACTTTCGGTACTGATGATAACACCGCCATTTTTAGTCTTGCGCAGACCTCTCACATGAAGCTTCATTTGTCCTGGTTTGATTAAATTTTGGACCAACGATTTTGTTTCCTCACTAGACTTTAATTTGTCAGTTGGGTAAATTGCCACAGAGCTGAGGGGTTTCGGCTGAATAAAATCGTTGGTTCCTTTTTTAATCATATCGGCGAAGGAAGGTTTGGCAGCGATCGGCTTTGTGGACACTTCGATGATTTTTTGAAGGTCATTAATGCGCTGTGATAGGTTCTGCTTCTCTTGTAGGTCTTGATGGGAATGATGGGCTTGAATAGCTTTAGCCTTAACGGACTGGTATTGAACCGCCATCTGAGATGTACCGTGGGCAACTCTACGGCACAAGTTGTTGATTTTCAACTTCTGGTCTGTATTCAACTTTCCGTCACAAGCAATGGCGCAAACTTCGTTAAGGCACTGTTCAATAGTACTCATCCAGGACTGGATCTCGGGGGTGGACACTATCCCAGAATCCTCTTCTTGGGGTTTGGCCGCGGGCGCTCGTGAGGGCGAAGGCTGGGGGCTACGGCGTGTTAACCCGCTCCGATTAAAGGGACTGCCTTCCATATTTATTATATTGTAAAGTAATTTATCATAATAGAAAATTAAAATAAAGTTCTCACAATTATTTACACTTTACTCACCGAGTGACCCAGATAACTAAGTCGGTAGGTTCTAGGTCACGCTTTTGCAAGTCCGTAAATTTACTAATTTTAATACATTTATAATAACAAATAACAACACGTCTGGTCACAATGATGGCTCAGAATGATCTTCTAGGTAGGTAGGTACTAGCTAGGGATTGCATTCGATTATATAATCTAATACTTATGACATAAATCTCATATTGCAAAACATATACAGGGTGAATTTTTAAACATGAAAATTTCAGATCACCAAAATGAGCTATTTTCTTTAATTTGCCAGACTATGTTTGTCTCCAGGAATTTATCTGTATTAGCAACACCATCGATTGGTTCAAAATATAGAGTAAGTATTTTTTTAATAAATAGGCTCGATTCCCGCCTGGGGTAGATAGATAGATAACTTTATTTGTACAACACAATAAGGAACATAGAAATACACAAAGCAAAGTAATAGCTAGAAAATACAAGTTGCACAAATTGGTAATTGTGAGAGAAATTGGCCGTCGTCTCCGGGACAGGGGGTTTGATCAGCGTTCTGGGGCATTCCTGGTGCAAAGGCTGTCGATAGCGGTTCAGCGGGGTAACGCTGCTTGCATATTATCCAGCTTTGCACCGGGAACGCTGGGGAGGGGTTTGTTTGATTAGGTTTAGTTTAAATTTTTTGATTTATTTTAATTGGTAATGACTTTTTCAAAAATTTAAAGATGCAGTTTTTATTAAAATTGGGCACGCAACTGCTTTCAGCTTTTTCGCTATCTCTTATAGTTTAGGATATAGCCCTGAAGGCCCATGTATAAAAATCATCCTGTATCGGTACTTTACAAAATCGACGTGCGTAACTCTGGCAGAATCAACGTAAAATTGGTCTGACTGTGCCAGAATTTAGTTAAATAATTAGTCTCGAAACAGAATAAAAGTCTATCTCGCGTTAAAACTTAAAAGAGTTTGTTTTTACTCGAGAATATTACGGTGTAGAGATGATCTGATTACTAGTAGATAGGCAATCTCATTTACTTTGCGACTAATTTCTAGTCCATTAAATCCTGACATAGTCAAAAACACGAATCTTTTTCGTACCTACTCTTTGTTCTGCTAGCGTAACGCATGCACAAAACCATAATATTTGATTTTTCTACGATAAATAAAAAACAGTTCTTAGATTGCGTATTGATTAGATTGGGTAGTACAATTACCCTTGTAAGGTACGCTCAGTTATCTTGAGAAGTGAAATATGGGTGAATTAAGTTTTTAGTGCTTATGTAAATTAAATAATTCAGACAGGTTAGTCCACATCTATCTATTTTTAACTTATTATAAAACAAAACCGCCGCCCACGCCAATAACTCAAAACCACTGAATGGATTTTCATATAGTTTTTGACTAGACGCAGAAATTCTAAGGCTTTCTGTGAATTGGCTGAAATATGACAGAAAAGGGGTGTACCTACCTATATTATGTTCTGCTGCCAGTGCGAAATCGGGACGTCGCGTCGTCGGTAGTTAGATTACAATTTCATGCATAACTGGTAATTTTAGCAACAAATATAACAGACATTAGCTTTATGAAACGCTATTGGCCAGATTGCGTTGCAGGCTTATGCTTAGTAGGTAAAGCTGTTAGAAAAAGAAATCATTTTTAAATCTAGGTACTTAATTATTATTAATTAAGCTATCTGTAGGAGATTCTGCCCCTATATCTACCCAGGTAGGTACGATGTACCTACACGCCCCAGAACTCACTGCATCATCTAATAGATTGATATTACCCGCCTATGTACCTACCTGGTGATTTATAAATTCTGACTAAAAGATAGAAGAATATCCTCAATATCGTAATTACAGTATCATCACAATAAGAAAATCTAACAAAGAAGAAACCTGTTGAATGCTTTAAGCTTACGACTAGTTAGAGATATCGCGTCATTCTCTCCCCGCTTTCCCGACGCGGCGGCGGCCGGCGGTGCGTGCTCGGGAACGCAACTCGAATTCTCATCTCAATCCGGTAACATTTTACTGCCTTCCAGAACGTTCATTCTGACATAGATATCCCACTTGTTTCGCCATAACAGTGTTTTTAGTAACGTTCCTACTTAAACATTTTACCTTATTGGAAATATTTACTTAATTATACCGTATCATAATAGGCTTCGTCTAATTGAAATATAACGGAATTTTCCTCTTTCCAGGTAGTGTTCCAGTAAAGTGCTAATAGTGAAGTGCTTTTTTGAACATATAAATCGAAGATGTCGTGTTTTGGTGGCAGTGTGCTGATCCCGGACTAAAGTTGTTTGTGCAGTGCTGTGTTATGATTGTTAAGTGTGCCTACAAATATATCCACCACCATGCTGCCTACGAACGTTATGTCTTTTATGAAAAAGGTAAGTTTAGCCTTTATAGACATTAACTTAGGTACTTCACTACTTTGTAAACTCTAGATAGAGCTTAGTACATTATTATATTTAGTTAGAAATTTAATAGCATTTCGATCTGAGGAACCTATAGATCATCAAATTTTTAAACTCATACGATTTGTATTAATAGTAGGTAATTATTTTCCCAGGTTAAAATCGCGTAGGTATATTTATTTAATTTTTATTTCTCTTACCTCGACGTTTCGACTATGTTACAATAGTCGCGAGGAGACCATCATATATAGAACATTATTTATATAGGAATAGTATACATACGATAATAAATACGATAGGCATCTTCTATAGCTGCTTTAGGTACTTATTAGCGCAAAGACAGAGTTTTACAGTAGAGGCTCGCAAAATTGTGTTAACGATTATGTATAATAATTACAAGACCAAGCATTTGAACATTTGAACTGATATTCTACGCTTACCCTATCTCTGTTTAATTTATAATTTAATTCCAATTAAGGATAATCCTTTGTCGCAGATGTAGGTACTTATTACATCTACCTACGTAGTATCAACCACAGTATCAACGACAATAAGTGTCATTCTCAAAGGTTGCGTATACGTACGGTCAAAGTCAGAATTGCAGACCCATCGTAGAGTTCTAAAATTACTATTATTGGAATGTTTTTACTCTAATAATATTTATCTAACTTTAACTCGAGCAAGACCTTTGAATCTTGCTTGAGTTGAAAACATTCTAATAATAGCAGTGTTGGAGCTCTACGGTGGGTCTGCAATTATGCAGCCCTATTTTTTGTTTTATTTTCATTTTCTAATTATCACAGAAATTAAGATTAAAAAAATAAAACAAAAAAATAGGGGCATGGTCATGGCAGTTATAAGTTTTATGCACCAAAAATATTTGCTCTAGTGTCATTATCTAGGGAGAATACAGTCGACTACGTTTGTAATAGTTTGTATGGAGACAACCCCCGGTACCCTTTCGTCTTAATTAAAATTATTTCCAATAGCCACCGTTTACCGCTCTAGCTGTAGGTAGTTATACATAATAATGTACCTGCTTTCAAACCATTATAACCTACTTACTTCCTTTTAATTTCACAACAATATAATATTTACTACGAGTACCTTGTTGTGATATTATTATTTATTTATTTATTTATTATAGTCAATTAAAACGATACAATACCATTTATATTAATTGACTTAGACAAAATAAAATTTGATCACGCTAACATGCATACCTCTCACAAAACTTCAAACACACTGACAATATCGATCTCCACTCATCCGCAAACAGATCACATTCAGGTTCCGAATCCAGGAGAGCGTTAATGGCGGTTAGGCTACGTAGGATGGGAGACTTCGAGTGGCTCGCCGTGTGAGATGCAGGTACTGCCAGGAGAGAATGTTTCCGGCCACGGATGTATTTGTTCGGAGAGAAGAGTCTACAAAGAATCTCTTATGATGTTATTAAACCAAGTTATCCAATTCTGTTGAGATATTAGGATAGGTACACGTTATAACTTTCTAGTTAAAGTAGCTTTTTTATGAGACCGGCTCATTCTAGATGAAATATTATAAAATATTATTAATAGAAAGCTCAGGTATACCTAATAGAGAAACCAAAATATATGGTTCAATAGAAAGAGCGTCTGACTTTCTGTCCTTTCGCCGCTGTCCATGCATGGCGAACCTATAGTCTTATCTATACATATAAAATCCTTTGTCCTGACTGACTGACTGACTGACTGACGGATCAACGCACAGCCTAAACCGCTGATCGTAGAGACCTGAAACTTGGAGGGTGTGTTCTTTGTATGACGTAGGCATCCGATAAGAAAGGATTTTCCGAAAAATGGTTCTAATAGGATTGGTCTCATACAAACTTTGCCCCCCTTTTTCACCCCTTTAGGGGTTAAAGGGGGGGGGGGTAAATTACTTTCTAGAGAAATGATTGCCATAATTTCGGTGTTCCTATATTTCATTACATCGGAGGTTTTATTAACTTCTATTTCACCTAACCTACTGCAAACATTTTAAAGTAGTGCTAAAGACATGAATCGGAACATATTTATAAGAAAATATTGACTTGATATCAAACAAAGTTGGTTCGTAAACTTTCATGGTGAAAGTAGCTAGGATACTTCAAGTTATCTGTCAGTTCAGCTGTTCCATTAAACAAATGAAGAATTCTATTTGCACCAGTCAATCATCAAGAATAGATCACTTTTCCTAAGCTTTTGTTAGCTAAGATTTTGAGACTGTACCAGCAGAAGTAGCTGAAAAACTTTGAAACTCGCAGAAATTTTTTTTGCCCTGTTTCGCTCCACTCTAATGAACACACATTCATAATTTCGGTATTTGAGTTCATTCGTATCAGGTCGATTTAGAATAATCCAAATTAGACGTCACGTGCCATATTAAACTACAACTCTCCATATTAAATAAATAAACTACTAAAGGGGTGAAAAAGGGGGGCAAAGTTTGTATGAGACCAATCCTATTAGAGTCATTTTCGACTGTTACGCGGAAGCTAGTATACATATAAAATGCTTTGTCCTGAATGACTGACTGACGGATCAACGCACAGCCTACACCGCTGATCGTAGAGACTTGATACTTGGAAGGTGTGTTCTTTGTATGATGTAGTAAGGTAAGTATTTCGATGGTGATTTGCTTCGATTTAAAAAACATTTTATTTTTAAACATGTTTAAAAAATAAATCTTATAGTCGCCAAAAAAACGGCGCGAACGAAGTCGTAGGCAAATGCTATTATACGAATATACTACGTTACATGCTTATCGTCCGAATGGCGCAGGCAGGTGGAAACTGTTCCTCACTAGCGTTTCCTGTGAGGTGAATTAACGCTCCACCGAGCGGAATATCTTTACTATCACACGGGACGATATATCTTCAGAAAATATAGTACTTTAGGGCCAAAAACTTGAATTACTAAAACGTTGACTTCATCAAAATGTTGGATTCAAAACGTTTGGGATTCTTTTTTACCCGACTGCAAGGAAAGGGTTATGTTTTTCGCGCCTACCTTTGTAAGTTTGTAAATTTGTGTGATAGTAATATTCTCGACTAGCTATTCGCACCGGCTTCGCACGGCTATAATATTATGCACGATAAAGATTTAAGCATACATAGGGATATAGGGACATAGGGACAGAGAAAGCGACTTTGTTTTATACTATGTAGTGATTCCCTCATAATTATCTTCCAAACCACTTGTTTTTCAGTAACAGAGTAATTGCACAATAATAGCTAATGGTAACCTATTGACAGGCCTTAAACTTTTTCTGGGAAAAGTAAAAGAAAAACGCAGAACCCATACCTATTAAAAATATATACCTACCCATACGCGAAGAACCTCCTCCTTTTTTTGGAGTCGGCTAATAAATATTATATTAAAAGCTTACCATCAAGTTCCTACCTAGAACATAACATAGTTCCATAAAATATACCGATATCACAAAGCAAGGCTACTCAAAACCAAGATCCGACATTAGAATGCAAAGCTAACAATGCAAAGCTGTATCCGATTCAAATACAACCGTTTTGGTTTTATACACAAAAGAGGAAATTGCAATGGAGACTCTTTGTATTATCCTGAAAAAGTGGTAGGTACCTATTTCCTGTTGTATGGACGAGGAAATCGAGAGGTGACCCGGTGAATAGCGAGCGTGCCCCTAATGGCGACCCACTTCGTCTCTGTTAGCACACGGCTGCATAAAGGCGAAGCTTATCAAAGCGCGCATATTAAAACAACTCTTTCAACTGAGCGCTCCTTTTTTAAACACTGGCTATTTCCTAAATATCGAGTTAAAGCGGAAAACGGAGAACTTCTATTTTCCAGTGCGCTTTAGATGCAAAAGCTAACAAACGTATCTGATTCAAAGTGAAAATATAACTAACTAGCGACCCGCCCCGGCTTCGCACGGCTGTATTATGCATGTATTATATCTAAAAACCTACCTCTTTAATCACTCTATCTATTAAAAAAACCGCATCTAAATTCTTTGCGTAGTTTTAAAGATCTAAGCATACATAGGGACATAGGGACGGCGAAAAATGACTTTATTTTATACTAGCAACCCGTCCCGGCTTCGCACGGCTGTATTATGCATGTATTATATCTAAAAACCTTCCTTGTTAATCACTCTATCTATTAAAAAAACCGCATCAAAATCCGTTGCGTAGTTTTAAAGATCTAAGCATACAAAGGGATAGGGACATAGGGACGGCGAAAAGTGACTTTATTTTATACTATGTAGAGTGACTATGTAATGATAATGATGATTAGGTAGGGTAAAATTTGTATAACCGTAATACTTAGCTACTTCGCAAAGTGTTTTTGTAACTAAGTAGGTATTTGATTTCATAAGTTAAACAAAAAACTCAAATAATTTTCTCAAAAGGAATGTCTAACAAAAACGTTCCTCCAAAGCTTCATAAAACTTTTAAAACCAATTTTATTCCGTTTCTCAAAATTGAAAGGACAACACGGGAGCTGCTTTAATAAAAGTTAGGAAGGTATATTCGTATTTAGATGTATTTTTCCTTTATAAATGCTAATTTTAGGGAATGTGGAGGAAGCACGTAAATGAAAGCCATTAGTAACATTATCAATAAGTTATCAATAAGAGGAGGTATAATGATCGAGGTAATAATTTGCGGACTGTTGATAAATTCAAATAAAAGTCCTGATCTCGGATTAAAAAGTAGCCTGTGTTAATCCAGGTCTCCAGCTATTTGCATACTCTGTTTAATTCCATTCGATCGTTAATTTTTTGCGTAAAGGAGAAAAAACATACACACAAACTTGATGATTGGTTGAGGATTTTATCGACTTTAACCCGGACTGTAACACAGAGTCGAAAGTTTTGTGTAGGTACTAATTTCAGAGGTTCTAACCCTTATCACGAGAAGTTTTGACGTGTCTTTAGATTTAGATACAAGGCATATTTGTTAGTAAACAGATGACCATTGAAAGCGGTTTGCTGTGGTGAGAGAGGCCTGCAAAGCCAGGCTCCATTCTCGAAATACACCACAAATTCAATAAGGTACATACCTATTTCGCTTGGCTTGTAGGTAAATAAATGTATAGAATATTGACGGAGGTGGATATCACCAAAATAAAGCGCATTCAGAATTATAGGTACACTTTAACCGTAGGTAAACCTAGGTACCTAGCCTCTAGGCCTCTGAAATTAGGAACGCGAGGATGGAGTAGGCGTGCCCAGCACCTATAGGTAGTATATATACTACCCCCTCATCTTAGTCGACCGTGTCCAGAGGAAAAAACCCGCCTGGCCTACTAAGTCGCGGGTTCCATAACGATGTTTTCCTTCACCGTAAAAGGAATGTCAATTAGCGCACATACTTATATTTTATTTAAACGGTGCACTACAGGTGAGCATAACCAGGTAATTTTTGTACAAAATGATCAAAATTGGCTCGCTGAGTGACAACTAAGTTTGCCAGTAAATTATATGCCTAATGTTTTTGATTCTCACTCGAACACTTGACACTCAATCGACTTTGAATTATAATCTGAAGAACGAGATGATTGCGATGCGAAACCTTCACTCACACATTTTTATATGAATGTAGGTGTTTCTGAACCTCTATCTACTTATCAAGATACCCAAACGGTTTCAATTGAAAAGTCGCGTTATTTGAATAACAATGGGGAGCTCTTGGGCTAATAACATTTAATTAATATCTAGCAAAAGAAGAAAAAATGCTTTATAAATACTTATCAAAGAAAAACTTAATTAAAGTCTGTCAGTAAAGTTCAAATTAAAAATATTTCTAGGTAGTACCATACCTACAAAAATGTTTTCATTATAGCCTGTAACAGATTTCCCAGGAAATATTTCAAACATTTTAATAAAATATGAAATGCACACAAATCGCTGTTACAAATTCTGGATGATTTGCATTTTAAACATAATGTAGTTGGAGAACTTGAAGCTTGTGTGTAATTAATGTGAGCTCCAAAGTAAAGTTTTTCAATTTGCATCATCGCAGTGGCGGCTACGAATATATTTATGTAGCCCTCGACTCTACCCTAATGCTAAATAATGCGTTCCGTTAAGTAAAACTCACAGTTTGAGGGAAATTCCTGCTTTCTAACTGAAATAGCTTTTCCAGTTACTACATATTTAGATACCGGTAAATGAATGTTTTTAAAAAGGAAATAACGCCGTTCGCATAAAAACTCAGAAGTTTCTAAAAAATATATTCACGTAAAATACTTTGGACATTTAGGCGTTCTATTATTCAAAAGAGGAAACATTTTTTATGTACACTGAGAGGGAATTTAGGACACTCCTAAAATAATAAAGTTCTCTTAAATAAAAACCAGGCGCATCTAATTTACATCACATTTAATTTACAAAGTAAGTAATACTTAGGTACCAAAATAGATATTTATTTATATTAGGCACTTACTTAAGAGGAAAGGGTACCGGGGGCTCTCTCCATACAAACTATTACAAACGTAGTCGACTGTTGTCTCCCTGGATAATGACACTAGAGCAAATATTTTTGGTACATAAAACTTATAACTGCCATGACCATGCCCCGATGTTTTTGCTTTTTTTATATTTTAATCTTAATTTCTATGATAATTAGAAAAAGAAAAAAAATACAAATAAGGGCATAGTCATGGCAGTTATAGGTTTTATGGCATAAAAAGTGTCCAGGGAGGAAACAGTCGACTACGTTTGCATGGAGAGAGCGCAGGTACCTTTTCCCCTTAATACTTACTATCTATAAGTAAGTACCTACTTAGTTAAATTTACTCAGATTCTACTCAGTAAACAAACTTAACTCGTAAGGGAGCTCAAATTTACCCACCTAGTTTAAGTGCGTACCCTAATAAATAACAAAATCAAGATGGAGCTTAAACAACGTTCCTGTTTAATTAAAGGATTGATCGTAATGTTAAGCTAAATACTCGTTCTCGAGGCAATCCGTGTTCATAAAGGGACAGAGCGACTATGTTACTGATATCCGTACACCTATAGTCATGGATATCTAAGGTATACGATTCGTCAGTAGGGTTTGTCCTGAAAATCAGCGCTAGGGCTTTTTGCTTGAGCATCTTGCTGAGGACGAACGTTTTGGTGCTGTACTACTTTTTCTTGGTTTTATTTTTATCTGTATGTACAGTCCAGAAAATAAAACTTATTTTATTTCTTTCAATTCTAAATCACTACATGTATATAGTATAAAACAAAGTCGCTTCCCGCTGTCTCTGTCCCTATGGATGCTTAGATGTTTAAAACTATAAAACGCAACAGATTTTGATGCGTTTTTTTTAAGATAGAGTGATTCAAGAGGAAGGTTTTTACTATGTAAACAAAACTGCCACGCGTACGAAGTCGCGGGCAACAGCTAGTCTTGTATAAACCTTGTAGGTATTATATAGCTTATTTTAAAGTAAATATTAAATTGGCACAAGTAGGTAGGCATACTTCAATAGCCAAACGACTGCGCAACGAAAGGCTTACAGGGGTAATGTTTTCCGACCCAGCTATAAAGGCTTATTATGATTAAATACACTTTAGCTTTCTTGTTTGCTCTACAAAAATCTAAGTAGACAATCATTACGTTAAAATTATATTAGATAAAACCTAACCTTTGCCGTTTTTGTATTGATGCTCGAAATAAAAGTTAGGAGAACCCTCTTCAAATACGTAATAGGTTGACATTGGCTAGGGCATAATTGGAGAGGACGGATAAACGTTCCGAAAAGGTTAGATCATCTTCACCGAAAACCTAGGAATCGCTAGACTCGCTCAACGATCGTGATCGTACAATACACAAATTTCATAATTATACACAATTAAAGTGTAAGTAGGTGCTAAAAGAAAAATGTAGTCTCGAATACTTACAGAAGTTGTTTTTTATATTTATGTGAAATCATGGCCCGAGGTTGCGATTGCTCAATTAATCTTATTCCGCAATAGACGCCACAGAATTTGTAACATTTGCTCGGAATACTTTAACTTTTCTTGAGTAACGATGGCATTTAGAGCTCCATCCTTTCCTGCCAAACATGTACCTACTGTTAAATATTCTTACAATTTGTGCCGCTTTTTGGTCAACTTCATGTTTGCGTCAATTTGAGGTCTCGTTCGAGAACAGAGAACATTACGAGTAAATGAGATTTAGAGACAGAGATGTGTCTCGCGTAGTCCCGACATTGATTAAGATTTATTTGTATAGGTACCTAGTATCTAGCTTCTGCTCCTCTAACGCAAACTAAATAATGGAAATTTTACTATGCCAAATAAATATGAGAATTCCAGAGATGAAAAAAGCTAAGTGCGAGTCGGATTCGCACACGAAGGGTTCCGTACCAATATATTCTGGTTTTAATATTTGTTGTTATAGCGGCAACTGAAATACATGATCTGTGAAAATTTCAACTGTTTAGCTATCACGGTAGGTACGAAGGTCAAATTCTATGATCACGGTTCATGAGATACAGCCTGGTGACAGACAAACAGACAGACAGAGTCTTAGTAGAGTGGAGTCTTAGTAAAAGGGTCCTGTTTTTACCCCTTGGGTACCTAATCCTTGGATTTACCCCTTGGATCCCTAAATATGATTTTTTCACATTCACTCCAGATTTATAAGTTTTCATTTCCTATATATTTATGTACCTTTATATTAGAGAGAGCGGTGTTGGCTTAGTGGTAGATACCTCGACTTTCATTCTGAAGGTCGTGGGTTCGAATCCAGGCCGGCCGTGCACCAATGTATTTTTCATAAGAAAAATTTATGTGCGCTAATTGACATTGCTCTTACGGTGAAGGAAAACATCGTGATGAAACCCGCGGCTTAGTTGGCTCCAGAAGTATTGACAAGTTCTCTCCTCTGGACATGGTCGACTAAGCTGAGAGGGTAGTAGGTGCTGGGCAAGCCTACTCCATATTCACGCAAAAAGGACCCTATTAAAAATGGTCTAATCGCGGAAAACAGCCCGTATACAAGTACAAGTACAACCTTTATATTACCAATTTTATTCAAGCTCAATTAATTAACAAAGATATGATTTACTCATTATTAGTTTGAAACAAAACAATTCCCTGTGGGTACGTCCGAGTCGCGCCGTCGTAAGTTGTGGTACGTAACCGCAACTGGCAGAGAAGCAATCATCATTATAGGCACCGCAGTTGCGTAGCAAATAATGGAGGCTTAAAATAAAGAGCAACGGAATGGTGTGTTTGTGACGCGTAATTACATTCCTTTGTGGAGTCGTAGAGGCGCTCTTCGAGCTGTTCGGTCCGTAGTCCAGGCCACGTGACCTCACGCCATTGTTACCCACCTATACCGTACTGCCTTCATTGTCCGACAACAGAATCTATTACTTCGATTGGAACGAGACTTCTCGACGTTTCATTAATTGATCAATCGCTGAAATTGGAAAAGTGCCGCCATCGCCGTTGTTATTTATACAAAAGCTGAGTTTCTAGGCACCTACTATCGGGTACGTTGATGCTTTGAATTGCGCTGTATGTAGGTTGGTATACATTTGCAGACCCACCGTAGAGTTCTAAAATTACTATTACAGTTCTCTCCTCTGGACATGGTCGACTAAGCTGAGAGCTTAGGGCAGTAGGTGCTGGGCTAGCCTACTCCATCCTCACACAAAAAGGACCCAATTAAAAAGGGTCTAATTGCAGAAAACAGCCCGTATACAAGTACAAGTACTATTACTGGAATATTTTAATTCTAATAATTTTTGTTAGATAACTTCATGAGATAAAATACTTTAAACTTTAACTAAAGCAGGTGCCTAGAATGTTTGTGTTAAAAATATTCTTATAACAGCCGTTTTGGAGCTCTACGGTAGGTCTGCAATTATGTAGCCGACCGTACAAACGTAGAATATTAAGGCTTCTTCTTGGCCTTATGGCCTTATCTGACGCGCTGTTCAGGTCTTTCGCTGAACAGATAGTGGGGCACACGGAGCAGGCCATGAGGTGCTCCATAGATTTCTCAGCCTTTCCACTAATGCACCGAGTGTTTCCATGTTAATAAAATTTAGGCTGAGGCCTCATCACGAGTTAATAGCGCACTCAATCCGTATTGCGTATCTCACGAAACTTTAAAACTGGAGCTTAGATACATAGCTTAAAACAGTATCTCTATTTAGGTTGATCTTCAGACATTATTTTGTGTATAGATCGCTGACATATAGACGGCACGATAGATACAGAAATACTAATTTTATTTATAAAATTTCCACTAAGTACCCAACATGATTGTCATGTGCATATTGGACAAACAAGAAAGTAAAGAAAAGATTGATCCCAAGTCAGCCATAGGGCAAATAGGGACTACCTTGGAAATTAGAGTTGTAATGTAAATAGCGGGTGAAGGCAACAAGTGGGTCAGGCAGGCCGGCCCCGCACTCCCCAGCTTGCACCTCATATATGGGTCATGAACGTTGCTTGTTCATGACCCACTTTGTCTCAAAAACCAGATCGACATCGACAGGGGCAAGCTAATCCAACAACTTAATATTGAACTTGTTGAACATTTGAATCTCACTAATTAATCTGGGTAATCATTTTATTGTATGATTATTACTTTGATTTTCTTTAATGAAAATAAATAAGCGTGATAGGTTTGTTGATTTAGTTGCGAAGGTTTCGAGCCTGATTGGCCTCTGATCTTATCCAAATTTCAAATTCCGATCACTGTATAAAACGATCGAAACTTTACGCCACAAATTTATTAGTTATTCAACAAAATAGAGTTTACAAAGTAGATTTCATAACGTATTTAAACGGAAAGCTTGCGGTGTAAGAGCTCGTCCGCTTTGCTCACAAATCCAATAACGTCAGGAGTCCGCCGGCCGGTCTGTCTAGTGAACCGCCCGCGCCCGGTAGGCACGCATTCCCCTGGGATACCCATATAGCCACCTCAAACAAACATATAATATTCATTCCTGGAATTTTTCTACTTACTATTTGCCTACACTAACAAAAACAACATAAAAAGTTTCTCTTTTATGTAGCTCCGTTGACAACCGCACATACTATCTATCCACAATTAGTTTAACTGCGTTTTGTAATTGAGTAAAACAAATATTTTCCATTGTTATAATGTAAAACAAAGCGTTCTGAAAACGTTAGAAAAATAATTTCCTTTAAAACAATGTAAAATATGAACAAAAGTTAGGAATTATTCGCGCGAGCAAAGCGATAAAAACGTTCCGGTGTCAAATTCAGGAGACGCAGATATTGATTCTGCTGGCTCTGATGTATTTCATTCTCCATCTGTTGCTCTCCATAAAATTTACGATAGTATTACTGAGTCGTTATTTTTGTATGAAGAGTTTTATCGCCGCGCCGCGCGCCGTCACTTTCCACGACATGAGTTTTTGTACAAAGCCAAGTGTTTTTATTGAGATCACTAATTCACTGCCTTTTTATTATCTCTCGCTTCCTCTTTTCTTTCTCGAGAATTTATTTCTAAGGTGAGAACGTAGGTGGCTGAGTTTTTGTGATGATAGATGCGGTACCTACGTTACGTATAGTATAAATTATATGTATGTTACAGATGGTGGCGACCGAGGAGACGAGTACCGTGCCAGGGCAAATAGAAGCGCCCGGCACGTTCGGGAAACTACGGCAAACTCTTTCATCTTCACTACTTACTGCTCAGGATAAAGGTAAAAATAGTTTTTTTAGTACTACGTGTAAGTTTGTTCTAGAAAGTAACATCTAATAGGAAAGTCTGGCGTTGACTATCGATTAGGAATATTATTAAATACAGCTACACTTTTCATTTGAACTTCTTGACTGTTACCTAACTTTACTTCTTTGAACGTAATTTCACAGAATTCAACTTAGCTATACTTGAACAACGGGTAAATATTAAGTTATAAAACATTAAAGGTAGCCTGAGGTTGTCCGCTTATTTAAGTGAGGTTAATTAGCTAAAAGTTTACTTTTCCCGACTTTACAGTTTATAAAGCACATTAACATAGCTCTCGCCTAACAACACTAATATTGCCAGAGGTTAATCTTTTGTTGGACATGAAATAAGTTTCGGTGCGGTGGCGGTTTCAATTTGGAGGATTTCTCTACAACTCATAAACAACTTACGTACTTGAACTTATCTTTTAAGCTATTGCATAACTTTTATCGCGGGCTTTGAGCGCGGCGACCGAATCAAGAAATTCCGTAACGAAAATAAAACTTAACACCCCCCACTCCGCCTACCATGTAGCTCGGCCGAGCGTTCGCTTAACGTGTATGTATATGGTACGACTGTATTTATTTTATTACTACCTATTGATTTATCAAAACGAGAGGTTCCGTGTCTTATAATTGATGATATACCTTCTCATCAAACTTAATAAGTATCACTTATATACCTATGAAGGAAAGGGGATACAAAATTTAGTCAAATTAATTCAAAGATGAAATGCCTCCATACTAGGGTTTTCGCTTGAAACTTCTCGATGCTAGAAAAACTCGAGAAGCCCCATTAGAAGGTGAGTCGAGAATTCGAGAAATCAAGGATTGAAACTAAAACCCCCCCCCCCCACTCGACTGGTCAATTGACTTGGCAATTGTTATCAAGCCCCGTCCTCCAAACAAAATCCTATACACCCCACTATATTCCTCTAGTCTTCATACTGTTCAAGTTCGTATTAAAATGAAGAGTCAACTATTCTTACACTAAAACATAAAAATCACAATATCTTAATTTATTGTCGAATAAACCGTTTTAGCCCTCACTGCAAATACTCAATTAAAAATTATTTTTGTAATTTAAAGTAGAATACCTACCAGTTTTACAAGTTTAGTTGGATTATATTTCAAATTGCTAGGCCACCCGTTACAGAGAAAATCGGTGGTAACACACAGACTGACAGACGCACAGACAGACAGACAAGACAGTGAAGGTTTCTTTTGAGGTATGAAACCCTAAAAACAAAAGAAGAATTTTCCAAATCGGTCCAGGCGTTTTCGAGTAATAGTAAAAAAAAATTATACGCGACGAATTGAGAACCTCCTCCTTTTTTGAAGTCGGTTCAAAATGGCTAAGAACTCAGGTAACTCGCCAAATTGCTATTATAATAATAATTCTCGAAACTCAAGACCCGAAATAGGTAGAGAAATGGAAATCCTTACACCGTACTAATCAAAGTTTTGCAAGTGGAGTGGAGATGCGTTATTTACTTAAGGAAGGTGTTTGAATAGAACCCATATAAATTATAAATGTAAAACCACTTAATTACGGTTCGGGTAATGCTTTCGGAAGGTCGAATCGATCGGTTTGCTTAATGCAATACATTCACTCAACTCTACAGGCAAAATGAAACAGATCCCCTTACTAGGTAGAATATAAGAATTACCTCAGTGCCCTCTTGATAACCAACACGCCTCACCCATCCACACATTACCTACCTCTGTTGCTGTGAACAATAGCCATTCATCACTCGCGGGATAAAAATCTTTTTATCGTAAAAGAGAAAAAAATATCACGTAGCCATTATTAAGGCAGGAACGATTGCGAGTAAGCACCTACCTACATGCATATAAATCTCGTTATTCTGGTTGTAACCTTAAAGCTGAAGCGGTGTTCAGATATACAGGGTTATTGGTAATTATACTAGCAAGCCGTTGCGAGGGCTATTTATGTGCACCTAAACAAACAAATTTTGTTCTACGACTTTTGGAAATTCGAAAAAAAATATGAAAATTTTGAGTTTATATAAATTCAAAAAAAAAAAGCAGATTTTTTAAAACAAAAGTCATTCAGACTAAGAATAGTAGATAAAACTCAAAAACGAAGTTAAATTTTAAGGTTAATGACCTCCCTGTGTATGGAACACCTGATTTTCAGGTAAACATAGCCTCCAAATTTTCAAAATAAATTCGAAATTACAAAGATCGTAGAACAAAAGTTGTTTGTTTAGGTGCACAGAAGTAGCCCTCAACGGCTTGCTAGTATAATTTCCAATAACCCTGTATAAATCATTGAAGAGGACGCGTTCGTTTATTTATATTTAAGGTTATAAAAGGTTACGGATATTATTAACGACTTTTCAGAGAGTATCCAATAAACTCATTTTTACTATAAATAGATTGTTTGTCACATCTTAAATAAATAAAAAAATAAAGGTTCTTTTACTTTTAAGCTGCGGACACATTGCTCGGACGCGACTTCCGGACGCGACTTAAGGAATCTGTGTAATGTAAATGTATGTAACTGTGCACACTATCGGACGTAAGTCGCGTACGTAACCTTGGGCCACCCGTCCGCGGACATCCTAGAGCGATCTGGGCCGCTGGATGCCAAACGACCGTGCACACTTATCAGTCGCGGCAGTCGGACGCGTCCGCCGATGCGTCCGAACAATATGTCCCCAGCTTTATAGTAAAAAAGATGTAAATACTAATATGTGTAGTGAAATACTCTGTGGAATTCATAATCAGTTTTAGATATCGCTCGTGAAATAAAGCGAGATGCGAGTATCTCTAGCAGAGGCGGGTAAACGCCGCGCATTGTCAGTACATTCCTTCTTGAAAGGTAGACACAAACTGCGCATTTATTTGAATTCTCATCATTTCATTCGAGTTATGTATTCCATAACAATGACCTGAATTTCATTTCAGATCTCCAATAAAGCTTTATTTTTTATTACTTCAATATAAAAGTACACTATAAATAAAAATAAATAAATATTGCAGGACATTCCACACATCGCCATCTAGCCCCATGCCAAGCAACTAGACTTGTGTTATGGGTGCTAGACAACGGATATACTACTTTTATATACTTTTTAACCGACTTCAAAAAAGGAGGAGGTTCTCAATTCGGTTGTATGTATTTTTTTTATTTTGTAAATACTTACCTACTTATAATACATAGAAACAATAAGACCACAGGCAAATATCTAAGCATTAATACTTGTCTGTGGCGGGAACCGAACCCGCAGCCCTGTGTTTGGCAGCTCGGCACTGTGACCATTGTGCCAATTGGGTCGTAGATTATATCGAAATACCAAGTTGAGAGTTAGTTTTCTAACTCTCAACTCGGGTCGTAGCTTTCTAGCTACGAAGCTACGTCGTAGCGTCCGTAGACAGGTGCTACGACACTTCGATTCAACCCACGCAAGTTTCCGTTACCACGAAACAAACCCACTGTGGGCGTATTCTATTTATGATACCTCGTGTCGGTACACAGACTATTTTTACACATCAGGGGTTTGGCGTGATGTTAACAAATCACTTTGCAGGATATAATGCCAGTCGCAACACGCAAAAGGTCGCGGATCCGATTCCCGACGTGAAACTAATATTTACATACCTATGATCTACAGATATTTATTTCTGATGGTGTTTCATAATACATTTAGTATAAGTATGTCCAACTACAGCTCGGTTCCTTAGTACTGATAATGTTAGTATAGGATTTATTACTCGTTTGTTCTAAAGTTTTGTCACAAATATATCTTAGTTTATCTCATATCACTATCAAAATTGTTCTTTGTTACAAACAAAAAAAAAATAGACGTAAATAAACGACATCAAATTGGTAACATTTTTGATGGAAAGAAAACTACTTATATGACACAATTCCACTTGTTTAATATATTTTACTAGTTTTTGCCCGCGACTTCGTCTGCGTAGAAGTCGAAAATGGACCAAGGAATCACAACTTTGCTCCCCTATTGCACCTCCTAAAAGGTAGAATTTCGGAAAATCCCTTCTTATCGGATGCCTACGTCATACAAAGAACACGCTCTCCAAGTATCAAATCTCTACGATCAGAGGTTTAGGCGGTGCGTTAATCCGTCAGTCAGTCAGTCGTTCAGGACAAAGCATTTTATATGTATAGATGATTGATTTAAGACTAGTGCTAGCTGTCGCGGCAAACGTTGTTTTGCCATATACAAGTAAAAAAAAAATGATGTTCGATTCTCAGACCTAACTAACTAACTATACACGAAAAATTTCATACAAATCGGTTCAGCCGTTTAAGTGTAGTTTGGCAACTAACACTGCGACAGAAGAATATAAGTATGTAATAACAAATATTCATGTTCTTGTTACAGTAACAAAACTAGGTCCAAGACAGGTTGCACACACAGAACCAGTAGCGGAACCAACACCGACCCCGCCTCCTGCGCAGCCGCCACCTACTGCCAAGGCTGAACGGTAATTATAATATACAATCTCGCGAGTTTATTGTTCTATTACATGGAGTTGTTTTATACGTCTATGTTAACTTTTTTCATAGCCGTTTCTAGAACTGCGATAGGTGTTTAAGATATTTTTTATGAGTATTTATTTGAAGTGTGACTAGGGTTCGCGAGTTGATGATTTGGCAATTTTAAAATTGCGAAAATGTACAGTTTTAACGATTTGGGCATTTGGCAAGGGGAAGGGTTAAGCCTTGGGGGCATAAGCTTTGGGGTTCGACATTCAAATTAAAAAAACACCAGTGACCAAAGAGTTTCTAAAGGTTATTTGTCAGTAACACCTATTGTAGGTACCAATCATCAGACAATGGTTTTTTTTAGTTTCTGTTAATCGTTTCTTATATTGAGGTTAAAAGAGGTAAATCAGTTGTATTTGGAAATAAATGTTTAAAATAGTAGTCTATAAATAAACAAATAAAACCTCAATGTCAATAAAAGTTAACTCCAAGAAACAGTTGAAAAATAACCTTATTTTTTTTAAGGTTCCAATTTTGAAAAGTCTTTGAACAAAAATTGTTCACCTTTTTAGTGCTCGCCATCGAAATGCATTCTTTAAAAATTTGCCTACAGATACTAGTAAATAGTTCATATAAGTTCCATTCTGATATATTTCATCAAGTGACAGACAGATGGCGCCATAATGAAAATGTATGAATACCTAAAATAGGTCGATCTGCCGTTTGACAGAACAACCTTTAAGTTAAGGCTTATGCAATATATTTTCCGGAAGCATTGAAAATATTAAACTTTTTATTTGAACTGGCTCAAGCAGGTAGAAGGAATAAATACAAGGTATGATAAACGAGAGTTAGAAAGTTCTAAACAAATGACTTACAAGTAAGCCCTTAATTCTTCCTTGATTTATGCAGAACACGGTAAAGTGCCTGCGTGAAATTTTTCCAACACGAAAGTTATTTTTGTAGGACATAATTACGAGAATATATAACGAAATCATCACTTTTATACTGTTTTTACAAACTTCATTAGAAATCTCAGTGTTTGTTTAGGATTATATTAAAGAAAGATAGGGATAATTTGTTTTCGTGGGATGAAATCTCATTTAATAATACTATATAGATAAGCACGGAAAACTTATTTAATAAAGTCTTGTGCTTGTCTAATAAATGCTTTATTCATTCATAATTAATTCAAACCTACAGAAAAAACTTTTGAATAAAAACACAATTACTGTAGACATAATAATTGACCTTTACGCTGTAGTGCCTGACATGTAGTAGATGGAGTAAACTTGCCCAGAACCTATACCACCCTCTCAGTTTACTTGACCGTATCCAGTAGAAAGAACTTGTGAATATGTCTGTGAAGAAAAACATTTTGATCGGCACAATGTGTTTCTTCACCGTGTTAATAACGCACATGAATTTTTCGTAAGAAAATATCATTAGTGCAAAAGTAAAAATGTATGTTTTCGCTATATTTTTGGAAATGAAAATGATCGTATGTCGTACAGTGAAGCGGGAAAAGCACCGTCACGTGCCGGAGCTTGCCGCGTGTGCCTGAAGGCGTTGAAGCCAGGCGAGGTGTTCCACACCTGCAACGGCTGCCAGCACCGCGTCTGCGAGGACTGCTCATCCTACTCCAAGCCAGCCAGCGACGAAGAAGCCGTGAGACTCATTTGCTTTTCTAAAATTCTTCTTCTTAATAATATTATCAATGCCCGCGACTTCGTAGCCGTGGTAGTTTTCTTTTATGTACCAAAACCTTCCTCTTGAATCACCCTATCAATTAAAAAACCTCATTAAAATCCGTTGCGTAGTTTTAAAGATCTAAGCATACAGGGACAGACAGCGGGAAGGGACTTTGTTTTATACTGTGTGTAAAAGTTTCTGCTTTAGTATAGGTACATGTAAAAATGAATGTTTGTTACCATTTTACAGAAAATCTTCTGAACCGATTGCAATTAAACTCGGTCTACAAATAGTCGACATATATAGGATACAATTCCGGACTTACGTGGGTGAAACCGCAGGTCGAGCTAGAAACTTTATAATCAATGTAATGTACAATATCTGTCCATAATTTACGCCATCGCCATATAAAAACTTACTTTTACCTGTAGTAGGTACTTGCTTATTATTGGCTGTCATAATCATTTCCATAGAACATAGATGGACCATGAGATAACAGCCGTGGCTAGCTTATTAGAATATTAATTTTTAGATTACAATCTATTAAGTGTATACTTTTTCCATATTGATTGATTGATTTATTCGGTTAAAACATTTTTTGTTAGAAAATTCCATAGGTTAGTTACCTACGTAGTTTTTATAATAAAATATTAGGTTTTGGCTCAGGGTTTTGGATGAACAGATTGCTAGGTAAACTGTGAAATCGTTACTCGTACCTTTCTTTTATCGCTTTTGAACAAAGCAATATGAGTGCCTATCTGAGTGAAATTTCATAGATTTCATTGAAAATTTATGAATAATAGAACGAACAGGGTTTCGTAATACAGTAGGTATATTGGTATGTACAAAATTGTTTTCTCATTTGTTGAGACAAAACCACCCTTTGTTCTCGAATTGAACCGAGTGTGGGAGGGATTATGTACAACAACATGTCAGTAAACTTTAGCAACCACACTTTTTGTTTGTACGTAAATGAATCTTTGTTGGGCCGTGGAAATAGCTTCTACCTGAACCTTTACCGTCCCTAATCCTCGATTCACTCGCACGAACCTTCTCGCAAACTGTCACTCTCAATAATAATATATCTCTAATGCAGCAACTGAAGCCGTTATTCTGTACCAAAAAACCTTGTGTGAATGTTTTAGAACCACTGAATGCTATCATTTTCAATGATGGAAAAAATATATTGCTAAAATTATGATCTAGTTCAACTTACCTAACACGACGAATAAGGTATTTTGTTCTATGTACAGAACTCATGGCGATGTTCTGTGTGTCGTCGCAAAGCGGCCCCGCGAGTGCCGCCTGCGGCTCAAGACAGCACGGACTCGCTGCTGGATGTGCCCATGCTGGATGCACTGCAGCGGCGCCACTCGGAGGCACGCCTCGGCAGCTCAAACGCCAGTTCCGGGCTCGCGCCGCCTCGCTCACCCGAGCTACGTAGGCATTCAGATGTCTCCCCTGCGTCGTTAAAGGAGTTGGAAAAGGTAATATTGGCTAATGCTCTATTTCGGTTTATTTATACTTATATACGAGTGTTTTAACCACGCTGCCCGCGGCGGCAGTTAAAGGGCGGCGGCAGCAAGACACCGGACGTGGAGTCGCGGCGACCCAGCACGGTGACACCGACGCGACGACGGTCTATGCGTGCGCCGCGACAACGCTCCATCGACGATGACCAGCAGCCTTCGTCGGCTTCCTCCGCTCTACCTGCACCGCCACCAATGTCCAGGAGGTCGGTACCTGCATTTTTTTAAATCAATAACCCCATGACATGACATAACCACATGACACTTATTTCCTTTATAAATGTAACAGGGCATCGGCAGTGGATGTGGTAGGAGGAGCGACATCACGGCGGAGTTCTTACCGTCCCCCGGACGAGGTGGATTCCACCCCACAAATATCTGGACTAAGTGTCGACGAGGATAGACCGATTAGGCGACGAGGCAGCCAGTTGTGAGTTTGCTAAAAAGTCTTAGCTCCATATCTTTCTTTAAAAATGGACAGTCAAATGTAAAATATGTTATTATTCAGACCAGACATAGCGGCCCTACAGCAGCGGACCGGGGCATTGAGTGCCATGTCGATGTCGTCGGGTGCAACAAGAGGCGGTGACTCCGCGTCCGAGCAGTCTGCAGCAGCAGCAGCCGCGGCGTTGGCAGCCGCCGCGCGGCAGATGTCCGTCGACGCTGAGGCCATCAAAATTGTAATTCACGACGTCGACGATCGATCGCCGCGCCGAGTTATGCTGCGACGTGACCCTAACGATAAAGGACATCGGTGTAAGCTATTATTTTAACATTATATACGTCTAACCTTCAGATCGTTAGGTTAGGTATTTTATTCTTTAATATAAAGACGGGTTCATTCCTTCGTTATAAAAAACCCACTGCTTAATATTCAGAATCTTTCCATCGCGAAGATATTTATACAGTTTTTGATCGCTTTGAAATGCCTACCATATCAGAGCTGAGTCGATTTAAATTGCTGAATTTCATTTCGTATCGTTTACTTTTTCAGTATGTTCAAATTGTTTTTAAACAATTTTAAAAAGAATTGTTTTAAGATGTTACAGAAATCGTTACTGATTAGTGTAATTATATACAAAAGTTACTGGTTAGTATAATTTTAACTATTTCTTCTGATTTTATTAGTCTGATGAATCTAAACTTTATCGATTGCATCTCACGGTTGTATTAATAATGCAATCAACTTTATATTTTATTGAAGTTGCGTTCAGACATGCGTATGAATACAAAGCAGCAGACATAAATTAATTACGTCATAAACCCTTACATTACCCGACAAAAGAGATCTTGACTTTTTAATAAAAATTCTAATGATTCAAAGGCTTATAAAGAGCTTTGTACAGGAGGTCTGTGAAAATTAAATGAATTACAGCGCGTGGTTTCGGTATGCGAGTGGTGGGAGGGAAGCCGGACGCGAGCGGGCGTCGCGAGGCGGTCATCGTGTGGACGGTGCCAGGCGGGCCCGCGGACATAGCCGGCCTACAACAGGGTGATAAGGTACATACGTACAATCCACGGTCAAAAGTCTCTGAACACCGTAACGTTTACAATCCTGTGCAGCGCACTATTTGAACATTATAACAACGTAACCTGTGGATCGAACCCACGTCGTCGGTTGGTGTAGCGGGTGGCGGCTTATACCACTCGGCCAACTAAAGACATAGCTAACATGTTGAAAATAATAATCACACTTAGTACTTTTAATTCGTATTAAGTACAATTTAATTCGTAAACAAGTATTTATGTTTGTTTGTTATACTTGTTGATAGTATTATTGTAGCAAACTGATCATTTACTTATGACCCATATTGTACCTACGTATGTATATGACCTACACTCACACACAGTACACACCGCAACAAACATCAACACCGTGCCCAACCCGACACCGTTGCGTTAGTCGCCTACATGACACGCACCAAAATAAATGTTGTGTTAACACAAAACATACCATTTTATGCTCACAAGTATTAAAAAACCGCCACAGATAAATTATAAAAAGAAACTTACTTAGAGAATGGAAAATGTTATTTAACTTTCGTACATATATATTTTTTGTTTCAGTAGAACTACATATATTTTTCAACATCTAAAACTTCCAAGAACCTATACCTATTCGTTCAAACAGTTGAATGTCTGCATCATTAAAAGTTTTCAAACCCTCGACTCCTACATCGATGGTACAAGTAGCTACGGATATTTGTACGTAGCCACGTTACTAAGTGGCCGGTCGTATGTATGTACGACCCCTGCCTATTAGGCAGAAAGGTTAACTTCTGATCAAGTACTTTCACAATTATTACGAAAAAAGTTCTATAGACAGACACACCTACTCAAAACACTACGAACAAAAAAATGCACTGGCGAAAGTGTATCTTTTACATATGGATTTGGTTTTATTTCCTGAAAACTAAAAGCAATAAGCTTAACTACATTAGATCCACGCACGATGTTACCCAATAAATGTATAAGAATTAGCGTGACAGGTTTTCTTGTTTCAAATAGTGTTTTAGTTGTTTTTGAAACGTTTGAATATTTTTATTTTAAAAATAAAATAAATAAATAATATATTTAATCAAAACATATTTTACATAGTAAACTTAGAACTAAACATACAAGAGAACAATAAAAACACATATGCCTGAACTAGGAGATTCCTGTATCTCAGGCGAATCAGGACTTACTTTAACTTATAAAATAAAATTACTAATTACTAGCAAAATATTCGTATTTTCTTTACAAAGGCTAGAAACAATAAAATGCGTATAAAGGTAAAAACAAATATTTACTTAATTATCTATGTCAAATTTCTTAAATAAGCTTGCGGAAATTATGTTTATTAAATGCGACATGCAAGTATTCGCGTCATCATCAGAAAAAACTGTGTCAAATCCAATATTTGTACTTATAAATCGTCGAAGTTTGTTTACATTTAATAAAACTATGCGTGCGAGATCGATTTGGTAATTTACTTTTTAAGGTTAGTAGGACAATAATTAATTATTCTTAAAAAAAATCCTTACAAAAAAAATCCTTAAAATCCTTTCTTATTATTCTTATTTTGGATTAGCAATTATGGTTAAGTAGCAAGAAAGTTAGTTCTTCTTTGGTTGTGAATCTCAGTTGCCAATGTGGCCGGAGGGCACACGACGTGAATCTTATGTAGCTCTAGTCTAATACAAAGCGAACGTGGTATATACGTGGCTGAAATTTTATTAAAAGTATAAAGGTGTGTGATGTTGTACGTTTCGTCGTAGGTGTTAGAATGGGGTGGAGTACCGCTAACAGAGCGTAGTTTCGAGGAGGTGAGCACGGTGCTGGAGCGCGGCGGTGATAGCGTCGAGCTACTTGTGGAGCCGGCGCCGCAGATGGAGGATGCGCCTGCGCCGCCTGCGCAACCCTCGCTACATCATCACGCATTATACGGTTACTTTCATATACACTATTTTAATACCATTTCCGATAATGGCTATCGAAGTTGGTACTACGAAAAACTATACTTACCTATCAACTTCTTTTAGCGATTTGTGAATATTGATAAGAGAATACTTTTCAATAATACACAACTTACTTGGAATAGGTCCTATTACTGTACGTATTCTCAAAGAAAATATTTAAGTACATTATGTTTAGGAAATACATTACCTACGATCACTATTTTAAGACGACTGTTATAATAAGTATAATAAACATATTAATCCTTACAGGTTTTTTTCCGTCTATCTTTTTATGTGCCTACTTTTCAGTTCGACTAAATTATTTCCACTGCAATACCTGCTTAATTCTTCTTCAAACCTATTCTTATTTATGCACCGATATTTCTTCACTACCTGTACATTTATCTCTTCACACTCCTCATTATTTTGGTACTTACTTCTATTTTACGATCTACTTTAGCACGCGAAGTCATCGTTGTAAATTCTACGTCATTGAACAGAAGTTAGTGTAATTCACGTTGTTTTGGTTCGCAGAACCGGATACGGACAAATCGCCTTCGTCGCCGACCCGACGGAAATTGCCGAAAACCCCGGTATAACACCCATACATAGGCTTTAATTGTAACCATATGTGTTGTGAACCCATAAAACACCGAGCGGTAACGCTCGTTCCCTCATAAACTCTAGTAGAGACTGTCACTCGGTGCCTACTCCTCTGCGCTTGTCGGATCACTCATATTTTTATCAGTGTTCTAATACGACCCGTTGTTTTAGCTAGACAGTTATTAGTAGATCATCTCTGTTCTTGCACATTCCAGATTTGTGATATTAAACGCCGATATGCGAAAGTGTTTGATATATGGCAGTGCACTGACACACATTTTACATAAGATGATCCACTAACTAACCTATTAAACATCGTAAGATCTGTATGAAAAAATAGTTAGAGAAAGAGGAACATTTTTAAAATTGCAAGTTAAAACTGTATAAATAAAAATGTTTAAAGTTCGTTTCCAGTGGCAATGATAAAATAAACCGGATTTTCTTGTCATTCAGTGCATACTAATAGAAGCTTACGGTGTATCTTCAACTACTCTTTCCAGTCATCTCAGTATCATAACTTTCGCCAATATTTTCATTTGTTGACGTTACTAATATATTGTTAGGCAATACAGGATTATTGTAATAAAAAGATATCGAGATGTGGTGTTACGCAGTAATGTCGGGTAGAGAATGAGACAATTATAGTGCAGTACCCGATCTCCGTTTGATATCTGCTGTGATACTCTAGCACTAATCTGTTGAACATTCTTCCACGTTAGATTAAATACCTACTATAAGTAAGAGAGTAGTGTTTCTATTTACGACCGTAGAATTACTCTAAACTTTGTTAACCTTTACTGTTTAAAGCAAGGGATTCTTTGTTTGTTTATTCCGATATTTATATCCAAGTAAATTTTTCAATTGATTTGTTAACAATATTCGTTATACTTACGTTACCTTTTTTATAATAATAATTTTAAGTGAAGTGTGTGAAAAAATGCCTCCTACTTATTTTCAGATTTTTATTTTTTCTATCACCCGACCAATTTCGTAATATCTTCAACGGCGCCGGGCGAAGTTAGGGAACAATCGGAATAAAGTCAAATATTGACGAGTCGCATAGTAAGTGTAGATTAGCGCTGACTGACCCCGCTGGCTAACACTATATTAGTGTTCGATGGTAGAGTAGGAGACTCGTCCAGTCTCAATCAACATCTATAAGTACTAAAGGATACCGTGGATTAAATAGAATCGAGTATCGATAGTAACAATGACGTAGTGAAGCTAGACTGCCGCTTTCAGCTTAGCCAGTGACAACAGTCATTACATTACAATTACCACTGCGTCTCAGCAATAATAACAAGCTATAGACAATCAATTCACTCACATCATTAGAAGCACAATTAACTGCAAACTTCCACGACAACCGCAAATGAATGAGGAAGAGGCCAGGGAGTGGAAGATGAGGTGATCAATGGACATGGTGGAGTAGACAGTGAACGACGACGACTACAGGGCCGCGCCATCACGCCATCCGAGGCGGGTGCACCTTTTCCTCGGTACCACCCTAATATTGCGCATCGAGTGCCTGTTACGCGAGTCTTGGTGTTCATTAGTGTACTGTTAGTGTAATGCCGCACATTTCGAGAGATGCTCGCAGCGACTAGTGCCGTATGAAGCTTGCAGTGGTCGTGGTGAAGCCATGCGCCACCGGCACCGCACCGGAACACCTTGAGCGACAGGCGCGCGCGCACCGTAGCGGCGCGGACGCTTCTGTCACGTGACGACCACACCTACAGCGACACGTGTACATACCCGCTCTGCTCTAACTGTAGTTGATTGTTATATATATACTCAGTTAATATTAATGTAACGATTGAAACATGCATGTAGCTGCACAATATAATCAATATGTGCATATTGGTCTAGTGAAAGCACCGACATGACAGCCTTTGTGTGGTGACACCGAGTTTATATACTACTTGCTCTGTTATAGCAAACTGAAATGTTTACAATTGTTTGTTTGAGTGTCAATGTTCATAATGAAACCATGAATGTGTTATCTATCTATCATGCTTTCCAATATTTTATTTTTATGACATTCAGTTAAGATTGATGTGAATGATCGCCTGAAAATGATACGCAAATTTTGTAATAGGATCATTATAGCTAGCACCATAAATAGGTAATACTTAGGTTCGAAAAATTTAAATCACATTCAACAAAGAAAGTAAGTCTCTGTTACTATTTGGTACAATAGATGCCTTTAATAATAGACAATTACCTTAAAGCCTAGTTATGGCACGTCATCGACCAATAGTTTTCATACCTAAGCTGTGGCTTTATCTTATCTGTACCTACACGTTACCCTTAAATCTAAGTACCTGCCTAGACACCCGTTTATGTAAAAATACATATTCAAAACCCACCGCATCAAATCACTGCTAACACCTAAATAGGTACCTAGACATAATAATATACACTAGAAACATAACGAAAAATAATGTAGTATTGAAATTAGATGAACGTAGCTCCCCTCCTTTTCCTAACTTAGGCTTTTTGCCAATAAATTAATGATCGTGTATAGATTATTATTTAAAGCGTAAACAAACACAAACCCTCTAGAAAAACGCAAAAAGTAAAGGAAAAATATAGGTCGCAGGGTTCATGCAGTTGCAGATGCAGCCTTGTACCGTATCAGCATGATACAGCTTACTGCATGGCGGATGATCACATCCGATTTTATTCATTACTTTATGTTTCATAGAGATGCCTCAGCCCGAAGCATGTTATATTAAAAATTTGCAATGGAAATGAATACCTACTTATTTAACTATGTGGTATATTCACTTGAAAATGGCGAAATTTTTGCATTGGCTATGAAAAGCACATTTCGAATGAAACTATAAATACTGTTTGCTGGACCATATTAATATAATAGCTGATGGTTGCTGCATGTTACTTAATCAAAGTTACGATGCATTCCCAAAACTTAAAAACGACTAGAAATTGCATTCCGAGTCTTGGAATATTGTTACGAGTATGTTACATTTATACCTAATTTATGTTTGTTTTGTGCTAATCACATTTTGTAGCCCAATACCTATATCAAAAGTTGCCTACTATGAGATCTATGGCATCTAATTAATTGTACATTTAAATACTTCATCTCCAACAACAAAAAAGATGAATTTTTGATACCAAAGGTCTCATTACGAGCAGCTTTTTGACGGTGGTTTATTTAAGCTGTTTTTCGTATGTGAAGGAACAAGACCGAGCGGAGCGTGCTCGCGAACGACCGCCTGCGCGGGCGCAGCTGCAAGTATGGTTCGAGAGCGAGATACGCAAACTGGTCGTTGTTCTCATCGCGGCTGACGATCTTCCCTCTAGAGATCCCGGACTTGGTTACGGCGACGAACCAGAAGCTTTTGCCAGGATACGACTTTTGCCATCACTGTACGTGTTAATTAATAAACTTACAATACAATACTTAATGCTTAATTTATACTTAATATTACAATTAACGCTTTTATTTTAGTGAAACCTGTCCGCCAGTGGAGACCGATCCAGCTTCGGCGTCATGCAGCCCCGTCTGGAATGCTACACTCGGCTTCGGGGGACTCACTGCTGACTTACTAGCCGGTAGAGCCCTCGAACTAACTCTTTGGGATGCCTGCCCTGGTATCGATCCTGTTCTAATTGGAGAATGCACGGTAAGACTTAATAGGTAAATCAATCCATTTGAGATTTATTGGAATAGAATATCAACAAACGATATTTGTCGAAAACTGTTACAGATGGAGCTAGAAAAAGCGTTTGCTGAAGAACGTGCTGTGTGGTGGACATTGGAAGAGCGCGGTGTGCGCTCAGCTAACACGTCACCTCGCGGGTCTCTCACTGGCGCAAGAGCCCTGCGCCGAGGAGACTTCGCATCACAGCGCTCAGTTTCAGGTAAACAAAACTATATTTTCATTAAGTTTCAATCTAAACCGATGCATTCAAGACTGGCAATTTTGGAAACAAATGTATAGGTATACGATAAATATCAGATAAACAACATACATTTTACAACACCATTTTTCAGATGATGTAGATTCCATTGGGGAATGTGGCACCCTGCTTCACCCGGATCACGCCTGGGTTGCGGGATCTCGCCGCGGTTCATCCCAGTCCGAGACGCTAGAGGTGGAAGTTTACAATCTTGGGAAAGACTTTTCACGATCGTTACCCGGCTCACGTCGATCATCATTTCAACAACAAGAGAAAGGTAACTTGATATTGGGTAACTTGACGACCTCTGTGGCGCGTCGGGCGAACACCCGACTGCGACGCAGAAGGTTGCGGGTTCGATTCCCGCCGGGAACAAGTATTTATGCTGACCATAAATTCTTGTTTCTGGTTCTGGGTGTTTCCTATATGTATAATATGTATATATTTACAAAAAAAAAAAAGAAGTATATATGTAGTTTATCCGTTATCTGGCACCCATAACACAAGCATTAAGTTGCTTAGCTTGGGGCTGGATGGCGATGTGTAATATGTCCTGAAATATTTATTTTATTTATTTTATTTATTGGTCCCTTGCTGGTCTAAAAAAGACTTCTAATTTAACCTAATCTACAGATTTGACAATCAACGGCTGGACAAAAACAGTTGAGACAAATTAATATAAAAGAGCGATTTTCTTAGTAGGGTATATGTACGTTGTTGTACAAAGTGTATATATGTATATCCGTATCTTATCTTATATATTGGGGGCTGACAAATAGCCAGGAACACTTCGACCCAATGGGATCTTTTGTGTTTACCCCTACCTTAATGTTTCTTACTCTTTGAAGAAGTGGTCGATTAACGCGGTAATCCCACTGAGAGGAAGAAACCTATATTCCTCCGGTTTGGGATACGCATTCCCAAGGAGGCTCATACGCTTCGCTGCTAAGACGTCGCATTCACACATTATGTGCTCCATAGTTTTCCTGACATCACCGAAGGCTCTGCAGTCATTATTTGAAGTGTACTTCATTTTTAAAAGCATGTCATTGGTTCCGTAATGTCCTGTCAAGGCACCAACCACAGCTCGTGCTTTGCTTCTAATGTTGTTCAATATAAATTTAGAAGCCCCTCTAGTGCTGTTACCTATGAATTTCTTCGAATGTAGTAACCCTTGACTGATTTCCCACTCTTGCGTATATGTATGTATATCCGTATACAGAGGGCGGTGCGGTTGGTGAGGCGTGCACTCCACGTCGCAATGAGCGGCGTCGGTCGTCGTGCGTGCGTCGCGACCCGGATGACATCCTGCGGTCGCTACGTGCCGTCAAGGGTGAGCTTGGGCGCACGCTCTCGCTCTCCGGTTCCACCGCCAGGCGTAAGTCGACCGCCTTATCTTACATTTCATATATACACGCTCTCGTTTATCCCACTTCTGATCTTGAATACTTAAAGCAATGATTTCATTATATTTCAAATTTCTGATGAAAATTTTATAGAACTTGTTTGAAAACATTGCTTTAAGTTTCCGATAAGAAATTTAGTCGATGTAGTCGTTGTACTTTATAATGCCCAGAACGAAACCCTCTGTTGTTATTATTACTTATCTATTGAACTAATAAAGAGCCACCTCTATTGAAAGGGCTTCTCAATTACTACGTCGGTAACAGTACCTACTTATTTTCTTCTTGTCTTTTTTATATACTATTATCTCACTTAATATCGTTTCTTTATTTTAAATGTGTGAACGTTTTGATTATTTTAACAGTTTTGTAGGTTAATGTAAGCACTAAGTGCACACACAAAACTGTTGTGCTTTTAATTATTTTTCTTTTAAACCTATATACACATTTAGTCTTTAGATTACGGTCGGTTCTCAGCCTCCGAGCACTGCAGCCGAATCTTAGGTAAACCCCTGTCGTACGTTATTTATCTAATTCCTAAAAGTTTCCCTACTTGTTCACTCGTACCTACATCAAATGCAGAACATTGTGGGTAGTACTGACTTGTACTGTGTTGTGCTTGTTTGGTCAGCAGCGACGGACCGTTAGTGCCTCGGTAAGCGACTGTTGATTGATGGGAGCGCCCGCACGCGCGCCCGACAGGGTGTCTCCGTGCGTGGTGTCGATGTAACGCGATCCCTTGTGACGTCCGAGTCGGCCGCCCGCCCGGCACCTCACCCGCGCGCAGCTCGCGACCGGGCTGCTGCTGCCCGCGTCGCGGACGACAGCCGACCGGGCCGGGGCTGCGCGCGGGTGAGGCGCCGGGCACGTAGTAGCATGGGTCATACATCGCTTGTGCGGCGGCCGCGCGCACGCACCGTTGAATGTGGCTGCGCCCGACGCTTTTCATCACTTCACTATTGTCTGTACTGTTCTGTCCTGACGCATGCCCGACCGCGGGCGATCACACTCACTTCATCTGTTTCTGTGTTCCGTCTGTTCGGCTGTCTACGTACATTTCGATGGCATTGTTGTGTCGCCTAGGATATTTGGATTTCATTATATATGCAATGTCACTCATTGTTAAAAAGCGCATACTATTAGAACTCTTGTAAATATTGATTTATCCTCTAAGTAGGCAGTAGTAGAAAATTTATAAAATTTAATTTTGAATTTTTTAAATTAGGGAAATAACGACCCTAGCTCAAAACTAGGGACGCGGTCGCGCATGTAGTATCAAAAGAAGGTGGCTTTTGAAGCCAAACGGTGGCATGAGCTCTGTGATACGAAACCTTCCACCAAACGCAAATTTCCCTTAAATCTGTGGCTGCTCATGACACGGAATGCTTACCATGATAACTAAAAACGCTTATGAAAGACTATTAGACATTCGACTCCACTCTTGGCTGCACACGTTTATATGCTTATACTCTTTCATCTCTGTGTGTAGGACGGAGACGATTCGGTGACCGAACGTATTTCGAGAACCGTTTATATCGATTAGCACGAAGCTGTTTGACGTGCTTTATTTTCATGTAATGTTTCTTTTGGTAATCTTGGGTGTTGGATTGAGTGGTTTTTATATCATTTCGTATTTAATTTTATGTTAATGAATGAATGTACCCGTTAATCTCGCCAACATTCGCCGTACGTAGCGGTACGAGTGTGGTGAGGTGAGTGGTGGTTTATTGTATACCTGGTGTATTGGGTGTGTCAGGCACGGCGACGGGGCGCAAGGGTAGCATGTGGGCGGCGGTCCCGGCGACGGCTGCATGCGACGCGTACGCCGACGACGAGGAACAGGTGCCGCTCGGCCCTGGACAGTTGCCGCCCAGAAACGCCATGCTGCCGCCTTTACACGCCGAAATCAACATCAGTATCATCATGGTTAAAGGACAGTTGGAGTTAGAGGTAAAAAATCATGCTTTACATACTTATTATTCCTGGCTGTAACTAGTCAAAAACCAAATCTTTTTACACTTTTTGAAGGTTTCGCATGCACGGCGAGTCTATGGCGTGAACGGAGAGGTTCCAGACTCGTACGTGAAATGTTATCTACGCGATGGAGACAAATGGCTGCACAAACGTAAAACCCGCGTCATTCGACGAACCACGGAGCCTCATTTCAAGCAAACCCTTAAATATCAGGTTAGTAGATTATTAAGTGTGTTTCTTCTAGCTCTACTAAAGGCTGCGTGCGGGTAATATTTTCCACCTATGTAAAGTATGTGTAGGCAAAAGCCTAAATGAAGTAAATCAAATTGCGTGACGTATGTAAATAACCAAGTAAGTATGTGTGGTGCAGGCAAACGAGGCTCTGGGTCGTACGCTGGTAGTAATGCTGTGGCAGCGATGCGGCGGGTTCGAGCACAACCTGGCGCTGGGCGGTGCCGAGATCTGCCTGGACAAGCTGACGCTACCGCAACGCACTTACGGCTGGTATCCACTGTTTCCTGCCACCTCGCTGGCCGCCGCCGACGAGTCGCCCGACTGATCCAGAGAGCCGTCGCCGGAGCGAAGCCACGACAATTAACTCCCGACGACGGCCGCCAAACCATGATTATATTGTTGTTGTATATCGGATTTACAGGATTACTTTGATATTCGTGCCGTCTGCCGTGCGTATCATACCCGCACAATTAAGTACAAAGGCAAAAATTAAGTACCATTTTAAATATACACTTAAATATTATATGTCTCATAAATTGATTCATAAACATAGATGCAGATAGAAAAAAATCGATTCGATGTCACGAATATCAGAGAATCAAAAATGCAATTCAAAACGTAACACATGCTACCTTACCCCACAAGTCTGTACATAATAATTTAAAATTTTGTGTACGGTCCATTTAATACGTGTTGCTTAATGTTGTTAAAATCTCATTAGACACATAAAGTAGGATTATTTATACCCTGATTGTGTAAATAATAAAGAATAAATATTCTTAGCAGCCTCTGTTCGGAACTTAAAACACCATTAGTTTCTTAGGAAGTAGAATTAAAAGAGCTTAAATTATTTTTTTTAACTTTAAAGTATTTTGCAATTTAGTCGAGTGTAGGATGATACGTACACATAATATGTCAGATGACCAATGGTGTACCAAATATTTTAGTATTATTTATCTTTCTTTAATCACATGAAAACCTTGAATCTTTGTTATTTTTGGCAAAATAATTTACCAAGTAATTTATTGAAGCCTCCTTTACTCAGATCTTCCCCAAACACGATTTACTATAATATCATAAAAGATAAACAAATTAGATTGGTGCAAACCATTTTATTAGCAGAGTTTTATTATGTTTATTTTTGTAACAGAGTATGTTTACAAAGTAGGTAACTAATCTTCACAGAACAAAGTACTATTATTAAACAATTTCCCGATATTAGATACCAGGAATGTTTTAAGTAGGATTTCAGAAAATGTCGTTTTTATTATACCTGTTAGATGAGAAATATATTAGTAGATACTTTAGGTAGGTAGCTCGTGTAAAACATAGAATAGGTACATTTAATTATTTTTCTGTTGTGAATGTAAGTATACTCGTACCATTAGTGACATGTATTACTCAAATTAAATCTTTCTCATTGTAAATAATACTCGTCAGTGGGTACTTATTCTATTCCTTTTGAATATGATGTTAACACCAACATCAGAATTTCATAAAAATGTCAAAGTTAAAATAAATTTTAAATAGGTAGACATGTACGAAATCCTCGGATACTACAGTTTGAAAAAATAATGTGTTGTCTAACTTATGCAACGTCTATAAAATAATACGTAGCTTCGAAAATAAAATATATTATGAAACATAAAAAATGTACTTATGAACATAAAATTAAATGGTAAAAAAGCAGTAGTAAACTGTAATGTTACTATGTTTTTTTGCCAACGCAATTCTTTCGGCGTTAATACTGATCTTGTACTTTCATATATTGTGTAGGTTGTAGTACGTTTTCACTTTATAATACTTAATACTGTTTTCAAAACCCCAATTTCAACACTTTGCCTTATACGATTTAATACTTTTCTAATGTTATTCTAGTGTGTAAGTGCGTCTAGGTACTATTCTTCCAAGGTTGTGCTTTAGTGAAATTTCCAACGTATACTTACGTCATATTTATAGTCATCGCAATCTCTCATTGTGTAAAAATATCATCTTCTTATTACCTAAATATTCATTAACCAAACTTGTAAATATATAAAATTACTTCCTCCAATATTTCCTACCTACTACGCACAACACTGTCGTGATAGAGTAATTACCTTTTACCTTGTCTAGACTCAAACAATCGTACACATTAACGACAAATAAGTACTTCTATATCTTCAATATATTTAATCGAAGTAGATATTTGATTAAGTAAATGTGTATGGCATCAACGTCATGGTAATGTTTAATGTAATGTAGCACAGTCGTATTTGAAATCGCCCCCAGATTAGATTAATAAGCTGCGTGTGATTGCATGTTTGTCTTCTTTGTGGAGAGATCCGCTAGCCGCTAGGGATCGTCTCAATCTCGGTCGAGTGGCCTAGCTCACTAGTTAGTCACATACAAATTTACTTGTAGGTAAACTTTAATATTTATAGTGTGTTAATATATTGATGTTAGAAATCGAAGTACATTACATATCTTTCACGAGAACTTTGTAATTGGTCTTATCAAAATCTGTGTTCTTCCAGCGTCGCTGTCCTAGCTTAGCAGTTCTTGACAATATTAATTCGCTTTGTATCGAACTGAATATAGTATTGCGCTGATTAAATCATATCACTTAACGTGACTCTAAACGAATCGTATCTATAACGCACTACTGTATTTCAGTAGATACCTATATTTGTTGTTATATTATTATATTAAATGTATGCAGAGCTTAAAGCAGACCAAACTTGGTTCGGTCTTTTATAACTTCTCTAAAACGTTGATATAAATATATTAGTTTATACCTGTATATTTTCTAATGTTATCCATACACCTATTTGGAGAAAAACGACGTAATATTCTTTTGATATTAATATAGCAATTGTACATTTCCTATGAGAGAGAAAATATACAATACTTACTTCTTAAATTACATATTCTTATATTTATAATTCTTCTTAATAAATAAATATTTGAACGCCTAAAAATGTTGTATAATGAATGGTGTGGTAAAAATATTTTTACACTATAATTTTACGTTTTGTTATCAAAAACAATTGTTTAGGAATTGGAAGAGTGAAGAGAAATGACGAGATAAACATCGCATTCGTTGCTGAAGCAAGTACTTAAATAGATAATCAAAGTGCGAATAGTCATTTGGAAACAGAATGTATCAGGAATATCCGTCCGTGTAAGGAAGACCGACAACCGGATTTTATCGCGATTTATATCTCTTCAAACTTCTGTAACGCTGTGGTCTATTCTGAAACCATCGACTTGTTAGCTATTATTACATACGAACAAGATCATATTAACTTGAACAAATTTCATAATAGACCACATTATATTTTAAAATGTATTATACTTACATATATTTATTAAATATATTATATTTACTCATCAATTCTAACATTGTTGGAATCGATCAGAACTTACGCTTATTATCTTGATATACTAGATTTATGTAACAAAATAATATTCTTACTTGTGGTAAGGACATATTCTAATACAATTATGTGCCTAATCGACCTTGATACCGGTAGAACCCCGAATACATATCTAATATATGTCGCATTCATCTGGATCGATGAACAAGATCAATCCTCTTACGTGAATCAATGCAATCGCCTTATAGGTAGTGCATTTGAATGAACACCTACAGTCATTACTTAAAGTCTCCTCTGACACATTTCCGCTATTCCACGCTCATATAAATATTTTTTGACTCACAGGATTTTCTCACATGAAAACTGAGTTACACCATTACAATAAAATCCCAATATTTGAACAATCAATACATTATTTATTACTAAATAATGTTAAAAAGACTTTAATATCCTAAATGTAAATGGCTTAGTGGGACTATGGCATAGGTAGACTGTTCAAGCCTCTAATGTATTCCGAACGTACTAAAATTATTTGAATTCAAAGTCTAATAACAACTCTTAACTTTTAAAATGCAAAATAAATTCAGAATACGAAATGAATATTAAACAGAAGACCGCCGAATCTTTTAATATTGTACCCAAACGAAATATAAATTTCTCCATCGCTAGAATTATTATTCCCATCGAAAAATATGGTATTAAGGTGAAAGGGTACCTGCGCTCTCTCCATATAAACGTAGTCGACTGTTTCCTCCCTGGATAATGGACACTAGCACAAATATTTTTGTGCCATAAAACCTATAACTGCCATGACTATGCCCCCTATGTCTTAGTTTTTTTTCTCATTTTCTTATTATCATAGAAAAATAAAAAAAATACAAAAAATTGGGGCATGGTCATGGCAGTTATAAGTTTTATGCACCAAAAATATTTGCTCTAGTGTCATTATCCAGGGAGGAAACAGTCGACTACGTTTGTAATAGTTTGTATGGAGACAGCCCCCGGTACCCTTTCCTCTTAATTATACCTAACAACGTACCTAACTCAATATTCATTAGAGAGTAATCGTTCCTTCTTAGATACAAACTTCGACACCTAACCTTGACGAATACTTTAAATTTTACTCAAATAACATTCTAACATCGACTTTTTGAAAACTATAATAATACTTTGATTAAGTATTAATTGTTTATTCGACATTTTCAGTATAAATCAAGAGTTGGGTGTTACTCTACAAGTCCTAGTAGGTACGTAAACAAAATATTTGTGTCAAAGTATATTATTGAATAAATGTGATAACAAATGAGTTTATTATAGCGATATAAACAACATATTGGTAGTTTTATTGGATATTGTTTTATCTGTTTATTGTCCGTATAGAATTTCGATGGGTGTAAAATATATATATCCGAAATAAAAAGATGGCAAGTTGATTTGCATTGTAGTTTATTTATTCCAATATTAATCTATACTAATATTATAAAGCTGAAGAGTTTGTTTGTTTGTTTGAACGCGTTAATCTCAGGAACTATACTGGTTCGGATTGAACAATTCTTTGAGTGCTTGATAGTCCATTTGTCGAGGAAGGCTATAGGCTATTTTATATTTCGATATTAAAACGGTAGACGCGGGTGAAACCGCGGAGCGCTGCTAGTTATAAATATTATTAATAACTCCTTGCACAAATACTTAAAACTACAAATACAGAATCATAAATCTGTACTATCTAAATTACGAATAAAGTGACACTAAACAACGTTCAATATTTAAGGCACGAACTCAAGGCAAGGTTTATCTTGGGATTTTATGGTCATCCCTAAACGTGACAAAGTTTTATTAACTTAAAATGGATGAACAGATAAAAGAGTAAATTGTAAAGTAAACTTTAGTGTGGCCCTTAAGGAGGCCCTTCACGACTCTCGACCTGTCTTACACAAAGTTTGAAAAAAATATATCATAATTTTCAATATTACTTACAACTTCCGTCCCGTATTAAAATTTCTCGACTTACAAACAAAATATAACTTACACAAAACCAAATATGATTTCTAAGTTTTCAGAGAGTCGTGAAGAGTAATTAACGTTGGTAAATGTCAAAATATTGTAAATTGCGTGCAGTAGCGTAGCGAGGGGTACAAATTATGGAAAAAATATTTTGTGCAGTCACTGGCGGTAAGTTAGACAGAGTCAGTAATTTTTCAAGAAGGTAGCTTGGAATAAATATTTTTCGCTCAATTCTTTCATATCGTTACGTCATTTTCTCAGCAACACCAACATTATTATAACGTCAAAAGGGGGGCTAATTGTTAAAATTATGATTTACATGACGTCAAAAAGGCGGCAAATTGCCAACGTTATTATTTTTATGACGTCAAAAGGGCGGCAAATGATGACTCCGCCACGGGCGACAGAGACCAACGCTACGCCACTGATTGCGTATAGAATTAAACGTGCGTGTAATCAGCGGGTCCGCACCACCTTGTGATGTGTTGTATCAAAGCAGAGGAGGCGCCGCTCGCACCGCGCGCTGCGCTCGACACGCGCGACCAGAACTCGCGGTTTGCACAACGACCTAAGTAGGTAAGTATATCATACAGAAGGCCTATTCTCGACAATAAAAGTGTTCAAATTATATTGCAATTTCATTCCAATTGCATTTCGATTACAAAAACAGTAAACTCAAAGTAAGTCACTGACTTTGAGGTTATTTTGAGTTATTTTGAGGATATTTTTTGTAATCGAAATGCAATCGTAATGATATTGCAATGTAATTATCCGACTACGGTGAAGCCGGTTATGTTTTTGATCTGTATGTATGTGATTTAAATAATTTTATTTACGAGAATTGGCCTTTAGGGTACAAGCATTCATTTATTTACTTTTTTGAATTTTAATACAGATGCTAAGAATAAGAAACAAATCACTATTGGAGACCAACATGAGTATCGGAAACTCCGTATTTCGCAAAAAACTATATCAATACATTATGTACTGAAATCAAGTCAAACCATGAAGATGTTAATAAGGGAAAGGCTCCTGAGAATGTTTTCTCGTATCTACAGCGATTCTAGGACCCACTCAAATTGACTATCCTGTATAATCAACGATTTAACGAGTGCCGCTTACATTGTCAATTTGTCAAACCCGGCCAAGTGCGAGTCGGACTCGTGCAAGAAGGGTTCCGTACCATTATATTCTGTTTTTGACCCCCAACGCAAAACAAATGCAAAAAACCCTAAAAAATATTGTAAGTATGTCAAACGAGGCTGTATAGGTTAAAAGTCTTTTGCCTGCCCTTTTGTGAGTATAATTAACAAAAAAAATATTGTATAATTCTTAAAAACATACTCAATTTTTTTTACTTTTTATGTTTTTAGTATTTGTTGTTATAGCGGCAATAGAAAAATACATCATCTGTAAAATTTTCAACTCTCTATCATGGTTCATGAGATACATCTTGGTGACAGACAGACGGACGGACAGCGAAGTCTTAATAATAGGGCACGGAACCCTAAAAACAAAGTATCCTACGAAAGTTCGTATTGGGGAAAAAGGCCTTTCTTTATGCTGTGTTAGAACCTTTGTAGCACCTGCTACATTACGTAGGCACGATATCAATGCGGTGTCAGAAGCTCTAGTCTCATATACTCGCAGTTCGATAGCCATAGATGATCTTCATCTACATAATATGTTGTAAGTAGTCGTAATATAAGCAGTTCACATGCCGAAATAAATGATTCAATAGTAATGAAGTCTAATTCACTGTCGTTATTATAACGAAATGATTATCTTTTTATCACGATTATCTTCTACCTGCGTCTAAATCACTATCACTACATAGTATAAAACAAAGTCGCTTTCTCTGTCCTATATCCCTTTGTACGCTTCAATCTTTAAAACTACGCAACGGATTTTGATGCGGTTTTTTTTAATAGATAGAGTGATTCAAGAGGAAGGTTTATATGTATAATACATGCATAATATAGCCGTGCGAAGCCGGGGCGGGTCGCTAGTGTTTAATAAGAATAAGTTATACTGATTCCCTATATTTCTTTACCAATCATTTTTCTTTGCAATTTTGTCATGGGATAAATAAAATTCTCGTGTCGCGGTGTTAGTTACCTATGTCCACCTAAACGGCTGAACCGATTTGTATGAATTTTTTTGTGTAAATTCCTTAGGTCTGAAAATCAAACAACATGTATTTTTTATTTTGTTTCTTTTAGATTTTTTTTTATATTATACGATTGCCGGGACAACTAGTTATGCCATAGAAACCTACCTACCTTATTATACACAGGATACAAAAATTAAGGCAGATTTAAAAACTAGACGAGTATAGTGAAATAGATGGTTAGTAAATAGGTATGTACTTACCATTTGTAAAAGTGACAAGTCTCTCAGATAGCGGGTACCCAGTGAGCACACAGCACGGCTCCACGTCACCCACGTAGGACGTGTACACACCACGACTGTCCACCGGTAATGTCTAACGTACCAATATATAAATAAAAAATATTGCAGGACATTCCACACATCGTCATCTAGCCCCAAGCTAAGTAACTAGACTTGCGTTATGGGTGCTAGACAACGGATATACTACTTATATACTTTTCTTTTGTAAATATATACTAGAAACAACCAGACCACAGACAAATATCTAGGCATAAATATTTGTCTGTGGCGGGAATCGGACCCGCAACCCTGTGTTTGGCAGTCCGGCATGGTGACCATTGTGCCAACTTGGTCGTCTGGGAATATTTACTATTACATTCAAATACGCTTAAGAGGAAAGGTACCCGGTCGCTTCTCCATACAAACGTAGTCGACTGTTTCCTCCCTAGATAATGACACTAAAGCAAATATTTTTGTCCCATAAAACCTAAAACTGCCATGAGAATGCCCCTATGTCTAGGTTTTTTCCTTTTTTAATTATAATAGAAATTAAGATTTAAAACACAAAAAAAAACATAGTCCAGGGAGGAAACAGTCAAATACATTTGTACAAAGGTGCAGATTCATGTCATAATAGCAATTTTAGAAATGCTATTATCACCTCAAGCATCTTTTACTTAAAACATTCCAGCACTTTTGTCGCCTGACTGTACGTATACATAGATATCTATACTACCTACCTATACATATAGTATAAATGTAAAATGCATACTTGTTCAACGGCCTGGTCCATGGAGACAGCCAGCACCCACTCCCTGACGTCATCGAGCGCGGCACCCCCTACACATCCACTGTCCAGGAGCAATGGCTGCCGAGACCAATCCGTACATTCTACAATATTACATATTGCTATTATTTATTCGATCATTAGCTCTGCACCTTGTGGTTTCAACCACAAATATTAATTTACTACACTACAAGTAATTTACTTGCTCTGTACAAAATTTGATCGAAAACGGTGAAGCCGTTTTATCTTGAAGAAAGAACCTAACCTAAACCTTCAAATTTTTAAAAATCTTTCTTTAAAACATTTGATTTTGTAATAATGTTGAATTAAACATCTTGTTCTGTAGTCTTCTCCAATGGACCTAGAATCTGAGGTTTAAAAGGAAAGAGTACCTGCGCTCTCTCTATACAAACGTAGTCGACTATTTTCTCCCTGGATAATGGGTAAATATTTTTGGTGCATAAAACTTATAACTGCCATGAACATGCCCCTATTTTTTTTTTAATCTTAATTTCTATGATAATTAGACAACAAAAACAAAAAATAGGGGCATAGTCATGGCAGTTACAGGTTTTATGGCACAATAAATATTTATGCTAGTGTCATTATCCAGGGAGGAAACAGTCGACTACGTTTTTATGGAGAGAGCGCAGGTACCCTTTCACCTTAATTGATTTTTTGAATCCTAACCATTAGGTAATTGTCATTATTTCGGAACACCTGTTTACTGGTGATTTTAGAGTGAAAATATCGTCAAAATGTTCGACCTTCCAAAAGCTGCAGATTTATCTAAATGTTATCATATAAAATGTATAAAAATGCTTATCGTAGCTCGTAAGAGAAATTCATTTCTACAATTTTATTTATCTTCCCAGAAGGAAGGAAGGAAGTGATTATGAATAAGGAAATGTTTAAGCATTCTGTTTATTTTATCAGATTATTCAGATATGAAAGGAAAATTAGGAAATAAACAGAATAAAATATATTCTTGTTGTAATCAAATGTATTATGAGGTTTTAGAAAAAAAAATGTTAAAAATCTAAACTATAGCTGCGTTTTGCAGTTTTACCCGTGACTCCGTCATTTTTAGATAAACAGTAGGCTACGTAAAAAAATGTAAACATTTCATGTGGGTTTTACTTTGAAATAACACTATTTGGAGAGAAGCTTATGGGTTACCTTCCTTTTGATTTTTTCCCGTAAACCGAAACAATTTCCCTACATAAAAATATGTGTAAGTCTTCTATCTTAAACATGTTCTTGTTACTTCCCCTCGCTCGTATTATTTGAGATTAGAGTACAGTGTGAAAATACAGTGAGTAATCTTCAAACAATGTTTCAAACGCATAAATCGAGATTACATGTAAATTAAGTGCTTCGTTACATTTTGAAAGTTTACCGAATTACTACTTTGCCTAATGCTGGCTACTATGGCTAATTGTCTCTTGTACTATTGTCACTGTGTCTATTTGGCAATATAGAGTGTCTAGAGTACACTTTACTACTAGACTCCAACTATAAGAAGGTTTACTAAACACTAGGAATGAAAAGTTTGTTTATCCAGTAAACCTATATTGATATACTATATTATTCGCGGTATACAAGTGCCCAAGTGCGCGGACGGGACGCAACTGGGGTTGCCGACTTATGCTATGCATTACGATTAACCGATCATGTTACACCGACTCATGTCGCCATAAAAGCATTTCGAACTTCGACTCTTTATTTGTACAACACACAAAAAAACAAAATAACACTCCTGACTAATTCACCTTTCAAACAAAAGAAACAAAATCAAGATCGGTTCATCCGTTCGGGAGCAATGAAGCCACAGATACACACACACACACACGTCAAACTTATAACACCCCGTCGGTTTTTCCGTCAAAAGAAACATCAAAAGAAAAGCTTATTTATTAAAAGTCTGTTTTTAACTCGTGAGCGATATTGATCCATCAAATCTCAGAGCGAAGAGCTGTTGATGAACTGACATGGACTTGATTTATATGGGAAGCTGCTAATGTTTTGACACCCATTAAATAAAAGTCCTGACCGACTGATTGACTAATAAATAACGCACAGCTAAGCCGCTGGTCCTAGAGACATGAAATTTGGAGGGTGTGTTCTTTGAGAAGCGTGGGTATCCTAAGGGTTTCTCGAAATTTCAACCCTAAGGCGCTGTCGTAATTGTCCATCGCGCGACCGATGCGGCCTAAATGCTATGAATCGTTATTGTGCATCCATTTTGACCACCAGTTTCTTAGCATTTAGGCTGCATTTCACGACCGATGGGGCCTATCAAGACAGCGTCTAAGGGGGTAAAGGGGGCAAAAGGGGAAAAACTTAGTATATATTTTAAAATGTTGGAGTTTTTATTATTATTAGATTCTAAACCGCTGATAACTGTGTTAATACAGGAGTAAACAACTTGTTGAACGAGTCTCTCGAATTTCCTCACACAGAGTTACCCGATTCAAATATTACTTAAGTATCAGTTTATGGACCATCTTGCATTATTGAATTCGGTTTATTATAGGACTGGCTTCGTTTCGAGGTATCACTCCCTCGCGTTAAGTCCAATTCCTTAGGAATTATAGTTATTGACTTTTTAAATTTTATTCCAATTTAATTACCAACAATTTAGGTTGTTTTAGTCTGAGGTTTACAAATATACACACACAAACATATTCGGAAACTTATTTTGAAATATTAAGTGTCCGTCCACCAACTTAATTTTACCTGAACAGAGGCGATGAGTTCAGGAGCAAAAAAAACCAATTACATTTTTCCTACAATCGTGCATCTACACTAAAAGTTATTGTAGGTACCTAAATTGTATTAAGTAAGTAACACCGAAGTTATGCAATTTAAATCAAATCAACATTCATACAAAATTAAATAAATAAATATTCCAGGACATTCTACACAGCGCCATCTAACCGCAAGCTAAGCAACTATTACAAAGGTTGTCAAAGCAAAATAGTGAACTTAAAATAAATAAATATTACAGGACATTCCACATCTCGCCATCTAGCCCCAAGCTAAGTAACTAGACTTGTGTTATGGGTGCTAGACAACAGATATACTACTTATATACTTTTTCTTTTGTAAATATATAGGTACTTATAATACATAGAAACAACCAGACTCCAAACAAATATCTAAGCATAAATACTTGTCTGAGGCGGGAATCGAACCCGCAACCCTGTGTTTGGCAGTCCGGCATGGTGACCATTGTGCCAACTGGGCCGCCTTAAAACATGCGTTTTTTGTATACCTACCTCTTTATATTCCAATGAATCGTGTATGCCGAAGTATATAGCTATCTATCAACATAATACTCACCAAAATCGGTGTAGTCCAACAAATGTGCGGAATCGTCATCAGCCGCCTCAACAAGGTCGAGACATCGGTTGAGAAGTACGAACGCTTCTCGAGCGCCGGAAGCGCCTTCACCGCGGATGCTCATACCGCTTATGTAGAACGCTATGTCAAATAGGAAGAAAACATAATAACTGTTATATTAATAAGGTATTCAATAAATAAATGACATCCGTAGTAATTAGCTACGAACAGTCAAACTTTCATTGGGTTGCTACGACATGCGTAGTAATAAGCTACGAACAGTCTAACTTTCACTGGATTGCTTCGACATACGGAGTAATAAGCTACGAACAGTCTAACTTCTATTAGGTTGCTACGCATGCATAGTAATAAGCAACGAAGAGTCTAACATTTATTGGGTTGCTACGACGTACGTAGTAATAAGCTACGAACAGTCTACCAATCATTGGATTGCTACGACATGCGGAGTAATAAGCTACAAACAGTACATCCTTCATTGGAGAGCTACGATGTGCGTAGTTATGAGCTACGAACAGTATATCTGTCATTGGACAGCTACGACGTGAGTAGTTATGAGCTACGAACAGTATATCTTTCATTGGAGAGTTACGACAAGTGTAGTTATGAGGTACGAACAGTACATCTTTCATTGGAGAGCTACGACAAGTGTAGTTATGAGGTACGAACAGTACATCTTTCATTGGAGAGCTACGACAAGTGTAGTTATGAGGTACGAACAGTACATCTTTCATTGGAGAGCTACGACAAGTGTAGTTATGAGCTACGAACAGTATATATCTTTCATTGGAGAGCTGAGACGTGCGTAGTTATGAGCTACGAACAGTATATATCTTTCATTGGAGGACTACGATGCACACATAAATTATAAATTCTACTTACCAACATCAGCTACGATGACGTCACAGTACCGCGGCAAGGCTCGCGCCACTTTTCCAGCTATTTGAGGCACGTGTAGACCCATCAACAGTGTTATTGCCTATTAATATAACATAAACACTTTAATGGTACATTTTCACTCACTTTTACAGTATTTTATTGCTAAAGAAGATAATTATGAAATTATCTTGAAATAAATAGACATGAATGGTTGTTGGTAAAGTTGTTATTCAGTCAATAATAATCCAGTTTTCAAATAAAAATGGTGTTTGAAAATTGCCAGAACTTTGGGGAGTTCATTTTGAAAGAATTTTCAATTTTTAAAAGCAGACAATAAGTATGACTGTCTAGTAGGCCTGCGGGTGGAAAATGACTACATTTTATGATAGTTAAATGGCACTTTCGGAGTAAGGATAGACTAGCTGTTGCCCGCTACTTCGTACGTGTGGTAATTTTATGTAACAAAACCGGAGGGATAAAACTACCACGATCTTGAATCATTCTATATATTAAAAAAAAACCATATCAATATCCGTTGCGTAGTTTTAAAGATCCAAGCATAACATGGAGGGACAGACAGCGAGAAGCGACTTTGATTTATACTATGTAGTAATACCTGAATCTGCCTATCATCTGCCCCAGCGGCGACCATAACGGCCGCTGTATCTTTGAGAACAGAAACGGCTTTAGGTAGCAACGAGGCCCGCACCAGCATCTCGCAACACACGGCCCTCGCTAACGGCACGTCGTTGCTAGAGAGAGGCTCGCCCGATTCCACAGTCAAGTACGTACGGAGAGCTTCGAGACATTGGGACAAAGCTTCCGGTACTTCGTCGCTTTCGATGTTCAGGTTTTCTGTACGCTGTTGGATATTACAGTACAATATTATAGAAGGCGACTTTCGCAAGCAATTTACTGATTAAAATTCTTTATTTATAAACAGGGTTATTGGAAATTATACCAGCAAGCCGTTGAGGGCTACTTCTGTGCACCTTAACAAACAACTTTTGTTCTACGACTTCTGGAAATTCGAGAAAAAAAAATTAAAATTTTAAGGTTATGTAAATTCGAAAAACAGCTGATTTTTTAAAACAATGGTCATTCAGACTAAGATCAGTAGATAAAACTTAAAAAATAAGTTAAATTAAGGCTAATGACCTCTCTGTGTAAGGAACAGCTGATTTTCATGTAAACCTAACCTTAAAAATTTCCAAGATATGTTCGAATTTCCAAAAGTCGTAGAACAAAAGTTGTTTGTTTAGGTGCACAGAAGTAGCCCTCAACGGCTCGCTAGTATAATTACCAATAACCCTGTATACAGATTATGTTTAGAACAACATTCATAAGGTGTGGAAGGGTGCGCCTTCGTGAGTGAACAGATCTGTACTACTTACAGGATGTGCTTTAAACAAATGCGCAGCGTATCTGAGCGCGTAATGCGGGGCTCTCTGGCCGGCGTGCGCGAGACATCGCTGCCAGTGACCGGCGCGTGCAAGCCGCTCCAACGCTTCCGCCTCCGCTTCCGCTTCCGCTTGTTCTCGCGGTAAGGTCGTGTGCGACGTTTCCGGTTCGTACTCTGATGGACCTAACAAATAATTATAAGTAGATAACGTTATGCATGCGATACACTGCAGATCTGCAACCACTGTTTACATTGCAGAACGACCAAAGTCACCTTGGTGGATTGCACATTTTTCTCTGCAATGTGGTAACCGCTTTATTGTCAACAATATTACCAGCACCCAGCAGCTTCACTCAACGTTATTCCCAAACTCGCAAACTGCTAAATTACTTTTAAACAGATATTATGTTTAAAAATAATCTATGTATTGGACTAACAAGTGACGGACTCCAGCCATGTAACATGTACTACTTTCACCGAAACAAGTTCAGTTATTTTTTTTACAAAAAGGGAATAAATACACAAATAAACTTCCACATATAATAATAGCAGGATACCACCAAGTACACATACACAATTGGTATTTGGCAACTATTGCCAAAAACCAAATATGTGTACTTAAAATGTACTGTACTTCAAAAATGTAAAAACTACCTGAACCTTCGTCGTCTACCGAGTAACCTTCAGTTAAAGCAGCACGCAACTGTTCTCCGATATCACTCTGGCCTATAGCAGCAAATCTGTAGCAAATACGTAAATATAAAGGCTAAGTATTTAAGGTACATATTATTATGTTCACACCGTAATGTGTTGACGGCATAAGAAGCCAAGGATTAAATTGCTCCATATCAAATAATACCTTCAAATATTTGTAATATTAACCTTTATGAGCATGATCACAAAAAAAACTCCATGAGTGTCTTGTGCATTTCCTTCTCATTGGTGTGCGCGTTCCGAAGCCCGTATTAAAAAACACACTTAGTTAGGATAAGTGAACGCATTGCGTTAAATGCGGTCCTATGATTTGAATTTTGTGCTGCTCTCTTCACTCTAGTATATTATTTGCGGCTCTATGCGGTCACGCGCACTATGCAATCTCATACGGTTGATTGTGAATACTAGTTTTTAAAACGCTTCAATGTGATCTCGTACAAACTGTATGATTCCAAATGAATAAAGAGTTTTGAATGTAGTTACCTCTCAGCCAACAAGTGTGCAGCGACAGCTCTCTCCTCCCCATGCAAGTGGTCTCTAGCCAACCTCGCAGCTCGCAGCGCCACTCGCTCCGCTAGACTGGGTGCAGTGTCAGCCGCTGCAGCACTCGCACCTGCCAGGAGCCTCACCGCTGCAAATGTAATGCCCATAAAGATTTAGTGACAGTACTAGGAAACGATATATCTATACATATAAAATGCTTTGTCCTGACTGACTGACTGACGGATCAAAGCACAGCCTAAACCGCTGATTGTAGAGACCTGCAACTTAGTCGTTCTTTATAGGGCGTAGGCATCCGATGAGAAAGGATATTGCGAGTTTCACCTTCTAAGGGGTAGAATTTCGCTTTGTCCTGACTGACTGACTGACTGACAGATCAACACACAGCTTAAACCACTGATCGTAGAGACCTGTAACTAGGAGTGTGTTCTTTGTATGACGTAGGCATCCGATAACAAAGGATTATGCGCAATTCTACCCCTTATGGGGTGAAAAGGGGGGGTAAAGTTTGTATAGGACAACGTGATTTCTTGGTCTATTTTTGACTTGCATGCGGACGAAGTCGCGGGCAAAAGATAGTCTATACACATAAAATGCTTTGTCCTGACTGAGACGTTAAGAGACCTGAAACTTGAAGGGTGAAACTTCCTTGGTACAATCCTATTAGAAAAATTTCGCGGGAAATCTAGTTAACTCATGCAAAAGTTTACCTGATGACCAATCGCTGGCGCTGGCAGCTGTCCCAGCTCGTTCGAGGAGTGAAGCCACGCCTGGTGGAACCGTGTTGGAACTGCTCGCGCTGGCTGGGAGGTACTCGCGAGTTACGCGGGCTGCTTCTTCCCATAACTCTATAATAAAATGATATGTCACGTTACAAAATCCAAAATATTGTCTACTTCGCCAAAATATTGTCTACTTCGTCGTTATAATAACTTACCTAAATCTTTATAATGTTGAACAACTTCTCGCGGTCTATTAGCACGAATCATGAGCGCTTCGAACTGCGTCAAGTCACCTCGATCAGCTGCAACTCGAGCACCTTCCACTAACACTTCTTCAACCTAAGAAATAAAACAAGCAGTTGACATTACTAACTGCCCAAAATACCGATATATTGTTGTAAGCTCCTCACTAGAGACCAAATAATTAAAGCAGATTCACAGTAACGTTTATTTGTCCGTTTTCTGCTACTTGGTTTAAAGACTCTGTGATTCTTCAAACTAAAGTTTATCTGATCTGTGATCCTCACCATATGAGACGCATGTTCCTCAGCTAATGCGAGCGCTCGTTGATGCCCTCCCCTTTCCAGCCACATTCTAACAGCTAGTTCGGGTGCTGAAGCACGAAGGAAAGCGGCTTCAGCCTCCTCGGGATGCTCTTCAGCCAAAGCAGCCGCTTCATGTTGTGATACTTCGCGACGCGTGATGCCACCTCCTAACTCACTCAGTTCCATTGCTATATCCCATCTGTTTTATACGAGACGCATCAATTAACCACAATATTAGTAAAAATAAATGTATTTAAAAAAACTCAACCAATTACCGATAGGACACAGGACTATTTTGGTTAGATTAATACTACCGATTTAATGCCATATAAAAAGATATAGGTAACAAATTTTTGTTATGGACGCTTAAAAATATTGCTTTTATATTTTATATTTGTATACCTCTGAGCCTGTATAGCCCATCTCGCTCCAATAGCAGCCATTCCTCTAGCTGCTAATAACCTGGCAGCAGGAGCTCCGCCTAACGCTGAGGCCCATTGCAGAGCCACCTGGAAATGTGGAAACATGTCAGTAAAATAGCCAATTAATAAAATAAGAAGTTCGACTTCGCAAGGTACTTCAAGCATTTGTGGTCATAATCGTTATAATTTAACTTATGCATCTAGTACACAGTGGAACTGACCTATTAAATGTATACCTACTTGTTGTTGTACATTACTCGGAGCATGTGCTCGTGCGACCCTTTCAGCTCCCTCCCATTGTCCAGATATGCGATACATTTGAATCGCACTCTTCCAATCACCTGTAATATTTTAAAAGGCGATATTAGCTTTACTTAGCTTCTAAGACTTCTATTGAGATAATCAATTTACCAGCTTGTAAATAATAATTCTCAGCAGCTCTCAAGTCCCCTGCGGCCTGTAGTGCTTGTGCTACGTGCTTCCTTGTTGCTTCTAACAGTGAACTTCTATGAGCACCCACTAGACGTACCATTGCTTCATATTGTTGGGCTTCCTGTGAAGATAAGTCACTTTAAAATTTAGTTTCTTTACAATTTTACAAGGTTTACACTGTGCTAAGAAGCCAATCAGTAGTGGTACAATGAGTTACAGTAATATATATAATATATCAAAAAACGAAATTCATTTAGTAAATAAAAATAAGGCTATTTTGACTGCTCGGAAGTATCCACCAAATACAGGTAAAGATCAAACCCTGTTTATTGACAACATCAAATCATACCTTATACATAGAAATCGCCTCATCCGGTTCTCCCAATCCAATATAAATCTGTTCAGCCTTCCTGAACTGCCCATCTTCTCGTAGTTGATGTGCTAACGGCATGTAAATGTCCCTGGTTTGTTCCTCGGTCAGATGTTGTGCTGCAAGTCGCAGGCCGTCCCCAACGCGTCCAGCCGTGTTGTATGCGCGCACGCAACGTTCTGCCATGCCGCATGAGCTTAAAAGACGTTCTGCTGTTTCCCACTCCTAGGAATGAAGAAACGATTTGATTTCTAACGTGCTAAATTGCCCTTGAAAACAAAGTAGAGTGTTTGATGCGATCTACTCAAAATTAAAAATCAATCAAAATTAAAAATTGTATTCCCTCGGAATCATACAATCATCACTTAGAAGCGTCTTAAAAATTAAGTTAGGATGTATGCCTTCGGAACGCGCCCACCAATAAGAAGAAGCCACAAGAAACTCATGGGGTTTTTTCACGTCGATAATCCCGTTCTCCATACAAAAGAATTACCTTTTTAATGTTTGTGAAGCGAAAATATGTAATTACCTGAATAGAAATATAATGATCTCCCAGCTGTTCACATTGTTCCCTTATAGATTCCTTATCATCGATGGCCTGAAATTCATTTATAATATTAATTACTGATTTGATCTTTTTACTAACTTTTTTCGGAACTCTTTCTCACCTGTATGATCTGCAAAGCCTTATTATAGTGATGTGCTTTGATGGCAGCGTTTAGAGCTCCTTTAGTGTCTCCTGCTTCTATGAGATGTGGTACAGCGGCTCCAGCTTGTCTTAGTCCAACTAACCAATGGCCCCAAGCTCTCTCTAAATCTGTCACTTCACCTGGACATGCCTTAAAATCAATCGAGCAAGATAGCAAAAAAGAAAGAATGGCAGTAGCAAGTCTGTTAAAAAAATGGTTGTCTGTAAAATCGGATTATGGATGATAATTTTACGTGATAACGTCATAAATAACTCTTTTGTATCGTTGACATTACCATTTTGCATACTTATTACGTTGCTATGGTTGCCTTGTCAATAACGGTAACATGACATGACGTCACACTTTTTTGTGAACGCAGGTGTTCATCGATTTATAAGACGTTTTCACGTCAAAATTCTATAGTATACCAAATGTTACCTCTCTAGCAAGTTGTACAGCTCTAGCGTAGTTGTTCCCTTTAGCATAGTATTCGACTGCTGCACGATTGTCGCCTCTACGCTCCGATATTTCACCGGCCATTTCCCACCACTCTTCCTACAATACAATCAAGTGAAAATATGTCGAAGCGTCCTATATATGCCGTCACCTTACATTATAGATAAAATACCAAAGACGCGATTTTAATTGCTCAAGTTAATATTAATAATAAGTACCTGGGTGACCGAGCTTTGCTTTTTTTACCTCGCTCCCGATACAAAATTTCATGAAAATCGCCCCATACAAACCAATCAAAACACAAAACAAAACATGTTTCCGCATACAAAATTTCATGAAAATCGTGTTAGCCGTTTCCGAGATCCTTATTATATATATACAAGAATTTCTTGTTTAAATATATTAGGTTAGGAATACTGAATTTAGTAAAACAAAAAAACACCTCCCATTAACCTTCCTGGTAATTTTTCCATTGCAATTTTTTTCGAGACTCGAAGAATTGACTATGAATTCCTAACTATTAATTCTAATTAGTCACCTTAACGAGCTGAGCGTGGACCTCATCGACGACATCATTATCCCTCAACAGTTGCGGCTGATGTAAGAGCAGTGCAGCCGCTCGCCTCGCCCGACCTCCGCGCAGCCACAGCCGGACTGCGCCTCGAGTGTCACCGGTCGACGCCAGCACAGCGCCGGCTTCACCGTAACGACCTAAAAAATAAACATAATATTCGGTGGTTAGTTCGGAACTTATCCAGACTAACAGAAACAACGACTTTATGCAGTAGATGTTGACAGTAAAGCAATTTTTGAAATGGCGAAATCCTGTAAATGCTTTAAGCAATCATTTATTTTGACAAAACAGCACCATAAGATATTTGAAGAAAAAAAACCATTTAGACATTTCCAGGAATGAAATCTGTTGACGTTTAGGATTTTTTGACGCGTCTTAAATATTCGTGAAAATCATTAGTACCCATAAAACCATTAATATCTTACTTAACCCTATAAAATACAAACAACTCTAACAAGATTTTTTGTAGAAGTAGTGGAAGCACTAGGTTTTTATAATTTCGCGTAAAACACGTCTAAAAAATGCCCAACATGAAAACCATGAAAACGACACCAACCATGTAAATCATACTAACCTGTAGAGGTCAAATAATCCATATGCTGTTGCTTCAAATCCCGTACCGCAGCTCTGTCAGTTTTCTCAGCCAAGGCTATTGCATCCGACCATCGATTGAACTGTTTATACATATCAATAGCCAACTCGGGTTGGTTCGCTTTCTTCACGTAATATTCTTCGGCTGTGGTTAGATCACCGGAGAAAATGGCTAGCCGAGCTTTCACTAGGGGGCTGTTTAGACCTGGAAATATGAATCTCAACTATTCTGCCCTCGTAATGAATAACACAGTATCTTCGGAAATGGAGTTTTGAGAAAAACGCTACCAAAGTTTATGTATGTATGCAAAAAACTATGTAAACAGATGGACAAGAAAGTGATCAAATACAGGTTCCTTTTTTTACCTTTTGAGGCACGGAACCCTAAAAAATAAAAAAATATAAATCTAACGAACTTACATATTTTTTTTACAGTACAAAAAAAACTTAAACAGCGTTTTTCGTAAGATACTGTGTTCTTTAATTAGGCAGTGTTAAAAAACGGAAGAGAACAAAAGCCTATTTATAAGAAAGCGTTTAAAAAAGTGTTAGTGTTTTCTAGGGGACTGTTTAGATCTGCAATATAAATAACAATCCCCAGGTGACCCTTACTGTAGTTTCAAACTCCTATAGTCATATTGGCGCGCGGGTCTATTTGTGCGCAAGCGCTAACATGACTTGAAATATCTGTACTCGGATGAAAAAATCTATACATATAAAATGCTTTGTCCTGAATGACTGACTGACGGACAGCCTAAACAGCTGATCGTAGAGATCTGAAACTTGGAAGGCGTGTTCTTTGTTTGATGTAGGCATCCGATTAGAGAGGATTTTCCGAAATTCTTCCCAGGGGGTGAAAAAGGGTGGCAAAGTTTGTATGGGACCACGTGATTCCTTGAATCTCGACTTCTAGCTCGGACGAAGTCCCGGGCAAAAGCTAGTTAATTTATAAAAGTAAAGTTAAAATGTTGAAATGTTGCGGACGCTTTTGTTAACCAATTTTCCCCTAACGCTAATAGAAACATACCATCAGAAAATTCGCCGTTTCCGTCAGTGATGGCTAATTCCACAGTCTTATCAAGATAATAAGTACGTGCTTCGTCGCCGACTTCGCGGTAACATTTAGCGGCCAACTAAAACATTTTTACAACAACAACATTTTTATTTAATAAATATTTTTTTACTAGCTGTGCCCCACAATTTCACCCGTGTATATATAATGACGAATTTAGACAACGTGTTATTCTAGAACTCTAGCTATTTACATGAGAAGTTTTTGTGTGAAAAGGTTACAAATACACAAACTCTCACATTTATAATCACTACATAGTATAAAACAAAGTCGCTTCCCGCTGCCTGTTCTTAAGTATGCTTAGATATTTAAAATTACGCAACGGCTATTAATACGGTTTTTAATAGATAGAGTGATTCAAGAGGAAGGTTTAAATGTACTAATTACATGCATAATACAGCCGTGCGAAGCCGGGACTGGTCGCTAGTATTATTATATAGAATTGAATAACTAAATTCTTTAATACTTTTATTATCCCTTTTACCATATATATTTTTACTTTTATCGCATCATTAGCATGAATCTCAGCCATGTTTAACTATAAATTATGAGTAGTTTTTAATGCATATGGAAGTTCACCTGTATATCTTGGTCATCTAACGATCTTTCAGCGAGTTGTCTCCAAAGAGGTGCCACTTCAGCGATACTGTTGACACCGTCCAAGTATCGAGCACAACCAATCAAATCACCATTGCGCAAAGCATTGTCTAAGAATAATAATTAAGTATTTTCAAGACATGCCATAATAATTTTGGTTTTGTGGAATATCTTAAATACCTAACCGTTAAAAACTATTTTTTTCCTATCGAGGTAAATTACTCTAATCGTGTTTCGAAGTATATGACAATAGAAAGCATATTTTCACCTTTAAGACAGTAAGAATATCATTCCATAGATCTTAACAGTTGAAAACTGTTTCTAAGACACCTCTGTCGCGATGTTTTACGCTTCTTCGTCTTAAGATCTATCTAATATTAGTGTAAATACTTACTGAAAGCTAATCGATGTTCGTCCAACAGTAAATAAGGCAGAGATCCACCGTCTAATAAAACTCTGTTAGCGTTCACTTCTACGGCAATACCTCCGCCACATTCTGACATTTCTACACTACTTGGGTCCCAAGCACTGTACCTAAATATCAAAATAATAAATAAATATTGCACGACATTCCACACATCGCCATCTAACCCCAAGCTAAGTAACTAGCTTTTTATGTTTTATATACGTGGAACTCTGTAATTGGCTTTCTATTGTTGTATTGTTTATATAATTATGTATTAGCTGTTGAGTTTCCTAAAATAAATAAATAAATAAATAAATAAATAGACTAGTGTTATGGGTGCTAGACAACAGATATACTACTTACATACTTTCTTTTGTAAATATACAGGATGAATTTTTTATGTGGGCCTTCAGGGCTATATCCTAAACTATAAGAAATAACGAAAAATGCTGAAAGGAGTTGCGTGCCCCTTTGATTTGCCACACTATGTTTGTTTACAGGAATTAATCTCTAACAGCAACACTATCGATTGGTATAAAAATATAGAATGATTATTTTTTTGCAAAATCAACAGGTTCGGTTCCTAGCCAGGAGGCTAGGATAATGACTTTTTCAAAAATCTAATGATGCAGTTTTAGTTTTTGTCAAAATCGAACACGCAACTCCTTTCAGCATTTTTCGCTATCTCCTATAGTTTAGGATATAGCCCTGAAGGCCCAGGTAAAAAATTCACCCAGTATACTTATAATACATAGAAACAACCAGACCACAGACAAATATCTAAAAATAAATACGTGTCTGAGGCGGGAATCGGACCCGCAACCCTGTGTTTGGCAGTACGGCATGGTGACCATTGTGCCAACTGGGCCGTCAAATTCCGTCAACATTATAGCTAAAATTCAACAAACTCCATTATCTACATATGTATCTACTAGTATTACTAACCATATTAACAGATGCGTAGGAGTTTGTGCAACGACAGCGTCACTATTTTCAATCCATTGGACAAAACCAACTCCACTTGCAATGATTTCCTTGAAGAATATCCGTTATATTTAAACATTCGTATAGTAAAAATAAAAATATTGCAGCAGATTGTACACAGCGCGATCTAGCATTAGGCTAAGCTACTCGGCTTGTGTTGTGGTGAACAGGCAACGCACGTGTATTTTTAACAGTCTTCAAAAAAAGGAGGAGGTTCTCAATTGGGTTGTATGTATTTTTTTTTGTAAATAAATACTTAATATACTGTAGGACTATGAACTACGAAAAATATATAAAACCTCAAACCAATCTTTAGCAGATATATAAAAATGCTACGATATGCTACGAAAATTCGTAGTACTATTGCTACGGTGGAAAATCCTGTATTATACCCATATTAAAGCTATATTAGAGTGTTTCACATTTAACAAACGGTGTTGTAATTAAAACCTTTACTAGCTATTGCAAACTTGACACTAGCTTTATGCAAAAGTCATGTCTAAAAAAAACTTAAAATATAGATTTTTTATTTTTATAGTGCGTGGCCTGCACTGTGTTATCTGAAAATATTTTAGGGAAAAATACGTATTCAATTTTTTTTATTCTAATTTAATATTTAAAAAACCCCCGACTTTAATCCTCCATTACTTTCAGACGGCTGAGCCGATTGCAAACTAAGCTAAGAATAGCTAAGAACACTCCCGACTAATTCACATTTCAAACTAAAAAAAGAATATTTTTTTTAAGAAAAATGCCCAGATGGCCAATTCTCGTAAATAACATCGTTTAAATTACATTTCAATATCATTCCGATTGCATTTCGATTGCAAAAGAGACCCTCAAAGTCAGTTCCTTTTTACAAAAAGCTAACTTTGGGGGTATTTTGAGCTACTTTGAGGGTATTATTTGTGATCGAAATGCAATCGAAATGATATTGAAATGTAATTTGAACAATGTTATTTACGAGAATTGGCCTTCAGTGCAGGCCATGCACTTAAAAAAATAAAAAATCATTGAAAAAAATAAAGAAAATTCAAATCGGTTCAACTTTTCGGGAGCTACGATGCTACAGACAGACACAGACACAAACACGTCAAACAAACGTAAAATAGAGTATCTTACCTTATCACCAGTATCAAGTCGAAGTAATGCGAGTCGCCTTCTAGTATCTCTAAGTAACAAAAGTTGTCCCGTTTCGTTCAATTCGAGCCAATCGACTCTCGCTTCGTGCCACCATTGCCCGAGTTGAATACCTGTTAAACATATTATTATGTTTACATACATTAGATGACCAGCATCTGTGGAGCGACGCAGAAGGTTGCGGATTCGATTCCCGCCTTAAACAAGCAGGTATTTATGTACAGATATTTGGTTTCTGGTCTGGGTGTTTCTGTATGTAGATATATCACTTCACTACATAGTATAAAACAAAGTCGCTTTCTCTGTCCCTATATCCCTATGTATCTTTAAAACTACGCATCGGATTTTGATACGGTTTTTTTTTAATAGATAGAGTGATTCAAGAGGTAGGGGTATATGTATAATACATGCATAATATAGCCGTGCGAAGCCGGGGAGGGTCGCTAGTTAAGTATATATTTACAAAAGAAAAGTATACAAAGTGTTTCAGCAAAAGGGTTCTAATACGTGTTCTAAACTTCTAGGCGAACAACTTTTGTTCTAAGACTTTTGGAAATTCTTCGAAGTTTTTGTATGAAACAGCTGATATTCAAATAAAAATTCCTCAGATCGAAAAAAAAATAATCCAAAAGTCGTAGAACAAAAGTTGTTCGCCCAGACGTCTAAAACAACTCCCTTTCGTATTAAAACCCCTTCCCTGAAACACATTGTATAGACAGGGTGAATTTTTTACATGGGCCTTCAGGGCTATATCCTAATTGACAAAAATTAAAAGCATTTTTGCTATCTCTTATAGTTTTGGATATAGCCCTAAAGGCCCATGTAAAAAAATTCACACTGTATATCAGTGTAGTAATAATATAGGTTTATCCAAGCGATACCCTTACCTGTAATTAAATCCACGACGGCAATAGTCTGTCTATCCAATAAATAGGCGAGATGTTTCCGATCATCCTGTTCCTTGTCACCTTTCCCTTCGTTTATACGTACGCTTAGCACGTGAGGATTTACACGCTCTGTACGAACCTGGAAACACGATATACAGGGCTATTGGTTATTATACTAGCAAGCCGTTGAGGGCCACTTCTGTGCACCTAAACAAACAACTTTAGTTGTACGACTTTTGGAAATTCGAACATTTATTTGAAAATTTTGAGGTTAGGTTTACCTGAAAATTAGCTGTTCCTTAAACGGAGATGTCATTAACCTTAAAATTTTACTTATTTTTTAAGTTTTATCTACTGTTCTTGGTGTGAATGACATTTATTTAGAAAAATCAGCTGTTTTTCGAATTTACATAACTTCAAAATTTTCATTTTTTTTCTTTCGAATTTCTTAAAGTCGTCTAACAAAAGTTTTTGTTACGATGCACAGAAGTAGCCCTCAACGGCTTGCTAGTATAATTACCAATAACCCTGTATATAAAAAACGTGTCGCAGGACACGCGTTTGGTACGAAGTTCCTTTCGACAGACAGACAGACAGACTATGATTTTAACAGATTATTGGATATCCAATCCTTGGTTTTATTAGTACAAACCTTTACAGTTTTTCCTAAGGTTTTTCGTTTCACATTTTGTAACACTCAAACTGGATTTTTATGAAATAGGTCCAGTCCCAACCCGTAATAAGGAACTTCGTTCCAGTTATATAATTTCAAAACCTAACAATAATCCAAAAATGATAAGGTACGGGGGACCCACCTACCACCTTAATTAGAAACAAAATATTTCATAAAAATAGGGAAAACTATTAAAATACAGATCAAAACCATTCATTAGTTTATGGAGAGAACTATGCTCGGAGTTTCTCTACGTGATAGAATCCGAAATACGGAAATCTGTAGAACCAAAGTCACCGACATAGCTCTCAGGATTGGTAAGCTGAAGTGGCAATGGGCAGGTCATATGACCTCTGTGGCGCGTCGGGCGAACACCCGACTGCGACGCAGAAGGTTGCGGGTTCGATTCCCGCCGGGAACAAGTATTTATGCTGACCATAAATTCTTGTGTCTGGTTCTGGGTGTTTCCTATATGTATAATATGTATTTTACAAAAAAAAAAAAGTATATAAGTAGTTTATCCGTTATCTGGCACCCATAACACAAGCATTAAGTTGATTAGCTTGGGGCTGGATGGCGATGTGTAATATGTCCTGAAATATTTATTTATTTATTATATAATAGCTCGTAGAACTGACAACCGCTGGGGAGTCGGTGGATGGAGGCGGCTCAGGACCGCTGTTTGTGGCGTCGTATGGGGGAGACCTATGTCCAGCAGTGGACGTATATGGGTTGACATGATGAGTTTATTTTCTTGTTATTTTGTCGCTAATATATCAAGGTTTTGAAAAACTTATAGTGGCCCTTATTATTAGGTACGGTCGGCTGCATAATTGCTGACGCACCGTAGAGCTCTAAAACGGCTGTTAAAAGAATGTTTTCAACACGAGCAAGATTCTAGACACCTGCTTTAGCTGAAGTTCTAACTCATCAATTAATCAAACATAAATTATTAGAATGCAAACATTCCAATTAGAGTAATTTTCGAACTCTACCGAGGGCTGCAATTATGCAGCCGACTGTACCTAATCGCCGTGTTTTCTATGATATGTGGTGGATATTTTCAAGTAACGTTACCGTATGTAAAACTCTATCAAGTCCATATTCGACGAGGCTGAGTTCACCCGCACGGTGTAACAAACAAGCCCCACCGACTGCAGCGTAAATACGTTCACCGCCGCTTGACCATGGTATCTAAAACACAAGTGGAAATTATATTACAAACTGTTTTTACTATCTACACGCATGTATTACAGACTAGCAGCGCTTCGCGGTTTCACCCACTTAAGGATCCCCTGTTCGACGGGTTCAACTCATGGACGCACGTGGCTAAAATTATAGCTATTTCACCTTACACTGTTTAGGAAAAGGAAAGGCTCAGTAAAGAGCAGTATAAAGATATTACGCATACAACAATTTCAGCGTCAGAACACTGCCACACACTACATTACATAAACACGTTCGGGCTCGCTTCGGTCGTTACCGCCGCGCGACTCGGCGCGACACATCACACACACAGTGACAACAAACTTACGGAACTGCGCGAGTGTAAACACCGCGTGCTCGGCTTGCGATCGGTGCGGTGGTGAGCGCCGCCGTGCGAATGTGTACAATCAACGGTCAAAAGTCCACCGCCATCGTAACGTTTACAATCCTGTGCAGCACTATTTGAACATTATGTAACCTGTGGATCGAACCCACATCGGTTGGTGTAGCGGGTGGCGGTTTATACCACTCGGCCAACTAAAGACAGCTAACATGTTGAAAATAAAAAACTTGAGAGGTGTCAAGGGACACCCGGATGGAATGAAGTTCCTTTCGATGAATTAGTGAATAAATTGTAATTTTTTTTAATAATCGTCGCGACACCACACTGTTCAATGCGAAATAGAAAGACGAAACGAAAATAACTGGCTAGCAAGCCAGTTATTTTCGTTTCGTCTTCTATGCAAAAAGTGTCGTTACAACTTTTAGTCTTAATTTTTTCCGTCTAGCCTCCTTTCGCAACGCGCGCGCGTGTCACTCTGAGTACCTTTAATTATTAGACAGATAAAAACGAGACAAAACCGTCTCCATGGTCTTATCAATTTTTGAAATGAAAACTTCTTTAGGCGCATTGAGCACTTTTTTACCAGAGAAGAAAAATCATGAAAGTCGCGCCATCGTTCATTTCATCAAAATCGGTGTAACAGTGTTTAGGTGTTGCGAATAAATCAAACAAACATAGCATGGTTGCTCACATCCCCGCCCCGTCGTCGCGCGTTCCTCTACTTTCAAATTCTATGACTCAAACTACCAGTACGTACGTTTTACCTGTTTTGTAAGTTCGAAATTTGAAAAAAAAAACCTAAAATAGAGGGAACATCACAGAGCTCAGTAAAAATTCTCGACGTTCTGTCTATTCTACAGGCATTAAATTATTATCTATGTCAAAAGTTGGATAGGCATTCTAATTTTAAATTGGTGATGAATGATATTTTGATTTCCTATATACACAGAATACATAATAGTTACTATGTACTATGTACTAATAGTTACTAATCGGCCCTTTATAATATGTAATAATAATAATAAAAAAACAACATACACACGAATTGAGAACCTCCTCCTTTTTTGAAGTCGGTTAAAACTTATTACACAAAACGGACTTATTTTTATGCTAATTCAAAAGTCCGAAACCATACGAAATAAATCCATAATGATCCATAAATTATATTAGTGTAGACGTCGGAAGTGAACCAGTAAATTGCTGTTTTATTCATTTGAATCGGACATTTTGTTTTGAAGTTATCACGAGTTTAGGACCGGACGTGTTCTATCCGCGTCTCGCCTACTGGAACGGGAGTTACGCGGGTGAAACCGCGGAGCGCTGCTAGTTAGGTATGAAGACAATCTGCGACCCGTTCGCGCCACGCGACACGCCGACCGCCAGGCACGAGCGCCTACCCTACCAAAATCAGGAACAATTTTTAACCGACTTCAAAAAAAGAGGAGGTTCTCAATTCGTCGCGTATATATATATATATTTTATGTATGTTCGCGGATTACTCGAGGACGCCTGGACCGATTTGGAAAATTGTTTTTTATCAAACAAAAACTGATTTTTAGAAAGTTAGGGTACAAAACTAGTGTACCACTTTGTGTCAAAAATAATTAGTGAAAGAATAGATTTTATCGCGGGCCTTGGGCGCGGCGACCGAATCAAGAAATTCCGTAACGAAAATAAAACCTAACTCCCCCGACAAATGACGGTTATTTACGGACGACTACTGACGGACGATTATTAACGGACGACTATTGACGGACGAATATTGACGGACGACTATTGACGGACGACTATTGACGGACGACAAATGTCGAACGACAAAAATGGACTACAAATGACGGACGACAAATGACGGACGACAAATGACGGACGACAAATGTCGGACGACAAAAACGGACGATAAATAACGGACGACTATTGACGGACGACAAATGACGGACGACAAAAAACGGACTACAAAAACGGACGATAAATAACGGACGACTATTGACGGATGACAAATGACGGACGACAAATGTCGGACGACAAATGTCGGACGACCAAAAACGGACGACAAATGTCGGACGACAAAAATGGACTACAAATGACGGACGACAAATGACGGACGACAAATGACGGACGACAAATGTCGGACGACAAAAAACGGACGATAAATAACGGACGACTATTGACGGACGACAAATGACGGACGACAAAAAACGGACTACAAAAACGGACGATAAATAACGGACGACTATTGACATGCAATATTGATGCACGATGCAATAGCTTTACCGCGGCAGTCCCCGAGTGCCACACGTTTTTTTTTTAATAATATGTATTATTTTTTTGCAAATAATCGTCGCGACACCACACTGTTCAAAGCGAAATAGAAAGACGAAACGAAAATAACTGGCTTGCTTTCTATGCAAAAAGTGTCGTTACAGCTTTTGGTTTTTAAGACGTTTCAAAGTGATCTATGTATATATACATAAGCATCGAAATAGTTGCATCTAGTCACCATAACACAAGCCTAGTTGCGCCTAGTCACCATAACACAAGCCTAGTTGCGTCTAGTCACCATAACACAAGCCTAGTTGGGTCTACTCACCATAACACAAGCCTAGTTGGGTCTAGTCACCATAACACAAGCCTAGTTGGGTCTAGTCACCATAACACAAGCCTAATCGTGTCTAGTCACCATAACACAAGCCTATTTGAATTAAAAAATGCGAAATAGAAATGAAAATATCTGGCTTGCTTTCTATAAGAGAGAGAGAGACAGACAGAGAAACATGCGCACGCCGCACGGCTTACAATAGCTTACTATAGCAAAAAGTGTCGTTGCAAATTTTCGTGAGATTTTTTTCCGTCTACCCCCTTTCACAACGCGCGATATGGAACTATCGTTCCAAAAAATGTTTACGTTGACGTTTTTTGTTTTTATGTATATTTTGATCTTAGTTATTATACCTATTATAGCAAATATAAATTACACAACTAAAAAAAATAGACAACAGGGTACATAGTAGGTACATACTCGACACTCGTACTTGTGACTTTATTTTATACTATGTAGTGATAGTGAAAAAGAGAACCCTCAAACGGTACAAGAGTTACGCAACTTGTACGTAAATATTGCGGTAGGTAATTAGCGCTGTGCAATTTGAATTTGGCGCGAACGATATGACCTTCACGGTATGACACGAGCCGAAATGACACGTGAAATTCACCAGCTAGGTAGGTAGGTACTCTTTCGTCGTCGGTTCGTAGTATAAACTGTTTTTATTGGATGCGAGATTCAGATAATAGTTCACTATTGGTTGGCAAAATCACTGTCACTTGTCTTCATTGGTCCCCGTGCGACTTTGACAAACATTACGACTATTTGTCGATAGCATCACACACACATTGAATGCTAAATCGTTACGTATACATTGCTGGTAAAGCCAGTTATACAAAAGTATTCGTGAAGCTATAGCGCGCATTGGATTACATCTCCCCCCGCTACCCGCGTGACGGGGTGTTACTCTAGAGGTGAAAGGTAACGATGTTTTGCACACAAAACAGGCTGGGAAATTTTGTAAACAGACCTTTCGAATTTAGAAAAATACGAAAAATCTGCAATATGAATCCTTTGAAAGTTGAGTTATTTAAACTAATTGATAAATTTACTACATGATGTAGGTTTCTTATTTGATATTATATTTCTCCCGGCGTAGCTATTTTACCCGTGAAATGCGCATTATTTTTACTGAAAATACTGAAGTTTTGATGGCTATAATTTCCAAATTAAATATAATTTGTCTATTTCGTCGCATACATGGGCTAGATATAGACTTGTTATGTAGATTTAACTTTTGTTTTTTCGAATGCCATAAAGAATAAATGGATAACACTCTAAATTCATTTGTATGGAAACACGATCGACCAGCAGCACCTTAAGTCCCGATCCCGTGAGAATTCCGAGATAAAAAAAACATACATCCAACCGAATTGAGAACCTCCTCCTTTTTTTGATGTCGGTTAAAAATAGCCTATGACACTCCTATGAGCACTCAGCTACTGCTAAAGGTTGGATTGAAGTGATCGCTTTTAGCGATAAGGCCGCCCATTGTGCCATATTGTTTGGTTTATATTGTTTTTTTTGCAGGAACTTATGATAGAATTAAGGTTTAATATGGTACCATAAAGAGTTTAACTATCTATATATCTACCCCCAAACTATCTCTATGCAAAATTTCATCTAAACCAATCCACTCGTTTCTTGTCCATTTTTCAAATTCTTAGTGCTCGCCTATGTCCTAAAAGGATCTCCCATGCGAAACAAACTCGTAACTAGCACTTTTAGTTTCAGAGCTTTCTTGATAAATCTTTTTCCCTTTAATACCTATACAGGGTTATTGGAAATTAATTGACACGGCGTTAAGGGCTTCTTCTGTGCACCTTAACGATCAACTTTTGTTCTACGACTTTTGGAAATTCATTATAAAAATATTCCATACAAAAATAAAAAATTAAATCCAACAGTTCAAATAATACTCAACTCTACGTCTACGTCACAGAATCAATCATAGTAGGTATGGTACAACCCGATCGGGTCGCACGCAGTGCGCCCCGTGCCGATCGCGCGCGCGCACTTGCCGCATAGACATAGAAAATTACCAGACAGTACGAGAAACACTAAATATTTTTTTTGGGATATGTATTAAGTTTCGACAAAAGTCGTAGAACAAAAGTTGTTTGTTAAGGTGCACAGAAGAAGCCCTTAAGGTGCTGCTGGTCGATCGTGTTTCCATACAAATGAATTTAGAGTGTTATCCATTTATTCGTTATAGCATTTGAAAAAACAAAAGTTAAATCTACATAACAAGTCTATATCTAGCCCATGTAGGCGACGAAATACACAAATTATATTTAATTTGGAAATTATAGCCATCAAAACTTCAGTATTTTTAGTAAAAATAATGCGTATTTCACGGGTAAAATAGCTACGCCGGGAGAAATATAATATCAAATAAGAAACCTACATCAAGTAGTAAATTTATCAATTAGTTCAAATAACTTAACTTTCAAAGGATTCATATTGCAGATTTTTCGTATTTTTCTAAATTCGAAAGGTCTGTTTACAAAATTTCCCAGCCCGTATTTTGTTCAAAACATCGTTACCTTTCACCTCTAGAGTAACACCCCGTCACGCGGGTAGCGGGGGGAGATGTAATCCAATGCGCGCTATAGCTTCACGAATACTTTTGTATAACTGGCTTTACCAGCAATGTATACGTAACGATTTAGCATTCAATGTGTGTGTGATGCTATCGACGAATAGTCGTAATGTTTGCCAAAGTCGCACGGGGACCAATGAAGACAAGTGACAGTGATTTTGCCAACCAATAGTGAACTATTATCTGAATCTCGCATCCAATAAAAACAGTTTATACGACGAACCGACGAACGAGTACCTACCTACCTAGCTGGTGAATTTCACATGTAATTTCGGCTCGTGTCATACCGTGAAGGTCATATCGTTCGCGCCAAATTCAAATTGCACAGCGCTAATTACCTACCGCAATATTTACGTACAAGTTGCGTAACTCTTGTACCGTTTGAGGGTTCTCTTTTTTACTATCACTACATAGTATAAAATAAAGTCACTTTTCGCCGTCCCTATGTCCCTTTGTATGCTTAGATCTTTAAAACTACGCAACGGATTTTGATGCGGTTTTTTTTAATAGATAGAGTGATTCAAGAGGAAGGTTTATATGTATAATACATGCATAATATAGCCGTGCGAAGCCGGAGCGGGTCGCTAGTATTTAATATAATTAATCTGAATATTTAATTACTTACCAGTGAATTAATTACCTATTAAAATATTACAGTTATTTAATTACCCGTCAACAATTAAAGTTTCAAATAAACCTTAAAAAAATATGTAAGTACGAGTGTCGAGTATGTACCTACTATGTAACCTGTTGTCTATTTTTTTTAGTTGTGTAATTTATATTTGCTATAGGTATAATAACTAAGATCAAAATATACATAAATACAAAAAACGTCAACGTACCTAAACATTTTTTGGAACGATAGTTCCATATCGCGCGTTGTGAAAGGGGGCTAGACGGAAAAAAATGTTACGAAAATTTGCAACGACACTTTTTGCTATAGTAAGTAATTGTAAGCCGTGCGGCGTGCGCATGTTTCTCTGTCTGTCTCTCTTATAGAAAGCAAGCCAGATATTTTCATTTCTATTTCGCATTTTTTAATTCGAATAGGCTTGTGTTATGGTGACTAGACGCAATTAGGCTTGTGTTATGGTGACTAGACCCAACTAGGCTTGTATTATGGTGAGTAGACCCAACTAGGCTTGTGTTATGGTGACTAGACGCAACTAGGCTTGTGTTGTGGTGACTAGACGATACTAGGCTGTGTTATGGTGACTAGACGCAACTAGGCTTGTGTTATGGTGACTAGATGTAACTAGGCTTGTGTTATGGTGACTAGACCAAACTAGGCTTGTGTTATGGTGACTAGACGCAACTAGGCTTGTGTTATGGTGACTAGACACAACTAGGCTTGTGTTATGGTGACTAGATGCAACTAGGCTTGTGTTGTGGTGACTAGACGATACTAGGCTGTGTTATGGTGACTAGACGCAACTAGGCTTGTGTTATGGTGACTAGATGTAACTAGGCTTGTGTTATGGTGACTAGACCAAACTAGGCTTGTGTTATGGTGACTAGACGCAACTAGGCTTGTGTTATGGTGACTAGACACAACTAGGCTTGTGTTATGGTGACTAGATGCAACTAGACTTATGTTATGGTGACTAGACGATACTAGGCTGTGTTATGGTGACTAGACGCAACTAGGCTTGTTTTATGGTGACTAGGCGCAACTAGGCTTGTGTTATGGTGACTAGGCGCAACTAGGCTTGTGTTATGGTGACTAGATGCAACTATTTCAATGCTTATGTATATATACATAGATCACTTTGAAACGTCTTAAAAACCAAAAGCTGTAACGACACTTTTTGCATAGAAAGCAAGCCAGTTATTTTCGTTTCGTCTTTCTATTTCGCATTGAACAGTGTGGTGTTGCGACGATTATTTGCAAAAAAATAATATAAATAAAAAAAAACGTGTGGCACTCGGGGACTGCCGCGGTAAAGCTATTGCATCGTGCATTGCATGTCAATAGTCGTCCGTTATTTATCGTCCGTTTTTGTCGTCCGTTTTTTGTCGTCCAACATTTGTCGTCTGTCATTTTTCGTCCGTCATTTGTCGTCCGTCAATAGTCGTCCGTTATTTATCGTCCGTTTTTTGTCGTCCGACATTTGTCGTCCGTCATTTGTCGTCCGTCATTTGTCGTCCGACATTTGTCGTCTGACATTTGTCGTCCGACATTTGTCGTCCGACATTTGTCGTCCGACATTTGTCGTCCGACATTTGTCGTCTGACATTTGTCGTCCGACATTTGTCGTCCGTCAATAGTCGTCCGTCAATATTCGTCCGTCCATAGTCGTCCGTTAATAATCGTCCGTCAATAGTCGTCCGTAAATATTCGTCCGTCATTTGTCGGGGGAGTTAGGTTTTATTTTCGTTACGGAATTTCTTGATTCGGTCGCCGCGCCCAAGGCCCGCGATAAAATCTATGCAATAGCTTAAAAATATAAAAAAAAATACAATTCCTTCACTAATTATTTTTGACACAAAGTGGTACACTAGTTGTGTACCCTAACTTTTTAAAAATCAGTTTTTGTTTGATAAAAATTGTTCCTGATTTTGGGAGGGTAGGCGCTTGCGCCTGGCGGTCGGCGTGTCGCGTGGCGCGAACGGGTCGCAGATTGTCTTCATACCTAACTAGCAGCGCTCCGCGGATTCACCCGCGTAACTCCCGTTCCAGTAGGCGAGACGCGGATAGAACGCGCCCGGTCGTAAACTCGTGATAACTTCAAAACAAAATGTCCGATTCAAATGAATAAAACAGCAATTTACTGGTTCACTTCGCACGTCTACACTAATAATTATAATTTATGGATCAATATGGATTTATTTTGTATGGTTTCGGACTTTTGAATTAGCATAAAAATAAGTCCGTTTTGTGTAATAAGTTTTAACCGACTTCAAAAAAGGAGGAGGTTCTCAATTCCTCTGTATGTTATTTTTTTATTATTTTTATTACATATTATAAAGGGCCGATTAGTAACTATTAGTACATAGTACATAGTAACTATTATGTATTCTGTGTATATAGGAAATCAAAATATCATTCATCACCAATTTAAAATTAGAATGCCTATCCAACTTTTGACATAGAGAATAATTAATGCCTGTAGAATAGACAGAACATCGAGAGTTTTTACTGAGCTCTGTGATGTTCCCTCTATTTTGGTTTTTTTTTCACATTTCGAACTTACAAAACAGGTAAAACGTACGTACTGGTAGGTTTGAGTCATAGAATTTGAAAATAGAGGAACGCGCGACGGGGCGGGGATGTTAGCAACCAGGCTATGTTTGTTTGATTTATTCGCAACACCTAAACACTGCTACACCGATTTTGATGAAATGAACGATGGCGCGACTTTCATGATTTTTCTTCTCTGGTAAAAAAGTGCTCAATGCGCCTAAAGAAGTTTTCACTTCAAAAATTGATAAGACCATGGAGACGGTTTTGTCTCGTTTTTATCTGTCTAATAATTAAAGGTACTCAGTGTGACACGCGCGCGCGTCGCGAAAGGAGGCTATACGGAAAAAAATAAGACTAAAATTTGTAACGACACTTTTTGCATAGAAAGCAAGCCAGTTATTTTCGTTTCGTCTTTCTATTTCGCATTGAACAGTGTGGTGTCGCGACGATTATTAAAAAAAAATACAATTTATTCACTAATTCATCGAAAGGAACTTCGTTCCATCCGGGTGTCCCTTGACACCTCTCAAGTCTTTTTATTTTCAACATGTTAGCTGTCTTTAGTTGGCCGAGTGGTATAAACCGACACCCGCTACACCAACCGATGTGGGTTCGATCCACAGGTTACATAATGTTCAAATAGTGCTGCACAGGATTGTAAACGTTACGATGGCGGTGGACTTTTGACCGTTGATTGTACACATTCGCACGGCGGCGCTCACCACCGCGACCGCACCGATATCGCAAGCCGAGCACGCGGTGTTTACACTCGCGCAGTTCCGTAAGCGTGTTGTCACTGTGTGTGTGATGTGTCGCGCCGAGTCGCGCGGCGGTAACGACCGAAGCGAGCCCGAACGTGTTTATGTAATGTAGTGTGTGGTAGTGTTCTGACGCTGAAATTGTTGTATGCGTAATATCTTTATACTGCTCTTTACTGAGCCTTTCCTTTTCCTAAACAGTGTAAGGTGAAATAGCTATAATTTTAGCCACGTGCGTCCATGAGTTGAACCCGTCGAACAGGGGATTCTTAACGCCGTGTCAATTAATTTCCAATAACCCTGTATAGAAATTAAATTAAGATGACAGTCAGTGCTATTACAAATTAAAGGTTAACCTGTTGGTTTTTAATACTGCCCTAAGTGATTTAATTTGCGAGAATATCAGTATTAATTGAGCCTTTGGGTTTTCCGAGGACTCCAGCTATCTACATAACAAGATGGATCGTAATAGTAGTTTATAGTTTATTGTTGTAGTTTATTGTTTAAAGAGGTAATTAACATATACAGACTCACTCACAGACTTTCATTTATAATTAACTAGCGACCCGTCCCGGCTTTGCACGGCTATATTATACATGTATTATACATATAAACCTTCCTCTTGAATCACTCTATCTATTAAAAAAAAAACCCCATATCCGTTGCGTAATTTTAAAGATTTAAGCAGTCAAAGGGAAATAGGGACAGAAAAAGCGACTTTGTTTTATACTATGTAGTGATAGGAAATGATTTTTTTGCTAACCTCACTGGTCAATCCCCGCGCAATGTCACAGAGAATCAATGTTGTATTAGTACGGCAAACAGCATACCAGTCGTTACCTAAAAAATAACATTTCGGTAAGTTTTGTTTCACTACCGTCTTCCTACTTTCACTCGCGTCCCTCGAAGGCCCCCGTTTATTTGAAGCTCTTCAAGTCACGAGCGTATCTTTTAGGTAAGCGTGCCACATCTTATACCGCATCGTCACTTACCATCATGTGAGATAGTGGAAAAACGCTGACCTATTTATTGTAAAAAAATGTTTTTGCTTCCAGAGCGGTGCCATAAAGAAATAAATTGAAATGTTGAATGAATTTAATTTTATAAGTGCAACACTAGCACAAAATTTGAAAACCATCAGTTTTAGAAATTGTATGGTCAGCATTACGCCACAACTGGATGTCCTAGATTGGGGTGGCTCATCTATTGTATTGTCAAGAGTTTTTAAGTCGCCATAAAGCCTCTCACTTGACCTAACGAATGCTACCATCAGATATAGAAACCGGGGATCATATGATCCCTGTTTCTATCTCTTCCGATATCGGCTAAACAATAAACATGCCTTCAACAAAGGCATATCTTATCGTAGTGTCTTATAAGAGCTAGAATTATTATTAAAATTAATTCAATTTATATATTCCCAACCTAATATTTTATAATTGAGGCTAAAAATCAATTAAGTTATTTTAATTAAATCTGACTTACCAATGAATCGAACGTTGAATATATCCGGAGCAAGTTTAGTAGTAATATTGAGAGGTGGTGAATCATTCGATAGTCGCGTCACTACAATCTGCTTGGGGCTAACGTGCTGGACTTCCACTGTGTCACGCCATACCCAACGTCTACAAAAATATATAAGGTCTATCTAAACTCGGAACATTTCGAGAAATTATCTAGTACAATCGACGGTCAAAATTCCACTAGTAGCATAACGTTTACAATCCGGTGCAGCACTATTTTAAACACATACAGACGCACTCTATCCTGGGCGTGTTGGTTGGTGTACCGGGTGGCGGCTTATACCACTCCGCCAACTAAAGACATAGCTTACATGTTGAAAATAATAATCACACTGAGTACTTTTAATTCAAGTATTTATGTTTGTGTGTAACGTCTATAAAGAAGGCCGTAAGTCCAATACCTGTTATTAGTATTATTGTAGCACACTGATAGTGGACTTATGACGCCAACTTTACCTTAATACAGCCTCTAGCTGTATAACAGCTCCGGTTTGCGAGGCGAGCGCGAGTTTAGTGCCGTCTCCGCTCCAGGCCATCGCCCGCGACGCGTACATGTTGGGTATATTCAACATGGACAGCTCTAAATGGCCTGATTCCTTCATTTCTCCAACTAGACAACCGTCGAACACACCGAAAGCTACCGTCTAGGGAAGTAAATTAAAAATTTTACTAAAGTTGTTCGGGAAGGAAATTTTGTTGATATTTTTTAAATTACAGCCTAAAAAAATCCCGAATGTCGCTGGTGATAACCATAAAACGAAGGCAGTTATGTGCCTAATTCAGTTTATTTTTAACTCACTCTTAGGTGCTATAAAAACTTTTGAAAGGTCTTTCAAAGATTTTGCAACCCTCACCGGTTGAAATGTATAGAAATTAATAGAATCAACAAATACCATGTAATAAAATCTCATAAAGTGTCAGATTGTCCTGCTATGTAGAAAATTAAAAAAATCTTAAATGTTTTATTAACTTTTGTTAAATTACAAGGCTTTATTACATGGCATTTATTTAAATATAACAAAAATTAAGGTGACTGCGCCTTTTTACTTATGTCACTATTCAATTTTTGTGTGGTAGGTATATTAACCTGTTGAAAATATATTTACCTGTCCCGAAGGGCTCTGAGCAGCAGTAATAAGATCTCTTTTATCTGGTGGTAAAGATGGATCCAAGTTACGTAGCAGAGTACCACGCTGCATCTCGTAAACCGATACGCGACCGTCACACGAGCCGACCACCAGCTAAAATGTTACCTCGATATTAAGCAACCTTAGAGAATTTATATGCGATTTATAAAACAACTAGCGACCCGCCCCGGCTTCGCACGGCTATATTATGCATGTATCTATAATATAAAAATGAATCGCAAAATGTGTTGGTAAGCGCATAACTCAACAACGCCTGGACCAATTTGGCCAATTCTTTTTTTGTTTTATTTGTTTTTGTCAGGAGAAGGTTCTTATGAAAGAAAAAATTAAGAAAGTCATGGAGAAAATTATAACGCGGGTGAAACCGCGGGGCGCAGCTAGTTATACATATAAACCTTTCTCTTGAATCACTCTATCTATTTAAAAAAACCTCATCAAAATTCGTTGCGTAGTTTTAAAGATTTAAGCATACATAGGGAAATGGGGACATAGGGACATGGGGACAGAAAAAGCGACTTTGTTTTATACTATGTAGTGATTGGTTTTACCAAAAACGACAAGCAAAATAATTAAAAGTGTTAGAAAGACCGGCAAAAAACCTTTAGACAAAAACTAAACAAAATTGTTTTCAAAAGCCAATGCTATGGTTAGTCTCCTTCTAAGTCTTCTTAGAAAGGTTTTGTCACTTTCAAAATTCTCAACAAATGACGACTAAGAATAAATTTTGGAAAAAAAATACCGTCAGCAAGAAAGTGCTTTAACAATTTTTTTATTTATTATTAAATTTGAAGGCCATGCTATAGGAAGGCATTTATGCTACCTCGTTACATAAACACTAATGAACCGATTGTGATAAACTTGATATATTTTTACCGATATTCTGACGAAATCGGGGTTTCGGGTAAATCGGTGGACGCAGTTAATAAAGAATATATTTAACTTACGTAAGGCGGTAGTATAGCCAACGCCGAAGGCGGAAGTGCATATCTGAGCAGTAACCGTCCATTCACATACAATGTCCCGTCAATATGACCAGAAGCTAAAGTACCTTCCCCGCATCGAGCTAAGGAAACACAGCATGAGTTGCCAGTCCACACACTAGAGCTCTTGTTGCTTTTACAGTCCAGAGTGCTATAAGAGTTAATAAAAAGGACTTATAGCACTAAATAGTATTTTAAAGTGGTTTTTCTACGATTAGTTGATTAAAGGTGTGCGCTCACCTTTAAGCACCACTACGGTGAAAAGAATGTCTTGGGTACAACTCCGGGACAAAGATAAACAGCATTTCAATTTTTTTCAACAAAAACCTTGTATATTTAGTGTTTCTACTATGCAAAATGCGTCGCGTAACAAATATTTGTATAAAATAAAATCTTGTTATTTACTGATAGATACTTGGGAGAGCCATATACTCGTAGTAGAAGAGTAGTCAATTATAAAGTAAAGCCAAGAAAAAAGTATATATTGTAAATCATTAGAGTAAAAGCTGTACCAAGATACCACAAGATAAATTAAAACATTTTTTTCTTTAAAAGTATTTTCAGGAGTTTTACTTCTGCATCATAATATAAATAATTTAGATAAGGTCCGGCGCTTCAGACGAATTTTTTAGTCCGTCAATAGCGATAATACTCAACGTCGCGTCGTCTACATCGGACCTTAATAAATCTCACCGTATCTTCCCGTCACTGGTACCGGTAAAGAACCCGTTTTCAGCTGGCAGTAGCTTCATTGGCGCCCCGGTTAGAGGGAACTTGTTGCAGATCACCTTCTTGCCGATCCAGTCGGCACCGATACGGTATACGAACACCATGTTATCGCTCTGTGCTACCCCCAGGAGCTCAGAGTTCTCGCTGAACGATAGACCTTTGGAATTTCAAAATTTATTTTCTACTTATTTCATCCGGCAGGAGCTCAGAGATTCTCGCTGAACGATAGACCTTTGGAGTTTCAAAGAATATCTGTCATACTATTATTTTTTACTGTTTATCCGGCTCGAAGGACCACAAAATTATGTAGTTACATAATATAGTTTTGAAAAATGAAAGGACGTGTGCGTTCGTAGATAATTCATTACTAATAAATAACCGGGAGGCAAGAATGGGCCCCCGTATGTAGATAATTGTAGTAATTTTTAAAGTACAAATCGTAGATTTGAATATTGTTTTGATATTGTATTTTAGTTATTTTATTGCTGTAAGTATAATTGAGTTTACCTAGTTTTTATTTAATTTATTATCCTTGGCATATTGTAATGATTATCCATATATTTATCCAATAAATGAGTATTGTGTATTGATACGATAGGTAGCTCGTACATATACAGGATAAATTTTTCACATGGGCATTCAGGGCTATATCCTAAATAGTGAAAAATGCTGAAAGGATTTCCTTTGATTTGCCACACTAAGTTTGTTTCCAGGAATTGATCTTTATCAGCAACACTATAAATTTAATAAAAAATAAAAAAAAATGTTTATTTTTTTTCTAATTCAACAGGTTCGATTCTTGGCTAATGACTTTCCCAAAAATCTAACGATGTAGTATTCGTTTTTGTCAAAATCGGGCACGCAACTCGTTTCAGGATTTTATGCTATCTCTTAATATACTTTAGGATATAGCCCTGAAGGCCCATGTAAAAAAATCACCCTGTATAGGAACTATTTAGTTATTACTGTGATGTTCGTTATAGTAGGTAGGTACTCATACTTGTTATAACATAAGACTTCTTCCCAGCAGCAGGATCGGCCGGCTTCGTTGAAAACTTATCGCGCCTAGTGCCGTCGCGGTCGAACAATAACACCAAACGGTCGCATGTTGCCACTGCCAGTTTCACATTGTTCGGTGACCAGCAAATGTCGGCTATTGGACTTTCACTCTCCTGAAAAAATAGGCCCTTTTTTGTTTGCACTAACACGGGATGGGTTCAGTGGGTCACGAATGTATTAAATTAGATGAAAAAAATACAGTATGTTTCGTAAACCTTTTTTGTTGTACTTTTATGTCAAAACATATTAGAAATATATATACTTAAAGAAAATATGAGCATTTCTTTATTAAGTTTTACAAATTAAATAGATAAGTACACGGAGTTGAAATTTAAATAAACACTGGTCATTTATCAAGGTTTTAAACATAGGTAGGTACTGTATTTTTATTTTTTTATTTTGTTTATAGGACTACTTACCCTACTTATCTGAAACTGTAAAAACATTCACTTTTTTGTAGTTGTATGAGGTGTTTTATTATATTAGGTGCATCTACCTACCTGCGATTCGAGTATGGTCTTCGAATACTTCAACCGCATCTTCGTTTCTTATTGACCCTTTATCAATGGTTTATAATATATTTTCAGATAGATAATGCTATGATTTGGCTATGATAAATTGATTTTTATGCACAGATCACTATTATTTCTCCGCTAGGAGTAAAAGTGTTCCGTGCTATTATTAGTCAAGTTTTTGTGTTTTCAAATTGTTGCTAAGCAACTAATCACTTCATAAATTGCCGCCATCTATTTCTCTATGGAAATAGTGCGTGACAACTTCCGTTTGCTTCATTTGCTTGATTGAGCAGTTGGCACCATTGGCTAGTGGCCAAAACGTGATGGATGTTGAATGGCAAGACAAATATCACATTTTTATTTTATTCAAATGGCAACACCGGACCGAACCTAACGTCAATTTGACAGTTTGCAACGAGACTTCTTTTTCGTGTGAAATTTGTTTGTGAATAGGCGTTGTAAGGTTAGAATATTTTTATCTAATAAAATCTCTACAAAGTGTCTGTAATCCTCGTTGATATTATAAAATCTAACTATATTCATTAAATTACAACCTGTGTCAAATAATATTTTACTCGTAAAAATCGTATTTGCACTGAAATCAAACGTTGCAGTGTTGATAAGTCGGTTTGAGTTTTTGTCAAAAAGTTGACTTCAGTTTACTAAAACTTAATGTGGTCAGTGTTCAGTGAAGGCTAAAGTTGGTGTATTTTATTACAGAACGTCATGCCATTCGAGAGGTACGTAGAACCGGGCCGCGTCGCCCTTGTGGCGGACGGTCGCTTGAAGGGAAAGTTGGTGAGCGTGGTCGATGTTATCGACCAGACGCGCGCTCTCGTCGACGGACCATGCAGCGGCGTCTCCAGGCAACAGATCCGCCTCAACCAGCTTCACTTGACCAAGTTCTGCCTGAAGTACCCGTTCACAGCACCCACACGTGTAGTACGGAAAGCATGGACTGATTCCAAGCTCAACGAGACATGGGCTAACAGCCAGTGGGCACAGAAACTGGCGAACAAAGAAAAGCGCGCACAAATGACAGACTTCGACAGGTTCAAGCTGACGACAGCGCGAGTGAAGAGGAACCGCGCAAGAACGGTCTGTTTCAAAAGTTTGAAGAAGGAGGCGGCGCGCGCAGGCACATTCGGCAAAAAGCGGATTCCCAAGAAAAAAGTCGAGAAGCCCCGCACTAAAAAACCCGCAGCAGAAAAGCCAGCAGCAGAGAAACCAGCAAAGAAGTAATTCTAGTATCGAAAGTTGAAGGACCTATCTAATAAAGAATTACTTTAAGCTACAATCGGTTTGTTAATTATTTATCACACTATCCTTGTGTGTTTAATAGGTGAGTTTTTGAAAGTTGTGGAACATGTGGTGTTTTTTCTTTACTCAATCTTTTTTCTGTTTCAGTTAACACAGAAGTTCGGGGACAATCAGAAGGTCAGTCTATAAATAATTTGTTTTCAGTTTACTATTAAATAAATTATGATGAACTTCAATTTATAGTCTCGTTCGTATGAAAATTTATGATTTCAAACTTACCACATTACTGAATTATGCTTCTTCGCTAACACTTTTGTGATATTCTTGTTGAGTCTTAAAGAAATGTACATTTGCAGGTCTGGATATTGTGAAAAAAACAACTTAACCAGTGACAAATATGAATTCTAATGAACCAGGTAATATATACCTAATAAGTTAAAGCACACTTGTACCTAGTTTCATTATTACAGAGAGAAAAAATCTATACTAATTATAAAAAGCTGAACAGTTTGAACACACTAATCTCAGAAACTACTGGTTCGAATTCAAATATTCTTTTGATTTGGATAGTCAATTTGTTGAGAAAGGCTATTTTATATTTCGATATTCCCACGGGATCAGGAGTTACATGGGTGATTTCGTGCAGCGCTGCTAGTTATTAATAGGTGTGCACCAATGATTCACTGCAACTTTTGACCAGCCAACATAAATTATTGTATTATAACAACTCTAGTATTTCATTTTAATGATGAATTTAAGTTTATAGTCTCGTTCGTATGAAAATCAGTGATTTCATCCTTACCACTTATACTGAATCAATAAGAAAATGCAATAGTATATTATTTGAATGTATGAAGTTCTAATATTTTATTATTTTCCAGATTCTGAAAGATAAATAAACAAGACCAAGTAATGAAAAGGAACTTCATTTTGGAATCATTAAAAACAAAAAGCATTGGTAAGTTCCATAATTTAGAGTTTCACTGATCTGCAATTTATTAGCAGTTTTTACTTCACAATATTCATCAGAATATGATTATATCCTACTAATATTATAAATGTGAAAGTTTGTGTGTGTGTGTGTGTATGTATGTTTGTTACTCCTTCACGCAAAAACTACTGAACCGATTGCGATGAAACTTGGTATCTAGATAGCTGTGACCTGGATTAACACATAGGCCACTTTTTATCCCGATATTCCCACAGGATCCAGATTTACGCGGGTGAAACCGCGGGGCGCAGCTAGTATAACATATATTTTCTGATTGATTGAATAGTTCCAGATTAGTGAGATTTTTGCACTAACTATATCCACCTGTATTTTAATTCTGTGATATTATTTACCCTACCAAAGCCGATGTGTGACAGCAACCATCTGACATACGTGACTCTGGTTAGGAACATTAACACACTCTGTGTAAGATGAGTGTCTTTATAGCCACTTGTCCAAGGGTTGAGTGTTACATTTACAATACAATTAATCAAGACCATATTCATTAATTTTTAGATATAAACTGTAAAATGAACATACTTTTCTGTCTTTTACAGATGAAATAAGTCTTAGACGACTGGAGTTGTCAAGAGAATGAGCGCAGTTTTGTATGCTCAACTTGTGTTGTGCCATACCCATTTAATATTTCCATTGTTAATTTTGCAATAAATGTAAGTATACTTTCACTCAGATATTTTTGTAAAAATTATGTATTAAAATGATGACTTTCTGTATCGCCCCTAGCTGTAGTTTGATGATTGATGTGTACTGATATATTTTTAAAAACATTAAATTACAGTTCTCCTTATATATTGAAATTAATATATTTTTCTTTCTTTCACAGATGAACTAAGCCATTGCATGGTGGAGATTCACTCAGTTGTGCCATACCTACTCAATATTTCCATTGTTTACTTTGCAATAAATGTAAGTATACTTTCTCATAGATAATTTTCATAAAGTAGGTACTTATGTATTAAAATGATGACTTTCTGTATCGCCCCTAGCTGTAGTTTGATGATTGATCTGTACTGATATATTTTTAAAAGCATTGAATTACTTATGCCTTTACTTATTTATTAAAGTTAACATATTTTTCTTTCTTTCACAGATGAACTAAGCCATTACATGGTATATGACTGGAATTGTCAAGAGAATGAGTTCTGTTTTTATAGTTAGCTCACTTATGCCACACCCATTTAATATTTCCATTGTTTACTTTGCAATAAATGTAAGTATTTTTTCACTCAGATATTTTATGTAAAAGTATGTAATAAAATGATGACTTTCTGTATCGCCCCTAGCTGTAGTTTGATGATTGATCTGTACTGATATATTCTTATAAGACTTAATTACTTATGACTTTATTTATCCATTACTAATTTGTTTTAATTTCGATTTCAGAAATAATCTTGTTAGATGAATCTTTACAAAATGATGAATATGGATAACATTTTTAGAGGTGTGTATACTATATTTTTTCATGAAAAGGCAACATTTTGCAATGAAACTTGTAATAGTATGTAAAAACAACTTAAATGATGACTTTTGTATCGCCCCTATCTGAAAATTGTGTTGATTGATAGTATCTGATTGAAATCTTTTACAAATTGTTTTTCTTTTGAAACCAAGAATGTTATAAAATGATTTTTCTTTATTATTTTAGATTTAACAAGACACTGGAGAGACAAATGGTCCACAAGCTGGTATGTAATTTATATTCTTAATGTTTTTAGGACAATAATTTCTCTATCATCTATACTAATATTATAAAGCTGAAGAGTTTGTTTGTTTGAACGCGCTAATCTCAGGAACTACTGGTTCGAATTGAAAAAATATTTTTGTGTTGTATAGTCCATTTATTGAGGAAGGCTATAAGGCTACTTTTTATTTTGATATTCCCATGGGATCGGGAGTTGCGCGGGTGAAACCGCGGAGCGCTGCTAGTATTAAAATAATTAGATGCGCCCCGAGTTTTCACCGCAAAACCCAATTTAATGATGAATTACTTAGTTATCCCTGTCTCACAAAATCGTGGGGAAAAATATGCTATGGTAACATCTGAAACCTTTTAGCCCTTTATCAAATTGAATATGTCTATAGAATCATGTTGTTCATAATTTAATTTTGTTGTAGGTGGTTTCTCTTCTTCTGTGTGGAGTCTGAGGCAGATCTGCTCTGTAAATTGTTTACCTACTTAAGAGAATATCTTTGGAAACAAATTAAATGCATATTGACAAGGTAAGAAATATTTTGTCTTATAAGTCAACACTGCAAGATATGGATTGTGCGGAGGGCACTTTATTCCATAACACCCTTTCTTGCAAAAGGAAGATTTCTTTCAGCAAGCCTTTGGAACCCTTTGCATTATGGCATGTGACTCTATCTTGTTGGAACCATATCTTAGGTATAATATTTTCTTAGTATTCTTGGCCTATAATAAGGTTAACAAGGCTTGAATAGGAAATATCTTCACTACATAGTATAACAAAGTCGCTTTCTCTGTCCCAATATCCCTATGTATGCTTAAATCTTTAAAACTACGCAACGGATTTTGATGCGGTTTTTTTTAATAGATAGAGTGGTTCAAGAGGAAGGTTTATATGTATAATACATGCATAATATAGCCGTGCGAAGCCAGGGCGGGTCGCTAGTATTGCATAAAAGAAGAATGCTCATTCTTATGTTTTGAGATTTCTGCTTTACAATTTTAAACTCAAACACCAGGTGTCCACTAAGATTCAGTTTTTAATTTGTATAAAAACTATTGCCTGTTAAGGATTAAATGCCGGTCTGTCGTACTTATTAGGTCTTTGTTTAATACAGTAGTCTTCTAATTACCCTACCAAAGCCGATGTGTGACAGCAACCATCTGACATACGTGACTCTGGTTAGGAACATTAACACACTCTGTGTAAGATGAGTGTCTTTATAGCCACTTGTCCAAGGGTTGAGTGTTACATTTACAATACAATAAATATATCAAACGTCCTGATTGATTCTTTAAACTATTAAATTAATATTCTTTTCTGTCTTTCACAGATGAACTAAGTCTAAGATGACTGAAATTGTCAAGAGAATAAATGGAGTATACCCACACTCAGTTGATATTTTCATTGTTAATTTTGCAATAAGTGTAAGTATACTTTTACTTGGATATTTTTCGTAAAAAGCATGGTATTCAAATGATGACTTTCTGTATCGCCCCTAGCTGTAGTTTGATGATTGATGTGTACTGATATATTTTTAAAAGCATTAAATTACATATGCCTTTACTTAGCCATTAGTAATTTGTTATAATTATTTTAATTTCAGAAATATTTTGGATATTAAAATCTAAGATGGTGTATCTGGAAAACATTTTTAGAGGTATGTATAATTAATATATTTTTTTCCTCACAAAATAAAGAGTTTATCTGTATATTTAATTACCCTCTACATACAAAAAAACTTCTGAACTGATTGTGATTAAAGTTAATTTATTTTAGTTTTAAATGATGACGTTTTGTATCGCCCCTATCTGAAAATTGTGTTGATTGATAGTATCTGATTGAATTCTTTTAACAAATATTGTTTTCTCCTGAAAACAAGAATGAAATAAATCAAGATTCTTATTTTTGTTTTAGATTTAACAACATGCTGGAGATGGACACCATTTCGCAAACTGGTATGTAATTTTTATTGTTTAACTTTTTAAAGCTGTCCCAGCAAACTTTGTTATGCCATATACCTACATAAAAAACTGATGTTGTTCTATTCTCAGACCTAATAAATATTCACAAAAAATTTCATACAAATCGGTTCAGAGTCCAGCCGTTTAGGTGGAGTTTGGCAACTAACACCGCGACACGAGAGTTTATAAATGTATATAGATTTAAAAAATAGCTGTGCGCTGTGCCTAGGGTTTTTACTGCAAAACCCAATTTAATGATGAATTACTTAGTTATCCCTGTCTCACAAAATCGTGGGGAAAAATATGGTATGGTAACATCTGAAACCTTTTAGCCCTTCATCAAATTGAATACGTCTATAGAATCATATTAATGTATTGTTTCAATATTGTTGCAGGTTGTTTACATATGAGTATAACTTGGTTAACATTGTTAATCAGTGGATAGTGAATAGGTAAGATATATTTGTCTTTTACATTAACTGTGTATTCACTACACAGTTGTTAATTAAGACAATGTCGACTGAGCCCGCTAAATACTTTTTAAGGTTCCGTAGACAAATGGCAAAAAACGCAACCCTAATAGATTCGTCATGTCTGTCTGTCTGCCGTATGTCACAGCCACTTTTTTCCCCTTAAAGTGGATTTATAAATGTAACATTATTTTGTAAATCGCGCCTTTGGAACAAATATTTACAACTAAAACTTTATTAGGCTATCAAATTATCCCAAAATGAAAGTGGCGTACCTATGTGAATTAACCATCAATTTAATCATTTAGCCATCAATTTAATCACTTTGGAACATAATTTTACAACAACCAAACTGTAGTAGGCTTTAAAATTAAAGTAGGTTTGTCGTTAATAGAACTGTTATATGTATAAACGATAGCCTCAAAAGCCTAATAAGGGTGGGTAGTTGAGAAATTAAGGCGCAGTCTAAAAATGTTACTTATCAATTTATGGTTATTACATTGATGATGATTTCTAAAGACAAGCATATATCTAGAATTCTCTTGAAGATATTTTAATGCTGATTAATAATAAAGATATTTTATTTATTATTTATAGTGAAACTGAATGATTATACTATCGGTTTGTCCATTTCAGTTCCTCCTACTGGATTTCTACTCATGCTGAAAAGAACAACGATAGCATAAGGTAAATTTTAAATACTTATCGCAAATATTATAAAGAAAAACAATGATAAATTTCCAATTTGACAAACATATATCTAGAATATTTTGGAGACCTAGCTTTTGCCCGCGACTTTGTCCGCGTAAAAGGCGAAAATGGACCAACAAATCACGTTGTCCCATACAAACTTTGCTCCTCCCTTTTCACCCCTTTAGTTTGAGGAGAATTTCTATACAGTATTAACTTGCTGTGCCCCGGGTTTTCATTGCAAAACCCAATTTTATGATGAATTACTTAGTTATCCCTGTCTCACAAAATCGTGGGGAAAAATATGGTATGGTAACATCTGAAACCTTTTAGCCTTTCATCAAATTGAATATGTTTATAGAATCATATTAATGTATTGTTTCAATATTGTTGCAGGTTGTCTACATATGAGCATAACTTGATCAACATTGTAAATCAGTGGATAGTCTGGATAGTGAATAGGTAAGATATTTTTTTTCTTCTACATTTTTTTGACGATATTCTTTTCTATTAAATTGATGGAACACCTGACGTTATCACAAAAAAGTGTCATGGTAATATTGTGTGACGTCATTGTCACGTTCCGGTGTAGTAGTGTCAACAATGACGTCACATAGCATGCAGCAATATAAAATAAACACGAGGATATTGTTTAAAAATAATATCGCTTATCTGGGCTTGTGTTATGGTAATGAGTGGCGAATAGAAGACTTATATTATGGAAAAATTAAAATGATAAATTAAAAATAGGTCAGCTTTTGATCACTGTCTCACACGATAGTAAACGACGATGCGGTCTAGCATGTAGCGTAACACGCTTTCCAAGAAGATACCTGAACTCCCGTGACTCAAAAACCCCCCGGGAATGTGTATTTTCCTTTTTAGATTGAAAAGGTTAATTAAGATGATGTCGACACGGCCTGCCATATAGTTTTTTTATCGTAAACTAGCAACCCGCTCCGGCTTCGCACGGCTATATTATGCATGTATTATACATATAAACCTGGAGTGAGAGAGTCCTACACTGGTACCCACGAGATACAGTTAGACCAAGAGGCAGGCCAAAGCGGCGCTGGCGCGACGATATCGTGGCCCTTGCTGGGCCAAACTGGACGGGACTGGCTCAAGACAGAATTAAATGGTCAAGGATGGAGGAGGCCTTCGCCCAGAAGTGGGTTCCCTGTAGAGAATAATGTAAAATTTATATATAATATTGTAATTTGAATGTATTGGGAATAAAAAGGCTATTATTATTATTATTATTATACATATAAACCTTCCTCTTGAATCACTCTATCTATTAAAAAAATCGCATCAAATTCCGTTGCGTAGTTTTAAAGATCTAAGCGGTCAAAAGGAAATAGGGACAGAAAAAGCGACTTTGTTTTATACTATGTAGTGATACGACACTACAGAACGACAGTTAGAAATCGAAAGTTAACATTATTTTGTAAATTGCGCCTTTAAAATACAATTGATTAGGCTTTGAAACTGTCCTGTCCTGTGTTTATTCTATATTATTGAAAATTAAATTTGTTCTAAAGCTCTGGGTCAAAACTGTATAAAATAATGTCTGTACGTACCATGTACGTACAGTATAAAATAGTTACAATATGCTCTGACTTCTTGGCATTTTAAAAACTTGTTTCTTAATCATAGTATCCTACTTACTCAATGATGATTTCTAAAGACAAGCATATATCTAGAACTCTCTTGAAGATATTTTAATTCTGATTTATATAACGACCTATTTTATACAATATTTATAATTGAACTGAATGATGTTTAATATTATACGTTTGTCCATTTCAGATTCTTCTACTAGTTTTCTACTCATGCTGAAAAGAGCAACGATAGCTGAGGTAAATTTTAAATATCGTAAATATTTATTACTTGCAGCGCTCCGCGGTTTAACCCGCGTAACTCCCGACTCCCAACTTCCCACAGGATCGGTCCCGGTGGGAATATCGGGATAAAAAGTAACCTAAACACTCCCAATTAATCACTGTATCCTCATACTAAATTTCATTAAAATCGATACAGTAGTTTCGAAGACTATTCATTGCAAACAACCATACAATCGAATCTTCCTCTCTTTAATATTAGTATAGATAAACCTGTAAATAGTAAAAATTGTAGATTGAAAATGATGAATTACCAATTTGACAAGCATATATCTAGAATATTTTATTGAAGAATAATTTAACTGATAAATAGTTGCACCTTAAAAATAATAATTGTTAAATCACAGGCAATTAATATTCATGTTTTTACTTTCAGGTTTTTGTCGTCTGGATTGCTGAAGCTACGTGGAAATAGCTTTAATATAAGAACAATTTATGTATCTATAATACTTACTTACTTATAAACAACATAATAAACATTTTTTTCTGAAAATAATGCTATCATTTGACCACATCCTCTCGATAACGTAGACTGTAAATGTAATGTTTCATACAACAATTTATTGCTCAGTTCTTTATATTCCGCAAACAATGCGTTACATACAGTTAATTGAATTGGAATCAATGGAATTCACTTCCTGTAAAATTCAGGTAAATTGGGGTTCAAATTCCTGGTGCCATCTATTTTTCTCAATAATATTTTTTTTTAAGAATTATTGTTCTTTGTTTCTGGACAGGGGCTACCTTCAGAAGACATTTCTCGATTAGAAAATGTTGTTAAAAATCTAAAAATAAGCTCAAATGCTACACAAGAAGCATTTTACGAAGTTGGGATACAAGGTATTAAAATGATGAATATTTTAGCTGGCACTGATTATGGGTAAGTAAATATTAACCCTTTACCAGGCCTCGGATAAATTTTATAGTAATAGTAATTTTTGTATAGATTGATATGAGTAATAACGTTAAGTTTGAGAAATTATGAATTATATTTAGAAAATTAGCCAAAAACCTTAAAAAACCATGTGGGAAAACATAATCCCATTGCATGTAAAATTACATTGTAATGTAAAATGACCGTGAGCAAAACTAAAAATGAAACCCGCGGCGAAAATTAATATTTCGATTCACCGGGTAATGGGCATATGACTCCCACAATAATTTAGGTCTTCACAGGCTAAGGTCATATGGTTCCCCACATGTTTTATTTCGTTATATCGTGATATTTTTTAAGTATTTACGTACGATGTATGCACATATCGCTAGAAAAACTCAAATTCTATAACATATCAAAAAATTGTACGACTTATATTTCTCCGATTCGCCGTTACGAACAAAAAACGGTGCACTTTTCACAAAAACAACTGCTCAACGGACGATCAAAGATAAAATGGCCAATAAAGTGACATTACGTTTCGTTGCAGGTTTTTTTTTTTTCAATATTTCTATTTTGACGTTTCTGACAGTTTGTGGGAGATTCTTCACCAAAACCTGGTAAAAATCGCCAAAAATATATGTGGGAGAAGGTCAATCCATAGCCTGGTAAAGGGTTAAATAAAAAAGGGGAAAGTAAGTTGTGTAAGTGGCTACAAAAATTACTGGACCAATTGCGATTAAACTATTTGATACTAGTGCTGGAGTCTGTCACATTAGGCAAATTTTTACTCTCGGAGTCTGTTCGCTATAAACTCAAAAACTACTGCGCCGATTTCATGCTGTTTTCACCAATCTATACATTGGTGGTGGTGGTTCCCGAGGAAGGTTTTAGTATAAAAAAAATCGGTGGTGACACACGAATAGACAGACGGACAAGAAAGTAATCTTATAAGGGTTCCCTTTTTCACATTTTGAGGTACGGAACCCTAAAAACAAATATCACGCGTACGAAGTCACGGGCAACAGCTATAACCGGGAGCAACTAGTTATGTATAAATGCTAGGATAATTTGGTTTTCCTAAAGCATGTGTAAAATACAGTTACAGAGTAGCAAGTCAGTCCATGGTTATTGAGAAATCGAACATCGGAAGTCGAACTATACAAACTCAAAAGACAGTCTGGACTCTTTACCATGAAATCTAAATAAATATAAGCATGGTATAAAATAACTATATTTACGAAATAAATGATCGAAAACATAATTTTGTACTAATTAACATTGTCCACTGATAATTCACTCTGACAATCACTCGGGACTCTGTCTGTGAATAGTTCAGGTATCTGCAAAAGAAAATGAAATTAACTATCCCGTTTAGGTACCTATTTTCAGTTAGTGGCGAGGTATTTTTTATTGAATAGTTATTACCTGAGGTGTGTATGCTTCTACTCTATCAAGCAATGAATCTGAATATCCAGGAGTGTAATATCTGAAACAAATTGTAAAAATAAAACCTAAAGTAGATAAGTTAACCGTTGCAACAAGTTGAGTAAGTAGGCTTAGGTAATAAAATAAATTATTATTCACCTCACAATCTCTTCTGGGAAACAACTGTTTATGATATTTATATATTCTTTGAGAGAAGTCCCTGGAACAGTATCAATTTCCTGAACTCTCTTCAATGCACCAGTTGTCACAAACAGTCTTCTTGCCCTCGCATCATTTGGTAAGATCTGAAAAAATAATCACATTATTGGCACCGTTTAAAATCCGCGCTAAAGTAATTTAAGGATAGTGGTTAAAAACTTGAATAGTTTACCCTTTTAAATTAGCTATCTGTCAACGTCACCAAAATGTCACATTGACAGTTAACAGCTGATTTTATTTAGCCGGCATGGACGAAAGTAACATGAATTCTTATACAAATCGAAGATTATGAATTAGAATTTCGAAATAACAAAGAAATAAATGGCTGGAAGAGGACGAGGTCGCGGCAGCGGTCTTTCCCTGACTCAGGACCAACTGCAAGCTCTGGGCATCACTCGAGCTGACAACACGCCACAAACTCTCGCACCACCGCCGCTTTTCCCTAAACTCGAAGCAAAACCACTGCCACTCAACTGTGATGCTGCAACTGACTATATGTTGATAGTGAAAGACCAATTTATAGAGTACTTGCACGATTCTCCGGCTTACGTAAAAGCTAAAGCTCAAACAGACGGCGTCGAAAGATACTCAGATAAATACAAAGTGTTAGCGCAGGATGCGAGAAAAGGCAAAGTGTTGGACTGTGTTTGGGCGAATATGCCGAACGAATTGCGACCGCAGGCGACTCGTGTGCAACTTACTGCTAGAAAACGGAAACTAGAAGACCCTAGCGCTATAACCAAAAGGCTGCAAACTCTAGAGAAGAAAGAATCGCAGGAAAATAACGAAAATAAGGAAACAAATGAAGAGGATGATGGTGCGAAGAAAGATGACAACGATGACGAAGATTTAGAAGAGGAACAAGAACAGGAGTATGAAATGGACGACGGTACAGACTATGCCAACAATTACTTTGATAACGGAGAAGAATATGATGAGGAAGATGATAATCTTGATGATGGACCAGTCTATTAATTATTACTTTGTAAGTAAATAACATTTTATACCAAAACTTGCGAACAATTATTTCCCTTACCTTAGCATACTGTGCTAGGACATATTTAAGTATACAAGCAGGTGCAGCATGTAATAGTGGCTCCAATGCAGGTCGATGAAGGCAACACTGCAGCGCCTGCTTCAATGCACAAGACGTCCGAGCCCTCACCTCTCCGGAGGACTTAGGACTTGTATATAACTGTAAATAAGTAAATTATGGTCTTTTAGCTTTCCTTGGGGAGTTGGAATAGCTTGAGTAGTAGGAGGAGACTAAACTCCGACCCAGACGTAAAATGGGCACTCAGACATCAGGTTGTGGAAAATAGTCCGACAACAAATACAAATAACTGTAAATATAAATACTGCCTTTAGCTGAATCAGTTATAAATAGATAGGTAGATAAATGCTTTTATTGTACCATCACTACATAGTATAAAATAAAGTCACTATGTATGCTTCTAAGCATACATCAAAATCCGTCGCGTAGTTTCAAAGATCTATCTTTAAAACTACGCAACGGATTTTGATGCGGTTTTTTTTAATAGATAGAATGATTAAAGAGGAAGGTTTTTAGATATAATACATGCATAATACAGCCATGCGAAGCCGGGGCGGGTCGCTAGTTAAAAATATAAAATTAATACTAACAAATATTTAATAACAAGAATCTAAACTAAAATTAAAGTATGGTACAATGAGTAGCCATATCACTAGCAATCTCTTTCAGGCAACCTTTAGATGGACTAGAATCATACACACTATTTATAATGAGGTTGTGTGTGTCACGTTTGTTACTTCTTCATGCAAAGACTACTGAACTGATTGTAATAAAACTTGGTATACTTGGCTTCATATCATGATATTCCCATGGAATAGGGATTGCACGACTAGTTTTATTATACTTAAATCAAATTAGTCTATTTCGATCCCATATAAACTTCCAAATAAAATAAGTAAGAAAGTAGTACATACTTGAAGCAACCTTGGGAAGGCATTAGCAACAGCGACGGCGAGACTGTGCTGCGGGGAGTGCTTGGCGATATGACCGAGAGTCCACGCAGCCGCGCATACTTCCGCGTCTTCTGCATCGTTGCTCTGTAGGATTTCGACTAAAGCTGGTATAGCCTGTGGAGTAGTCAATACATTTACAGTAGTCTCACAACCAGTTAGCGTAGCGATAGGGGGGAGGCGGAGGAGCGGACCGCCCGCCCGGGCGCCCATTCGGAGGGCGGCAAAATTGGGACAAAAAAATATATTTTGTGCGGTAACTGGTCAGTCAGACAATTTTTTTTCAAGAAATTACCTATTATCCATTTGCACAATATGAAAATGTTCCTCCGCCCAATCCAATACAAATTATATTTTTTATGACGTCAACAGGCCGGCAAATTGTTGTCAACATTATTATTTTTATGACGTCAAAGGTCAAAGGGGCGGCAAATTGTCAACATTATTATTTTGAGGCAAATTGTTATTTAAATAATTTTTATGACGTCAAAAGGGCGGCAAATTATGACTCCGCCCCGGGCGACAGTGACCCACACTACGCCACTGCTCACAACTCTAGATGAAATAGTTATGTACCTTAGACTCGACGACAGCCATCGCAAGCTGGTCGGATTGGCCCGCTATGAAGCCGAGCGCCATACAAGCTGGCACGCGAGCGCCACCAGTCGGCTCTGATAGCAACTCCACTAGGGGGCCACATCCACCGGTGTTTACCACCAGCTGTGCTAACTGAAAATTTTATTATACTAGAAAACTATATGTTGACCCAAAGTTCGTCGTTTGCACTAGGCCACAAAGGTCACTATAGCATGTAATAAAAATGTGTTCAGGCCTATTCACTCACGCTACATACACTACGCATAGTCGTAGTGTATGTAGTGGATTTGTTTACCGGAGATAGTCCGTAATAGTCGCCAGCTAGCACGCGTAGGTATACTGTGCAAGTTTAATATCTAATGTCTTCTGGAAAAATTATGTTGACATAAGTTCGTCGATTGCACTGGGCCACCAAAGGTCACTAGGTATAGTATCCAGTGCAAGTGCCTATTGACTCACGCTCGCATAGTGAATGTAGTGGATTTGTTTACCGGAGATAGTCCGTAATAGTCACCAGCGAGCGCGCGTAGGTATACTATGCCCAATAGGTTGCTTACATCGACGGAATGTTTGACGATGTCCCTGATGAGCGCGGCTGCAGCGCGTCGCACGGGCGCGGCGTCATGTCCCGCATGCAGCAAGGCTGGTGGTAGCGCTCCGCCCGCCACCACCGCCTCGGCTAGCTCAGACCGCGCGCCAGCCACCGCTCCCAGCGCGCACAGGGTACAACGCTGTCAACACCAACATTTAAAAGATAAACTATCATAGACTCACTAACTTGAATAAGGGTAGAATGAGCGAGAGAATTCTATCTAGACAGAAATAGTAGCAAAGTCACCTTTGATTTTTTTAGCTAAGCTATATGCTTGGAAAAAAGCATACCTATCTACCTACTAATCAAATTTTCGGCTATTTTTATATTCTACCTACAATTGATGTACCTTTCCTATAATTTATCATCACTACATAGTATAAAATAAAGTCACTTTTCGCCGTACCTATGTCCCTATTATGTATGCTTAGATCTTTAAAACTGCGCAACGTATTTTGATGCGGTTTTTTTAATAGATAGAGTGATTAAAGAGAAAGGTTTTTAGATATAATACATGCATAATACAGCTGTGCGAAGCCGGGGCGGGTCGCTAGCCAAGTAATAGGTAAATAGAACCTTTAATTTAGGATCTTGGTTCTCAAGTCCATGAACCAAATGGCAGATTGCTCCAGCATCGACCACGGCTTCTGGCTTGTGCTGAGCAAGATCCACGAGGGCTCCCGCCGATATCTATACAAAAACAAACATTACTTTATTTTCTAAATATAGTAGACGATAAAAATCCTAAGCACAGATCACTAATATTAGTACTAGGATCCTATAAGTAGGGTATAATTACTTGTTTCAAACTTATTTCTGGTTCTTGGAAAGCCAGCACCAACAGAGGTAAAGTTCCAGCATCCACCACTAAGCCTGCCAACTGCTCACTGTGTTTTCCGATATAGCCCAGCGCCCATGCCGCATTTTCTTTCACCTAGAAAATATAAAAAGATCTACTAGATATAAAACCCGGCCAAGTGCGAGTCGGCCTTGCGCACGAAGGGTTCCGTACAATGTTGTATGGGAGCCCCATTTAAATATGTTTTATTCTGTTTTTTAGTAGGTATTTGTTTTTTATAGCCGCAACAGAAATATAGCATCTGTGAAAATTTCAACTGTCTAACTATCACGGTTCATCACAGCCTGGTGACAGACAGACGGACGGTCAAGTCTTAGTAATAGGGTCCCGTTTCCCGTCGCTGCTAGTGAATTAGTATAGTGAGTAAAAAATAAGGACCTGTGTATCGAAATCTTCAAGACACGAGACGATATGTTCTAGTGCGCCAAGCCGTACGACAGCTGAAGCCAACTCTTCGTTATGTCTGCAATTAATCATAACGAGAACAATTACTTTAAACCCCGTTATTATAGTAGGTAGGTATAAGTAACTTAGAAAATATCAACTTACTTTGAAACAGCGCGCATTAGATAAAGCGCAGATCTCTTGTAATAGACCTGTAAAATAAGTTCTTTATCAATGCAAGTTAAATGTAAGTAAGTACTTAGATCCCTAAGTAAAATTTTTAATACTTATGGGTTCGGTTTAACTTCTTTGTTTATGAACCAATTTCGATGATTTTTTTAAAGGGAGGAAGTATCTCAATGAGGCCCTATTTTAATTAGGTAGGTAAAAAGACATCGCAGTGATAGTGATTGTGTTCCTACTGTGAAGGTGCTTCTAATTACAAGTGTTAGTTTATTGTGCGTTTTTTAAGAACAATCATAGTGTAAGGATATTTTAAGTTAAGAGGAAAGGGTACCTACCGGGGACTTTCTCCATACAAACTATGACAAACGTAGTCGACTGTTTTCTCCCTGGATAATGACATGGAGCAAATATTTTTGGTTCATAAAACTTATAACTGCCATGACCATGCCCCAATTTTTTTTTATTTTTTTTAATTTCTATGATAATTAGAAAATGAAAAAAACCAAAACATAGGGGCATAGTCATGTCAGTTATAGGTTTTATGGCACAAAAATATTTGTGCTAGTGTCATTATCCAGGGAGGAAACAGTCGACTACGTTTGTATGGAGAAAACGCAGGTACCCTTTCACCTTAAACGCATTGGCACTAGTTGAAATCGATTTTTAAATGCTTAAAGTAATATTCTAACGTTGAACTTATTGAGGTTTTCAAGTGTGATGGTGACCATTCCACCGTTGAGTAGTTGCCTGGCGACTCCCTCGTCGTGCTCCGCGAGTCGAGACGCAGCCACCACCGCGCACTGGCGGACAGTACTGCACGCGTCAGATAATAGGGGCCGGAGAAGTTCTAACGAATAATATAAGTTATTTTGACAACTGACAAAAAATCACTTAACTATTCAACGGCTGAACTTCGAATTAAAAGCGGCAGAACCGAATTTATTAACATAGATAAGAACACTCTGAAGTATTCAAAAATCTAAATCGGTTCATCCGAAGAGGAGCTACGATACCACAGTCATACTTTTAACATCCTTTTTGCATTGGGGTTAAAAACGACGCCTAAAAGCTTGTGAGATTGCCGGGGTATCTAGCGTGTTCTCGTCTCGCTGCAGCACTACTCTTATCCTCCTCTAGAAAACAGGTTTGGAGATTCTATGGTCCTAGAATACGTCGGATGACGTCCACGCAGTTTCAGAAGTCTTAAATGTTTGCATTACCTAACATATACCTGATACCTCTAAATCATGTGAAATCGAAAATGTACGGTCGGAGTAGACCCACCTTATAGATCTAAAACTGCTAGGTATTATTAGAATGTTTTCAACTCAAGCAAGATTCTATTCTAAAGATTCTATAATTTTCCAAAGGTTGCCTGGAAAAGATCACTTTGAGCGATAAGGCCGCCCTTTGTAACGTTTAGACGCTTTGTTTTCTATTTTTAACCCCCGACGCAAAAACGACGGGGTGTTATAAGTTTGACGTGTCTGTGTGTGTGTGTGTGTGTGTGTGTGTCTGTCTGTGGCATCGTAGTTCCCAAACGGATGAACCGATTTTGATTTAGTTTTTTTTATTCAATGTAGGTAATTTAAAAATGGTGTTTACAATAAAGAATTTATCTAAGTACTTATCTATCTAATTTTAGAACTGTACGGTGGGTCTGCAATTGTGACTCTAACCGTACCTACATACCTAGACTAGATCTACCTATGTTATATTAAAGTAAGAACTCACCCAACACTCCAGCACTTTCAAGGCACTTAACATTTGTGCTTCTCGTAGCCAGTTCGGCCATCGTCTGAACGAACACCAGTCGAGCTTTTTGATAAGTCTCGAAAACTAATGGATATAAAATACATAAACATTATTCAGTAAGTAGGTAGGTACCTACCAAACTACCTAGACGATGTAGTGTAGGTAATACTACATCTTATTATCGATAGAGAAGGTTGGTGTTGATTTCAATAAGTTTTTAAAAAAACCTAAAACGTAAAAGCAACAAAATACTAGGTAGGTAAGTACCTACATATAGTAGTTTCTTCCGTGCTTCTTACCTGCAAAACCTACCAAGACCATCTTTACCTAGGGCACCTTTAGCTTTTAGACATTAGGTAGATACCTACATAGTTTTTAAATCTGTAGAAAGTCTAGGTAAGGTACATAAACATACCTAATTGAATGTTTCTCGGGCTGCTCATAGAATGACTCATGTTTGTGAAGAATCATATAAAATAATAAGAAATAGTAAGTACTTTTTAATAGCTTTAAGAAAATAAGTATCCACTTGCGACTTTTTTGTAATTTTTTGACAAATGTCTCGCATGATATTTCAGACTTTCTGTCTAATTGTCGCGTAGGTTACTTACTACCCCAAGAAGGTCTTTCATAAATTAGAATTATATCAATCATTGATCTTATTGCAATTTTTCGATATCTTTATAATATCCCAGAGGTAAATGCATTTTTTTAAATTGAAAATTATCTGATTAGAGGTGTGTCTAGATCGTGCGGCGAGACAAGCAGCAAACGATCAATGGTCGGTTCAGCGCGCCGAGAGGCGCGCGGGCGCAGGCAGCCAAGCACCCGTGAAGGCCATGTGACCACCGACGTCATAAGCACGTCTCACCAATACATATAAGCAAAGCTAGTATAAACACAAAGTGAGAACACGTATGTGGCCAATATACACTACATGGTACCGACATCGACAGAGTTCACTCACACAAGAGTGGGCAACCTGTCCGAGGCGAGACGACTGGCCGCGTGCTGTCTTTATATTACATTCACCTAAATTATTAGAGGTCGCGTTTTACGGCTACTTGATAAAATGAAAAATAATCGCCGGTGATCATTTACGGTTTAAAGCGTGCTAGTGTAAACAGACAGCCAGGATGCCGTACATCATGGTTATGGGCAACCTGAGTGCTCCACACCTCTCTAAAGACGTTAGTGCAACAGTTTATGGACTTAAGAGCGAGGAACGTGCAGAGTTAATGCGGGTAATTCATCATTTGTGATATATTTACAAGTAGTTTTCCTCGTTTGAAACGCACTATATGTTGTATGCAAGATTTTATTGACATGATCTAGGTACACCGAATATCTTCACGTAGAATATCTAAGTAACAGTTGTATTTGAAAAATATTTATAAAATTAGGTACAGTAGGGATGTACTTAATAACATTTCTGGATTGTCCTGTGTTAAACAATGGCTAGAATCCTGTCAGCATAAGATACCAATGGCATAACTTTCATTTTGATACTTATTATCTCTTTCCAGGAGTTGAACACATCGTTCGGTATGTCGGTGGCATGCTTGTCGGATCAAGAGCGAGTCGTTCAGATAACACAGAAGGGCTTGACGCTGGTGGTGGTGAACCGACTGCACGCTCTCTTCGGGTACGACGTCGTCTCCCACGCTATGTCCATGACCAACATGAACAGAGAGCTAATCTCGTTCACAATGTACAAGAAAAGTTCAGGTTCTAGTTCTAGCAGTCACTCGCACTCACATAGCCACTCGCACAAAGGTCACTCACATGGCAACGTGGTCCAGCTGTGATTGTCTGGTGTATATTTATATATATATTTTTAATTATATCCCATTATTTCCATTGCGGCAAAAAATGAAGTTGTGTTGTTTGAGAATCTGTTTCCACTTTAATATTTATGACGGCCCGATAAATTAATGAAGAATTAAACTCTAAAGAGATACTGAGAATTTAATTAAGTATTAGAAATAAAAACACGACTATGAAAACTAGGGATTATTTTGTCGCCACCGCCAGCAATGGAAATAGTGGTAGAACCTGATACACCCTGATTGTCTACGTATTGGCGCCATCCACGCCGCCCGCGTCGGTACCTGATTCATACGATACTAGACCGGCAATATGAAACAGTATTGTCACACACCAACGCTGTCTAAACCGTATATTTGGTCCCTACATTTCCATGAAAAGATATTCATAGAGTAGTAGGTGATATAAGTCTTGATGTGTTATTTACTTTACTTTCGTAAAAAACATCTTTAATAAACGTATCATTTTTTGTACCCATTTATTTTTACTGTCTATAGAAACGGCTACGTTTCTCGAAACTTATAGTCATAAGACAACTAAGCAACGGTTGCAATTATGGCTTCTTAGTACGTGTATAAAGATAAGATAAATAAAATATAAGTAGGTATTCATGATCGTTCCCACGATTCGATCATGACAATTGTATATTGCATTTCATCCTTGACTTCGTCTGACAATAATAGTATATTGTAACTCCAAATAGGACCTGCACAAGGCAAATCACTTATTGTTTCAAACCATAAGTAGTGTTACTATTTACGTATATTCTTGAAATAAAACTGCTAACTTACATTATGAACAACATAATATATTAAGATTATATTACTTAAACAATTATAATACAAAATTCATATTCAGTCTTAACAATAGATTCGGGAGTGCATTTAAAATGGAATGCAGTTTTATAAAAGTAGAAAATATCCGTAAATTAAGACTAGATAATATTATTCTGTTGATAAGTAATAGTAGTATTGCACTTTTATTATAAACTAGCGACCCGCCCTAGCTTCACACGGGGTTTTGCAGAAAACCTTAATGAATTATACACCTAAATTGATACTTATCTCTTTCCAGGAGTTGAATACAAAACTTCCCAATGAATCACTCCATCTATTAGTAAAAACCGTATAAAGATCCGTTGAGTTTATCGCATTCAGACAGATAGATGCGGCTGGGGGGACTTTATTTTATAAATATAGTGATAACATACATAAACAGAATTCAACATTGTTATTATTCATTGTAAATAAGTAAAAGTTAGTCCATTAATATGTCCTAATAGTGGGCAAGGACTTCCTCGACTCTTAAATGTTTACGGCGACATAATCAAACCAGCAACAGATTACAACTACTCAGAAAGTGCAGAATCTTAAGTTTATAATATAGAGTTGATTACAAAATAAGATATACTTAATACATACAATAAAATATATATAGTGAAATATCGCTCGGGTCGGATACGATCATAGTTTTATATTTTATACTACAAAAAAATCCACCCCAGCCACGGTTTTAGTAAATATGAGCTTCACTCCGAAAGTCATCCTCTTTCAACAGATTGATTCACAAACCATCGGAAGGCTACCGAAATGAATAAAACTGAAAAGACAAGGATGGCAACACGTCAAAAATCGCGGGAGTGAAGGAGCAGAAATATCTTTTTTCGTTGGTTTATGAATCAGCCTGAAGACCCAAGTTCTCGGCGATATTCTCCCATCTCCAAGACTACGTCAAGGGCCTACTCAACTTCTTAATCATAATAATAAACAAGCACAATAATAAATTACGTTATCATATTCCGGATAGGTCGATTTATTTGGCGGCCAGTATACGATAAATACGGGCATTTATCAGAAATCTCATATTTTTCATTTCGGTGGCCAAATTTTTTTTTGGTATTTTCATATTCATAGTTTTAACTAGCTAAAAAAATATTTGAAATTTGAGAAGCACTTATTTATAAAAGATAATGACTACAAAACTCGACCAGCATATTGTAAAAAAGATGACCACCGAATTGAGAATTTCTTATACAGAATGTATAAACTTTATTAGGCTAGATTAAGTTCTACCTTCCGCCTATTTTTCTGGTTTCAGCCAATTTTTTCAAAGCAGCAGCATACTGCCTCTGTACATCAATAAGCCGCGAGTACTCGTTATAAAGTGAATTCTTCTGTTCCTTCTCGTGTTTATACTTGTCCTCGACTTTCCTAACAGTTTGGTTGACCCAGTCGACAATCGATTCGAATTGTGACATGAATTGTTCTCGTTTCCGCGGAGATGACATCGCTCTGGAATAAATAGTTGATATTAAACATCGGATGCGTGAGCACTTACTCATTTCTAAATTACTTCACTAACATTTAAAAATAAATGTTATTCAATTCGACGACGTCTGTGGCGCGTCGGGCGAACACCCGACTGCGACGCAGAAGGTTGCGGGTTCGATTCCCGCCGGGAACAAGTATTTATGCTGGCCATAAATTCTTGTTTCTGGTTCTGGGTGTTTCCTATATGTATAATATGTATATATTTACAAAAAAAAAAAGTATATAAGTAGTTTATCCGTTATCTGGCACCCATAACACAAGCATTAAGTTGCTTAGCTTGGGGCTGGATGGCGATGTGTAATATGTCCTGAAATATTTATTTTATTTTATTTAATTAGTAATTACTAGTGACTCGCCCCGGCTTCGCACGGCTATATTATGCATGTATTATACATATAAACCTTGCTCTTGAATCATTCTATCTATTAAAAAAAACCGCATCAAAATCCGTTGCGTAGTTTTAAAGATCTAAACATACAAAGGGACATACGAAAAGTGACTTTATTTTATACTATGTAGTGAAGATGCATCGCAGATGATGTTCCTTTCATTTATCTACCAGGTTTTCAGCTATCTACATACTGAGTTTCACCGCAATCAGTTCAGTAGTTTTTGTGTGAAGAAGTAACAAACACACTAACTTTCACATTTATTACAATACTAGCTGCGTCCCGCGGTTTCACCCGTAAGTACCGATTCCGTGGGAATAACGAAGTAAAAAGTAGCCTAAAAAAAGTAACAAACAAACAAACAAACTGTTCAGCTTTATAATATTAGTATAGATAATTGTAGGTTTTTAGTTACTTTAAATACAGTTACACAAAACAGTCTACAATCGAATTAAGTACAATGGAGTAGTTATATATTTTCAGATCTAGATAATAGCCCAACACATTTTTAGTCGCTTTTGTCTGTCAAAGACGAAGTATCTAATTTAAACAGTTTGTATTGGATATTGTGCTGTAGCTTACAATAGTGGGCAAAAACGACGTCGTTTGCGCGTGTCTAAAAATATGTAAGAACTAGCAGTGTTGGCAGTTTCACCCACGCAACTCCCGATCCCGTGGGAATTTCGGGATAAAAAGTAGCCTATGTCACTCCCAAAGAACCTATGTATCCTCATATCAAGTTTCATCAAAATCGGTCCAGTAGTATCGGAGCCTATTCGTTACAAACAAACAAAAAACTAAAAATCTTTCCTCTTTATAATATTAGTGTAGTAGTACATTATAATGATTTATACTTACTCTTCATAGTTGTCTAAAATAGAATTTAATAAACTAAGTTCCTTTGAGGTATACAATTTCACTTCTAAAAGAGTATTGTAGAAAATGTAATACTGCTTTGTTTCCTTATGTTTCGATGCAACTGAAAACAAAACGTAGATGTTAGTTCGAATTACATAATGCTTAACATCAGGCAAGGCCATAAGCCATAGTTATTTATAGATGAAACACACGAAAACTCAATATAACAAACTGCTAGGACATAAGTGAGCTTAAATAGCTGGGTGCCACTCCCAGAATACTGCCAGGTTCCGGTCTGCAGTGGCCCATCATACCTTATCTCTTGCATTGATGGGAGCCACAAACGCCCCGCCTTATATGTGGCAAGTTCCTGGTCTATGAAAATTTACCTCTAGGACCCAAAAAGAAATACTATCTTAAAATTCATCAAAATTGGTTTAGTGTTTTAGGCTCGAAATCATAATAGAGAGATTGAATTACTTTTGCATTTTTTTTTTGTTAGACCATGTTATTGTCCCGCAGTTGGGCAAAGGCATCTAACATCTTTTCAAGCAGTTCGGTCCTGGGCTAGGTTTAGCCATTCTACGTTCGTTCATTCTACGTACATTCTATGGAATGATATCGTCACGCCATTGTTTTTGTGGTCTGCCTCGATTCCAAAGCCCGTCTTCCGGCACCTAATGCGTGACGACCTTAGCCCTTCGGTCGGGATGTATATAGAAGGAAAATAAATAAATAAATATTGCAGTACATTCCACACATCGCCATCTAGCCCCAAGCTAAGTAACTAGACTTGTGTTATGGGTGCTAGACAACGGATATACTACTTATTTACTTTTCTTTTGTAAATATTTACCTATAATATATAGAAACCACTAGACCACAGACAAATATCTGAGCATAAATACTTATCTGAGGCAGGAATCGAACCCGCAATCCTGGGTTTGGCAGTCGGTATGGTAGTGACCATTGTGCCAACTGGGCACTGGGCTGTAAATTTTTATGGAAATAAACGATTATTTACCTTGATTGTACAGTTCCATAAATCTCTTTTCATATTGTAAAAGTTCAGCCGTTCCTGGTATCTCGTCAATAGCGACAGTATACTTCAAAAGCTCTCGGTTAAGCTTCGCAAGCTCTAGTCTTATGCTTGCGATAAACGATTTGAATTTTGTCTCTCGTTCACGGAACTCCTTCAACTCTTCCGGGGTTAGTGGTTGATCGTCGATTATTTTGCTGTTGGGGTCTTTTGACAGTCTATAATAAAGATATTATCAAAATATTAAACAAAATTAATATAGCTATAATTAATCTATACTAATATTATAAAGCTGAAGAGTTTGTTTGTTTGTTTGAACGCGCTAATCTTAGGAACTGCTGGTTCGAATTGAAAAATTCTTTTTGAGTTGGATAGCCCATTTATCGAGGAAGGTTATAGGCTACTTTTTATCTCGATATTCCCACGGGATCGGGAGTTACGCGGCTAGTAGGTACATATAATAATGCGAATGGCAAGACCTGGCGCAAAGTTCTATGCCCTACAGTAGAACGCAATTGGTGACAAAAAAATAATAAGTGAGTATTTACTTATTAATTTTATAAAGAGAAAATGTTGGTTTTTTTGTGACGAACAGGCTCTTTGAATCCTTCTAATCTTTTGTATTTGTGCTCTCAAACTGACCGATTTTTACGAATCTTGAATACATTGACCCTTGAGAGTAATGAAGACTGCTTTGAATTCCGAATTCAAGGTATTCCCACGGGATCGAAACTCGCGAAGGTGAAACCGCGGCGCTATTTGTAGATATTAGCCAATTGTAACCATCTACAGAGAACATGGTTTTCCAAATGATATAAATTGAAATTTTCTTTTCTTTTTGTTTTAACTTGATTTAAAAAAAATCTGTGCTTACCTCAATTCTTCCTCCAATTTCTTATGATCCTGCTGTCTTCGTTGTATTACCTGGATAAGTTCATTTCGTTCTCGCGCTAATTCCTTCAAAGACTTGTAAAACTCTTTCACGTTTTTATCACTGAAAAAAAAACATAAAAAATCTATCTTAGCTACTTTTTTCTTATAATAAATAGGTCAGTGTTTGACCTCTATCTCACACGATGTTAGTGACGAAGCGGTCTAAGATGTAGAAGATACCTATACGCTCGTGACTCAATGACCCCCAAATAAACGGGATCTTTCAAGGGACGCGATTGAGATAGGAAGGCAGTCGAACAAAAACTTTTCCACCCCTCCACCTTTTGTGGCTGCAACGGCCTACGTATCGAAACACGGACTAGTCCGCTTGGCGATACGATTTATAAAAAAGAATTTTAAAACACTCGACTTCTGTCCCCCATAACTTTTATACGGCTGAATCGATTTCGATCAAACATAGCTAAGAACACTCCCAACTAATTCACCTTTCAAACAAAAGAAACAAAATCAAAATCGGTTTAGCCGTTTGGGACCTACGATGACACACAGACACGTCAAACTTATAACACCCCGTCGCGTCGTCGTTTTTGCGTCGGGGGTTACAAAATAGACTCGAAATTAAATGAAAATAGAGCTAGCTATAAAAAATAGAGACTCGAAATTAAAAACAATTTTAATTGGAACTAACTTGTATAGAAACAAGTCTTCATGGTTTTTTAGAAAAATAAAAACAAATTTACATATGCGTCATTAATCGTTTCGCCTTATTTCATCCTCATTTACATAAATTCGAGAAGTTAATTATATCGAATTGATTTTATAATAGATATGCATGTATGTAAACCAACCTGTAGTCATCAGACTTCACCAATTTAAATGTTATCTTCCTTAATTTATCTACAACATCTGTATACTTGTCTTTAGTAATCTCCATTCTACTTTGATGGTCATTTTTAAATGATTCTATGTCTTTCTCCAATGAATTGACTTCTTTAGTCAATTTATCAACGTCTTGTGAGTATCTGATTTTTTCACTTTCTTCCAGTTCCTTTGAAACCTCGCCGGTGAGCTCAGAATGTAGGACAGCATAGTGTATCTTTGTGTCTCCAGTGGTTTCAGTGCTTTGGTCTTTGTACTGGTCAGTCTTGGATAAAAATTGAGAAAGTTTATTACCTATATACTAACTAATCTAACTAAACTAGTATAATCTAACTAAACTAAGCTAATCTAACTAATCTAACTAAATATAATCTAACCAAACTAATCTAATCTAACTAAATATAATCTAATCTAACTAAACTAATCTAACTAAACGAATCTAACTAAAGTAATCTAACTAAATAACATCTAATCGAACTAAACTAATTTAGTTTTTAAGACGATTTTATGTGGTCTTTATACAAAACTTAATGTATTAAGCATCCAAAGAAATAAAAATTTTTACTTTGCCTTTAATCTAACTCAACTAATCTAATCTAACTAAAACGAATCTAATCTAACTAAAACGAATCTAATCTAACTAAACTAATCTTAATATTATAAATCCGAAAGTTTGTTTATGACTAGACCGATTTGGATGAAAAATCGGCATAGTTGTAGTTTAAAACATAGACTACCTTTTATCTCGATATTCCCACAAGATCTATTTTGACTTCCATGGGTAAAACCGCAGATCACAGTTAGTAACAAAATATAATTATTTAAGTAGTATATCAAATACTTACCTCAGTTGTAATTTTAGAAGGATCAGCCAATGTCTTTTCATAATCATACTGTAAAAATGAAAAGCCATTTTAGTATTGTAAAATTATGATTTCTGTTCTGGTGTTATAGGCATTTTAATTTTGCAATCACTACATAGTATAAAATAAAGTCACTTTTCGCCGTCCCTATATCCCTATGTCCCTTTGTATGCTTAGATCTTTAAAACTACGCAACGGATTTTGATGCGGTTTTTTTAATAGATAGAGTGATTTAAGAGGAAGGTTTATATGTATAATACATGCATAATATAGCCGTGCTAAGCCAGAGCGGGTCGCTAGTTTAATCTAAATTCATAATCCTTATTTATGGCACAAAAAGAACCCTCTACCTAAAATTTCGAAGTTTCAAGACCCAGACATGCGATTGTGGCGCCTTCACGCTAAAACTAATTCACTGATTGTGGTGCAACTTAGTATGTAGATAGCTGAAATTCTGGAATATCACATAGGTTACTTTTATTTCGATATTTCCACAGGATCAAGACTTCCTAGGTAAATAAGCGCGCAGCTAGTGGCTTATAAGTAAATATCTCACCAAGAAATCAAGCCCCTCATCTTTCTTACTCTCATCTTTATTAGCAGAGATATGCATTAATGTCCTCTGATCATATTCTGAAAGTGTAGCGTTCACTTGTTCAAGCTCATTGGCTGGGAGACCTCCTTTCCTTTTACGTACTCGACATGGTTTGTACAAATTCTAAAACAAGTTAAAAATTTAAGGTACATATTGGTAGTTTTAGCGAAAATTTACATTTGCCCATATCTTTTTATTGTGTTGACTCAGGACTGATTTTATACACCTAGTAGGGCTATAGACCTCAGGATACTGAGCAAGTTGAAATTTATACCAGATATGGTATAAATTTGTTCACTTGTTCCTGAGAAAATCGGTGGTGACACATGGACAAACAGACGGACAAGAGAGTGATCTTATAAGGGTTCCTTTTTTACCTTTTGAGGTACGGGCCCCAAAAAGGTCAGAAAATGATTTTTTTTAAAATACCAATGAGAAAGAAATTAGGTAGGTATCTGTTAATAATGTTTTTTAACAACAGACTTCAATGTAGGTTTTTTAAAAGTAACATCATTGGGATGAATGCAAGTTTTTTTTTAATGAAAACTTAAGGCAATCTCTTTGCATAATCAACTGTACACACAATTTTGACTATGAAATTTGACATACTATTAGCTATGTGAAAATGAGCTAGAAATTATTATGATTTTTTTGTATTTTACCTGTATTGCAGCTAAGTTTCTTAACAATTTCTCTTTCTGTACATATTTCTCTCTATCAGACTCAAATATATGGTTCTTATCATACTGCATGACTGCAAATCTCCGCAGCTCATCTTCCTTGGCCTCTCTGAATTCACTTGAGTATTTAATTAACCACTGTATCAATGGGAAGATGTTTATGAAATCTAACCCTTGGATCTGATGTGGTTCTATTATGTATGGACATTTCATTGATGGTAAAACTTTTACTATTTTCTCAGTCAGTGCTCTGAAATGAATAAATAACATGTAATTACAACATAGTATAAAACAAAGTCTCTTCCCACTGCCTGTCTGTCACTATGTATGCTTAGATTTATAAAACTATGCAATGGATTTTGATGCGGTTTTTTAATAGATAGAGTGACTCAAGGGGAGGAGTAAGTATATAAAATAAAACTACCACGCGTACAAAGTCGCAGGCAACAGCTAGTTAGAAGAAAATTCTACTAGTATGTGTTAAATTGCTGTGGAAGTCTTTGGAGAGGCCTATGTTCAGAAGTGGATGTCCAGTGACTGATATAATGATGATAAAGTATAAAATTGGAAGGATAAAAATTGACTAATATCTATTGATTGATTGAATTGATATTAATACGAAGAAGACCCTAAATTAAATATTTAACTACTTTTGACTTTATAGGAATGACTGGTATGAAATAGCTACAGATTGTTATCAATGGAAAATGGTTGAGAGACCTTTGCCCTGCAGTAGGAAAGAGTGGGCTCTTAATTTATAAAGAGAAAAGCATTAAATAAATAAAAATAAAATAATTCTTTATTCAGGTAACCATGGACCCACAAACAGAAAATTCAATTTACAATAATAATAAGAATAAAATAAGTTAAATAGGTAAATCAATGTTATGTACTAATAAAATTATGTGTCAAATATTTAAATAGGAAAAATGACAATAAAATCAAGCTACATTAAACAAATAATTCTATTCAAATCAAGTCAGCAAAAATAAAATAAAATAAAACAATGAATTGATTGATTGATGATTTGATTGTTTGTTTGCATTGAATAGGCTCCAAAACTACTGGACCAATTTCAATGAAACTTGGTATGAGGATACATTGAGTCATTGGGAGTAGCTTAAGCTACTTTTTATCGCGATATTCCCTCAGGATCGGGACTTATACGGGTGAAGCCGCAAGGTGATGCTAGTAAATAATAAATGTTGTATTAAAAATGACTTACATTTTTTTCCCAATAGTCAAATTTTCTTCGAAGAGCAAGCTAACATCTACATCTATATCACAAAGTTCGATACACCATGTAAGGCCTCCAACTATTTTGTCGAATGCAGACAGTCCTTGGAGTTGTGCTCTATAGTACCCAGCTGCCACTAAAGCGTCAGATATTTCATGCCATTTCACCAACTGTTCTGCGTCTTCGCGAACTTCAACCTGGAAATGTTTTTGTTGATAAGTGGGCGTTACACTAATAAACAGATTTATCAGACGGCACACAGATGAAACCGCTGGTTATAGATGTATGATTTTTTCCAAGGGGTTTCCTGAGGTTTTGCCAATGAATATTGCTTTAAATCTTACCTCTTTGCCTTCATCGTCTACTCCGCTATAGATGTTCATTAGCGGTTTGCTCCTTGTAAATATATTCTTCTGTTTTGCTGCCATTTCTTTAAATCTGTTCGTTCAGTCGATTGAACCGGTTTGTTAGGTTATTTTCAATTAAGTATTTGTATAAATATATATTTCTCTAGATTTAAGCAACGATTAGTGAAAAATATTGAAAACAGGGTATAAAACACAAGTATCTGTCGAGATATTTCTGAAAGATTTTTCAAAAAACAATTTTTCAAACACATATTTTTTGTCAAATGTTAAGTTCTGTGTGACAGTGACATAGATTGAACGTTGTCAGTGGTCACGCTTACCAATTAATTGTATATGTAGTCAAAAGATGGCAGTATAAACGATTAATTTGGCAAACCGGAAATACCTACTCCTGGTTTTAGTTTTCCTACTCAACGCTAGATGTCAGGACCTATGAGGAGGTTCTAAACGGAACCGGAAAGTACTAGACTCACTAATATTATTTTTTCTACTGAAACATAGATGGCAGCACCTCTGAGAAGATTGCTTTCTCTTACCAACTGAATAAAATTATCGTAGACAGAAAAACAATTTCCGCCTCGAACGGAACGTCAAAGTCAAGAATGAAAATATGTCACTTTATTTATAGTTGTCAATGTCAAAACCACTGGCTGACGCAGTTTGGTTTGGGGTGATTTTTTGTAATTTGGTTTTCTTTGCAAAAATAGATAATATTGTATTGTGCCGTCGTCGTTAGTAAAGGAATTCGAATTTTATTTTACCATACGCTATTTCATTACTTATTGATATGAGCAGACTACCCAGAATTTTCTTTTGTAAGTATCCTTTTAGGAAATGATTTTTACTCAAGCGGGAACCGGTCGTTTCAATAAAATTTGTTTACTTATTTTGTTTCGGTGTCTTCTATATAACGCAAATTGGATGCTTGAATTTCAGAGTTCATTGGGTTTCTGAACTCTATAAAATTACAAAATGGCTAAAAGTGTTGATATCATTGATTTAATTTCAACATCACTTGATTCTGGAAAGTTCAAAGAAGCGCAGAACATCTTCAATGAAGAGAAACACGAGAGTTTTATTAGAGATAATTGTGGAGATCTCATCACATTAGTAGTTGGAAAAATCCAAGATGATACACTTATCATAAAGCCATCTCTGCATGGAGCATGTGAGCAAATGCTATCTCTTATCGTGGAGAAATGCACCCCAGAAGAAATACTACTTGAAATCATAGAGCGTATCGAACTTGCTAAAAATGATGCTCAATTTGGAATCATATTGCCATCACTACAACAGGTTCTTAAAAAGTTGACAACAAAGAGAGTGCGGTCATTAGAATGGTGCTTGAATTCTATATCTACTTATGTTGAGAGCATTCCTGTTGCAGAACATGAGTTGGAAGGAGATGAACGTAAACTACTTGACAGTGATTCTAACTTTCGAAGAATTACCAAAGTTTATTCAATGTTACCATCCTTCTATCAACACTTTATTGAGGAATTTTTAGCGGTAGATGTATCTAATATACAGACAAAAGAAATTATAACAGCATTTCTAATTAGTCTTCTTGGTAAACCTATGATTTATATTGATGTGGATCCCAATGCAAATGAAAGAAGTGAAGCAAGACAGGTTTGCTATATCATCTTACAAGATATTTGCAAATTAGAAAAAAATGTACTAAAGTTTTTAGTGTATATTGATACATGCCTTCAACCAGAAAGGCCTCAAACACATTATGATGAGGATTTATCTCCTTATGATTATCGATATAAAATAAATATGACAACATTGTCCTGCCTTTTTTACTGCGTTTTTTCTGGACACTTCGAATTACCAACAACAGCTGTGCCATTAGTCTATAGCAATAATTACATCAACAATGCTTTAATAAAAGCAGTTAATCATTTGCTAGGTTTTTCTGAATATGGCCCACTATCCAAAGGATTGTCTCTCTGCGGAGCTTTAAACAACCGCTTGGCATCTAATACATCACATACTATACTCTCTGTATCAGACTACTATGAATTATGTAAAAAGTTGTCTAATGTGGCAATTTTTTCAACATTTCTTACCCTACGCAGGAATGCTGTTACCATTATCGGTAGTCTTATAAAAAAGTTTGACTATAAAGGCAGATGTATGCTTATAAAATATTTGATTGAATCAACAAATTACTCTGGTATGATTGGCTTTGTTATAGGCCATTATAAGAATGCAATTAATGAAGCTTTTAATGATCCAGTTATGAGTGAATGTTTTAAAGGGGCGCAACTAACTAGTATGATCAAAAAGATTTGTTTCCTTCCACAAGGAGCCGAGTCAGATTTAATGGAGTTGGCTGAACAAATCATTGCTGCACTCAATTTTTTGAGGTTCTTAATACTGAAGGATACAAATAATGTGACAGGAATCAGGGACATGTTTTCAACAATTGAGACAGAGTATTTAGAAGTATTGAGGGTGGCCTTGAAAATGTCAAAGGCACATTATGAACTCAAGATAAAGGATGTGAAAGAAGGCAAGAATGATTTAGAAGAAGACAGTAATGTGTCTGTTAACATTGGAGGGGCTGTCCTTGATTCAATGCCACCAGAAAACAAGATCCAACTTTTAGAACAAGCTCTAAATGGGTTTTATCTGATGGAATCTCTTGTTGCTAGAGTGTCTGAACTTATATAAAATAGTTTTTAAGTGTTTCATTTGTAAGCATATTTACTCACCTACTCATATTTGTATAAACTTTGGTAGGTAACTTTTGAAAAATAATAATCATAAATTAATTAAAATATAATAATTGGTATTTATTTTCTTTTGAGTAGGTACCTACCCTAGACAGATTTTAAGCATTGAAAACAAGTCTACTCGATGTAGTAATTTTACGCAGACAAAATCGGGGGTAACAGCAGCTAGATTTATCAATAAAAAATAACTTTTCTATACATTTAAGTATTATAGGTACTTAAATTATTTAAAATGTATTAAGTAATTTGATGTAAAATAATGATGATACTAATGTTGAATGTCTTTGCTTTAATAGCATTGAGAGCTGGACGTAGAATGGTTCTGCCACTGGTGTCAGTATCAATGAACAATTCTCAACATATAATAAGACATTATTGTCAAACTATAGAAAAAGATACCAAACTAGCGACAGTAACGACCGAACAAGAGGAACATCAATATGAAGAAAATGTAAAAACGAAAATCCTAGAAAATGCATTGCAATTTGTACCAAAGAGTGGGTGGTCGGTAGAGTCACTCAGCGCTGGAGCAAAGGCCGTTGGCTACCCCACCATCACACATGGCTTATTTCCAAATGGAGGTGGTGATTTAGTCCACTACTTCAATGTTAAATGTAATGAGGAATTGGTTTTGCATATGAAAAATGTGAGTATAGTACCTAAATCTCAAGAGAGTAACAAGTTGTTTTTTTTAATAATAGTAAAAGTATAAAAATGTTAATTATACTTTCAGTGGCCTAAGGAAAACTTGAAAGATGTAAAAGTTCCAGCTAAGTTTATTGAAAATGCCATTGTGACTAGACTACTAATGATTGGACCATACAAGTAAGTCATCATTTGCTCATAACTGCAATAATGATAATAATTCTAAGAAGTCTTTATTAATTTATCTTTCTTTTTTGTAGGAGTACATGGCCAAAAGCAATGGCAATTCAAACACTACCAAACAATGTACCTAACTGTTTAGCCACCTTACTATCTCTTGTTGATGATATTTGCTATCATTCTGGAGACAGAAGCGTCGATGTAAGTGTTAGCAAGAACAAAGAAGACTTATTATTCAAATTGTTCGAATAGGTATATAGGAAAATTTTACTCATTGATTAAATTTATTTCAGTTTAATTGGTATGTTAGAAGAGTAGGGTTAGCTGGTATTTACAAGACTGCGGAGCTATTCTACCTAACCGATAGCAGTCCAGACAACAGTGCAAGCAGGGCTTTTGTTGCATCCAGGATAAGAGATGCACAGTTGATTCAGTCAGCTCTCAATTTGAACCCTGTAGCTGCTGCTCCACAAACTTTGAGTGCTGCATTTGTTACAGTAAGTATTAACAATTTCAATAATGAGATATGTACTATGGTATCATTGACTTAAGTAAATGTAACAAAACGCCATAACTAAAATAAATAAAAATATGTATGAACCACATCAAAATGGGATAAATTGAGAAAAAACATATTACAAAAATTAAATTCAGACTGAATTGGATCACTTGGGATGAATTGAGATTTTGATTAAGATGAAATTCTTAAGTTTGAGTAAAGTTTGAATTGGAACTAAATTAAATTAACTTAGTTCATAGTAATCTGTTCTAACTAAAAATAATAATCTTTTATTTTATTTCAGGCTAAAAATATTCTTGGAGTCAACACTGTAAAATAATTATAAACAGTATTTTAGGAAAAAGTACCTAGGTATTTCATGTTTTTTTTTTGTTTCAATAAATAGTTTATATTGCTTAATAGATTTTTTAAATTCAAAGTCCCAGTGTATAGTCCTAATATTTATTAAAATAATCAATTTTAGTATAAAATTTATAAACGATTTTCATACAGCTAGCTAGACATGTTGGTAACAGTAATAATCATAAGACTTACAATGATAATAATGCAGAGTGAGAAGGCACAGTAATCAGTCGTTCATTATAGAGGTACAATATAGTCACTGCCCATTGTGATATACTTTATTAGATTAGGTGGTAAAGGCAGTCTGTTCCATACATCGGCTGATACTGTTTGGCGTATTACAAATCTGCATATCATTTGGAGGGAGTCCAATTTGGCAAATCTGGAATAATATAATCACTACATAGTATAAAACAAAGTCACTTTCTGCTGTCTATAAATAAATATTGCAGGACACTCCACACATCGATATCTAGCTAAGTACTAACTAGACTTGTGTTATGGGTGCAAGGGATATACTACGTAGATACTTTTCTTTTGTAAATATATAATAATATGTACTTATCATACATAGAAACAACCTGACCACAGACAAATATCTAAGCATAAATACTGCCGCCATAAGAAAATAGGGCGCATCTACAGAAAGTTAAAAGTTGAGAAAAAATTATTTTGTATTTTAAACAGAAAATCATTTCCTGTGTCCAAGATTATGAAAAAAATAAATAAAAATTGGGCAGAACTGCGCATTAGGGTTTCTTGCATCGAACGCTTTATGTTATATTAGTAAATATATTAAATTCTTATAAATAAATACAATTTTCCTTTTCTTTTTAGTAAAAAAAATATTGAAAAATTCGTAATACGCCAATGAAAAGACGCTTCTGGCTAGATACGTCTTTTTAACTTAGTAAAATTTTGAAGTGTCTTTCTTTCCTAGTACATGCTAGTACACAGTGTGTTACTAAACTTGAATTCCTTGAACAAAATAGACGTTTCTGACCACTTACTGCCTTTTAACTTAGTATAATTTTAGCCCATTTTGCCTAATCATTAATAAATTCAAATCAATAAAACATGATAATTTTCAATTACAATTAAATAATACACGTTGTAGGTAAATCAACCTTACTATAAATTAAAATTATAATTATTATTTGAAGTACAGAGGCTCATGTTGTTGGTAAAATACTTATTTTCTGTGTTAGTATTAAGATACTATTTTTCATCTAAAAAGTCTAAAACCAAAATTATAAACCATTCTGACATAAATTTTAAACTATTTCAAAACTCTAAAAGGGTATCACGTATGCTTACTGCGTCGAAATTCATCTACGACAGGATTTCATAAGATAAATACTCGATTTATTACAGTTAATGTTACGCAAATAGATCTTTGAAGCGAAAAATGATTTTCACACATTCGCATTATTTTTCAGTAACTCTTGGCGTTTGCTGAACTGAAATTTGGTGTGAGTTTATATAATTAATGTTAATTAGCCAAAAAGTAAATATAAATAAATAAATAAATAAATATTTCAGGACATATTACACATCGCCATCCAGCCCCAAGCTAAGCAACTTAATGCTTGTGTTATGGGTGCCAGATAACGGATAAACTACTTATATACTTTTTTTTTTTTGTAAATATATACAATATACATATTATACGTATAGGAAACACCCAGAACCAGAAACAAGAATTTATGGTCAGCATAAATACTTGTTCCCGGCGGGAATCGAACCCGCAACCTTCTGCGTCGCAGTCGGGTGTTCGCCCGACGCGCCACAGAGGTCGTCAAAATGTAATAACTACGAAGAACTGTCTTTTCACCTTAGTACCGGTTCGGAAAATTAAAAAATAATAAAACGCTTTTCGCGGATAAATAAGACGCTTCTACTCAAATGCGTTTTTTCAACGTAGTATAAGTCAGAAACGTTTTTCCTATTTAGTAAACATCCAGTCCAACATGCAGATGTGTCCTATTTAACAATGAGTTTGACAGGGTTCTAGTCAGTTTCGAAGTTATTTAAAAATACCAGTCGATGCGGCTTCTTTTTCTGATTCCGAATATGTACATAACTCAATTTTGCAAAAAATGTTAGATGCGCCCTTTTTCCTTATGACGGCAGAATATTTGTCTGAGGCAGGAATCAAACCCTGTGTTTGCCAGTTCAACATGGTGACCATTGTGCCAACTGGGTTGTCTATGTATGCTTAGATCTATAAAACTATGTAACGGATTTTGATGCGGTTTTTTTAAATAGATAGGGTGATTCAAGAGGAATGTTTATAATATGTACTTCATGCATAATATAGCTCGGGCGGGTTGCTAGTTTAATATAAAATGTTTATGTTTATCATAGGTGATCAGCAAATAGACGGCTAAGAAGTAGGTATAATAAAAAAATGTATCTTACCTATTCAAAGGTCTTGCTAATTTGACTGGCATCTCAAATAGATTAGATTTAACATCAACAGCTGCACAGTGCTCAGATATTCTATTGGCCGGTACAAAAGTTTCATTGTTTAACGAGAAGAGTCCATTAGCGTGCCTCAATCTAGCATGTAAAGTTCGGCCTACACATCGGAATGATACACACAGGATATGCCGAGAGTCATTCGAGTCTCTAACAAGGAAAACATTGTCATGTTGACCGGCTAGCAGTTCCTCGGCTTCACTGGATGTTATACTGCCCCAGTACCATCCATGTCTGAAAATTATAATACAGGTTTCTTTAGTATAAAACTCCACTATTTATTATTATATAAATAACAGAACGTAGGTTCTTACTTAGATAGCTGACAGTAGATAGCACAGGTTTCAACAGAAGCATGGTGATGGTGACCTCGCAACACAAGGTGTCCGTCTGAGTGTTGGCATTTGGCAGATTGTTTAAATAAATCGTCTTTCTTGCTATCATTGCCCAGAGTGAGCAAGATTCTCTTATCAGACGATGTCGAAGGGTCACAGTTCTTATTCAAATTACATAGATGTTCAGTGTCTCCGTTCTTGGTGCCGAAATATCGTTGAAGGGTTCTAACGCTGCCTGTCAGGAATAGTTTGTTTTTCCAAAACTTGACAAGCTTGTTTGTATTCACAGGAGTTTTACGGTCAGATAAAAATACACCATTCACTAAATCTGTGTTGGTATAATCCCTTTTACTATCGCTACTTCTTTGCAGATGTTTACATTCCACTACATTAGGTTTTATCCATTTCCGAAGGCATCCAGAAGCAAGCCATTTTCGACGATTACAATAAGTACACCTCTCATAATTTTTATTCATGATTTTTTTGAAATCATCTAATTTACTCGAACAATGAAAATAATCAGTCGCAAACAATGCAACTTCTAAAAAGCAAAACTAGTTTTGTAGGATTTCGTGGAAAACAACATGCACAACAGCAGACAAACAAACGAAAAATCAAAAAAAATTACACTTGATTGATGAAAATCGATGTTGCCATTTCTTGGCCATGGTGCTTAATGGTGCATTCGTTTTGGTGTAAAAAGCCGGAAGTTGAACGAGCCTACTCCGGCTCAAGTTGGCCACTCTAAAATCCAGAGACAAAAGGAAAATACTTGAAAACAGATTGAAAAAAAAATAACTGTCAGTCAGTTTTTGTGGAATGGTTGATGATGTTTTGCGGAGTTTTTTGTCCTAAAAATTCTACAAAAATATTATTCTAATAGAAAAAATGCTAAACAGAACCATTTCATAGTATTGTAAAGATGTCTTTTGTTTTCATTGAATGTGCTGTGATTTACAGTGGATGTTTTGTGCTTTAAAAATATTTACATTTTCTTGGAGTAATGACACTAAAAAAAATTGCAAAAATGTCCATAAAATCACAGATATCAACAGAATTAAGTGGTAAGATAATTTAACACATTCTAATTAATAAATTCTGTGACAGAAAGAAACAGTAGTTGATATAAATTTTGCCTAAAATGTATTGAAACAGCTCTTCAACTTTCAGACAGCATCAGTAATGTACTTGGAAAAAATGTCAAGATTCTGTATAAATCCCTTATTCGGATGGAATCTAGAGGAGACAAAGTGGACAACAAAGTACTGGTAAGTACTGTGTAATGTATGTCGATCATTCCCTGAATTTGACACTCAGGTAACCGATTTTCTATGTTGTTATCACATGATTTTATAAAACTACTGCCTAAAAACCTTAAAACAGGTATCATGGTTATACCTACCTACATCTAACTTTCACAGTGGGTAACAAACAATGTCATTATCATTAGTACTTCTCCATTAGTTTAGGTGCAATTAAATCTACTGATAAACAAAGAGCTAATCTTGTTTGTGCGAGTTCCATTTGCAGAGACAGCTTTTTTTAAAAATTAATTTAGCTATTTCCTTTACATTTATTCCTTTATTATTTTTAATTCAATACAACGTTTTAATCTATTAATTCTTCTAATTAATTTCAAGTTAAACATATCTAATTAAAAATATCCGTAGATAAGATGAGGTAAAAATTTACAAAGATATGATGGGAAAAACCTTGTGTTACATTAGTATTCTGTCACAAACTGCCCATTGTCAATGATTGCTTTCTTACAATAGTGTGAGTCACTAGGTGTGACCCTGCCCTGCCTGTGACTGTGTATGTGTGTGCACTCGTCTACACTAACATTAAACTATTGTGACCAATTCTATACCAAAATAGAATAATCTGTCTGTTTCAATTGATGGACTTGTATCGCTTACATTGTGTTTCATTTGTTACCTCTGTTAAAGCATATTGAGATGTAACTTGCATCTGAATTGATTCAATTAATGATCATTAGTCTACCATTTATTAATTACTAGCGACCCGCCCTGGCTTCGCACGACTGTATTATGCATGTATTATATCTAAAAACCTTCCTCTTTAATCACTCTATCTATTTAAAAAAACCGCATCAAAATCCGTTGTGTAGTTTTTAAGATCTAAGCATACATAGGGACGGGACGGCGAAAAGTGACTTTATTTTATACTATGTAGTGATGACTTGCTGCGCCCTGCGGTTTTACATGTGCTGATCCTATGTAAATCCATAAAATATTAAAGTACTGTCTGACTAACTGATTTATTAACGTACTAGATAGATTGGGCAAAAATTTGGTATACATGAATTTGGGTTTTATAAGTAAATAAATAAAAAATATCTTCATTGTTAAAGTTACAGTCTAAGTAGGTGGAATTCTGACTCATAAACTAAGAAAACTAACAAACTACTAATTGAACTCCTATGAAGACGAAGTTGCGAGTAAATGCTATAAGATTTTTATGTTTGTTTTGCTTGTAACTAATAGTCTCCGAAACTACTGGACCGATTTTGATGAAACTTGGTATAAGAATACATTGATTCATTGGCAATAACATATGCTTTTTATCCCGATATTCCCACGGGATCGTGTACTGCTAGTATGAAAATATAAGCCTGTATTATTCTAGGCCTCCAACTATCTACATACCTATTATGAATAGAATTGAGTCACTTTCTATTTCCGAAATTAACTGCAAATGACTGCAATAGATAAATTCATATCTGATAAATATTGTAAATCATGAAATGAATCAGCTTAAGGCAGTTTTTACAGGTTTTATATGTCTTAGCTACAATACAATTTTATTTTTCAGGTTGTGACAGCTTTTCGAGTATTTATTACTACAGCAAAAGTGCCAACAAGGGTAAATATCAACAATTATATAAATTGTCGTTAATTGAAAGTAATTTTAACTTAATTTGCCTTATGTAGTACAAAATATTCTTATTAATATTATAAATCCGGTTGTATATTTATTTGTTTCCTTTTCTGGAAACTGGACCGATTGAAATGAAAATCGGCATGGTCGTAGTTTAGGGTTAGGAGAAGGGTATCTTGATCCCGAAATTCCCGCGGTATCAAGACTTATGCGGGTGAAACCGCGGGGCGCAGCTAGTTGTCTGATAAGTCTATCAAATGTTTCTGTCTGTCTGTACACTCAAATCTAAGAAACTATATAGAGAAACTGGGTTAATCCCGCGCATGTACCGACGTATGTCCCGATCCCGTGGAAATATTGGGATAAAAAGTAGCCTATATGGTATTCCAGAACTACAGCTATCAACATACTAGGGGACATCATAATTGGTTAAGTCGTTTTTTCGTGAAGAGGTAGCAAACATACTAACACAGAAACTTAGCTTAATTATTATAATTTGTTGGCCTAGTGGTATCTCTACTTAAATTTATTGGCCTAGTGGTACCTCTACTTATATTCCGAAGGTCCTGGGTTCGAATCCCGGAAGGCTTACACTAATGATTTTTTTACGGGTTTATGAGAAAATTTTGGTGAAGGAAAACTTCTTCTTCTTTTCTTACTTGGAAGTGGTTGAATCGAGATGTAATGGAAAATTACCGGCGAATGTGGTAGATGCGAGGTCAACAACCGACATAACCGTTGCACCGGCGGCTGTTGCGACGACAAGCTCCGATCGTGGCCGAGTGAATGCATCGTCACCGTTATCGCGTTTCGCCTGCACTACTGTGACCGCTAATCAACCCATCTCGCTTCCGCATGCACGGGCAGAGTCGAACAATATGCGGCGCGTGGAGGCCTCGGCAGGCCGGACGGCGGTTTCGACTACGAGTATGCAGCCGCCTGCGCCGCTGCGGAAACCGCAGTGTGAGGCGCCGTGTGACGTCAACACAGATGAGAAACAGGTCGTCGCTCGGTCGAGCGAGTTGGAGCGGCTGGAGTTTGCAGCGTACTGTACGAATAGCTTGTCAACAAAATCATGGGCGAACATTGCAAAGGAAGGTGAATGGATTCAAGTCGGTGGTTCAAAAAACAAGAAGGTGAATCGTTTCACAGGAGTTAAGGGTAAAGCAGTGCCAGCTCCGGAGTGTCGTTTCAAGGCGGCGGATCTGCGTATACCTTTTTACATCTATAACGTTGACAATGGGGCGCGTGAGAGTGATATTGCGGATTATGTTTATGAAAAAACTAATGTAGTCATAGTGCCCGAGAAAATAAAGATGAAGCAACCAAAAGGGTATGAAGCGTATAAATTTTTTATACCTAAAATTAAACTGTCAGTTTTCTTAAATGCAGACCTATGGCCTGAAGGTGTGTCTTTCAGGCAATTTGTTATGTTTCGTAATAAGCAGGCTCAGCAGACTGAACAAAGTAATAACTGTACTGAAAAACTAAAAATTAATTAATTGTGATGGCTTCTTTTAATAATAATATTTTAAAACTAGTTTCATTTAATTGTAAAAATGTAAAGCGATCCTTTCAATGTGTTAGAAACCTGTGTAAAAATGTAGATCTAATAGCCTTACAGGAAACATGGTTGTTGCCGAATGATATACCGTTGCTCGGAGAAATTGATAAGGAGTTTAGTTATACTGGTAAATCTTCGATAGATGTAGCTAGCTCGTTATTGTTGGGAAGACCCTATGGAGGTGTGGCTTTATTATGGCGCAATAGTGTTTTTAAAATGGTATCTGTTATACAGTGTCAGAGTGATCGTTTGGTTGCGATTAAAATTTCCTTAGCAGATAAGGATATATTGGTATTTTCAATATATATGCCTACAGATAAGTCAGAAAACTTACCAGATTTCAGTAGCTGTCTTGCTGAGGTGGTCTCAATCATTGATGGCTGTGGTATTGAAACTGTATTTATGCTGGGTGATTTTAATGCGCAGCTGGGCCAGCTCTTTGGTAATGAAATGATTAGCTATTGTAATAATCAACAATGGGTGTGTGCAGACTATAGGGTGCTGGGTGAAGGGTCGGGCACGTACACGTTTGTGAGCGAGTCTCATGGGACTAGGAGTTGGCTTGATCATTGCCTAGTTACGGAGGCAGGATGGAGTACGGTTGTCGATGCGCGGGTGCTTCACGGCGTGTACTGGTCTGACCATTTACCGTTACTAGTTGAGTGCAATATAGAGTGTGTTGTATCTAAAAATAAATTAAATGAAAAAACACCGAATAAGGTTCTATGGGGAGTAAGAAATAAAGAACAAATTGAAAGTTATGAAGCGATCTGTAACAGAAAATTGAAATTAATAGACTTTCCTGATGAATTTAGACTATGTGCTGACTCAATGTGTAATGATATTAGCCACCGAAATATTTTAAATAAGTTATATAATGATATAATCTGTGCGCTGTCCAGTGCTTCTATAGAGAGTTGTCAAGTAAGACAGTTGAGGAAAGGAAATTATATTGCAGGCTGGAACAAATTTGTAAAGGATTCTCACCGGGAGGCTGGGCTTCGTTTTCGGACTTGGGTATTAAATGGAAAACCGCGCGCGGGTCAAATTTATGAGGAAATGACTGAGAGTAGAAAATGTTTTAAGAAAAATCTAAAATTTTGCCAAAATAATCAAGAAAGAATTCTTTTGGATAATTTAGCTTCAAACCATGAAATTAAAAACTTTAAACAGTTCTGGAAACAGTGTAAGAAAATGAACCCTAGGCCCAGTGTCCCGGTTAGTATTCAGGGTAGGGTAGATGCGGCTGACATCGCGAATATGTTCTGTGATCATTTCAGGGTTAAGTCGCCTATACCTGTAAAGAGTAGGATGCCCCATGAGACCGTTATGACTTGTGAAAAACCGATCCTGGTTTCTGCTAAGGATGTATCGTTAGTACTGAAGAACATGAGTAGAGGCAAGTCTCCGGGTCATGACGGTCTAAGTGTGGAGCATCTGAGGAATGCGGGACCTCACCTTTGTCGTGTGTTGGCGTTGCTGTTGTCTCTATGTTGTAGTCATGGTTACTTGCCGGGCGATCTTGTTAAGACTATTGTGGTGCCCATCATTAAAAACAAGACAGGGGATGTCAGCAGCGTTGATAACTACAGACCGATTGCATTAGCTAATATAGTGGCCAAGGTATTTGATGGTGTGTTGAATAACCAATTACTAAAGTACATATCGCTAGATGACGGTCAATTTGGTTTTAGGCCGGGGCTGTCTACAGAGAGTGCTATTTTGGTTCTTAAACACACTGTCAGGTATTATACAGATCGCAAAACTCCAGTTTATGCTGCCTTTTTAGACCTCTCGAAGGCATTTGATTTGGTGTCATATGACAAGCTTTGGACAAAGCTGAGGGAGAAAGGTGTCCCGGAAGGTATAATCACAATGTTTAAGGTTTGGTATGATAACCAGTCTAATCATGTAAAATGGGCGGGTACTCTTTCGAAAGCTTACAAGCTTGAGTGTGGGGTTAGGCAAGGTGGTCTTAGCTCTTGTACCTTATTTAATTTGTATATGGATGCGCTGATTTGTGGGCTCAACAACACTAATGTAGGCTGTTCCATAGGTAATCAAACTGTTAATAATATTAGTTACGCTGATGACATGGTGTTGTTGAGCCCATCGATCAGTGCTTTAAGAAAAATGGTGGGTGTTTGTGAATCGTATGCCGGGGTGCATGGACTGAGATACAACGTTCAGAAGAGTGAGCTACTGGTTTTCAGGGCAGGACGAAAATGTCCTCAAAATATACCACCCGTCACTTTGAATGGAGTCGCTCTAAAACGTGTCACTCAGTTCAGGTACCTAGGTCATGTGGTTGACGAACACCTATCAGATAATTTGGATGTTGAGCGGGAGCGCAGGGCCTTGACAGTGCGAAGTAATATGTTGGCCCGCAAGTTTGGTAAATGTTCGATGGCAGTAAAAATAAGTTTGTTTAAGGCCTACTGCCAATCGTTCTACACCTGCTCTTTGTGGACTAACTACACGCTGCGCGCTGTGAAGACCCTGCAGGTCCAGTACAACAATGCTTTCAGGTTGCTGATGGGGCTGCCTCGCTTCTGCAGTGCGTCATTGATGTTTGCTGAAGCTCATGTGGACGGCTATAATGCCATTATTAGAAAGAGAGCGGCATCAATGATGGCTAGAGTGAGGAGCAGCGATAATCGGCACCTGAAGGCATTGGTGGAAAAAATTGATAGTCCCATATGGGGGCATTGGATTCAGGTCCATATTAAATAATTATTGATTTCACCTCTGTTCTTTTACTAACATAGTTTGTAAGCTCTTTGTATACTAACACATGGACAAGTAGTCTGATAATAAATGAATTATTATTATTATAAAACGTGATGAAGCTCGCGGCTTAGTTGATCTCAGACGTAGGTATTGTTCTTTCCAGTTGTCGATTAAGCTGAAAGAGTGGTAACCAGAGGGTGGTTGGCCTATAGGCCAAGTGAGAGCCAGGCTCGCGCACGAAAGTTTCCGTATTCTGTTTTTAGTTGTTGTTATAGTGGCAACGGATATACTTACATAATCTGTGAAAATTTCAACTGTTTAGCTATCACGGTTCATGAGATACAGCCTGGTGAAAGCCAGACAGACGGACACTGGATTCTTAGTAAAGAGGGGACCCGTTTTTACCCTTTGGGTAATGAACCCTAAAAACAAGTGAATTGCATATCCTTGGCCGCGTAACTTAGTGGTTGTCGCACTCCCACGGTACGCGTCGCGGGTTTAAATCATGACGCGGTGCTAAAATTTAATTACGAAGTATTAGATGTAGGTATAATTAGTTTGTATTAAATGCATACTAGTTATTTTAACAAGATCTTTCTTGCTCATAATAAAATCCCGTATACATTTTCAGATTGACAATGGATTTCACCTGATGGAAATTGAAGCCCTGGACAGTAAAAAGGCAAATCATTTGTCGATAACACTAATACACGAACATAAACCGGTGTCCATTCTTATAGGTGAGTGAATAATTCACTAGGTATTGTTTGCTAATCAACAATTTGACGAATTAATTTACCACAACAAGTGGCCCAATGTTACGCCTGTCTCTGACGCAATTAGTCAGTATTTTGTTATATAATTAAGTGACTGAACAAGCAGATAGTTCACTGTACGGTCGGCTGCATGATTGCAGACCCACCGTAGAGCTCCAAAACGGCTGTTATGGGAATGTTTTCAACACAGGCAAGATTCTAGACAACTGCTTTAGTTGAAGTTTAAAGTCTTCTAACTCATCAATTTATCAAACAAAAATTATTAGAATGAAAACATTCCAATAATAGTAATTTTAGAACTCTACCGGGGGCTGCAATTATGCAGCCGACCAACGACTGTATGTTAAGCGTTAAATAATGAATCAGGTCATATGTTAAATTAGCTTTCACTCGGGATGTCTGCGTAGGGGTTAAATTTCCAAAAATCCTTTTTAGGATACCTTCGTCGTAATAGCTTTTTTTTTGGTGCTAAAGAATAATGGCATAGTTTGCAAGGAGCGTTCTTGAATTTCCTATATTATGTGAAAGGGCGTCAGATTCTCATGAAGAAAATGAAAAACACGTCTTTTTCCACATCCAGTTCACGAAATACTACCAATTTCATTGTTTCTATTTGTGTATTGAGCTCGAATATTGTCTTGCCATCATTATTTTAGACCGATCCGTCTATTGGCCACAGTCAGTCAGGAGATTGAATTAACTTTTTTATATATAAACAAATTCAGAATCAGAATATATAAACAAACACACAAACTCTTCAGCTTTATAATATTACTAGCGACTCGTCCCGGCTATATTATTCATGTATTATACATATAAACCTTCCTCTTGAATCACTCTATCTATTAAAAAAACCGCATCAAAATCCGTTGCGTAGTTTTAAAGATTTAAGCATACAAAGGGAAATAGGGACAGAAAAAGCGACTTTATTTTATACTATGTAGTGATTATAGATTTCATCTTCAAGCCGTTATGCTCACCGTTAAAACCAGTGCATGCAATGAAATAGCACTTCTGCTTAGCCACAGTATTATAATAAAAACGGGCCAAGTGCGAGTCGGACTTGAGAATAAAGGGTTTCATACTCACCATATTGTATGTTAGCTCCACTAAATATTTTTTCCGGTTTTAGTATTTGTTGTTATAGCGACAACAGAAATACATAATCTGTGAAAATTTCAACGCTCTAGCCGTCACGATTCATTAGATACAGGCTGGTGACAAACAGACAGTGAAGTCTTAGTAATAGGTTCCGTTTTTACCCTTTGTGTACGGAACCCTAATAAAATATATGTATTCTGCTACATTTCCAATGCCTAAAGCACGTACCAAATATAAACTTCAACAAGGAAAAAAGATTAAATAACTAAAGGATAAGGTAGAGGAAAACCATATCATAAATATCTATCTAAGTACGTTACATGACAACCAGGTAAAATAGATGTGTATTTGGTGGTGTATTTGTCATCTATTTTTTAATTGTATGTCCTTGGCTTAGCTATAGTATTATTATAAACTAGCGACCCGCCCCGGCTTCGCACGGCTATATTGTGCATGTATTATACATATAAACTTTCCTCTTGAATCACTCTATCTATTAAAAAAACCGCATCAAAATCTGTTGCGTAGTTTTAAAGATTTAAGCATACATAGGGATATAGGGACAGAGAAAGCGACTTTGTTTTATACTATGTAGTGATAGTGAAGGATAAAATGTACGACATGGTTCCTACCCAAACATTCTTCTATAATTTTCATACCTAAACAAAAATACAGTGAGGAGGTATGGCCTCTTACGTAACAAAATGCACTAAAAGTAAGAACTTTTTTACACAAATAGCACTACATAAATGAAAATGAAAAATGGTTTATTTCAGCAAACAAGGTACAAAAATAGGTATAAAAACATAGATAAACTTAGATTAAGCTAAAGAATAAAGCAACAACACATAACTAGCAGTATAGTGTTTGCTGTATGAGAGTTCTAAACACAATATGTTGTCGGTGACATTTGATAAATCTGTGTTGTGGGTGACAAAAATTAATTACTAGTATGAATTAAACCTCGGTGTAAGTTACTTAAAGATTAAATCTAATTAGAAGAGATTAAATAGATAAATATAAGTAAGTACCTGCCACTAAGTTACAATTTTTAAGAATCTTTCGGTGCAGTCGTAGTCCATACCGACAAATGAGCTACTTATTTCCTTTAATTTGCCATACTGTGTTTATTCTCAGAAATAGATCTTTAACAGCAACACTATCAATTAAAACAAAAATAAGTACTTATTTGTTTTTGCAAAATAAACTGGCTAGGGTAACTTTTACAAAAATCTAATGTAGTTTTTGTCAAATCGGACACACGAATCCTTTCAGCTTTATATGCCTTCTCATATAGTCTAAGAGTTATTTATTGACCCTGTAAGCCTTTTAAAAAATGTATCCAGTATTATAAATATGATTCTATATTGTTTCAGGTGAGGAAGGTACTTCTGATGGCGTAATGAATGCATTACACGCATTGACCGCTGCGTTTGACGATCTCTTTCCGAATGTGCCCATGGAATATATTATATCAAAGGTACATACAGGTTCTGCCACGAGACGTGACTTTGATTTGAGTATTTGACTCGTTAAAATAAAAATAAAATACAACCTCAAAAGGTAAAAGAGGAAAGTAGGTTTAATGTATTGTTGATTGAATCATATTATCTAATGTCCAAACTCGAGCATTCATAATATTTGATACTAGCGACCCGCCCCGGCTTCGCACGGCTATATTATGCATGTATTATACATATAAACCTTCCTCTTGAATCACTCTATCTATTAAAAAATCGCATCAAAATCCGTTGCGTAGTTTTAAAGATTTAAGCATACAAAGGGATAAAGAGACATAGGGACAGAGAAAGCGACTTTGTTTTATACTATGTAGTGATAGTGATGATAATTATTTACACTAATATTACTTATAAAGAGGATTTTTTTTTGGTTGATAAAGAATATGCTCCGAAATTACTGAACCGAATTCGATGAGACTTGGTATGAAGATTCATGGAATCTTTGGGAGTAGCACAGGATAACGGGAATATGACTAACGCGAATTAAACCGCAGACCGCCGCTAATAGAACATATAACAATAAATAAAAACATTCACTGATGTCTAGACTTCAAATAAAAACATTAAAACGCATCATTAACGGAACATGAACTCGCAAATTGAGGAAGGCAATTAACTAAATTATACTCATTTAAAAACTCAACATGGACAATTTATATAATTATTTGTGTAAGTAACTAGCTGCGCCCCTCGGTTTCACCCACGTAAGTCCCAATCCCGATAAAAAAAATCATACCCTAAAATACCATGTAGCCGATTGTCATCCAAATCGGCGCAGTCGTTTGATCGTGAAGAGGAAACAAATAAATAAATAAACAGAGTTTCGCATTTATAATATTAGTTACTTACGAAAGGATTAGATACCCCCATCCAGAAATTAAATATAAAACCAAAAAACATGAATAAATAATAAAATTAGTATGTAATTAAAAATCAACCTATGCCTTAACATTAAAACAAGAGGAAGCCCTCGGCTACACCCTCCTGAGGCATTGTCCCCAAAAGCTGGCAGTATTCCCTCGCTGGATAGCTAGACAGAGTCGCTGGAACAAGAAGCCGCCAGCTCTAGGATCGCCAGTAGCCTCGACAAGGCGCGCCGACAGCTCCCTCAAATAGGTCCTAGCACAGGGCCCCCAGCAGCCAACGTTCTCAAAACCCAGTGGTGTGAAAATGTAACAACCGGGCTTATCCTCATATTTGCGGACTGTCGCAGCCTCCGCCCCAGTAGCTGCAGCACCTGCTGGCCTGCACACGAGTAGCGAGCATTAGTTAGTATTAGGATTTCTATTTCTAGTTTGTAGTAATAGCTGTAGGTATTCCTAAGATAAGGAAATATAAATTAATAATAATGGATCCATGCGACATTTCCAGGTTCACTTGCCGTTTTCCCTGCCACAAGCGAGCGGGACAAGGAAACATTCGACATGTGGCGACTTCTCTAACCAATACGCCGCTATGTGCGATCTATGTCAAACACCATTCAGGTAGTTTACTAATTAGATGTTTAATTTAGCGTATGCCCGCTGTCCTCAATGAAAGCGGACGGAACTTAATAAAAATAAATACAATTTATGCCTTTTGTCCCCATTGACGGTGTACCTGTTAATGGGGACAGCTTATGAATCTGGATGAAAGTTAACGAACTGGTACATTAGGGTACGGCTATGCCGAAGATGCATTCCACATCGACTTCGCACAATTTGATACGAAGCAAAGCGGCGCGAGCGAGACGTGGCGCGGTGACATTGTTTTGACGAATCACGAGCTAGAGCACATAGATAAACTTCATCAATGTATGGCAGTGATACATCTTTTGACATGTGCGTGTGCTTATATCATTAGTAGGTATAAATATTACGTCCATGGCTTATATTTCCGAACGTTTGTTTGACATGAAGGTGACATCGACGTGCTACTTGTACTTGTATACTTGTATACAGACTGTTTTCCGCGATTAGACCCTTTTGAATTGGGTCCTTTTTGGATCCATCGACGTGCTATATGCCGAAGATACATATGTATCTTCGGCATATCTGTACTCTTGTTATGACTTTCTCGTCGTTAAAATATCCAAATATCCAGGTTTCCAATCCCACCTCAAATAAATATTTATTAACAGATATTAGTTCCTGGTTTGGGTGTTTCAGTATGTATAGTAAATATATATTTAGAAATAAGTATTCTGACCGTTCTCTGTCACCCCTGACCCAAGCCTAGTTGCATAGCTTTTGGCTATAGGTAGCGCTGTGTGCAATGTCCTGCTGTATTTATTTATTACTAGCGACCCGCCCCGGCTTCGCACGGCTATATTATGCATGTATTATACATATAAACCTTCCTCTTGAATCACTCTATCTATTAAAAAAAACCGCATCAAAATCCGTTGCATAGTTTTAAAGATTTAAGCATACATAGGGATATAGTGACAAAGGGACATAGGGACAGAAAAAGCGACTTTGTTTTATACTATGTAGTAATTTTACTATATTTCACAAATGTAGTTAACTATTAGAATAGTTATTATCAGGACACTTGGTTGTGGGACAGGACATTAGTATGCTTACTTATTATGACTTAGGTAGGTACCTAAAGAACTTGAACTAGGTTAAGGTACTTAAAGTTTATGCCATAATGTATATTTTTCAGGGCCGAAGTAGCGTGGGATATCGATACAATATACCTTGCACACGACATCAGAATGCTGCATTTAAAAGATTTCGATCATCTCGATCAAAGGTACACTTATCTAAATTTTATATTTATGCAACTGTAATAAAAACACGGACTTAAAATGATTAAAAAAAGATTGAAATGTGTTTAAATGTGCGCGCGTTAGAAGTTATACGTCCGTCTGTCTGTCCGCCCGTCCATCTGATATTCAGCTTCAACCTGTTATTTTGTGTTACGCAGCTTCAACCTGTGACTTATAAGTTACAGTGACTCGCGCGCGTTTAAATTTTCTTTAAATTTTACTCTCATCATTTTTTCATAACGCGCCTAAAGAAGTATAACTTCAAACTTGTTTCCTCAGAGACCTAATCCCTCTAATAATGGCGTTACAACACAACACTTGGTTCTGGGGTGTGTGCGGGGACGGAGTGCGAGCGAGCGGCGAGGCTTGGGAGAGCGTGTGCCGCTGGGTGCGTCTCGCCAAGCCCTCGCCGCAGAGGATCAGCTGGCGAGCCGCGCAGCTGCGGCACGACCACGCGGCTAGGCTGGGACATGCCCTCTCTAAGGCGAAGCACAAGCCAGCCATGCACACTATGGACTTCTCACAGAACCATATTGAAGATAAAGGTTTGTAAATTTTAGGGTTCCGTACCCAAAGGGTAATAGGGTCCCGAAATAACTAACACTTCACTGTCTGTCTGTCTGTATCTCATGAACCGTGATAGCTAGACAGTTGAAATTTTCACAGTTTATGTATTTCTGTTGCCGCTATAATAGACCAGGGTCGATAATTTTTGAAACCAAAAAAAATCACAGTAGGATGAAACCCATTAGAAAAGGAGGGGAATATGATAAAAATGAAAGGAAAAATAAATTACGGTCGATCCGAGTTCGGGAAGTGGGAGGGGGGGGTTTTTAAGGTTAAACAATGGTTTATTTTGATTTCCGGCAAAACTACAAGTCCTATGGAAAAAAGTTGAATGGCAAAGTTGTAGGTAATAAAAAGATCTACAACTTTTGTGTATACAATTTTTTCACATAACCTCAAAATTTAGGTGAAAAATTCAAATAACCCAGTTTTTGATTTTTTATTTTTATCTTTTTCAAAAATCTTTTTTTTTTCTACGAAATTTGGTGAAAACTTACCTTATTATGTCCCAAATACACTGTAATCATATTCCCCTTCTTTTCTAATGGGTTTCATCCTACTGTGATTTTTTTTCATTTTTTATCATTTTTGAAGGCTTCGGCCCTGGTCTATAACGACAAATACTAAAAACAGAATGTGCGCGAGTCGCACTTGCCCGGTTTTTATGTAGGCAAGCAGATGGATTGAATGAATTGTAACTTTTATTCTAAGAAAAAACACATCATAACTTCATTAAGCCTGTAATCCTTGACCGTGGGAACTTCTGATAGAACACACACATTGATATTTTCTAGCCACACAGGTGCAACGCAGTATTAAAATTACGCACCCTGGAAACAAATAAATCTACTTTCGATGCATCGTACATTTTGTACAAGTTACATATTCATCAAGCGTTCGTCTTCGTAGGATGTTTATGAATATCATAGAAAACACGCAATGTATGTAGTATTTAACTTGTCACATCGCAAAACTGCAGTCCGGTAGTAAGTAGCTGGCGGGAAAGGGTGGGGTCAGAGTGTACGTTTTTTGGGTATTTTGTTTGATAACGAAATTGTCAATAAGTAAATGTTCTGTACTATAATAATTTTTATATTTATATATTTTTATAATAATAATAATTATGCGAAATAATTATTACATCCGTCTCTATATATCGAAAATTCACACATAAACGTTCGTCTATATCTATGTGCCCTACTAGGAAACAGGTTAAAACGTGTCGGTATCGGCATCATATATTATTATATAAATATTCAGGCAAAACACCTACCAATCTTTATAATATTCGATATAGTTGGGTAAAAAGATGAGTACTTACATTATAGTTACTGGTTTGTCTTAAATCTTCCTTTATTTTTTTGGGATTTATAGTAATTTCCTTTTACTTTTCCCATTATTATTAACCTTGAATAAAAATAAGTTACAATATATAGGATTAAAATATAAAAATAAGCTACAATTTTAATACATCCTACCTACCTAAATCATACCTTTTCCATATTTTTATTTAATTTTTGACAGCTCAATAAATTCCTATGAGACTGTAGTCCTGCAAAAGGCAGGAACGTCAAATACTAGTTGATTTTTTCTTTCCCGCAAATTGTTTGTAAAACATATCTAATTAGAGATCGAAATGTAAAGATCTTTGGACACAACCGGCATAGTAATTTAAAATGCCGCTGTGCAGTTTGACACCCATACCTATTGATAAAAGGCATTACAACAAAAAAATTATGTCTTCACACCAAACCTCTAAAGCAGCTCAGAAACGGGATATTCAAATAAAAGCATTGTGACCACTATGTTTGTTTCCAGGAATTTATCTCCATTAGCAACACTATCGATTGGTACAAAAATATACGATGATTATTATTTTGCAAAATGAACAGGTTCGATTCCCGGCAAGGGAAATGACTTTTTCAAAAATCGAATGATGCAGTTTTAGATTTTGTCAAAATCGGGCACGCAACTTCTTTCAGCATTTTTCACTATCTCTTATGGTTTAGGATATAGCCCTGAAGGCCCACATAAAAAATTCACCCTGTATGCCTACACTAAAGATGAATAAATAAAAAATATCAAAACTAATTACCTATTATTCAAAACTTTTTTGCTAACGCTACTTGAAGACGACCCAGTTGGCACAATGGTCACCATGCCGCCGGACTGCCAAACAGAGGGTTGCGGGTTCGATTCCCGCCTCAGACAAGTATTTATGCTTAAATATTTGTCTGAGGTCTGGTTGTTTCTATATATTATAAGTATATATTTACAAAAAAATGTGTGCATGTACAGTCACATTACCAATTAGCTGAACCCCACGTGACCTAGAGCTCACTCGCAAATCTGTAAGGTTGTAAAGTAATGTTACCTGATTCTGTTTTTTTTTTACAATATTACTATACAATACAATGTGCAATATAAAAAAAATAACAAAAAAAAAGGTATATACTATATTTTTTACAGATATGCGAATGTGCTCTGGGTCACGTGGGGTTCAGCTAATTGGTAATGTGACTGTACTTATGCACGCGCGTGAGAAGTTATACGGCCGGCTGTCTAATATTTGCGCAGCTTCAACATGTGGTTTTTGTGTAACAGATGCGCACGCATCTTAAAATTTCACTCTCGCAGCTTCAACCTGTTACTTTTGGGTAACGTAGCTTCAATATGTGACTTATGTGTAACAGATGTGCACGCATCTTAAAATTTCACTCTCGCAGCTTCAACCTGTTACTTTTGGGTTGCGCAGCTTCATCATGTGACTTTTGTGTAACAGATGTGCACGCATCTTAAAATTTCACTCTCGCAGCTTCAACTTGTTTTACTTTTGGGTTGCGCAGCTTCAACATGTGAATTTTCCGTGTGACGGTGCTGCGCGCGCATCATAAAAATTCACTCTCTTCATTTTTCATAACGCGCCTAAATAAGTATAACTTCAAAAAAAGACGCGGGGGCACTGCCGTGCCCCCGCCAAGTCTTTTGTAGTATGTTGTAGTATATCAGTTGTCTAGCACCCATAACACAAGTCTAGTTACTTAGCTTAGGGCTAGATGGCGATGTGTGGAATGTCCTGCAATATTTATTTAATTATTTATAAACTGTCATTTTCGATTTACTTTGACAAGGTTCCTATTCTCATTGTGCGCGGATTATACCTAGTTTCGACTCCTTGCTCGAAGAATAGGTACAATTACAAATTAGTTGTCGTGTGCAACACTCGCACCCCACCCTTATGCCAGGTCAAACAATAAATGTCGGGAAACAAATGGACGTGCTCTCACCTTGAATACTGAGATGACACTGTCAGTTTTGCGCGCCGCGACATCTAATATAAAGCGAAATGTCGCGAGCTACTGCTTCATACTAAAATGTATGGGCAGCGAGGAATGATTTTAACCAAAAAAAATATCTATGTTTCGGCATTGATTATTATTATTTGGTTTCAATAAGTAAAAAACTGCAATGATGAATGCATTCTCTATACTTTTGTCTCACAATTTAACCAAAAATATTTTCAAATATAACAACGAAGTAGCACAGATACTTAAAATAGAAAAGGTCGATTTCGATGTTTTTCATCAAAGTTAATCATTGTTTTTTCAAAAACTATGGATTATTTTCAAAATATCTGATAGTGAAACTGTAGACTCATTTAATAAGCTATCGAGAATTCTTTTTAGTGTCTTACAATGCAGGGAGTTCTTCAATATTTTTAAAATAGTAAATGACGTTTTTAGGGACTCGCCTCTTAAGTGCGTCCTTTTTGAAAATACTACTTGCATAGATTTTCGGTATTTGAATCCTACTATCCTATTAATACTAATATTAAATGTGTAAGTTTGTGTTAGTATGTGTGTTGGTGTGTGTGTTTGCTACTCCTTCACGCAAAAACGACTGGACCGATTGCGATGAAACTCGGTATGTAAATAGCTAGAGACCTAGATTAACACAAAGGCTACTTTTTATCCCGATATTCTTACGGGATCGGAAATTACGCGGATGAAACCGCGGGGCGCAGCTCGTTGTCAATAAAGATAAACCCGTTTCCGAAACTATCAATTATATAGGTTATTATATAGATAAAAAAGGCTTTTAAAAAAAACGTAATATAAATACATCTTATCGCGATTTCTTCCAGGCAACCTATTAGTATGAAGATCTGCTTAAGTTAACTAGCTTATTATCAAGGCAACTCGCACTTAAATACGCAAGTAGTCTTGATGTAATATAGTGATGTAACAACATATTTTTGTTTATTATTTTTTCTTATACTGTGATTCAATATGACAAGTGTACTTGTAAACAATGAGGTTATAAAGTATCAGTTTTATGGATCCGGTCTTCATTTCGTTCCGCTGTGCACTGAATAACATATCATATTATGGAAATTGGTACATATTTTTAACTTGTTAACATAAAGTGTGTAGTGAAAATGTAATTTCATTGTAAAAAATGTCTCGTTTGCTGAATAATAGTTGCAATAATATCACAAGTAGAGTTACATCTATGATTATTTGTAATAAAAATGTAATTTATATGTTAACAGGCCCGTTTGGGGTATGTAACATATTATTGTGTTTGCATCACGTTTGCATAATTATTCTATCAATTAACTTTTAAAGTAAATTGCTGAATAAGTGTAACTTTCACTTAGGGCGGCTTGCTTGTGCTTAAACATAATTAGCTAAGTACAATTTACGGGTAATCTAAAATTGAAACTCTTCCCAAGGTTATTATTATTCAATCACAGGTGATTGTGTTTGATACGTCTTAGTAGGACATAGCTTAGTTGGTTCAAAAATATCATAAATATCAAAAATATAATAACATGAGTTCAAAAATATCAATTAATACATTCTCACTGTGACAATGTATAAATTTAAATTGTTAAAATTTATATGTTGAAAAGTATTTCGTACCCAATGCCCGCTGGATTGATAAATACAATTTTTTCACACAAAAATACCGAGTTACAAATCAAAATGTAATATTATTTTGAAAACTGCGCACCTAGAACATAATATTCTAACTATTAAATACTTTATTAGACTTTGAAACAATCCCAAACTTTAAACAGTGTAATTACTAATTAACAATCATTGACTCATAAAGGACACTTTCATTTAAAGGGACAGTTTCAAAGCCATAAAGAATTTAGATGCGCGGATTACAAAAAAACATATTTATTTTGATTTCCAACTTGGTCATTTTTTATGAAATTCTGCAAAAATTGTTGAATTTGGCGGGCCATTTCTTTGACATGACATTAAATGATTTGTTCAGGTGCTGTAAGTATCCTGACTGGTTTGTCGAGCAACCCGGAGGGGTTGCGTCACGTCGCGCTGTCACAGTGCGGCATCACCGGCAAGACGGTGACCTACCTCGCTGCCATGTTGAACGACAATCCTAGCCACTTGTCCACACTCTCGCATCTCGATCTCTCGCACAACAACTTGAAGGATGACGTCCATGTAAGTACATAGACTTATAAAAATACTATGACCTGTCCCGGCAATCGTTGTTTTGCCATACACAAAATAATAATAAAAGGGAAAAAATAAATAAAAATAACATCTATTTTTGTTTATTTTTTCCCTTTTTTTGTTCGATTCTCTGACCTAACGAATATTCACAAAAAAATTCGTACAAATAGGTGTCGTTTCGGAAGAGTTTGGTAACTAACACCGCGGCACGAGAATATTATATACCTACGTACATATATTATATGATTTTTTTTGGAATATAAATTATAGGTGAAAAACAGAGAGGAAGTGTGTGTTTACAGCTTTAATATTTGTTTCAGAACTTATACAACTTTTTGGCACAGCCTAACGTGCTAACACATTTGAACCTAACAAACACCGAGACTACATTAGAGAACGTAAGTTATTTGTTCACTAAGAACAGAATAGAATAAAGAAAGCTATAGATACTTAAAAATAACTACCTACTGTGCCTCTTTATCTGTATATGGTAGATATTTAAGTCCAAGACAATTGGCACACCAGAGTTTGTTTGAGCACACACTGTACTGTCGTACTGTACAAATTAATGAATACATTTAATTTATCATGTTTTGTGTGGTAATTTTAAAATATGTTTTGAGTAGATGTGGGGTGCACTGCTCCGTGGCTGCGCGGCGCGGCTGTCCTCTCTGCTGGTCGGACGCAACCCGTGGTCGCTCTCCCGGCGTCCGCGCGACCCCCCACCCTCCTTTAGGCAGTTCTTCACGGCCTGTCTTGCGTTAACAAACCTCGACTTCTCATATTGCAAGATGCCGCCGGACGCTCTCAAGTATGTTGTTTGTTTACTTACTTTCGATACTAACATTCGAAAGAAAAACATTCGTGAAATGAGTTTCTTTCATCTTTTTAGGGTTCCGTACCTCAAAAGGTAAAAAAAGGGATCCTTATAAGCTAACTTTCTTTTCCATCTGTCTGTCTGTCCGTATGTCACTACCGATTTTCTATATAGCAATATAGTCCCTATGCGTATAAAACTCAAGGTCCTGCGTCAACCCTATAAAAACCGGATCCACAGCACCCGCCATTGACTGTTCACATGGTTCGTTTATTCGCGGCAGCAACAGCGAAGGCTGAACAACCACCTCAGTCTCCTTATCCACGCTGGAATTTTAAGAAAGCAGACTTTCAGCAGCTTTATGCTGCCATGATAATGGCAGACTGGAGTGAGTTGTATGGTACAAAGGACGTAAATGAAGCCTACAACGTTTTGTACAAGATTTTTTACAAAATCTTAGATGAATACGTGCCACGGAAACGTTCCGGAAGTATGGGTAATACCAGATACAGGTACCCGGTGTGGTACACGGATGATCTAATAGAGGACATAAAAACCAAGGCATTTTGGCATAAAAAGTACAAGGAAGGTAGGGACAATGATTCGTACAACTTGTTTACATACTATCGGTCTTTAGTAAAAGATAAGATAGATCTTTATTATGACTGCTATCAAAGGCAGCTGGAGGCTCAATTTATAGATGATCCGACATCTTTTTGGGATTTTGTTAGAAGTAAAAGATCAAAACAGAATAAAAACAAAATCACCAAAGATGGAGAAATAGTAACGCAAAGCCGGTGTGCCAATGAGTTTGCTTGTTATTTCGCGTCAGTTTATGGAAAGGAACAACCACAGTTGGACGCGGACTTAGCCAGTGCTGCCGTGGATGGTGGTCTGCGGATAGATGTAGAGCAGCTGTCGTTAGCGGACGTGAAATCGGCGTTAAAGCGCCTTAAGGCAAAGAAGTCCGTCGGACCTGATGGTGTTCCGCCCTTTGTTGTGAAAGACTGTAGGGAAGCATTTGCTCGTCCACTTTTATATTTATTTAACATGTGCCTGCAGTCTGCTGTTTATCCAGAGGGCTGGAAGTTGACAAGGGTCACACCAGTTCCCAAATCGAATTCGGACTCAGATATTTGCAACCATCGACCAGTTGCGGTGCTGTCCACATTTGCGAAAATATTTGAATCTGTCTTATGTGCAAGGATCACCCCTCAGGTGGAAGTGCAGCTCAATAACGCGCAACATGGTTTCCGTCGAGGTCGTAGCACAAATTCCAATTTACTATGCTTTATCAGTTATGCGGCACAATCGCTTGATGTTGAGGTAGGTGGGCAGGTTGACGCGGCGTATCTCGATTTCCGGAAGGCATTCGACACCGTGGATAACGATATCCTGTTAAAAAAAATTGCTATGATAGGCTTTAGTCCACGCTTACTTAATTTCTTTCAGAACTACCTCGGAAACCGTAGGCAGTTCGTGGAGTATGCAGGATATATTTCAGAACCGTATTTGACCTTAACGGGAGTAAGCCAGGGGAGCAATCTCGGACCCTTAGAATTCCTGATAATGGTCAACGATCTACCGAAAGTAATCCAGGAATCACATTGCTTACTTTTCGCCGACGACCTAAAAGTGTTTCTGAGGGTTCGGGATCTTGACGATTGTGAGAAGTTACAAAAGGATTTGGATAGAGTGCTGATGTGGAGTTTAAAAAACAAGTTGCATTTCAATATTTCAAAATGTAACATAATGACTCTCACCAGAGCTACCAATCCTATAATATGTGACTATCGCATGTCAAACGAAATTCTACCGAGAGTAACGGCGACTCGGGATTTGGGGATATTATTTACAAAGGATTTGAAATTTGCAAATCATGTGACGGATCTCTGTGCCAAGGCATTTAGAATCTTGGGATTTGTAATTCGTGAGACTAACGACCTTGTAAACACGACGGCAGCCAGGGTTCTTTATAATGCACTGGTGAGGAGTAGACTGGAGAGTGGGGCAATAATTTGGAACCCTCATGAGGCCAAATATTGTACAATGGTGGAGAAAATTCAGAATAAATTTACACGATACTTATACTTTAAGCAATATGGAGTCTATCCGAAGTACCCGCTTATGTATCCAACCCTCTTTGTTTTGGGGATGGTTGGATATTATAAGTTGGAGGTAAGGAGGAATTTGTCGCTGGCAAAGTATGTATTTTTAGTGTTTAGGGGGAAACTCTGTAATCCGGATATTTTACGTTTATTAGAGTTGCTAGTACCGAATAGTAGACTACGGGTAGGCGTGAGATCAAACACGTTCAACGAACTACGTTCTAGAACGAACATCTGGCGATTCGCTCCGGTTCCTAGGGCAATTGTAACTCTGAATGAGGTAGCGCGAAATATTGATATATTCACGTGTACACTGACGGAATTCGAGAAGGTAGCCAGTAGCTATTTAAGTAAAATTAATTAAGTGATGTTTTTATTGTTACTTTACTGTCGATTTGGGTAAACGCCTGTAATGATGGTATAAGTTTTGAAATAAATAAAATAAAATAAAAAATAAAAAAAGATTGGGCACATATATATTTTTGCGAAAACTTGTGGATACCTAAATTTACCTTAATTTTTAACTTTTTTAATGTTGTAGGAGCTTACTACTCGGTCTTGCATGCAATGAGAGCGCAGCAGGAGTGTCGCTCAACTTGGCGGGCGTGCTTGCCTCTTCACAAGCAGCCCACGTGCTAGAGTCTTGTATACACGGCGTGCGATGTCTCAACTCACTCGACCTTTCGGACAATAGTAAGTGTTCTGATACTGGCCAGAGCGTCAGTAAACCTGGCCAAGTGAGATTTCTTAAACATGTGCCTGGGGATAGCAGATTTATTCACGAAAAATCCATCGAAGTACAAGTATAGCGCGCTCCCACATCGATTTGTATCTATTCAAAGCCGCGCACCTTTCTTTAAGTTAACTCTACCCACCCATATATCCAAAAATTCCAAAAAATTGTAATTTCTCAGGTATGGAATTCGAACTTTCCGGTATAGTCAGAGCTATTGGAAAGAATCATTCTATAACGCATTTATCGCTCAGTCGACTGACGGGGAAGCGGTCTTATGCGCCGCCTCTTATTCAAGTAAGCATATACAATTTCAAGAATATTTACTAAGATACTATAAATTTAAAAAATAACACTATATTGTTTTCCAGGCTTTAGTTGCTGTGTTACAAGAACCTGACACGGCTCTCACTTCATTGGATCTCAGCGATTGTAAACTCAAGGTAAATAGCTGTATCATTTTTAGAAGAATTTCAATAAAATGTTACTTATTTATAAGATTCGCCAATCTAATGTCCGTTACTATTGGATAAGTGAACGCACAGCGCTAAATGCGGCCCTCTGATTGGTTAATTTTGTGCTGCTCTCTTCACTTTTTATATTATTTTCGGCTTTATGCGTTCGCGCGCACTATGCAACTAATAGGGTTGATTGTGAATACGGGTGTTAGAGTGTGGACATCTTATTATTATAACTTCTTATTTCCTAATACCTCCAACTGGAAATATTATACACGTAAAGTGATTAGGACATCTTCTTTCTCGCGTATTAGTGTCAATGATGTTTGGGACCTTAGTCCCAAACATAATTGATCTTAGTCATTTATACCTTAGTATAAATGTCTTTATTCGAACTTGAATATTGTTTCAGGGTGATCTATTCGGGCTACTGAACGCACTAGGAGGAGCGCGACGTCTCCGTTCGCTAGACGTGGGCGGTAACCTGGCGGGCGACGCGGGCGCACGGCTTCTCGCTAAAGCCTTACAATGCAACTGCACATTGCAGACTCTATACATTGATCGGAACGCGTTTAGTTTGCAAGGTGAGTTAGTTTATTATTGTCATGGCCCCACTCTCCGCATAGGTACTTATATCCCTATATATTTAAATGAATAATTCTTGTTTATGTGTAATCAGGATTTTGGACACGGCTCCAACGATTTTGTTGGCTTTAGACGTATGCACGAGTTCTTTCCTCTGGATACGGTCGATTTAGCTATAATTGCTGGAAAAGCTTACTCCATGTAATACATATCCCATTCACTAGAGCGCCTTTCTTAAGTGCAATCATCATCTTCCTGCCCTTATCCCAATTTATTTGGGGTCGGCGCAGTATGTCTTTTTCTTCCATTCACTCCTATTAGTCGTCATCTCATCGTTTACATTCATCTCTCTCATGTCTTGTCTCACGCAGTCCATCCATCTTTTATTCGGTCGTCCTCTTCCTCTCCATCGCTCTACATTTATACTCATCCCTCTTCTAGTCACATGCGTCTTCTCTCTTCTCATCACATGTCTATACCAACTGAAGCCAATGTGAAGGCCATTATACCTAGATGCAAGATGCCACTTTTACATAAATCAGAATATGCGATGGCAGCAAATGTTACAATGCGTTACCGACCAGCTAAATCAAAAGATATTGAGAATATTATAAAATCTTTAGCTAATCATAAGGCCCCCGGGTTAGACGGCATCCGATCAATAGACATAAAAAGGTTATCTAAAAAAGTTAGTAATGCCATTGCCAGGTTGGTAAATCGGTGTATTGTAACTTGTAGTTATCCGGCTTCTCTAAAAACGGGAGTAGTTCGGCCTATACATAAAAAGGGGAGCCGTGAGGATTATGGTAACTATAGACCGATAACAATGTTGCCTATAATAGACAAGATTGCCGAAAAATATGTGAGCCGAGAAATTTATGAATTTTATAAAAAGAATAATATAATATCGGACAAACAATATGGGTTTCAGCCACACAAGAACACGACGCAACTACTAACGGTTTTTACAGACAGTGTCTATAACCACTTAGATAAGAAAAGACACGTACTGGTTGTATTTATTGACTATAGTCGAGCTTTTGATACGCTAAGACATGAGACGCTATTGGATAAGTTACAAGACAGCGGGATTGCAGGGAATCTGTTAAGCTGGTGCAGGAGCTACCTAGATCGTCGACAATTTGTAGTGAGAGTTGGTGAGACGGAAAGTGATAAAATAACTGTGACGGAAGGCACGGCCCAAGGCTCGGTTCTTGGCCCACTCCACTATATTACCTACGTCAATGATCTAGATAAAGTCATCAAAAACTGTGAGATATACCAGTACGCAGACGACACTTGCCTGCTGGCCGCAGGAAAGGACGTAGACGAAGCTCTCACAAAACTTCAAGAAGACTTTGACACTCTTGTAAAATGGTCACATGACGCAGGGTTGGTTCTGAACGCAAATAAGACGAAGCTAATGTACATAAGCTCCAGCCAGAATAGAAGTCAAGCTGAACCATTGCTGGTGGCTCACGAACATGAGTGTCTCCATAAAAATAACGACAAAGACAAACACGACTCTTCATGTGACTGTAGGGCTATAGAAGTAGTTAGTAAGCAAACATATCTTGGTCTTGTGATTGATAATAGGATTAACTGGAAAGAGCACGTAAATCATGTTTGTGACAAACTGAGAGCAATTCTTGCGAAGTTTTCTATTATAAAATGGAAGATACCTTACGCGGTAAGACTACAACTCTATAAATCCCTTGCAGAGTCAATTATAAGCTACGGGTTGTCAAGTTACGGGAGAACTTTCAAAAGCCACCTTGACAGTATTTACTTATTACAACTTCGCATATTGAAAAAAATTGTCCCATCTAATATAAAAAGAAAATTTGAAACAGACTATCATAAATTATTTGAGTTTTGCAAGATAATTCCAATTCACGATAAAATTAAATTAACTTTATTAAACGAAGAATTTTTGAAAAATATAATGAAATTAAAAAAACGGAACCCAGGTAACATGACAACCCGAAACGCTACTAAGACTAGATTATCACTGCCGAGGTTCACAAACCTTTACGGTAAAAGAACCTTAAACTATGTCATACCGTCTCTAATTAATGACCTTCCGACGTCTCTTCGAAATGATATTACTTCAAAAAATATTAAATCTAAATTAAAACAACATTTTCTCAGTTAAATAGGACCATAATTTAAATATTGTCAATTGAATATACATGAAAAATATTTAAAAAAAACCCTCACCGTTTTTGTCTAAGAACATCATACTGTATGTGAACTGACGGACTGGTTGGTCGGTATAGGTACTCGTAAAGCGGAGTAGTTTTGCATGTGTGACTGCGTAACCTCTTATCAGCTGATGCACCTATCGTGCGCTTTGGCATTCCTTTCGCCCTACCTACCTAACTATTTGTTAATTATTATAGCTTTGTTTTTGTTTATGGTTTATTTAATTTTATTTTTCTTTGCTATGTACTTATATTATATCTTAACTTTTATTATAAGTAGGTACAATCTATCTGTTACAATGTCGGTATTTAATGAAATTTATATTATTTTTCTTGTATTTTTTCTTTCTTATAGTTTTAGATTAATATATTTTTTATTTATCTTAAGTCGATGGCACTGACGTCCGGTAAAACTCAAATGAGTTTATGTGGCGTCTTTATTATTTAATTTTTTGTATTTTGTTTTTTGTATATTAAAATAAAAAAAAAAATAAAAAAATACTCAAACGGTTCCCTTTTACTTTTTCAGTAATCGGTGCTACTTTCAGGCTTCCTCTAATATACTCATTCCTTATTTTATCCATCCTCGTTACTCCACACATCCATCTCAACATTCTCATCTCCGCTGCATGCAATCTTCTCTCATCCTTCTTAAGTCTTTCTTAAGTGCAATATTATACGTAAATAGTACCTTCCATCTGCCATACACTCGAATATTCTTTACCACACTATCACTATACTTTACACCCACTGTGTCTGCCTGAAGTGTATTTACCTGTTTGTTTTGTTTCTAGGTTTAACGGATATAGCGACAGCGCTGCGTCGTTCAGTGTCGGTGCGTCGCGTAGAGTTCCCGGGGTGTGACGCGGCGGCCGGGGGACGCGGTGCCAGCGAGCGGGTCGCGCAGCTCTGGAGGGATTTACATGAACGGTGAGAACAATTCACTTCGCCTCTCATCCGGGAATCCTTCCCCACAAAGCCCTGGACTACTATAACAATGAATACGAGGAACCAGTTCCATACAAGTAAATTAAAAGCCTCGTACGGAACCAGTTCCGAAACTTCGGTTCTATAGACGGCCGAAGCGGAACACCTTACTTAAGTGGAAAGAGATGGGGGAGGCCTTTGCCCAGCAGATTAACAATCCAGGCTAATTAAAAAGAAAAATAATTGGTTAGACATTTCAGAGTGATCTGTAGTATGAAAAACTTTTTGATACTAAGTTGAAAACTGTTGAAAATGACTAGACATGAAACAGCTGTATCTAATGAACCATGATAGCTAGTTACTTTAGTTTTTGCGAATAAATTTAAATTTTCAATTTCACTTTGGTTGACATGTAATAACTTTTCTTGTGTATAGGTTATGTGAGAATACGGCGCCCGCCCAGTCGCACACCCTCCGCGCCCTCGCCCTAGAGCGAGCGTGGGCGGGCGGCGAGGGTGCTGCGGCTCTGGCCGCGCAGGCCGCTGCAGCGCTCCCTCCGCCGCCGTTACCTGCCGCTTTAGAACGAGCCGCGGCCGCTGCACATCATTTGTTACACCAGTATCTACAGGTATAACTACTACGCTAGTTGAAGTTATCCTACTAATATTATAAATGTGAAAGTTTGTGTGTGTGTATGTATGTTTGTTACTCCTTCACACAAAAACTACTGGACCGATTGCGATGAAACACGGTATCTAGATAGTTGGAGACCTGGATTAACACATAGGCTACTTTTTATCCCGATATTCCCACGGGATCGGGACTTACGCGGGTGAAACCGCGGGGCGCAGCTAGTACTTCTATAAACGTGTTATGAAAAAAGATGAGAGTGAAATTTTCGCATCACTGTAACACAAAAGTAACAAGTTGAAGATTTATTTATTTTATTTTTAAAATTTTAACTGAACATTATTGACTGTGTTGACTATCCTTTTCCAGTCCTTTTATTATTTTATTGTAATTATTTGCATGCAATTAAAAACAATTTTTAATGATGCCAAAGTAGTCTCACGCACCTATTTTTAAACGAATTTAGTTTAAATTAAAGTGAGCTAGTCGCGCAGGGTATGTGCTGTCTAGACAGCGAATGTGCTACTAATATTTTTACTGTTTTTTTTGTCAACTGAGAAAAATGATTGATGCCATGTTAACAGAGATGCAGTGAAGTGTTTGCGGCAATGGGCGGTAGTACAACGGCGGGTGAGTTGGTGACAATGCAAGCAGTGAGAGACGCAATGGCACCTTGCGGGAATACTCTACAAGATTTGCTCAAGTAAGTACTGTCTATATAATTGTCCGGATAGAACCATCCCAGTATTTAATACAACCCTTTTCAGTGTTACTTAGTAGTGTTTTTCTAATATTTCAGTCAAGCTGTGGAAAATCTGGCTTTATTAGCGTGCGAGAATATAGATAACATCGACAGCGAACCGATGCCGAGTATTGATGGTGACATACCGGATTTATTGACGCCCATGTCACATTCTGGGGTAAGTGATCTAAACTCGTATTACAATTTTGACGACCCAGTTGGCACAATGGTCACCATGCCGGACTGCCAAACACAGGGTCGCGGGTTCGATTCCCGCCTCAGACATGTATTTATGCTTAGATATTTGTCTGTGGTCTGGTTGTTTCTATGTATTATAATTATATATTTACAAAAGAAAAGTATTTAAGTAGTATATTCGTTGTCTAGCACCCAAAACACAAGTCTAGTTACTTAGCTTGGGGCTAGATGGCGATGTGTGGAATGTGCTGCAATATTTATTTATTTATTTATTTATTATTATTTAATTAAAATTAATATTTACCCGAATGCAAGGAAAGAGTTTTGTATGTATGTTTTTTTAATATCGTACGACACGTGTCTAAAATGGCGAAAACTTGCTGGAACTAATAAATCTCCAAAACGGTAGTTAGTAACATGTATGTTTGCACAACCAATTAAACCAATGCCAATGTTTTCATGCTGCACAGAAATTGGAATATCTTAATTTGGTAAGCATTTGTTTTATTGATCCCTGAAAAGCTGTCATTTAATGTTTTCACCCGACTACGGCAAATCCCAAAGAAGGGGTGGTTTTTTTAGCCAATATGCATTTTAATATAAATAATTGTGTCAGGCGACACCGCTTGGTTGCCGACGCCGCGAGCGCGGCTGCCGACGCGTGCGTCCCAAGTCGGTCGCGGAGCAACAATGCAGTAGCAACGAGATGTTGTCACTGCCGCCGCTACACGCCGAGGCGGCTGACGCGCTCGCTGAACTACCCGCACACACGCTCAGACATCTCGTCAAAGGTACACTTACTCACACCAGTGGAGGGACTCACGGAAGTCGTTTTCATTGATTTCGTGATGAATTAAAATTTATCCACTGGAAACTGGCTGTGTCAAAACTTAAACCCCATTTTTTTTCCTTTACAATGTCTTCTTCTATACTGATGTTTTTGTTTTTAATTTTTCAGGTCGACCTAGAAGAACTAAAACGAGGGCGCCCACAAGACCTATAACGGATCAAACTCAAGAAATGGATGAAGGTAAGATCACTTTCAAATACAAATTATGTGTGAGGTGCAACTGACAGCCAATAGCTTCCCTTCTTCTTACCTCTCGCGCAAAACACCAGTAAATTACTCTGACTAACGAGCACTTAGCCACCGCTCTGCCACGTTAAATCGTCCTTTGTTCGCAGGTTTGGAAGAGTTCTGGCGTACATGCCGCACGCCGCCCGGCAGCGAGGAAGCTTCGCTGTCGACGCGGACTCCACTCACCTCGCGTTCCTTACACTCGCTCTCGTCCCTCGCCTCGCCTTCACCCTCGCCGCATCGACACTCTCCTACGTTGCTTCGAGATGATACCATGTAAGTACCTATGACGCAACTAGGCAAGCTACACTCGCCTAGCTTAGAAATGTAACTGGGAAATCGAGTTGATTAGACGTTCTACCGCGCTAGGTTTAACTCTAGGTGAAAACTTAGTGCCTAAATCAGTATACTTCTTAAAACCTAATGAAGTCCTCAATGCATGTTGCAATGCAAGAACCAGATATACCAAACTAATCGGCTCCAACTGCTAACTTCTTAACAGTCCGACAAGTACACGACCATCCCAAGGAGTCAAACTCGTATTATTTCGACTGACTAGTCCCAAATATTGTAAACAAATTAATAAAGTTATGTGATTTTTATTTATTTCAGGTACAGTGTCACATCTGGAGAAAGCACGCCTGTATTATTAGAATGTGGTAAGCGGCATTTAAAACAAGTCACACCTTGCTGTTGTTATCAAATTTAAGAAGATGGTACTTATAAGTTTATTTCAACTATGGATATTTCAGAAGTGTCACGTTGCAAATCATCCGATAACGTCGGTACTAAGGCACCGAATACACCGCCCCCTTCGCGGTCTTCTGACAACGTTAACACTATGGGTACGTACAATACTTCTATATCAATGTATTACAAACTAAATAATTTAGAAACGGTGTGTTGTGTACAAGCACTAGCTTTAACAGCACAACAATGTGAAAGTGGCTTATATGTAGAGCCTTAATGTGGATTCGCTTATGTGGGAATCGTCCGCTTTCGGAGCTTATTATCAGTCTCGGAATAATGAGATCATTTAATATTAATACCTTACCAAAATTACTGGTGGTACTTCCCTTAATAATCCATATCCATTATTCATATAACTTACATTGCCCATAAATTGTGCATAATATTGAAACGCACTGAATAATCTTGTTCACTAGCTATCTGCATGGCGATAATGGTGCTAGAAGTTTGATACTCTGCACAATTTCAAAAACTAGGAGGCCAAAAAATAGACAAAGCGACCATTACAAACATCATTTGTTTCGCTGGATATTTCTTTTATCTTAAAAATAATAATATAAACCGTTGTATATGATATTACCAATAAGTATCGATATATGCGTGCGTTGCGTGTGAGGCGTGTGTGTAGTATAGCCTAGTGTATGTACTACGTGTAACGGTGTAGGGAACGGATGCGCGCGCGCCGCCGGCAAGGCGCGGCCGTGGTCCGTGGCCGGCGTCAACGCGGACAATACTGCGCGCGCGGCGGCATCTTGCACTACAGGTGAGATACGCTACGTAATCGGCATGCGATCAACGATCACTTACACAGAAAAAAAGTTTCCTGAAGCAAGAAATAATCCTCTCCCTATAGTCGCTAGAAAATAAATCTTCGTTTTAGTAAAAAAAACATTTACGTGATAAGCAGTATTCTTAATTTAAACTTTAATAACTTAGTTAAAAACACTGACAATAATCTGGACTTGTTCAATACTAGTGTTGCGATTGCGAGACGGCGTTTAGCTAATCACTTTTTTGCTGGTGAATGACGATAGTATGCTAAGTTCAATTTTCAATGGTAACTTCAATAATTATTTGTTTGTTGTTTCTTTATGTTTATAGAGTGCTAGTTCGTAGATACGCTCACGTCTAAATATACGAGTTACATCATTGTTTTAACCGCGAGATCCTGTAATTGGCTTTCTGTTGTTACACTATGTTTTATAAGTATGTAATAGCTGTTTGATCTCCGAATAAATAAATAAAAATTTAAAATAAATATTTTTAGTACTTTATGCTTAAAGTTATAAATTATATCCTCGGACCAAGTTTCATCAAAATCGGTTAAAATGCTGCTTATTATTTTTAAGAACATTTTCTAAAAACAAGAAATTAGGCTCTAGTGGGAGAGGATTATTTCTTGCTTCCAGAAACCTTTTATCTGTTTACGGTTCTTCTCATGAATCGTGATATGCACGTAGACCGTTCGGTGCGCAATTATACCAATGAAAGTCTTCTCACGACTCTTGATAACAATGAACTTGAGAGGGACTTGAAAAGGAACAGAAATTGAATCGATCGATTGTTCATATTTTTGTACAATTGATCGATTAGGTAAATTAAACTTGAGTATAAACAATTACATGTATTTTTGTATTTAATTTTCGATTCAAACGGTTGCAAAAAAAGTAGGTTCAAGAAAAAAAGAACTTCGAATGCAATGAGTAACATAAAACATAATGTTTTTTATCTACAAATTTCTGTAACTGACTGTTTCTGTTCTGTTCCCTTTTGATACGCCCAATCAAGCTGTTATTTGAATGCGAATGTCACTGATTATTTTAAAAGCTCGTAAATTTCTTTTCCCAAACGACTTTTTTCTTCTTCTTTTTGACTTCTCTTTAGCGGTTCAGGGTCATTTTCTTCTTTTAACAAAACTGAACGAAAATTAGAAATTAAAAGAAAGATGTACAAAGTATTTCAACTACTATAAACTAAAGAAGCCTTTCTTTGTTTCACATATTTGATTTTAATTTTACTGGTACCGTCTTTTTAATAAAAGTTTAAGTTTTTTTATATTATTAGTACAATGTGAAATCGTATAGCCCATTATTTATTGAATAATAATCAATATTCATAATGCATCGTCATTTTACATATCACCATATTTAACGAGCATGCATTCAAAAGTTTATAATTTAATAATAATATCACTATTTCATTACTAGAGTATACTATATAGTATAATAGATGTAGATTGAAAGATATATCAACCATCAAGGTGTTTCATGTAATCATCTTAGTTCGATTTCACTAGAAATAATGAAAGGAAATGTGTCTTAATAACTAATCTGATTCAGCTGCATTATGGAAATGTATTTCAATAACTAATACCTGATTCAGCTGCATTATGGCAATGTATTTTAATAACTAATACCTGATTCAGCTGCATTATGAAAATGTATTTCAATAACTAATACCTGATTCAGCTGCATTATGGAAATGTGTTTCAATAACTAATTCAGCTGCATTAGTTAAATCTATGTAATTCATTCGGTATAACCGATTTGGTGGTGGTCTACAGAAGGTGTGGAGGCGTGCGTCGGCGGCAGCATCGTAGGCATCACGCCGGGCGCAGCACTAACCAGTAACCAACTTTCTGACGCTATACTATACTGAGTAACTTTACTCTCGAGCAATGTTGCCGGCGCTGTATAGGTAAAGCTTTCGCTGCTTTATGTGTTCAACTACATTACTATAAATTAGAGCACAAAGTTTGATCCAATATAGACTAGTACTACACTGGCTAATTACAATACTGAAACAATTTGGCCAGCCTAAAGTTACAGCGTGGCAAATATTGCGATAAAAAAGCACCTTTCCAAAACCTTACCTTTAACTTTTGACAGGCCAACTTATGATGCGCCCATTGCCTACCAAATAATGGATAATCAAAAAATAAATTAATAATTTGATTTTTAAATAGACTTCGTGCTCTCATTTATTTCTTTAAGATTTTGCACGTGTATTAACCTTTTTCTACAATATCTTCCTAACTAATCCTGATGATTTATAAAGTGTGAGTGTTGAATATTAGTACCTTTATGAATTGTAAACTTTGACTTGTTACAATGACGTCGTTACCTATATCATTTTTAAAGGATTTTTTCTTCTACAATTTGAAATTATTTAGTATTGCAGAGGTAAACCTATTGAATTTTACTGTATTTATGAAAGAACAATTAATTCTTATATAGCTTGTTTTTGTGTAGAGGTAGATAGATCATAGTATACTGCTGTGGAGGATACGACAGTAAAGGCATGTCGTGTAGAAAGAAATATAGTAAAATGTTTCATATTTATTGCCAGAAAATATTGCAAAATTAAAATGGAGACATTATACAATTTTTCTAAATGTTTACTTAGTTAGAGCATGCAATAATTAAGTATAGTTTTATTTTAATACATAGTATGCATGCGATATTATTTTAACTGATAACAATGCAAAATTAAAACGTTCAATAATACATTTTCAGGCTCAATGTTGCGAGATCATCCTTTAACTCCAGGTATTACAAACTAACATTATAAAATTAATTGACTTTAGTTGCTAATGTGCCGACATGGTCCCTACTGTTTACTCGATTGCTAAAATATATTTTGTTTATTTCCAGAAGGCGGTGAAACCTAAGCGAAGCGCATGTTCGGCTCCTGTGAAACCACAAGCAAGCAGGGTTATAGAGTGCACAACTTACTGACATAGCAGGAGGAACGTTCACTTGTCTCGCGGCTGCTTCTTCCTCTCTATTCACTAAACATTAGTTGGAAACTTATTGTAAGCTTGTTTACAGTCTACATCAAATGTATAACATTATTTTATCTCAGTTTAGTAAGAGATAATTAGGCAAGTTCGCGATATGGCACGATAAATCGCTAGTGTAGTTTAGATTTTATAGCCCCGAGACAAGTAAACGTCTCGTTCCAGAGATGATGCTCACGATTGTGCCACGTTTACACGCATTACTTACCGACTAGCATTCTTAACATATTTCAAACTCCTTTCATTTCCGATCGAATGAATTGTATTTAAGAATTTAAAGTTATGAATCTGTAAGCAGTCATAATAAATACCGAGTAAGCTATTTAGAGATAAATTTATATTTATTTTGTATTTACTGTGATTGAGTTAGTATTTACCTTCCTATGTTATCGATATAGTCATTAATTATTTTATTTAACCACACATGTATTTTACCCTATTGTAGGGTTTTGTATTCAGGCCTAATACATACTTTGGCTAAAAATGTATTGTTGCCATAGCACTTGCCACAGAGCAATTTTTTGAATGAATTTAGTTAATTATCTATCAGTTAAATGCATTTCTAATGCTATAATAAAATACTTGAAGAGTTCAATTTTAAATCTCGAAGTAGGATTTGCTTAATTCGAATTAAATGAAATAGACGCATTCGATCTTATGAGGTCCAGAAATGTAATGTAAAGAATGGAATGTTCTGCAGAATCATGATAAATATAATGAAAGAGAGCAATATTTGCCAGCCGATTGGTTACGTATACTTACCTAGTCATATTTTTAAAGGCCTATGTTTATTACGCACAAATTATATTGCTGTATTTAACTGCCATGACAGATATCTTCCAATTTTACATTCCATGAATTTTACGTAGTTTTTTGGTAATAAAGTGTGATTTAAACTGAAGTTCAAAACATAACGTGGATTTTAGAATTACTCATACAGTGTGATGTAAGGTTCAATTTTAAAAATAATTCGATAATTTTAGAAAACGCCCTATGAAATAAGTGTTCACTAGATTAAAAATATTTATGAAAATATTACATTCTTTTGTCTTTCATTAAGGCTGTCTTTTACTGGATTTCATGTATTTGAATGAAATAACAAATTGACGTAGATGTATATTGCAAAATTATTTCATAGTATTTTTATATTCATTCCAATTTATTTGGTTTTTAGCTCTTTTGTACCAGACTGATTTTATGGTACTTTTATTTTATGGTGCAATGTATGTCTTAGAGCGTTGTGATAATCTGTTTTAATTACGTACAGTAATAAATCTAAAAATGTATTATATTGTTTCATTTATTTACGTAACTAAACCTTACTTTAAAATTCATAGAAAATAACTTGGTCTGTAAAAGTATTAGGCAATCAGAAGTAGAAGGTACAAATCACACTTTTACGTCATCTCTCATTATTCATTTTTTCTCCTCAAAAAGTATGTGATGGCCATGAAGGAATTGAAAATAAAAGTTTTGCCTGCCCTTTTGGGAGTAGGTAAACATGAAAATAATCTAAAATTCTTAAAAACATGTTTAAAATTATTTACTTTTTCTGTTTTTAGTAGGTATTTGTTGTTATATCGGCAACAGATATACATCACCTGTGAAAATTTCAACTTTCTAGCTATCATGGTTCATGAGATATAGCCTGGTGACAGACGGACGGACGGACAGCGAAGTCTTAGTAATAGGGTCCCGTTTTACCCTTTAGGTATGGATGGAACCCTAATAAAACTGGAAAAATAATTCAATTAACTCTAGCATGATTTCACATTAGATATCTGACAGTTACCCTCTACTGAGTTCTGATTGCCTGGTACTTACAGACCAAATTACAATCAAACAATTGACACGGTAACGGAAAGAGAGCAGTTGAAGAAAGAGAGAGATAGCGTTAAAAATGTAATTTTACCTTCTACCGACTTCTGATTGCCTAGTACTTACAGACCAATTACTATTAACTAGACGACCTCTGTGGCGCGTCGGGGAAACACCCGACTGCGACGCAGAAGGTTGCGGGTTCGATTCCCGCCGGGAACAAGTATTTATGCTGACCATAAATTCTTGTTTCTGGTTCTGGGTGTTTCCTATATGTATAATATGTATATATTTACAAAAAAAAAAAAAGTATATAAGTAGTTTATCCGTTATCTGGCACCCATAACACAAGCATTAAGTTGCTTAGCTTGGGGCTGGATGGCGATGTGTAATATGTCCTGAAATATTTATTTATTTATTAAACAATTTACAAGATAAAGGAAAGAGAAAAATTGAAGAGAGAGATAACGTTATAAGTGTGATTTATACCTTCTACTGACTTCTGATTGCCTAGTACTTTTTACAGATTATATAGAGCAAATGGTTGACTAAGCTGGTACTATATGCACGGAGATGTTAACACTACTGGCGAGTAGTTTATAAAGAAAAAAGTTCCCTACGACACTACCGGTAATGTCGACTGGTAGTTCGGTCGGTGGGTAATGAATGGAAAAGAAAATCTAAACATGAGTATATACACGGTGTACCACAAAATACGTACAAGGGGGTTAAATCGATAGGTACTGATGTCCCCCACCCCCCTTGTTACACCGTGTATAGGTAGATAGGTAGACTTGATACTGGAGATGATGGAAACCACTATATTTGTCACAATTTTATATTTCCAGAACAATAAAAAATATATTTACAACCTTATACTACGCATTAGGAGGAAAAAGTGAAAAATATTATTATAATTTCCTAGTCATAACTTAATTTATCATCCTTATTTCTAACCTATGATAATTTTACATAGCTTTATGAATCATTCCAGTTATAAATAATGCTGCAATCAAACAAAACCAAAGTTACTTATTGCTTTTGTGCTATGTATACATATTGTTCTTATGTTAATGTATGCATAGTTAGGTTATTGTATCAGTTGATGATTGGATTACTGATTGATCGATTTAACAATCATTACTATTTTTACCCGACTGAGCGACGCGACGCAAAGAAGTGGTAACGTGTTTATCAGTCTATGTATGTTAGTTTTTATGTAGATTTATTGAAATAAATCTCACTAATTAAATGCAAATGTTTAGGTGGTTGTGTATGTTTGTTTGTTAAGGTGAAAGGGTACCGACGACGACGCTCTCTCCATACAAACGTAGTCGACTGTTTCCTCCCTGGATAATAACACTAGCACTTTTATTTTTGTGCCATAAAACCTATAAGTGCCATGACTATGCCGCTATGTTTTGGTTTTTTTAATTTTCTAATTAACATAGAAATTAAGATTTAAAAAACAAAAAAAACATAGGGGCATGGTCATGGCAGTTATAAGTTTTAAGCAACAAACATATTTGCTCTAGTGTCATTATCCAGGGAAAAAACATTCGACTACGTTTGTATGGAGAGAGCCCCCGGTACCCTTTCCTCTTATATGCAAATGTTTATGTGGTTGTGTATGTTTGTTTGTTAACTCTTCGCGCTATAACTACTGAACGTTTGGACTTCGCGGGTAATACCGCGGGGCGCGACTAGTATTACTATATACAAAATTAATCAGTCGTCGTTTAATTTTACGTAGCATGTAGAAAAATAAAATTTATACAAAACCACCACTTTCTTCCGAACTTATCCGCGATAAAATGACAAGATGTGCGTTATTTCACATTTAAATGCTTCAAGTAACATATTACTAGTTATAAGATTACAATAAAGAAATTGAAATCAAACCTTGTGGAAAAATGTACAAGCAATAAGTTGATAAAGATCCAACTTTGGGTAGAAATTGTTCATATTCTAGCTAATTTCCTAACACAAGTTACGTTAATAATTGTATGTGAAATGTTTTTTGTTAAACTGTACGTTTTTCAATTACAAATGATCACAAAAATGCTAACTTTATATCATAAACACCTTAAACAAAGACGTACCTAACGACCGCGCTCAGACGTTCCTAACTAAAAGTTACGAACGTCTAATATAAGACGTTGAATGCCACTGAAAATGTAAGACAAAGCATTCCATAACTAAAATTTCACTTAAGAATAGCAGGAACACTTTGTGCAGCCGTTAGGTTAAAAATGAGTCATTTACTCCTATAAATAAATTTCATTCATTAAAATGCGCGTTAATTGTAAATTCTAAAACTAGAACTTCATCTCGAGACTTGGTACTTATAAAATACTGTAAAGTAACGATTATTAACTACGAGTACATAAAATGGTAGAGAATCATGACTTTGTCTTTTTGGTGGTGTGGGCATAATAAGTAATGTCCTGCTTTGATGAAAGAACCGTAGATAACTGCAACCCTGTCATATTCACCCAACTGCCTAGAGCAGAACAATGGTTATAGCAACAAGATAGCAATATGGAAAAGAAGAAATAACATCGTCGTTTTTCTATCAGCATTATGTACTCTAATGATTAATATTTCTTTACATGTGATTGTATTTTTAACAGTGTCTTTTCACTACGAGTATCACGCGACCACACTCGGCATACAATAGGCACGTTTTAACTAGGCCGAAACGTCGAGTTGCAGCGACTGTCATGTAGTGAGAGAAACCCCACACGCATTGGCCCCTTCGCTGCAACTTCGGGCGGCCAACTTAAATCGCCAGCATTGTAAATTAGGCGTGGTCCGAGTTATCGCGTGGTTTGTTTGTTGGAGCGCCTGTTGGTATACTAGCGCACGCATCAGGGATTCGTCGGCATCTCTTTCTTTGGTTCCTCAACACTGCTCAGGTTCTTTGCGTCTTCTTTCGTGTCTTCGGCTAAAATTAATAATTCTGGATTTTACTAAAACGAACTACTAGAAGTTACTAACGGTAGAAGTACTTTTACTAGAAGTTTTTTTTAGAACTAATTACAACTAACTGTCGGTGTTATTTAGATATTTAATAAAGGAAGGGATGTGTCTTTATAATCTGTGTATAGCGAAGTTGGCTTTATGTATAACTAGCTGTTGCCCGCGACTTCGTAGGAGTGGTAGTTTTGTTTTAACCTTCCTCTTGAATCACTCTTTAAAAAAAGCCACATAAAATCCGTTGCGTAGTTTTAAAATCTCAGCATATATAGGCACAGACAGACAGTGGGGAGCGACTTTGTTTTATACTTAGTGAAATAGCGCGGGCAGTAATGTTCATGCTCATCTTTTGCCGTTGTGCAACGCCTTGCACCCTGAGCCGCCATTTTATTCACTCAAACTACATAATTGACTGTATTAATAAATCCTTACGTTTGATTTCATCCTTGATCTGTGAGTTGTCCTTGTCTAGCCTCGGCCGCTTGCGCGGTTGAGGGTTGCGGTAAGAGCGGTTGTCGCGGCGTCCACCCTCACCCTCGTCCTCGGAGTCTGATAGCTCTCCGTCGCCAGTTATACGCTTATCCTGAGGGTAACAACGATAGTTAGATAACTGCATCACGGTAACTAAATCAAATACGTAATAAGGTGTAGAAGCAGCCCTAATAGCATCAAAGTGTTAAGATTTTTTGTAATCATCACTAGCTGTTTTATTTATCCTCAAAAATCTTTTCCATGTCCATTGCCCACACAAATATGTAAGCCATAGAGGAAGGAAGTTCGTACGTGGAAGAAATTGTTTTTTTTTTGTCTTTGAAACAACCAAAGTTCTTTAGAAGCAGCAATTCAGTCTGTGCATTATCTGTCAGACATTTAAAAAACATTTTTACACAAAAATAATGTGACTGGTTACAAAAGTATGTAATTAGTATTTTACCTTTTCACTTTGTGGGAGTCTTTCATCTTTATCAATTTTGTCTTCATCTTCTGATTCATCATTGACCGCATCTTCGGGGATTGCTTGAACCTGTACATTATTTATATGTTAAATTTGTATATCCCACAAAAATATCCCTAGAAATGTGGAAATGCGTACTATAAAGGAGGAAGTAATCAAATACACAAAGAGAGTGAAATATCCAGGGATAAGCTAATGGGATGATACCCACTACCGTCCACAATCAGGGAACAGATCTGATTATGACTAGAGGAGCTAATGGCAGATTTAAAAAGGAGGAAATGTTTTATGTTAAATTACCTGTACACCAGGTGCATGTGGCAGCATCCTCAGATTTTCAAACAGTCTGTTCTTTATCTTCTCGAGATATTCGGGCGTGTTCTGATTGGACATGTTGCTTGGTGATATGTGAAGTTTGAAGTCGGGACCAAAGTATTCAAAGTAATCATTGTAAGGCAGCTCGTTTGCTATTTCAACGCCAAGTGCGACAGATGTTTCGTAGGTCCAGCACCGTGATACGTTGCGGATTGTATATCTATAGTGCAAAGAAAAGTTGTAAATAAATAAGAAATTGCTTTGCATCAGGCTTTGTAAAACTAAATTATGGAATGATATTCTCCGAGTCTAGAACTGTAAAATTTTGCACATGCAACATACAGTGTAACTTTAAACAATGGTGTAACTACTTAGTTAGGTAGGCACAAAAGGATATTGTTAAGTTCAGATGGGATTGACAATCAATCACCGTGTGTTAGTCTCGAAAATAGCTTAACCAATTTGATGTTTTTTTTAAGTGAGTTCAGGGATGGCTTAAAATTGACAATTCACTTGTTAATAATAAAAGTAACATACCCTCCGCCTCCAACAAGCAGGAAAGGTAGGCCGAATCTCTTAACAAGTTCGACGCAGCGTCCGTGGCCGCGTACTGTCAAGTTGAAGCAGCCCAGTCTGTCACCTGAATAAGTTAGATGATCTAAGTAAATAGTGCAGGAGGGGTAAATACATATAAGTCTGTGAAGTTAAGATTTGTTTGAAGTATTTCTTTAAATAATTGCATTTTTTATCCAATTAGTTGAATTTATTAGAACAGGTAAGTACAGAGTTTCATAATTGTACCTAAGAATTTATTGATTACAAACAGATTTGTTAATTTATTTTAAATTACTGTCTAATGCAATTGTGTAATGGATTATTAAGTTAAGTACTGTCAGCAGACGGTTTTTAAAACAAAGAAACACAGTTGCGTGGCGTGGCAACTGTGTTTCAATTTTTCGTCTTTGTCACATAAATGAAGGCTTTGACTAACCAATAAGTAACGTTTCATAGCAGTAGTACTTGTATATGGGCTGTTTTCCGCAATTAGACTCTTTTTAATTGGGTACTTTTTAGCGTGAGGAGTAGGCTTGCCCAGCACTTATTGCCTTCTCAGCTTAGTCGACCATGTCCATAGGAGAGAACTTGTCAATACTTCTGGAGCCAACTAAGCCGCGGGTTTTATCACGATGTTTTCCTTCACCGTAAGAGCAATGTCAATTAGCGCACATAAATTTTTCTTAAGAAAATCCATTGGTGCACGGCCGGCCGGGATTCGAACCCACGACCTTCAGAATGAAAATCGAGATATCTAGCACTAAGCCAACACCGCTTAGCAGTAGTAAAATACTAGATCAGTATTCTTTAACTAAATTCTAATAAGTCATCGAGTGCAATTATTATAATGTAGTAGATGGTTAGTTCTTACCAGTAAGAGAATCAGCACCGCACTGCAGTACGACTGCACTCGGTTGGAAGGTCTCCATGACCTTAGAGATGATGGGCACGAAGATAGACTCATACGATTCGTCGTCCATACCGTCGCGGAGTGGGATGTTCACCGCGTAGTATTTGCCTTTACCAGCGCCTATGTCTCTTAAATCACCTACATAGGAGTAATTAAATTACATTATGAATGGAATAATTGAAGCCAATTGATAGGGAAGATTACATTATTTAAGTCGTGCTCAAGAAACACTCAGGGCATATTCATCTTTTCAAATAAAAAGCATTCCAAGCGTTTGTTTCGGAACTATTATGCTACACAGTCGTAACAGATTTAATATAATACTGTTGTTTACTGTTTCTATGTTACCTTAGAAAACGATGAATTGGAGATTTGTTTTCAAATGAACCAGGGGCCTAACTTTTAAAATCTCTTTTTCATTTGAGAGTTAAGGTGAAAGGGTACCTGCGCTCTCTCCATACAAACGTAGTCGACTGTTTCCTCCCTGGATAATGACACTAGCACAAATATTTTTATGCCATAAAACCTATAACTGCCATGACTATGCCCCTATGTTTTGGTTTTTTTCATTTTCTAATTATCAAAGAAATTAAGATTAAAAAATTAAATAAAAATAACAAAAAATAGGGGCATGGTCATGGCAGTTATAAGTTAATTGCATCAAAAATATTTGCATTTGTGTCATTGTCAGGGTTCGAAAATATCCGATATTTATAATAAATATCAAAATATCGGATTTTTTTGATATATATCAAAAGTGTGATATTTACATGATGTTTATCATTTTGTATGACAGCCATATTGTTATTTTACTGTATTATTTATGTATACTGTGTGCATAGCTATGTTTTATAATAAATTATTTAAAAAAAAACAACATATAAAAGAAAAATCAACTCAAAAACATAAAATCTTCTTATAAATCAGAAAAATAAATAAATATTGCAGGACATTCCACACATCGCCATCTAGCCCCAAGCTAAGTAACTAGACTTGTGTTATGGGTGCTAGACAACGGATATACTACTTATATACTTTTCTTTTGTAAATATATACTTATAACACATAGAAACAACCAGACCACAGACGAATATCTAAGCATAAATACTTGTCTGTGGCGGGAATCGAACCCGCAACCCTGTGTTTGGCAGTCCGGCATGGTAACCATTGTGCCAAAATCAATTAAAATCATAAGCAACATCAGGTAAAATCAACTCAAAAAGATAAAATCTTATAAATTCCAATCATTCAATGGTTTCATTAATTTTCTGAATACCTACACTAATACTTAAAATACCTAAACTTTAAATGTTAATACCTAAACTTACTATTAGGGAGTATGTTTTAACTTTACTCCAACGGTATCTATATTTAGGATGGAGAACTACAGTAGAAAACTGCAAAACATGACTTATTTTCATCAAATTTTTAAACAATTTTTGTATTGATATAGGTATATCACAAAAAACCCTTTGATATATATCGGATATATATCATGATATATATCCATTGATATATATATCCTCGAACCCTGGTCATTGTCCAGAGAGAAAACAGTCGACTATGTTTGTAATAGTAACTATTACAAACGGTACCCTTTCCTCTTAAATAGTGGACTGACTGATTAACTGAAAGCTGATAGTATTTAAGAAACCAGCTGACTCCACAAACATTGTCCTAAAACACAACCTATACTGGGCCCAATTGTGAATTTAACTAAACTATCCATCCTTTTGCTCAAACAAAATTTCATCATTACTCGAGCAATTTTGAAGTGTTTCTAAAACAGCACATTGCCATTGATTTTTATATACAAGACAAAGCTAAAGATGTAAAATAGGTACAAAAAAGAAATATCAACTTACCAGTCCCAGGGAAATATTCTCCGTATTTATGGAAAGACACAGTCATAACTCTGTCGGTAGTATAGAAAGCCTCCTCGACTCCGTCTCCGTGATGGACGTCAATATCAATGTACAACACCCGTTGGTGGTATTTCAACAGTTCCAGTATACCGAGGACAATGTCGTTGACGTAGCAGAACCCTGACGCTTCAGACTTCTTAGCGTGGTGCAGACCACCTCCCCAGTTTATGCAGATCTCTGATGCCTAGGAACAATTTTTAGAATTATTATGTGAGATTTTTTGGGTGCTTCTTTTTGTACATTTAGTGAGCCACATGACTAAAATGTATGGCTCTCCTATTATTTGTTCAATTTCTTGTTGAACAATGGGTCCTATATATTTGCAATAGCTGCGCCCCGCGGTATCACCCGTGTAAGTCCCGATCCCATGGGAATATCAAAAAAGTAGCCTATAGCCTTGATAAATGGACTATCCAACACAAAATTTCCATTTGAACCAGAAGTTCCTGAGATTAGCGCGTTGAAACAAACAAACTCTTCAGCTTTATAATATAAGTATAGCTAGAGGACACATAGTCAAATAAAAAATATGGTCATGTAATGTTCTTAGTTGTCACGTTTCGAAGATATGAGTAAATAAAGTTTTGAAAACAAAACATCTGATTTCATAGGATGTCATGTTCCAGGATAAAACAAAGACCAACGGGGAGTAGACATGAAGACAAATAATTTTTCTCCATAAATCACATCTCGTCTCATCAAAAATCAAGATGGTGACTGATGACTATATTAATATAGGCATTGATATTAACAATATCCTTTGTCAGTTTAAAACTCCAAGTTACCTGTTTATTAAGCTTCACAGCTGCAGCTACTGAACCTCCAGCCGACAGCTGGCAGAATTCATAGAGCCCATCAAACACAGGGCAGTCTTCACCAACATTGACTGTAACAACATGGCTAATTAACATGGATTTCAATGAAATGTGTATTTATTAGGGAACTTTCCCATTCCCATGACCTCAGGATATAAATTTAAGTTGACTTTTGTACTTGATAATTTTCTCAATATTATTTCAAGTAAAAACTCCTGAATCTCAATAGAACTCAATATGTAGATAGCCTGGATTATTATAGATTGCACCTTGTGGGTGTAAATCAATATTATATAAATATTGCAGGATATTCCACACATCGCCATCTAGCCCCAAGCTAAGTAACTAGACTTGTGTTATGGGTGCTAGACAACGGATATATTACATAAATACTTTTCTTTTGTAAATATACTTATAATACATAGAAACAACCAGACCACACACAACTCGACAACCTATATTATTTCAGTACTAAGAAAGAAATACATTTAATATATACATATATTTGGTAATTTATCTACTTACATCTCTGCATCTGTTTATTATATTCGGACATGTTGTCAGGTCTGATTGAACGTAAGAACCTGATGTAGTCATCTGAGTGGAACTTGGTCATCTCGTCTGCGGTCGCCTTGTGAGGTCTCTGTTTAATTTACAAACAAAATTACATGACCATTTCATACACTGCTAACAATTTTTGTAACAATATATGTAAGACTATTTTATTATTGTCAAACACAAAATTGGCTTTGATTAGTTTGTTTGTGGAGTATCATCTCTACATTTTTGGTAATTTTATTCATGAAATATCTGTCCAGGCAAACGTTGTTTTGCCATATAAAAAAAAACAAACAATAGATGTTGTTTGATTCTCAGACCTAATAATTATTCACAAAAAATATCATACAAATCGGTTCGGTGGATTTAGGTGGAGTTTGGCAAATAACACCGCAACATGAGAGTTTTATATATAGATAAACAGACTGATTTACTCACTCCAGAGTAAAAACAGCAAAAATTTAATTTTCTAATTTGAATTGAGTACCTATGTAGGTAGTCATTTGTTTAAATGAATATTTTATGATCCCTAAAATTATCCAAATCTCTTACATAGATTTCCATTTTCCTGTACAGTCCATAGTTCAGAAGCAAGTTATGGGTCATACGTATGCGGTGCGGCTTCATGGGATGACCTTGTCCATAATAATAATTTCCTATATCACCTGTGAACAAATTACAATAATTTCAATCAACTATTTATCAGGCAAAACCAATTTTAACTTCATAAGCGATTATTACTCAAGTCATCTTACAGCTTGACACATAACGGTCTGTACCCCGCTTATCGCTATGTAACAAAAACCATGCGGCCAATAGCAATGTCGAACGCTGGACAGACGCCATGAAATGACTCACAACACAATTCAATAAAAATCTCAAGATAGTTATTTACAGCATTATGAATTTATAAATTAACAAAAATAAGGCTCTTTATAGTTTCTGAGGCACGAAATAGTAAATGAATAACTTTCTATAGAAGAATATGGGGTTTTCTCTAAAATACACTTGTGGCGGGTACAAAATAAGATCAAAGAATACTTACTATCGTAGTAATAACACACCCTCTTCTTGCTATGTGGTTGCATAGCCATTGTGATATTAGAAAAAGAATCACTTTATGCACAAAACAAGGGAAATAAATTCTTATTTTATTTGAATAAAAAACATTAAATTCACACAAGTAAATTGACCGCCTGTACTCTTGGCCGTGACCATGACGGAATGAAGGAATGAATGGATGAATGAATAAAGAACGATGATGCACGCGGTGTTGCCAGGTGTAGGTACCGTTATGGTACCGTTCATAGTTCTCTACACAACATTTTGGTTTCATTTCGCTTGTTTTGGACCTTAAAAAAATAAGCTAATCTAGGTCTCTTGCTACCTAGATACCGAGTTTCATTGCAATCGGTCCAGCAGTTTTTGCGTGCAGCCTGCCTAGCATGAAGACCAAAACACGATACGATAAAGCGATATAACTACATTAACTCTCAAAATATGATAGATAAAGCCGCCATGTTAAATTTTTATTATAAATTGCGATAAAAATTAAGATAAAAATTCAACATGGCGGCTTTATCTATCATATTTTGAAAGTTGATGTAGTTATATCGCTTTATCGTATCGTGTTTTGGTCTTCATGCTAGGCATACAGAAGTAATAAACAAGCGCACACACACATACTAACACACAAACATTCACATTATTAACATTTTATAAACGCCACCCGCGCCGCCGGTGCCGCCGTGCCGCGGTGCCAACACGAAGAAGAAAAATGTGAACTAGGATGTAAAAGCATAATCGTAAAAGTTTGTGTGCTATTTTATTTATTGTATATTCTACCTATGTTTATGTTACACAGGAACCAAATAGTATGGTATGAAGTAGGTATGCAATAATATTAAGATGATTATAATATGGCTATGTAGAAAGCTAGAGACCTAACTTAACATTTGTACTTTTTATCTCAATATCCTTTCTGATTCGGGACTTACGCGGGTGAAAAGCGAGTGAAATCGCGGGGCGTAACTTACTAGCTACGCTTGCTTATATCATGATCACCATTTATATCATAAACTAGCTGAGCAGCTTTCTATTTTTTTTCTTTTATAAGAACTTTTTCCTGACAATAACAAACACAACAAAAAAAGAATTAGCGAAATCGGTTCAGCTGTTCACGAGATTTGAATTTAGCAACACATTTAGCGATTCATTTTAATATTATAGAATAATAATAACTAGTAAAGAGATTATGTAGACACCTAAATTAAGAATAATATCATGTTTCATAATTAGGAGCCTTCAAATCACCAGTAAAGGCAGGCACGATAAATCACATTCTTACAGACTAATAGAAATACTAACGCATGGCACATACTACAAAATAAATCAGAAACTGGTTTAATAAACAATGGTTGTCTGTAAAGTCGGTTTATGGACGATAATTTAACGTGATAACGTCATAAGAAAACGATGAAATAAATTTTAGATTGTTTTTTTTTACTATCCATAGAAAATAAGATTCTAGTATACAAAGTAGTTATCAAACCGATATGGACATACGGGATTCAACTCTGGGGTACTGCATCCAAATATAATGTCAACATAATACAACGGCTTCAAAACTCCATCCTAAAGTCAGTATCAAATGCGCCCTGGTTCATAAGAAATGAGAAAGTCCATAAACATCTAATGGTTAACACAATACAGGAAGAAATTAAAATCGCAGAACACTCATATAAAAATCACCTCGAACGTCATCCCAATCAATTGGCTGTAGGCCTGTTAAACCCAAGCGCATTAAGACGGCTTAAACGCCATAACATACTGGATCGCAATGTTAAAGATAAACCTAGTGCCATGCCCGTTGGGGTCATCGCGCTTCACGCCACTGAAGACCTACAACTTATTTGTTTATAGCCTGATGGCTGATTGCAGATCAAACTCAGAAGAAAAAAAAAGATTGTTTTTTTTTTGTTTTTCCTTTTTTTTGACGTGATAACGTCTAATAAATTGATGGACCACCTGCATTTACAAAAAAGTGTCCCGGTAATATTGTGTGACGTCAGTATTTAATAATTATATCGCTCATCTGGGCATGTGTTATGGTGACGTGTGATGAATAGAAGACTTATATAAAGGAAACAAAAATAAAAAATATTAATGTAATAAAATAATAAATAATGAATAATGAATAACAAAAAATGGTTGTCTGTAAAGTCGGTTTACAGACTATAATTTTACGTGATAACGTCATAAGAAAACGATAAAAAAATTTTTTTTGTTTTTTCTGAATATATATTTTTTTCTTTACAGAAGTCTTCTATTAGTCACTCGTTACCATAACACAAGCCCAGATGAGCGATATTATTATTAAACAAACACGAGACGTGTGGCGACGGCGTCATGGTACCGGAATATAACACTTTTTTGTGAATGCCGGTGTTTCATCACGTTATCACGTAATTTTTATTTTATTTTCATTGTTTTCCTAAGATATTATCACGTAAAATTATAGTCCGTAAACCAACTTTACAGACAGTCATTTGTTTTTCCTTTTTTTTCCTTTAAATTAGTCGTCTTTTCGTCACCATAACACAAGCCCAGATGATCGATATTATTATTAAACAATATAAAACAAATTCGAGACGCGTGACGTTTACCATGACGCGTCATGGTACCGGTAACATGACACTTTTTTGTATATGCAGGTGCTCATCAATTTATTAGACGTTATCACGTCAAAAACCATATTAACTGCGATTGCTATAAAAAGTCTTCTTTCTCAAAGTAGTACAGTCAGAAAAGGATTGAGGGTAGCAGGTACATATTTTAAAGTTCTAATTATTTTAATGACGGTTCAATAATTTTTGATTATTCTGCGTTAAATAACTAACACTTCGAAAGCTTTAGTGATATCAAGCAGAATAATTTACAATTAGTAAACAGTTACTTAAAAATTTAAAACTTTAAAATATGCACCTGCTACAATCAGTCCTTTTCTGACTGTATTTAACTTTAATCAACTTCGATTTATTAATCGCAAATTGTAAACTGGTAACTAATAAACCCATTACTCATTAGCGATCATTGCCGAACATGAACTGTATCGTCACTTATTATTACATGAGGTAGTATTTGAACAGCGATACCTTAATTATTGAAATCAGTTCAGTTAGTAAAGAATATAATAGAGAAGATAGGAAAACTCTTTCCTTGCAGTCGGGTAACTAAACACTGAAAGATTTCGCTACATACAAATTATACCTACATCGAAAAATTCAGATTGAATCAAATTCTGGCAACGCTGGGTGACCGAACGACCGAACGGTAGAATGAAATGAAGTTCGTTCATTTTAGCAACCCACCAATCAGATGCTTTCATTAGTTGTTCATGTCGGTCCCATTCATTATTCATTCCCAATTTAGTTCAGTCCGATCAAATTGTTCCTTCTTCTTTGAAAAGCAGTGGTCTAGGTAGGTTGTGTGCGTGTGTCGTTGTGAAATTTATATAAATTATTGTGCAAAATCCATTTCTAACTTATTTGTATTTTCGATCGATAAGTACTTAAATGTCATTAACAACTGTTAAACGTAATTTTCATGATCTAGATTCGTTTCAGAAGACAAAAGTGAAGTGAATTATAGTCTCACGCGTTCCTCCATTTTGTTACAGATTAGCCCTGCTTCAGAACATACATCAATTTGAATCTATCTTTATCTTCTCCATCACTTCTAAAAATATCAAAATTATAATGTGAGTATAACTTTTTGTTTAATTTATTATGTGCTGTTCTATTATTTCATAGAAATATTTGTCCTAATTTCCATGGTTAGAAAGTAGACTGGCGGATAGATGGGTTAGTTAAATCTTCCACGTATGCTTACATTCTCCCCGTGGTTAATTTTGATTGGGTTGATTTTAGTGTTCATAATTCGCATGGTATTTTCGTGTTCATAAAACGATGAAATTGTAATAATTTTGTCGCAATGCGGCAATTTTATTGATTAGTCTTGTTGCGCATGTTCCAAACCACGATGCATTATCGATTCATGGCGAAACGTCCACGTCGAACAAAGCTATTTTGTGTAACCAACCAAGCATTGAGAGCGCTTGCGTGAGTGGCGTGGGAACATTCGATTGGTCTATGTCTACTAGCTAGCCTATTTCGAAAACTTTAACTATATAGTTACCTAATGAATGATTCGTTTGTTGCATAGGTCTAGTTGGAATAATAACCGCGGTAGTAGCGGTGGTTCCAGATTTGAAAGTGGTGGAAACAAATATGGAGGCAATTCCAGATTCGGAAATGGCGGATCTAGGTTCGGGGGAGGAGGAGGGGGCTTCGGCGGCGGTAAGAAAGACTTCACTGGCGGACAGAACATGCGCAAACCCAATTGGGACGGCATGTCTTTACAACCGTTCAATAAAAACTTTTATAACCCCCACCCGTCTGTCTTGAACCGATCCCCATATGAAGTGGAACAGTACAGAAATAGTCACGAAATCACCTCTAGCGGAGTTGAAGTGCAGAATCCCATTCAGAACTTTGACGAGGCTAACTTTCCCGACTATGTAAACAAGAGTATCACCGGCATGGGATACAAGGAGCCTACGCCGATCCAAGCCCAGGGCTGGCCCATTGCCATGTCTGGAGATAACCTAGTGGGCATTGCCCAAACTGGATCTGGCAAGACCCTAGCATACATTTTACCTGCTATCGTACACATTAACAACCAGCCGCCAATTCGCCATGGGGACGGTCCTATCGCGTTAGTTCTTGCACCTACTAGAGAGTTAGCACAACAGATCCAACAGGTGGCCACTGACTTTGGCAATACGGCGTACGTGCGCAACACCTGCATATTTGGTGGTGCCCCGAAGAGGGAACAGGCTCGCGATCTTGAAAGAGGTGTTGAAATTGTCATTGCAACACCAGGACGGTTGATTGACTTCTTAGAAAAGGGAACAACTAATCTACAGCGATGCACATATTTGGTGCTCGATGAAGCTGATCGTATGTTGGACATGGGATTTGAACCTCAGATCCGGAAAATCATTGAGCAGATTAGACCTGACAGACAGACCCTTATGTGGTCCGCTACCTGGCCCAAGGAAGTGAGAAAACTAGCCGAAGATTACTTAGGAGACTACACCCAGATCAACATTGGATCGTTACAGCTCTCTGCTAATCATAACATCCTGCAGATCATAGACATTTGCCAAGAGCACGAAAAGGAAAACAAGTATGTATATTACTCACTTCTTCATTTCAATGGTCTTAATTTATGTGATGAAATTGTAATGTATGACAAAATTGATTAGAAAACAACATAATCCTCTAAGAAGATCTGAAATATACAAGCTCATTTATTGAATGTCTTTGTGAAGTCATATTATTAATAAATATTTATTTTGCAGATTGAATGTGTTATTACAAGAAATTGGACAGAGCCAAGAGCCTGGCGCTAAAACAATCATATTTGTGGAGACCAAGAGGAAAGTAGAAAATATCACTAGGAACATAAGACGGTATGGTTGGCCGGCAGTGTGCATGCACGGTGACAAGACCCAGCAAGAGAGAGATGAAGTATTATATCAGTTCAAACAGGGAAGAGCTAGCATATTGGTTGCTACAGACGTTGCGGCGCGAGGACTCGGTGAGTGGTACAACAGATGAACTCAATCAGGCTCCATTCTAGTATGATCAACAATGTTCTTAAACTCTCATCTATGTTATCAATAAATAACTGTTCTGTTTTTTATATTTTCAGAGGCACTGGCGGAAAGTTATTGTGTTCTATCCGAATACTGCCTTACATTAGTAGGCATGTTACAACACTGGATATCCAGATGAGAATTGTCTGGTTCAGTCTATACACTCTTGAGAATGCAATAACTCGTCATAATTGGTGCCTCAAAATGTGCCTTTCACTGTGATTGGACCCAAGGCCGGAAAACTTGATGGTATGTCCGTAAAACATGCGGATACACTTGAGAGTGGAAAACCTGGTGATGCACTTGCCTTGTTACGTGTTGAACATATCGTGGATAAATGGTGCATCGTTGAAAAACTTGACCACAGGTTGAGATGATCGGCAAGAGGTCAAGGGTTTTCTGTTTCGGCCACACTGGAGTTTTGCAGGGGGCAATGAATTTAGAGATACTAGATATGCATTACGCAATGATTAATATAAAGTTGAGACATCTTGAGGTCAATGCCCTTAATAAGACTCCTGGGTTCTTGAGTGAGAGGCAAATTGTATTGAATGTTTTATTTGATCATACTGTGTGTAACTCATCATGTAAGTAACACTGCTATGAGTTACCATTGATGGAAATACAAGTTCTGATTTTATATTCAGCTCTTTCCATTATTGAAGGCGAAGATCTTGACAGAATATTGTTTTCAGATGTGGACGGTATCAAATATGTAATAAACTTTGACTATCCTAATTCCTCTGAGGATTACATTCATCGGATAGGCAGAACTGGGCGGTCTAAATCGAAAGGCACATCGTATGCCTTCTTCACTCCTTCAAATTCCCGCCAAGCGAAAGATCTCGTGTCTGTGCTCCAGGAAGCCAATCAGGTGTGTAATTTATATTGAAATCATTATTATAAGTTAATTTCCTCATACCTTTGGCATGGGTACGTTTTTCAATGGCGTGACATGAATGCAAGTATGAGGTACATAAATACAGCTACATGCCTTCGGTGTCCACACAATCTTGTCTGGATCCCATCCTCAGATGTTGTCACATTTCTACTACAATTCTACAAGGTGGGGCGAACAATGGCACGGTTGTTCATGTGTTGTTAATTGTTTCAGATGATAAGTCCCCAGTTGCAAACGATGGCAGACCGTTGCGGCGGCGGCGGCGGTGGATGGAACCGGAACCGCTACGGAGGCGGCCGTGGAGGTGGAGGCTCCTTCAAGCGCGGGGGAAACTTCGGGAAACAGGGAAATTCGGGCCACAAAAAGTTCACAGACTATTAACTTCTATCTAATTAGTATTCTAGTATTAACTTCGTCATTTATCAATATATTGAGTCGCTATCAAATTGTTGCGGTACAATTTTGGACAAACTGTAATAGCGCCTCCACATATTGTGTATACATATTCAATGTGTGGAGGTGCTATTATGTGACAATATTACTTAACGGCTCAATAACTTTGTAAATGACTAGCGAATCCTCATAGCAGTACTTGTGTGCAAGTCTGTAGTAGAGTAACTGATCGTCTGATATTGCAGTTGTTGCTAGGTGTAATCTATATCACCTCATCAATAAACCATGTAAATCGTTTCCCTTTTTACATTGTGTATTGGTAACGGTTTTTGTTCTTGAATATCCTTAACTTATTTTCGTATTTAGTTATACTGTGATATATTTTTTACTGTGATTCTATCGAGGATTAGCTATCGACAAATTGTCTTAATGTTAATTTATTTGTGGCTGTTTTTTGTACAATTCAGTAGTTAATTGAGTGTTTGCCCAATGTACCTAATGTATTTTTGGGACATTTTCATTCCAATTTCCCGATCCCCAAGTAACCCATTTCTAATAGTAAAATAAATGTATGTTGTAAGATAAATTATTTTTATTTATAAACCCAATTTTAAAAATTGATCTAAAATACAGTAATAAATTAAATAGGTATAGGTACTCTAAAAATAATACGTATAAAATAATAGTCTTTGTTGAGTTATGGCCATAAGGTCCTAAGAGACAAATTGAGTTGTCATGCAAGGCTGCCTGTTCACAGGAACCTAAAAAACTCAGGATTTTGCACAATGTACGAGGATTCGTCGATCCGCTACAGCTGTGGATTGCAATTTCGGCGGTTGCCATTTTGTGTGGTTGGCATTATACGAACCAAAGGCATTTGGCTGGATAATGAAAAAAAAATGCCTTTGGGCCTACTTCCGGTTTTTAGTAGCGCTACTCGTTGTCAGATGGCAGCACTTTCGAACTTACCAACATTGCGAAACAAAAGCATTGCAAAAGCAGCCCACGAAGCTTCGACTAATCAACAAAATATGGCAACATTTTCAAGTAGGTAATTTAAAAAAAAGTGAGTGTCGCAGAAGGCAAAGGTTATAAAATAACCTCAAAACAAAATTTTAATAAATAAAATTTGTCGTATATATTGATCTTATTATAACCAGTGTAATTTAGAAAGTGAAAAAGTAGTTATATTGTTACTATTGCATTTTTTTTTATCTTGCTGTGTTACGATAGCCGAATAGAAATAAACCGAAGTTTTCTGCTAGTATTACATCAGTGGACATCTTCAGCACCATGGCGTTAAATAGTTTCAATAGATTATTGAGATTCAAGGATGCAGTTACACTGTAAGTATGTTTAGAAAACTCAACTTAGGTAGGTATCTATAATGATTTTTGATAGGTTAGAAACTGTTTGAGGTAGGTACCTATGCACTTCTTCGAGCATTGCACTTACGTTAATTGCTTGTAAGTAGGTACATATTCTAACTCTACTTACCCATCTTTGGTTGCGATAAGTGGGTTTGAGTTTGGTATTCTATAATACTAAGTACTTTAGAGGTTAGTGAGTTTTACAGATGTTGTTTCTGTTGTTATTTCAGATTATCTAAGAATGCCAAGTGCATCACTTCCAAAAGCACTCTAGTAACATTAGCAACCAACTCTAAAGTTACCAGAGCATGCTTCCGAACCATCCAACAGCAATACTTGATAAACACTCAGATCAAAACTGTTAGCAGTAGATTTTATTCCACCAGTAGTTTAGAGAAGGAAGTCGAAGAGTACCGTAATGAAAATAATATAACTGTTATTGGAGAAGACATACCGACCCCATACATAAACATTGAGAATTGTGAGTTTCCATCGTACATTAAAGAATATCTCAAAGAACAAGGTTTTACTAAGCCAACTGTTATTCAGTCACAAGGATGGCCTATTGCGATAAGTGGTCAAAACTTTGTTGGTATTGCTCAAACTGGTACTGGCAAAACCTTGGCTTATTTATTGCCAGCTGTCGTTCACTTGACAGAGAATAACGCTAGAAAAGGCAGAGGGCCACGAGCACTTGTTCTTGCACCTACCAGAGAATTAGCAAGACAAATAGAGGGTGTTGCCAAAACTTTTGAACGTAAATTTAATATACGATGTGCTTGCATATATGGAGGTGCAAATAGAGACAGACAGGCGAGAATATTGGAGTCTGGAGTCGATCTGGTGATAGCTACTCCTGGGAGACTGAATGATTTCCTTATTAGTAAGACAACAAATTTAACAAGATGTACTTATGTGGTTCTCGATGAGGCTGACAGGATGCTGGATATGGGATTCGAGCCTCAGATCAGACAAGCTCTCGAAGGGGTACCTCTCGAACGACAAATATTAATGTTCTCAGCGACTTGGCCTAAAGAAGTTCAAGCTTTAGCTAAAGATTACTTGGGGGAGTTTGTCCAGGTTAATGTTGGGTCCACAGAGCTGACTGCCAACCATAACATTAAACAGCACATCCATGTTTGTGAACAAGAAGATAAACTACACACGTATGTATTTTATTTATATTTCTATTTAAACTAGCTGCGTCCTGCGGCTTGACCCCCGGCGTATTAATTTTTTACACAATTTTCAAATTTTGATCTTTCATATGAACTTCCTCCTGACAATAACAAACACACCAAAAAAGAATTAGCGAAATCGGTTCAGCTGTTTTCGAGATTTGCGCTTAGCAACACATTCAGTGATTCATTAGGGTTCTGTAGCCAAATGGCAAAAAACGGAACCCTTATAGATTCGTCATATCTGTCTGTCTGCCGTATGTCACAGCCACTTTATTTTATATTATAGAAGATAACTAGCGACCCGCCCCGGCTTCGCACGGCTGTATTATGCATGTATTATATCTAAAAACCTTCCTCGTTAATCACTCTATCTATTAAAAAATACCGCATCAAAATCCGTTGTGTAGTTTTTAAGATCTAAGCATACAAAGGGATATAGGGACATAGGGACGGCGAAAAGTGACTTTATTTTATACTATGTAGTGATTATGTATTAAAGTCAACATTAAAATGGTCTAAAATAGTTATTAGTTCTTAAATTATTATGTATTAGAGTCAATATTGAAATTGTCTGCATAATAACTGCATTTAAATTGTATATAATTTATTAACAGTGCTAGGCTGAATCATATTCCTTTTTGTAACCACACTATGTATTTTTATTTATTTCCTTTTGTTAAAGTAGTTCCCTTTGGTTACAAATAAACTTGTTTTCTCTCTTTCCCTTAACATTAATTATTAAAGTTGTTTTTCAATACTAAACTGTTTAAATACTAATTTCTGTTACAGATTTAAAAACATTATGCACCAAATATCAGGTGAAGGGTTTGGTAAAGTATTAGTGTTTACAAATACAAAGAGATTTGTAGACAATTTGGCAGATGCACTGAAGACTAACGGCTGGCCGGCGCAGGGCATCCATGGTGACAAGTCACAGACGCAGCGGGATAGAATCATTTACAGGTTTAAGAACTCTAATACAAGCATTCTTGTTGCGACCGATGTTGCTGCTAGAGGACTAGGTAAGGGGACCATAGTTTTAGCCATAACAGAATAATCTAAGGCGCGACAGATGTGGCTTAGATCCTATGAAAATCGCGGTCATACGACCGTTTTGACAGGATCGTGCGACCATTTTGACTGCAGTTTCATAGCATTTAGGCTGCAACAGTCCCGCGATGCGGTCGTGCGATGGCCTATTAGGACAGCGCCTTAGTATTTTCCTTCGTGATCTAAGGGTATGGCTTTGCCAAAGATATATCGCACATCACAGATAGCATGCTACGCATCCATATTGAAAGATGCATTACTGAAATACATAGATGAAGTACATGTATATAATATGCTTTGGCTTGTGATCGCACCACAATGCTTCGTATCTAATTGTGCAATGTCGATGTGCAATGTATCTTTGGCATAATGTATCTCGCTTTGAGGGATAAGGCTGCCCTATGTAACATTTAGACCTAAGCTTTGTTTTTTTGTGACCTAGTTGGCACAATGGCCATCATGCCGGGCACAGGGTTGCGGGTTCGATTCCCGACTCAGACAAGTATTTATGTTTAGATATTCGTCTGTGGTCTGGTTTTTTCTATGTATGAAGATATATTTACAAAAGAAAAGTATAAGGAGTATATCCGTTGTCTAGCATTTATAACACAAGTCTAGTTAGTTAGTTTGGGACTGGATGGCAATGTGTAGAAATCCTGGAATATTTTTTATTTTAATGTAATTTAGAAATAGTGTTTGCAATAAAGAATTTATCTATCTATTCTTGTTGTTTCTCAGATGTGGACGGCATCACCCACGTGATAAACTACGACTTTCCGAACACGTCAGAAGATTACATTCACAGAATAGGACGCACGGGACGTCAGGACAACAAGGGAGTCTCACACACGCTACTCACTCATGAAGATGGAAGGCAGGCCAGCAGCCTTATTGCTGTATTGAAGGAGGCTAATCAGGTTACATTTTATATTTTACTAGCTTTTACTCGAAGTTTCACCCGCGTAACTCCCGATCTCGTGGGAATATCGGGTTAAAAAGTAGCCTGTGTTATTCCCAATGAATCAATGTATTCTCATACCAAGTTTCATCTAAATCGGTCCAGTAGTTTGGGAGCCTATTCATTTCAAACATTAAAACGAAAAAAAAAATGTTTCTTCTTTACAATATTTGTGTATGTGTGTTTCATTTATTTACTACTCATTTTAGTCCATTGAAATGTTACATTTTTTAGACTTAGCGTGCATTTGCCAGAGGACGCAATTTTATTTTATATATATCAAGAGGGGGTTAGTCTAAGCTTAAATCCAAGTTTGAGGGATTGTAGCTCTTGTCCCACGGCCGCCATCTTGGAAAAAGGGATTTAAACGGTTTTTATGGTTTATCTGACAAACTATAGGTCTCATAAAAAATATTTCTTAACATTTTTTGTTGCAAATATAATTATCTACAACTTTTGTTAAGTAACTTTTCGTCGTAGAACAAAAAACAAAAAGTTATAAGCGAAAATCCATGAAAATTTGAGTTATTATTTTTACTAAGCATACTGATTCGTAGCACCATGGGAGTAGCCCAGGGTTTTCAAGGATGTAAACTCAGGTAAAGACTACTCTCGGAGGGTCTAAAAAAGTATAAAAGTGATTACATGCGCTTTTTCGATGTTTACCTTTTTGTGTTAATTTTCAGAAGAAGAAAAGTAAGCATATTTTGAAAATTATAAGTCCTATCAACATACTTTTAAGACAATTATTGTAGACAATTTAATAAAGAACATATCGGTCATCAACAGTTTTGTTATAGCTTTAACTGTTTTTATAATAAAATAAAAAAAACTGTAAGGCTGATACAAAACAGGGTCGACGGGGCGTAAAAATCACTTTACAGCTTTTAAACTGTAAGTCCGATCTACATACTTCTGAGGTAAATGTTGTAGTGAATTTGATGAAGATCATATTGCTCATTGGCAATTTGGTTATAGCTCTAACCGTTTTCATAAAAAATGCGAAAAACTCTGAATTGGCACACAAAAGGGGGGGAAACGGGAGAACCAATCGCCATACGACTTGTTGCTACTTCTATATCTTATTATCTATGTAAAAGCTACATGCATGCCAAGTTTCATGCTTTCAGCCAGATGGTACCGTATAAGAGCTTAGGGATCTGAGTAATGGATTTTCGCTCATAACTTTTTTATTTTTGGTTTAAGACTAAAGTTACTTCATAAAAGTTGTAGATAATCTTATTTGCAACAAAAAATGTTTAGTAATATTTTTTGTGAGACCTATAGTTTGTCAGATAAACCATAAAAACCATTTAAATCCCTTTTTCCAAGATGGCGGCCGTGGGACAAGAGCTACAATCCCTCAAACTTGGATTTTAGCTTAGACTGATCCCCTCTTGATATCTAAAAAATAAAATTGCGTCCTCTGACAAATGCAACCCCAAATGTAACTTTTCAATGGACTATTTTATAAATGCGAAAGTTCGTGCCAGTTTTTATGCCAGTTTTCGTTGTTTTATTAATAAAAAACTTATCCTTGGTATGGATTTAGCCGTAAAACTAGCTGCAGTCGCGTTTTTAGTTGAGCCAATAACGGATAGATTAAAAGTAGTATAATGTGTTATGTCTATCACTAGTAAAAATCGATTTCGTTATCTCTATAATATCTATTAATTATATAAAACTAGCTGCGCTCCGCGGTTTCACCCGCGTAACTCCCGATCCCGTGGGAATATCGGGATAAATTAAGATGTAACCTACCCTATCTTTTAAGTTGGATCAAACTGCACACGGTGTGGAAATTTGATTGAAATCGGTTAAGTATTTTAGGAGTCCATCGCGCACAAACAACGTGACACGTAATTTATATACAAATTTTTGTGTATATTCGTTAGGTCGGAGAATCGCACAACATATATACCTATATATATATTTTTTTTTTTCCTTTTTTTGTATTATGACAAAACAACGTTTGCCGGGACAGAAATTCGAAAAATAATAAAGGCCTGAATTAATTTTATGTTATTTCAATTGCAGGAAGTACCACAAGAACTAAATGACTTAGCCCGTTCCTACATATCAGACAAAGCTTTGGAGAGGAAATATAAAGGCAACAACACCAGGAAATATTCAAACTTCTCTACCAACAAACCATACAAAAAATACAATACAAATAAACAGTGGAACAGTAGATATAGAGAGTCCTTGTACTAAGTTATTTGCTGTAATATTAGTCGTAGATTAATTATACATCTATGTAGTGATACTTTATGTACCTATTTCTATTATTTAGTAAAATATAACTTCTCCACATAAAAATATTTTATTTTTCTTAGCAATAAGGCCATGGCTACGATTTCATGCGGTTGCAGTGAGAAAAGTTGATAGAAAATTTCAGCTCATTCAGCAGATTTCATGATGATGCCAGCAAATCCTCATTCATTAAAAAAAGAAAAAAAAAACTTTAATCCGTACAATATAAGACGCTGTAGTGCCAGGGACATATATTTAAATGTATTTATCTAAATAGCTTAATTTATCCTTAAATCTTTCAATTATATTGTGCTTTGAACTACATTCTACCTACTTACTTACATCTTTAGTATACATTAGCGACCCGCCCCGGCTTCGCACGGCTATATTATGCATGTATTATACCTACATATAAAACTTCCTCTTGAATCACTAGGTATCTAAGAACGGGACCCTATTACGATTCCACTTTCCGTCTGTCTGTCTGTCACTAGGCTGTCACCCGTATTCACAAATAACCATAGAATTTGAGTTCGTACCTCACAAGCAAATAACCCCATAGTGCGCGCGAACGCACGTAGTCGCAAATAAGACGCTCGCTGGAGTGATGACAGCAGAAGAATTTACCAATCATTCGGCCGCATTTAGCGCAGTGCGTTCGCTTATTCAAGAGCAACTTAAGTACTGATTTTGAATACGGGCGATCTCTTCTTAATGGCTTCTGCGGATTTTTGGCGTACAGAAGCCAAAAATCCGCAATTTAGCCAAAATGAACCGTGATAGCTAGACAGTTGTCACAGATGATGTATTTATTCTTTGAAACTTCAATAAAAAGTCGTCATAGTAACAGATTGTCAGTCCCAACGTGGTAACTGTTTATTTTACTCTGAAACTCGTAAAATATTAGAAAAAATGTTATTATGAGTGTTTGGCTAGTGAAATACGAAAGACATGGCGTTCCTGAAGTTACCAGATCTCGATATGAGATCGGTACTAAACCTTGTCGATGAAAACTATCAACGTGTGGGCTTGGTAAGTAAACAATAAATATTGCAGGACATTTCACATAGCGCCATCTAGCCCCAAGCTAAGCAACTAAGCTTGTGGTATGAATGCCAATAGATAGAATACATGTACCTATACTTTCGAAGCGATCTCTTCTAGGCAACCTTTAATAAAGTAGTCTGTAAAAAGTACTAGGCAATCAGAAGGTAGTAGAAGGTATAAGTCTATGGGGACAACGGGACACCTATTTGGTTAGAAGTACCTACCTACTTATTGCTCACAAGCTGCACCCCGTGGTTTCACCCGCGTAAATCCGAGATCGGGATATGAGAAATGAAAATTGGTTCAGTAGGCGTCAAAATGTAACGACATATAAGACATAATATTATATTGGTAGGGAAGTAGGAGTAGGGCTTACTTCTAGACATGTATGGTTCACAGCTTACACAGTGAAGTTCGAACAATATTATATGAATACCTACGTTTCATTCGAATATATATAGGGTGTCCGGTAGTGAATGGATAAGCGGGCACCTACGGATAGAGGACACTGTGTCGTTCAGAAAAATAAAAGTTTCCTACTTACATACCGAGGCTCTCTCCATACAAACGTAGTCGACTGTTTCCTCCCTGGATAATGACACTAGGTATAGCAAATATTTTTGTTGCATAAAACTTATTATTGCTGCCATGACCATGACCATGCTCCTATGCTTTGTTTTTTATTATTGAAGTGAAAACTTCTTATGGCGCGTTGGGCACTTTTGTGGGTGAGCATTTTCAGCCGTTCTCGCGACAGATTTTGACGCGACAGATGAGATTTGACGCGACAGATGAGTTTTTATTTGTGTTAGTCTTTTTGTTTAACTTATACTGCCATCTATTACACAAATTGAGAAACTTAGTTTCTAGAAAGACCGCTATTCGAATGTAGATGGCGCTGATTTAAATTTTTTACTGCCATCTAGCGAATAAAAAATAAACTATATTTTTTAGGTGAGTGCTAAAAGATGGCAGTAGCAAATCGTTTCAAGAAATATTCTATGAGAAAAAACCAGTTTATTGTTTTCACTTCTGCCTGCACTCCCGGAGTGCGCTGTTTTTTTTTTATTAGGTACCTATTTATAGGTATTCAATTTTAATTTCTAATATAATTAGAAAATTGAAAAAATTAAGACATAGGGGCATAGTCATGGCAGATATATAGGTTTTATGCTACAAAAATATTTGTGCTAGTGTCATTATCCAGGGAGGAAACAGTCGACTACGTTTGTATGGAGAGAGCGCCGGGAGTCACTAGTCGCCTTAAAACCTAGTATTAACAACTTATTATTAATAACTTACTATTTTATTTGAAGAATGAAACGAATGAAATACAATACATTGTCTTTCAGAAAACATTCGCCATCCGTATGATATATATCGGCGAGCACACGATGCCAAAAGACGATATTATATCACATTTCAAGAAGTCCATCCGTGATGTTAACGCTGGTTATACAGACGTCAGTGTCACAGGATTGTTGCTGGTCTATGATAGTTATTTTGTACATATTCTTGAGGTGCGTTATATTGGCCTTTTTTTACATCTGAAGGCCAATTCTCGTAAATAACATTGTTTAAATTACATTTCAATATCATTTCGATCACAAACAATAACTTTGAGGGTGTTTTTAGCTACTTTGACCCTCAAAGTAGCTAACAACACCCTCAAAGTTAGCTTTTTGTAAAAAAAACTGACTTTGAAGCATTGAGGTAAATGTACTACGTACTACATTCATCTCAATGCTTTGAAGGTATCTTTTGCAATCGAAATGCAATCGGGATGTTATTGAAATGTAATTTAAACAATATTATTTACTAGAATTGGCCTTCTGATGATTAGCACCAGTAACTTTAAGCCTTGCTAGTGAGAGCGTTGTAGTGCCTGGCACATGTATTAGATAGAGTTAACTAAGCTTAGTCGCCAGTGGCGTAGCTAGTTGGACAAGGGCCCCGGTGCATAGTGAAAGAATCGGGCCCTCATCCCTTCTTTCTGCGTCGCATGAACTTATATTAGTCTTCAAAATTATGTACGGAAAATGACCCCACCGATAAAAATTTACTGAAATTCTAGCAGTTATTTCAGATTTTTTGCATAAATTACCTCAAGTAGGTAAGCGTTTTTAATCGACTTCAAAAAAAGGAGGAGGTTCTCAATTTGGTTGTATGTAAGTTTTTTTTCACGTGTAGGTATAATAAAGTTGCTATAATTTGAGCCCAATATTAGGTACTACTCTAGATTTATTGGGTGCGTAGATACCTACAGGTAGTCAAACAAAACGTAAAAACTCATCGATGGAGTCATTTTCCTAGACAACTGCCAGCTGAAGTGGTGGTCCTAGAGGGAAAGTCATTAAAATGATCACATAGTCATTAAAATGATCACATTTAGTAAGTAAAATCGTTTCATTAATGCTAAGCTTTATGAGATGTCCTCTCTTGCTCTTTTTCTTTTATCTCTTTGTTTTCAAAACTGAGGTTAGGGGGCCCCCTGTGCTCCGGGGCCCTAGTGCACTGCACCACCTTGCCCTGCTATAGCGACGCCACTGGTAGTCGACCATGTCCACTCGTCAATATGTCGGGAGCCAACTAAGCCGCGGGCTTCACACACTGTAGGTGTCTATAGCAGAAAATCAGTGCCTACCTTGCTTCTTTTAGCAAGCTCAACACTAAGCTACTGCTTTGATTTATTTAGTTACATGTTTTATTTTTTAACATTTCATTTGTTTTCGCGTTTATGGAAATATGTGCCTTTTGTGAGATGCAATACACGATTTATCTATCTAACTTAAATATTAAGTATAGTCTCCTTATTTTCCCCCAAAAATTCTCAACTCACCGCCCCTTCTGAATTATTTTCAAATACTAATATTACATAAATACATAGACACAGTAGCGTAGCTAGTTGGACAAGGGCCCCGGTGCATAGGGAAAGAATCGAGCTCTCGTCCCCTTTTCGCGTTGCTTGAACTCATATTGGCCTTCAAAGGGGTCCGGACATTTAGTCTGGGAGCTTGACATAGTGATTTTTTTGCGTTATGTATTTACAGACCCATGCCAATCGATAGACAAATACAAATACAAATACAAATAATTTATTTATAACAAAGTTACATGTCATTTCGGTATCAATTTTACATATTTCACTACAATTAAGTAGGTACTTGTTCAAAAATAGAATAATTAAATTAATGAATAAATGTCAATCAGTTATTAGATAATACAGTATTATTATAATAAAATAAAATGTGTGGACTTCTAAGTCATGTAGATTTAGTACAATCTATGTAGGTATGAGAAACTAGATTATCGGCAACAAACAAAACTCGTCAATGCTATAGTAACAACCGTTCACTAGCCACTTCTTGAGCAAATTTTTGAAGCTATTGATGGAGGCTGCATCTCGTATCGTTTTAGGTATCCTATTGTAGATCGAGGGACCCACCACGTACACCGATTTCTTGGATCTGCACAACGCATGACGAGGGGTAGCAAGTTCGTCTTTATGTTTGTTACTACGAAGTTGGTAGGTCGTATTCTCACCTTTACAAGTAAACGAACCTGGGTTCCTAAAAACGAATACGGCTATCTGATAAACGGATAGACGGCTACTAAAGCGTCTCGGAAACGGGATATTTAACAAAACGTATTGTCTTATGATTTTCCAAAAATGCGCGGTGCATTTTGAGACACATACGTATCGATACAAGGCGAAAAAAAAATCTTGTGAGCAGGGTCGAGACTCGAGCCTCGAGCCTACTCACAAGTTTTTTTTGCTCTTTTTCTTATAAGATCCTCTCTTTTCAAAGCTGAGGTTAGAGGGCCCCCTGCGCTACGGGGCCCTAGTGCACTGCACCACCTTGCCATACGATAGCTACGCCACTGCTTAGACATAATTCAATGTTGTTTGGTTCCCGCACGAGGCAGAGCCTGTATCGCAGGAAATCGATTGGACACTTTAACATTAACAAGCATTATTATCCATCCCAATTTGTTCATCAAACAATGGTCACAGGGTTCAGAAGACACGGTCCACAGACACATTAGATTCCTATTTCAACGCGAATCAAACTGGATTGCTGAGATGGAACGTCAAGATGAAGAAGAAGCCGCCGCGGCCGCTGCCGCTGTTGAAGAAGGTCTCACAGTTATATTAGATGAGGAACCACCACCTAAACCGGAGAGGAAAATGTTTAGGAAATTGAAGCTGCTTATGACTTATCATACTATATCTACTGTAAGTTTTTCTTACTAAAGTAGCTGTTGCCCGCGACTTCGTAAGCGTGGTAGTTTTGTTTAATATACTGAAACCTTCCTCTTGAATCACTCCATCATCATCATTTTAAAAAACTGGATGAAAATCCGTTGCGTAGTTTTAGATATTAGCATACAAGAGACAGACAGCGGAAAGCGACTTTGTTTTATACTATGTAGTGATGATGATAACAATACTAACCGCGCCATGCGGTTTCATACGCGTTAGAATTTTTTAAACTTTTCTTTTATAAACATAATCATCCTATCATCCTTGTACTGACTAGAATAACGAAAACAAAAACCGGCCAAGTGCGAGTCGAATTCGCGCATGGTTCTGTACCATTATATTCTGATTTTAGTATTTGTTATAGCGGCAACAGAATTACCTGATCAAAAAATCTTTACTCTTTAAAAGAGTAAAGTTTTTTTGTTTGTTTTTATTTTTGTAAGGAATAGGCTCTGAAACTACTGGACCGGTTTTGATGAAACTTGGTATGAGGATACATTGATTAATTGGGAATAACATAGGCTACGTTTTATCCCGATGAATAAAATTGACTTTGTTTTTACATTTTCAGTTAATATTCGACAATTGGCGAGCAATAACCGCTCGTCCTCCTTCGCTAGTCGGAAAGCTAAACATTCACGGCCCAATCTCAGAGCACATAGAACAGTTGACAATATGTCTCGATAAAATAAAGAAGCTATGCAATCTTGCTAAAACTGATGAACATGTAAGATAACAACTAAGTTTTATAGTCTAAGACATTTCTTTCAAGTTTCAGGTCTCTACGATCAGCGGTTTAGGCTGTGCGTTGATCCGTCAGTCAGTCTGTTGTTCAGACATAGCATTTTATATGTATAGATAGATATTGAATTTTGGGTATCTTACAAACTTTTTTTGTTTCCAGCTATCGTTCGAAGGTCTCAGTGCTGCAGACCCAAAAATGGAGGCGTTACCAGAAGTGGCGCTGATGGATTTCTTGCTCCAATCCCAACACGTGTTAGATTTGCGCCAAGCAGCGTACTTGCATCGGCGTGTTGATGACTTCATATTTTATTTTGGTACGTTGAACAAACAAACATACATACAAACTAAAGATAGGCGCGAAAAACATAACCATTTCCTTGCAGTCGGGCAAAAATGAATCCCTATTTCCCTTTGTCATCGCATCACGCGTGAACGGCAGCACCAATTTTGCTAATTCTTTTTTTGTTGTGTTTGTTATTGTCTGGACGAGGTTCTTATAGAAATAAAAAATCGAACGCGGGTGAAATCGCGGGGGGCAGCTAGTTAATCATAGATACTGTATATTGTTAGACGACAACTTTAAAGCTATAATAAAAACAACAGGAAACTCTCGATTCAAATACATACTACTTATATTCAGTTTTCCAAACTCAAATCCTAATTGAGGGCACTTTCTTATACACTTCGTAATACTTCGACACAACTGCTCAGTTCGACAATCAAACACCGACTGCCTCGCCAGCATGAAAATCCCACTAGCGCCATCTACTACAACTGTCAAAAATAGTGGCGCTCTATGCCGGAAGTTTTAGTTAACAATTTTACTAATTCTAAATAATTAAAATATTTAGTATTATGTAGTTTAAAATCATAACAATAATTTTGACTATAATTTAAATAAATGAATGACAAAATAATCGTAACAAATATTTTTAGACAAACACCATAAATAATTACACTAAATATTATTCTTATTAGCCGGGACAGCTAGTATATTTATATAATACATAGAAACAACTAGACCACAGACAAATATCTAAGCATTAATACTTGCCTGAGGCGGGAATCGAACCCGCAACCCTGTTTGGCAGTCCGGCATGGCGACCATTGTGCCAACCGGGTCGTCAAACCCAATTGGCATAATGGTCCAATGGGATGGACAAACTTTTGATACCTACCTACTATGTTATGTCATCTTATGTACGGTCGGCTGCAAAATTGCAGACCCACCGTAGAGCTCCAAAACGGCTGTGATAAGAATGTTTTGAACACAAGCAAGATTCTAGGCACTTACTTTAGTTGAAGTTTAAAGTCTCATGAATTTATCAAACAAAAATTATTATAATAAAAACATTTCAATAACAGTAATTTTAGAACTCTACGATGGGTCTGCAATTATGCTGCCGACCGTACACAGTTTTTCAATAAATATGATTCATCTGTTGAAAAGTGAATGGCGACAAATCTTCGCTGACTTTTCTCAATTTCCGTTTCCCAGAGAGCGTATGGCCATTACCAACCCACTTCACTCCGCGACATCTGTACAAGTTAAAGATCGACGATTCCTTCGTACCGCCACTGCCAGTGATGCCTTGGGAGATGAAGAAGGAAGAAGAAGAAGAACGGGAGGAGAAACAGAGTGCAAGCTCAGACAGTGATTAGGTTCTATTTACATACATTTTATTAAGTTTACCTACTAGTAATTCTAGTCATTTTTCTGCAGTTGTTCGATTATTTCAATTAAAATATTATGTTTACGTTGCGGTTTTATTTTAATTAATTTTAGTTGCTACAGACACAATCTAAGCACCTTTGTCCTAGTTAAACAACAAACGCAGCAACGCGACGCGATGCAACGCGATATACTAGCTGAATATTTTAAATCGGCCTAATGCGAGCTATGCTTTATAGTTTAGAAAGTGATTCTTCTAAACTATAAAGCCAAGTTCGCATTAGGCTAGTATTTTAGTCGAATAGCGAGTAATTTAGTAGCTTAAATACTCGGTACTGCACAAAAACCGTTCGCATTTTGCTCGAGTACAATTTGTGAGTGTGCAAAATAAACAACCTGCGAACAAGGAGTGTTAAAATCTAATGATGCAGTTTTAATTTTTGATAAAATTGGGCACTCAACTCCTTTCAGCATTTTTCGATATCTCTTATAGCTTAGAAAATGAGTCTGAAGCCCCATTTGAAAAAATCACTCTGTATATCGCTTCGCGTTGCTACGTTTGTCGTTCACCTAAGACAACGGATAAGCTAGGCGTTAGTGATATCGATTTAACACTTTATAGTTCTAGTGATACAGTGGCACGATGAGCGGTACAGTGAAAAAGAAACCTAGAAAAAGAAGCACTAGGAAAACTGTTTGTGGTATTAAACTGCCACCCATAGAGCCGGTACCAGATGATAATGTCAAAACAATAACAGACGTCGACCCATCTTACTACGCGGTATTAGAAGGCAGGCCGGTACGCCCAAACATTTCCATGCACTTGTATAAACAGAACATCAAAGAAGTAGCATTGAAACGTACTTTCCATGGATTCCTTGTTGACGAAATTCTCAGAATTGAAAGAGAAATAGACAATGAGAAAAGCATTTACGAAATGGCAGCAAAACACTTTGACGAGTACCAAAACAGCTTCGATAAGTTCCTCGCTGATGATAATAATAAGACGATAGCAATAATGAAGACGTCCGACAATCTCGCAAAGAACTTGGCTCATGAAACTGAAGAGCATAAGCAAGCTAACTATGAAATGTCATCATTAAGATCCAAACTGCAGTACATTGACGAGTCACTAATGATTTTACTATCATTTCAAAATTTTCTTCACAAAGCATCCCCGATTTTGTGGCTAGAGAAAGAGAATGTTACTTTGGATATAAAACATCCGGATATATTTTGCATGGAATCGGATGTTTTTTGTAAAATTGATGTCGAAGGCATCAGAGATCGGTTGAATAGTTTACCGCCTCCAAAACTTTACTTCGAAGCACCTGAACAACTAATGACGGTATTTGATATGCTCGAAAAGCAAAATTTGAATTATTTACTCGTAACTGAAGAGCTGAATTTAGAGAAAAATAAATTCTTGAAGGCACTGGATATGTTTAAAAATAATTTGAAAAGTGATTTGAGTTTCATACAACGAAAGGTAAAACTTATTGTATTTATATTTTTAGGGTTTTGTACCTCAAAAAGTAAAAAAAGGAACCCTCATAAGATCACTTTCTTGGCCCTATGTTCATCTGTCTGTTTTAATGTTTTACATCTACTACAGGTAGGTAATATATTTTATTGAGTAGGTACCAACTAGCGAGCCGACCTGGCTTCGCAGGGCTATTATTATGCATGTATTATACATATAAACCATCCTCTTGAATCACTCTATCTATTTAAAAAAACGCATCAAAATCAGTTGCGTAGTTTTAAACATCTAAGCATACATGGGACAGGCAGCGGGAAGCCAATTTGATTTATACTTTGTAGTGATTTATTTACGTTTCTGTTTTAGATAAAAGAAAATGAAGATATGATAACATGGAACGAAATTAGAGAGGCTGAACTTAAGGAAATATTCTTTAGGATTCTTAAAGAAAAAATGCGTTACCTCGTTTCATCTGAAGAAGCTCTACAAATATTTAACTATGTTGAATTTGCTTACAAAGAACTAATTGCTCCTAACGATACCAAACAAAGTTCTGCAGACATGATGGTAGCTTTGGAACTAGAATACGATAATTTAATGATAGACATTTCTGCTTACGATCTTACGTATATTAAACAAATCGAAAAGGAAACATATGAATTGGGAGACAGAGATATAAAGAGGGCTAAAGAAGCTGCAAAGATGTTGAAGAACGTTGATAAATTGCATAAACGATTGAAGTCTTCTTATGAACCGTCGAGGAAACCTTGCGAATAAGCTTAATTTAAGTTTACTTATATAATTATGTAACAGTATAATAAATACAAAAAAGAAGATTATAAAAAATCACCTTGAATTATGAATTCTAGGCTATTTTTATCCTTATATTCCCACAGGATCGGGAGATACGCTGTTGCGCGGAGCGTTGCTAGTTTATCTACATTCTTCTTTTTATTAGTTGTTTTTTCCACCGTTGCTAGTGATGTATTCTCCTTGTTCTACCCACAGAGAACCTCTTATATTTCTGTGGCTGTACCTTTTTTTGATTCTTTCTTTCAGTTTTTTGATAGACTTGTCACTTTTGTACTTCAATATTGTAATCGTAATTTTAGTACAACTTTCGAGATTTTGAATTTTAATTTGTTATTATTTAGATCGATATAACTAATTATATTTATAATGCCTTGTAACGAAAAACCACGAAAACCAATGGTTCCCCTGAAAACTTTGGATATTATTTTCAGGCGTCGTTATTTGCCGAACACCCAATTTTACTTTGCTAATAGAAAACATGCAGTACCCGCAGATAGTACAAAACAGAAACGCGTAAGGCCTTTTCGTATGCCCCGATCTGAAAAACTGTTGTCATATATTAAGTACAGTGATCGTAAAGAAAAGTTGATTAGCCGAGAGAGGCTAAGCCAACCGCTGCATTTGAAGGATAATCTCAGAATAGCTGCAACTAGGGATATTTCCAAGAGGCTTTTTCTTGCGGAACCTCCAGATAATGTCAGGGCAGTTGTTGAAATTCACCCCGAGTTCTACTCTGTTATTGAAGGGAGGCCGCTTCGAGCTTTCGATGATATCAAAGTATATGTAAACAACATACGGTCATATGCCATGAATCGGCAACAAATCGGATACCGTAGTGATTTGATTCTAAAGATAGATAGGGATATCACCGAAGAGAGTACACAGCACGATACTATTGTAGAACTTTTGAAGCAACACATTAAAAATTTTCAAAAATTTCTTACTGAAGACTACAAAAAAGCTTGTATTAAAGTTGCTAAGGCAGAAAAAGTTTATAGTGATTTAGTCGCTAAAGATTCGGAATTTCTTGGTCATGTCACCACATTAACAATATTGAACAACAAAATATTTAAACTGGATGCGATTCGAAATGTTTTGAAAACTTACCGCACTTATTTGCTATTCGTTGCTCCTTTATCGTGGAGGCAGCTACACGATGAAACTTTAAGAGGAAAAGTGCAATCTATACAGTTTGAGTACGGAGAATTTGCAACTGATAACGATTTAATAGAGTTCATGGATATCGATAAAATGGTCGAGTTGGCTAAGATAGAACTAGCAGATCCGCTACCTGCGACAATTTACTTTAAAACCCCCGAACAAATGATATACTTATTTCGCACGATGGAACTACAGAGTAGAGAATATTTGACTCAACTCTCTAAAACTGATGCTCCATTTAGACTGCTACAGGAACGTAGAAGACAGTTAAAACAAGCAACGAAACAAGAACTCGATTATTTTCAGTATTACATTGACAGCATTACTAATGAAATAGCTCGGGAACATCATAATGAAAGCCATTTACAAGAAAAATTCTTCAGAATTTTAAACGAATCATTTTACGACAGTGTTGCCAGCCCTAACACACTAAAGCTTAAAATATGTATAGAATATGTCTACGAACAAATATTTGGCAAATGTGAAGAAGGACACCAAAATTTGCATGACCCTATGAAAATTCTTGAAGTTTTTTATGAAAATTACAATTTACGGCTTGATTCGTTAGATTTTAAGATTGTCAACCGAGCACGCAATGAATTCTTTACCCAAGATCTAAAAATGATGAGAAACGCTTATAAAGCTCAAAGGGAACTAAGAGCTTTCAGAGAAATGACAAATGCAATGAATAGAGCCTTCTTACCGCCAGCTAAATTTAAAAGACCAATTTTGAAGAAGTTCGTAGATAAAAAGCGTCGCCTTGCTCTTGCCTTAGAAGAGAAGAAAAAGTCTCAAATGTTACTTGGAATACGACCTAAACCAAAAAAATTTAAATTATCTGCTGAAGAACGGGAAGGTCTTTTGTTATTTACTGAATGGTGTGAAGGACAGAATCCAGCGCCTTTCTTAAAAGATTACCGTCAGTATGCAAAACCAGTGTTTGAATGGGTTTCTCGTCAATCAATTATGCCTTATTAGAATTCTTACTTTTTGGTCGATGTCTGTATCTATTTGAGTTTGAATATATTTTTTTGTTCATTTTTTGTTTGGTTGTTCTTTTATCAAAGTCTTGTTGGTCACGACTTCTAATATTTTTTTGAAACATTATACTGAGTACTATTATAATATCATTCAGCGATGAGTGTCTCTGGAGATCATCCAATTGTTATTAGGATTTTAAAACCTTTGAAGTTGGATACAAAGTCTGTTTTCCGAAAAAGAACAGTACGATCTAAAAGCATCATTAAGAAATTGGCAAGCAAATCTTCAGCTAGATCGTTTAATATGTTTGGAAAAACTCATAATAAGGCAATACAGGCAGACTCCTTTAAAGTAAATTCTATTTTATCTTATCGACTATTTACAAAAAAACAAGAGGAACTCAGGCGTAGACATAATCTAAGCATAGAATTGATAAATAAATACAAAATAATTTATACCGATTTGATGAAAAGATTGTACATTGAAGATCCTGCTGATGATGTGCGTGCACTCACAGATATTGATGAAGGCTTTTTTACAACTCTAGTAGAAAGGCCGTATGCTGAATATCTTCCTATGTATAAGTCGTTGAAATGCATGTACAGTCAAAGTCTGCGCATGAGACATGAAATTGGCTTCCGACGTGATGCTTTTCTAAATATTACAACTTCATATTTAAAAGATTTGCAGAGTTATAACGAAAGTTTACAGCTGCACAAGGATCAAGTTAAATATTTTAATCGATTTGTATTGGAGGATTATGAAAAATCTATGGAGTGCTTAAGAAATTGTGAGAAAGTTGAAAACAAAGTTAAAGTTAAGATTTTCAAATTAGAAAACTTGGCTATGGATAAATTTACAATTATGTCGGGATTGGTAGGTTTGGATTACTTATACGGTTTACAGCAGAAATATGGAAGATTTTTGTATTATTTATCGCCTCCGAGTTGGCGGGCTAAAAATAGAGAGTTTGCCCATTCTATTGAAATAGAGACAAAAGGATTTGATTACGGAGCTTCCAGTGATGAGGATACTTTTAATGTAATTTTTGATAGAATGCAAAAGGAATGTTTTAGTGGACTCATTAAACCACCATTATATTTTACGGATCCTCATGAAATATTAGAAATATTTAATGCAATAGAAAAACAGCAATTACATCACTTCAGTTACCTTATATATTTGGCTCCACATGCGTGTATGTTAAAAAAAGGGATTGCATCATTAAAACAAAGTGTTGATAACGAATCTGCTGTAGTGAGACATATGGTGAAAAGGTTTCAAAAGAATTTAGAATATTACGAAGAAAGATCAACCAAATTACAAGCTAAATTTATGAAAATTCTAAATGGTGTATTTTACGAAAGCGTAAGTTCTCCTGAAGTGTTAAAACTTGAATTACATTTGGAATTCTGTTATGAAAAAATTCATCATAATAAACCCAACCTTATGGATACAGTAGCGCTAGCTAAAGCTTTAGAAAAGTATTATATGGATTACTGTTATTTATTAGAATCGTTAGACCATGACGAATTTAAATCAGCAATGAAAAAATGTATAGAAGAAGAGAAAACAAAGATGAAAAAAGCTCATGCCGCTGCGACTGAGTTACGATTGTTTCGTAGATTAGAGCGAGAACTGCTTCGAGCATATGAACATGAAAATACTAAAAAAGTAGTACCTTTGCCTCCTATAAAGAGAAAAATAAGGGTTTCTAAAACCAACAATGATAAAAAAAAGTTGCCACAATTAATGCCAAAAGTGAGTGGCGTATATGAACCGACCGACGCAGAAGTTGAATATCTGAAATTATTTACTGAATGGACTGAAGCTGATGATCCTGCGGACTACTTACAAAGTCTTCACTACAATTCTTCTCCCAAGAACAGTAAAACTAATTAAATAATAAAACGAAGTATATTGAAAACAGACTTTATTTAAGGGGTTGATATTAAAAAGTCCATTGTATTTCAATAAAACGCAATAATATATGGTTAAATTACACATAATAGATAATAATAAACAAATATTTTAGTAACAAAATGTACACTTTCTACTCACGTCTAAATGTAATGTTTGGTTTCATGGTATTGACAAGTAACTACTTTGAATTTATACATATTTACAAATCGAGTAACATAAACTGGTAAAAGTTTTGCAATAATGCTTTCATAATTTAAATAAAAATTATTAAATATTATTTCTATAGAAGTTTGTGCACCTATAATCGTGAACTTTATAACGGAATTGAAAAAAAAAACAAAAGAAACTTTGACAAAGAACGAATCTTTGACCTACTATTTATCATTATCAGTTATCTATCTCACACCATACTACAAAGCAGTTAAATTATGTTTAGCCCTGCTGACACAAAATGAGTAAAATATTTATTAAGAAAATACTTAGCTTACTTCTGTTTCCATTTGTGAATGCAATTAAGTAGCTATAGGTAATTGTGAATCGTAAAAAAACCATTTCTGATGAACTTACAATAAAATTACTCGTTCCTACATTATTATATACATGTTATATTTCTATTTACACGAATAGAAGCAGTCTACAAAAACCAAAGCCTCTTTTCTTCAATAAACAGATAAAATGAAACATCACTTTAAAATTAACAATCATTGTGTGAATTATTTAAGGAAGGTAATTTCAGGTCGAAGACAATTTCAGATAGTAAAAAGGTAACATTTAAGTAGGTAGGTAGTTTTGCATATTATCCATATTTAATGAGACAACATCTAAAGGATTTTTGTGGACACAGGTGATTAATACACATATATTTACCTACACATACGTTAAACATTGCTAAGACGAAATGAGGGAGAGGGTACCATACCGAGCTTGAAACTTGAATTAGAAACAAGATACTTTCAACACAGTATTTTCTAAGGTTTTCGCGACTTGAACTCATAATGAAACTAATTTAACGGATATAATCGTATTTATTTTGTTTTTTGTTAAACTGACGTTTCAAGACCTTTGCAGATCCCATGCACATTCCCATGGTCACAGGCAGACTGAGGTGACAATTAGTCTTAGAAAAATAAGAAATGTGATACAAAATAAACACGATTATATCCGTTAAATTAGTTTCATTTTAAGATACGTTCAAGCCTCTAAAGCTCTAAATTTTAGGCGTTGTATAATATCATCTTGTCCTGTTACTAAACTACATTTTGTAACACTGTCCTACTGTTTGGTCCCACGGAATGTAATATCTGGATTACATACCACAATTTAAGAAAATAATCTTAATAAAAGTGTTAATATACCGTGGGATTTACATATTCAAGTTAGTTTGATGCAATCAATCGGTACCTAGTGGTCTGCTGTAAGCACTTACACAAGTTGCTTCATTGTGTCAACTCCATTATCCTAATTACTTTCTGTTGTCGTTTTATCTTCCACCTAGCTATTTTCAAAAGAAAATGACTAGTAGTTAATAATAATTTCAAAATAACCTATTCGTTTCCTTCAAAATGTTCAATATAAATTGAGCAACATTATGATGGAATAATTCATAAGACGTTATACATCTATTTTATAAAACAATATTTGGTGTTTTAGCGGACGTTACATAAATCATCCTGTCGATACTATGCGCATTTTAAAATACTATAAAATCGGTACAGTCGACTTGTAACCAAATGCTTTCAGTAATCGTTTATCTGACACGTTTTTTCTGTAGTTTTGCGAGTTTTCTCCGTTTTAGTATCATCTCGTATAACGCGTCTAGGCCTTCGTGCAGGCCTTCGCCGGTGATAGCACAGGCGGGCTGTACGTGCCACGCGTGCGCGTCGCGCGACCCGTGTGGCGACGACACTAGCTCGTGGAGCCCTAACAACTTCTCTAGTTCTCTGGGCTCTTTCGCGCCAGGTAAATCTTGCTTATTAGCTAGAACTAGAATCGGAACTCCTGTGTTATCCGGCGATTTTGCCGTTCTAATTAATTCCATTTTCGCTTCTTCCATCCTTTCTACGTCGACGGAATCCAACACGAAAATGATTCCATCTGTACATCTGGTGTACGACTTCCATAGAGGTCGTAATTTCTCTTGTCCCCCTACGTCCCACACTAAAAAGTTAACACCCTTGGATTTACCAATGGTGCCTTTAACTTTTTCGCAGTTAAATCCTATAGTGGGGACGGTGTTGAGGTACTGATCGAACTTCAGCCGGTAGAGAGCCGTGGTTTTACCGGCGGAGTCGAGGCCCAGCATCACGACGTGGAGTGTGCCCTGTGCAGACGGCAACGCGTCGAGCAAGCTCGAGTTTTTCCCCATGTTGGCACCCATGTTGCGACGCCTCACGGCTATCTCACACTCTCGTCAGATCGCAGCATCACGAATAATTTGTTACACCTGTAAACGAAAAAAAAAATGCTTTAAATTTTATAGGTATCTAAAAAGTTTGATACTTATTTAGAAGAATTGTTATAAACAAAATGGGATGGGCGTTATTGATTCAGTCCGCAATAACAAAGTAATTGATGCGGTTAACGTAAATTTGTTAGTGTATCTTAGCATTAATCCTGTTCTATTCTCGGCCGCATCTGCAGTCTGCATTGCGCCATATGTTCGCAGAGATAACATCGTTTTGGTAAGAAATAACCATTATACGGAATCATACCAATTAGCTAGATTGACAGACAGACATCGATCAAAATATATTATTATCGTGTTTAGAATTTTCTAAAAATCATCAGAACAAACTAATTGTTTGTTGTACCTATTCGCATTTTTTGTAACGGAAAACTTTATAGCCCGTAATCATCATTGAGGTTAATTTGAACCAAACCAAACTGTTCTCACGTTTCGATAAATAGCACACGACTGGAAAAATTAACGTCTTCAGAACACCCAGAGAGTATTCATTACATATCGAAGTTACATATAATCCAATATGTAGTACCTATATTCACGCTTATTCCCTTTGGTGCCAGCAAAGTGCTGTCAAGTAAAGGCTTCGAAAACATATTTTATGAAGCTTTGATATTCAAAGTTGTGTAACGGTAGAGCAGGTGGAGGTAAAGTGGGAGAGGGCCATGCCGAGACAAGATGTCGCCATCTCTGTGCCTCTTTTTAATAATTATTTGTGGCAAACTGTAGAGTCGACGACTTTTTGCACGGACGCGAGGCTGGGTAACGACGCAAAGTTACAGTTCAGTTAAATATTGTGAATTTTAAGCTCAAGTCAATCTTATTTCAATATCATAAAGCACAAAATTGTATATTTTATATGCACATCAAACATTGCAGACCTGTTAATGTAGTATGAAGAACACCTTGCCTGAATTTTTATTTTCTCGTTGTAGGTGTAATGACCTCAGGGCATTCTTGATTTTAGACATTAATATCAGTGATTTTGTCGGTGGTTTTAAACAAAGAGTTAAAATTTGAAGTAGGTAGGTATACAGAAACATGATTTTAAGTACCTAAGTAAATTTATCTTATGCAACTCATCGATAAGTTCGAAGACGACTATATTTGTGATATATACCTACCTAATCAATATTTATTGTTGTCACTTTTACTGTTACAAGGTTTAGGTCAAATAATAATTTAAAATAGTAGGCAATCTACCTAATTTAAAACAAGGTACAGTCGGGTGCATAATTGCAGCCCCCGGTAGAGTTAAAAAATTACTATTATTGGTATGTTTTCGTTCTAATATTTTTGTTTAATAAATTCATAAGTTAGAAGACTTTAAACTTCAACTAAAGCAGGTGCCTAGAATCTTGCTTGTGTTGAAAACGTTCTTATAACAGCCGTTTTGGAGCTCTACGGTGGTTCTGCAATTATGCAGCCGACCGTATACCTTACCTATCACAAAAATTCATAAGCCACAGCTATTCTAGGGCAATGAAAGTTTAACATTTTTTAATTCTTAAGGCCAAATGAATAGCAAGTGGGACTCGCATCGCCAGGCCTTCGACCCGATCTTGAATAACTAGTATTGCAACTTTTGTTTTTAATCAGCACTCTATACAACAAAGGTTACTGTGTCGCTTACTTAGTTTTTTATTTGAGCACCTACTTAAGTCCTACTAACCTAGCTAGTGATTATTAGTGCAGACTTGCATTTCCTAATTTATATTAGTAGTTACTTCTTACGTAAGAAGATTTTTGACTTATCTATCGAAAAATAATAAACTAGCGACCCGCCCCGGCTTCGCAAGGCTATATTATGCATGTATTATACATATAAACCTTCTTCTTGAATCACTCTATCTATTAAAAAAAACCGCATCAAAATCCGTTGCGTAGTTTTAAAGATTTAAGCGTACAAAGGGATATAGGGACAGAGAAAGCGACTTTTATACTATGTAGTGATGTATATAATTGATAAATAATCACATTTTTTTTGCAAACATTAGCACAATAAGGTACTCTAAGAAATTAACGACAATTTTACAAAACCCTTAAATCCCATCTTATGTGAACCTTTTGCCACGCTATTCGGGAAGACAGAAATAGTTATTCTAGCTACTATTACTCGCAACACGACACTTCAAGAATATCCAATTAGAAACAGTTTGTATAGGTAGGTACACGTAGGGTTAAGAGTCAAGAGAAAGCATCAATGTAGGCCCTTACTTTCTCATTTGACTAAACCGTGCCTTTAAAAGTAGCCGTTTTTGTTAGGTGAACTTTAGAAGGCTTTAACTAAAACTTAATCAGAGGTACTTAGGTGACCTATCTACTTATGCTTTATAGGCCTAATTCCAACTTAGTGATCGTCTATGTACACTCAATTACGTCTATTGTTCTGTAGGCTTTCTTCAGTTGATCTCTACTTTTATATCTGTCTGTAGTCTGTATCATTGAGAGGTTGACAATAAACATAATAATATTCACTTTCTTTAAAGGGCGTATGCAGGGCACCTTTAAGGTTCAACGGACTGAGTTTGATTCGATAAATTAGATGAGGTCATCGCACTTTATTCCAACTTCAATTTAAATCTTGATCTCATATCACAAGAGTTTTGTACTTTTCACGTAAAAATATTAAATTACAGATCCTCGGTTAAAGTAGGCTGAATCTTGATATTGATCAAGCTTTCTCAACTTTTACCCATAGATATCTAATATTAATTAGTTAATAATCTTTATGATAACACGTTTATCAAATAGGTAAGTATGGCAAGTAGGCAATTCGTATGGATGGTGTTTATTGATCCTCCTTTTACCTTTGAGTTACTTATCGACTTTCTTTTAAATTTAAGCTTAGTTAGTTTACTTATACGAAGTATACGAATCTTTTTGTTTGTTAACTAAATTTAATAGCTTTTACACACGTCCCGATTTGGTCGGGTCCAACATCAGTGTTGCCACAATTCAATTCGACAAATCTGTATCGATAAGTGAAAAAATCTGTGTAAAATCTGTATGAGAATAGCTATAATTGTATAAAATCTGGACTATTCATTTTTAATATTAGGTATTATGGAGCCTTAAGGAATTCTGCTGTAGTCTTTGATGTGGTTTTAATCAGGTTATGGCTAAATACAGCAAGAAAACATTGGAATTTGTATGACAGTGTAAAGGAGTAACTGAACCCTGATATGTTTTCCTCATGAATTCTTTTGTCTTGTCATTGATGGGCACATTCCGGTGACGCACATCCTAATTTAGTTTTTAAAACGATTCAATGTGGTCTAATGCGAATGATTTGTTTGACTTTGCCTTCGGTCCAAAGAGGTAACAAAGCCTAAAGATTATCATTACCACCAGAGATTTTGAGGTAACTAAGTAACTTATTAGGTGTTTTTATGTCTTCACACTTTGGTAAACTTGCAACTTATATTGCTTGGTTGCTTTATTTACTTGTCGATTCTTTAGAAAGATACAACATGAGTCCAGTTAGAGACGTTCCGCTAGCCAACCCAGTATTCGTTGCAACATTCATCTGTATGCAACTCGCCTTCTGATTGCATATAGCGTCCTGGTTCCGTTCGCGATCCCCTCTTCCACTACCAATTAAATTGTTCCGCTTTTAAAACACTATTTAGGTATATTATATCTACACTCATAATAATATAGATAGATAACTTTTATATTATAACTAGCGACCCGCCCCGGCTTCGCACGGCTATATTATGCATGTATTATACATAAATATAAACCTTCCTCTTGAATCACTCTATCTATTAAAAAAACCGCATCAAAATCCGTTGCGTAGTTTTAAATATTTAAGCATACAAACGGATATAAGGACATAGGGACAGAGAAAGCGACTTTGTTTTATACTATGTAGTGATGAAGAGGAAATGTTTTATGTTTGTTTCGAAACTTCTGGACCGATTTTGATTAAACTTGGTATGAGGATATGTACATTGATTTATTGGGAATAACATAGGCTACTTTTTGTCCAGATATTCCCACGGGATCGGGAGTTATTTTTAATAAATAGGGTTGCGTTTGACCACTATCTCACCCGATAGTAAGTGACGATGCGGTCTCAGATGTAGAACGCTTACCTAGACGAAGATACCTTTACATTCGTGACTTGAAGACCCTCAAGACGTATCATCTATTCTTTACTCATGTGGTATCGTGTCGTATTTAGGTACGGTCGGCAGCATAATTGCAGACCCACTGTAGAGTTCAAACTACTATTATTGGAATGTTTTCATGCTAATCATTTTTGTGTAATAAATACATAAGTTAAAAGACTTTAAAGTCAACTAAATCAGGTGCCTCGAATCTTGCTTGTGTTGAAAACATTCTTATAATAGCCGTTTTGGAGCTCTACGGTGGGTCTGATGCAGCCGACCGTACATATAGTTCGTTAACAACATATTAATTTATATATTGAGTGTGCAATCATTTAAAATATTGACAAACTTATTTAAATATCTTAAATTGAAGTTAAAGATGAGGAAAAAATGTTTTTCTCGTAGCTATTGTGGTATGGCCGTGTGGCTTACCTATTGTTAGAGTTTTTACGTCGCCCTCTAAGGCCTCTACTAACTTGACCTAACAACTGCTGCCAGAGATAGCAACCGTGACCAACAACGGCTAATGTGGCTTATGTTGTGAAGCACGTACACTATACAGCTAGGCCATAGGAAGTTTACGAAGAAGTATTTTAAAGTTGCAGTTTTTTTTTTTCCAAAAATCGTTTATAAATTTAAAAATAAAAATCCTAAAACAGTCGGTTTCGTCATATTTTATGCATTGACACCTCACTCCATGAAGGTTTTGTATTAATTCCGGTAAAATATGTACCGCAGGTTTAAAATGGGACGTCAGAGTCATGGCTGCCGCGTTTCGTTTTTGTAATCACAAACAATCGCTTTATTTTGCAAATATAAAATATGTGCAATGCAAAAAAAAAAAAAAATTAACACCATTAGGTAACAATATTAGTATATAAGTACTAACTGTTTGGTAACCTAATGGTACTTAGTTACCTAACTTTTAAAATTATAATAAAATTGAGGGCCTCCTTCGTTTTTGAAGTCGATTAAAAAACTAGTGGAAGCGGTATATTATAAGTAGGTACTTACGGGTAAACTAAGATAGTTTCGTAGAAAATACTTACGAAATAATAAATTATGTAGTGTGCACGTTGTTTTCCCAATTAACCGTTCAGTCTTCTTAATACCTCTTTCCTGTAACAAGAAATAATTGAGGATTAGTATTTATCTTAACAAAGAGGGTATTACTTTCGTAATTCGTGTTTTCATTAAAGTTAATTGCGTAATAGAAGGCAGATAAATGCTTGATAAATGTTGGGAATTGCATCGTTTTGCAGACCCTAAGGCCTGTCTTATACCGTTTTATTTCTGTATTGCTTCTGAGTTATTTCATGATACAATTCCTATATAAAATACTCTGAATTACACACGCGAGCGCGCATCCTTAAGAAGTAAAATTAGAAAGAAGGTATTGAAAATGGAACAAGAATCTTTATAAATTCAAAGAAGTCATCGCTTAAAGAATTTTTACAATTGTAAAACCAATAAAAATTCTTTTCTGTATCAATTCTTGTCTGTAGCAAAGCAGAATTAAATTTAATTCTGCTTTACTACAGACAAATTCAACTGGTTGTTGCAGCTACCATTTCTTGTTTATAATACACATAATAACAACTTTATTTTTATTTTTGACACCAACTAAGAGAAAATACCTCTTAGTTAGAGTGCATTTTTTTGTACAGTGTACTCTAGCTCTAAGTACCTTATGTTTTTTACTCAAAAACAGATATTATGTTAGACGAAAAGTTCTTCTTTTTATCTGAGTAATATAGGAACAGCGAGTAGTGCGCGAATAGGCGTCTATTGGCGGATGGCAATTTCCGCTTTTTCCGCACTCGCGCTATAATGAAAGGAACGTCTCCGCCTTCCACGTCCTGTTCCACATACGTATAAGGTAGTAATAGAAAATGTTTATATTATTTGCGATAAACATTGAAATCGGTTTCCTGCCAAGAAAAATATATTACTTGGGTATTTTAATTCGGTCATGGTTAGCATTTGTGTATCATAAATAATAATTCAATGGACAATATAATACTTAGTAAGTACATTACATGAATGGACATTTCTTTTGAAAATATTAAAATAGAAGTACCTCAGTGTAGAGATTTCAATGTCTATCGCAAATAATGTAAAAATTAGGTACTGCACCAGGATGTATCTCGTGAATCATGATAGACAGTTGAAATCACAGATGATGTATTTCTGTTGCGTCTATAACAACAAATACTAAAACAGAATATAATGGTATAGAAACCTTCGTGTGCGAGTCCGACTCGCACTTGGCCGGTTTACTATTTTATTTTCAAAGAAAATGTTCATATTATGTACTTACTAGTTAGTTGTCTAATTAATTTTTATTTATGATTCACAAATACATAATGACCTTGATCGAATTAAAAAAACATAAGTAAATATACTTTACATTCACAGCAAACCGATAAAATTCAAAGTCAAATTCTAATTTAGAAAGGAAACGGAGCACTCTGTCTGAATTTACCCACTTTTATGTCGTATAAAAACTAAATTACAATTCGAATCGAATTTTATTTCTCAGTTAAAAGATATCACCATGAACTTAGAATTTTTTTTCATGAAATTGTTCAAAATCATTTACCGGTTACGGTTCTGTATTGATAAGTTGATTTGGATCTAATATTGTGAATACTACGGATTACTCATTTACTGCTTAAGGTGAAGTATGAGCTGAAAACCTCTATCCCTTTCCCATACGCGCCGCGTAAATGCCTCTATCCCTTTACCCCGCGCGCCGCGAAATCGCTTTTTTAACTATGTTTTATGTAATTAAAAGACTGACATTTATTTGAGTGAAAAACCATCTGTACTACCTTATGGGATTTGATGTAAGGTTTATGAAAATATAAATTTTGTACTTGATTTTTCTTTACAATCGCCGTAAAATTTGAATGATTTCAAAAAATGAAGATTTCTTACGATTTTTATCTATCGAGGCAAATCACTCTAATCGTGTTTCGAAGTGTATGACACTAGAAACTATTGGAAATGGAATATTATCATTCCATGGATTTTAGCGGTTGATACCCAAAAACTGTTTCAAAGACACCTCTTCTGTCGCGATATTCTACGCTTCTGGTCTTACCACTTCATAACGTCTTCATAAAATCTTCCTATTGCTTCGTAAATAAGCTTTAGCCCTATTTATGCTCCAGTTGGTAAACAAATAACGTAAATCTAGCTGAGGTATTGTTTACGGTAATCGGATAGTTAATTCAGCATTAAAAGGTAAAGTAGGTAATCGATACTTACGCTACATAGGTAAAGTAGAAATATGATATTCAATACCTACGGGATTATTTGCTTTACGTTACCTTATCTAGTTTCATTTGTAACTAATAGGGAGATAATAATTAATTAATAAAAAAATAACACAAATTGTTTGCTATATTGTTTGTAATAAGATTCATTTAATAATCTTATTTTAAATATCTTAGTCACGGCATCACGCTTAAACGGTTAGACCAATTTCGCTAATTCTTGTTTTTTGTTGTATTTGTTTTTGTCAGAAGATTCTTATGAAAAAAAAATCGAATGCAGGTGGAACCGCGGGGCGCAGCTAGTACTTTTATATAGGTAGGTAGAATCAGAACTCATTTTAAACTCTATCAAATAGAAACATGTTCTTACCTAGATTTCTTTTGTGAGTACGCTAAAAAGTATGTCCACAAAGAAACGTGCGGGACGTCAAATATTAGTTGAAATTAACGTGACGAGTAAATACGAAATCGTGGTTTGAGACAGTTACCTAACTGACTAATGTACCTCTATATTTACCTAAACCACAGAATATATAATTGTTGTAAGTAAACATACGTACAGCATACAGCTAATTTATAAATAGGTATGTGTTACCTTTCTCCTTGGTACGAGTAGGCTGTGGAGTAGGTAAGATACCTTCAGGCACACTTCAGGTGCCTTCAGTACAGGGGCTTTGTATTATAGGATATCAAATATCAAATAAGCATAATAGGAATAAATGACTGGTTGCCGTTTTAATTTACTTACTTCTAATACTTTTCTAGACCCACCTTTAAAAATATATCAGGTTATTAGACCCTAAATTAGTTTACTACATATCTAAGTACATTAACTTAGAGATACAGATTTTTATTGATTTTACAGTTAAATGTCAAGAAAAAATGCATTAAGCCGCAGTGGTAAGACCAGAAGCGCGAGGCAATAGAGGTGTCTTAGAAACAGTTTTTGGGTATGAACCACTAAAATACATAGAATGAAATTCCTACTGTCGTAAAGGTGAAGAAATGCTTTGTATTATCATACACTTCGAAACACGGTTAGAGTGATTTGCCTCGATAGAAAAAAATCGTAAAAAAAATCGATTTTACGGCGATTGTAAAGAAAAAAACAAATACAAAATTTATATTTTCATAAATTTTACATCAAATCCCATATGGTAGTACAGATGGTTTTTCACTAAAATAGATATGAGTCTTTTAATTACTTATAACAGTTAAAACGGCCATTTGCGGCGCGCGGGGGAAAGTGATAGAGTCATTTCAGGTCCACCTTAAATAAATCAGGGATTACTTAAAAAAATCTAACTAAAAAATATATCGTATCTAGTGAAAAATACTTTTGTCACTTTAGCTTGGGAGTTAGGTAGGTATTGAAGGTTAGATAGATCTACACTCAGACTAAAACTTTTAGTCTGAGGATCTACATATACCTATCAAAATAATATAAGTACCCATGTACGTATTAACTAGATACTGTTAAGATTAACAGTTTCTTCTTATAAAAAAGCTACAAAGTATAAGCGGTGAATATGGTCGTTACCGAATGCCATTTCATTTTCCGAACCAGGTGTTTTGAAACCGTGTAGAATGCGGAGAAAAACCGCTGTACATCAACCGACAAACTATTTACTAATAAATTTGTAATTTACCGCTTTATACTGCGTGTGTTCACTGCGATTTAATGTCCTGTCAGTTTTTAATTAGGTAATTATTAGGCCTATCATGTTTTGTTTGTTTACTCAATCAGGTTATGTATTCTTTTTAATAAAAAGTGTTTATAAATAGGCCTACTAAAACCAGCCAAGTGCGAGTCGGACTTGCACACGAAAGGTTCGGCAACAGAAATACTTGTATCATCATCATCTATTTGGAGTCGGCGCAGTATATCTGCTTCTTCCATTCACTCCTATTAGTCGTCATCTCATCGTTCACATTAATCTCTCTCAAGTCTTGTCTCGAGCAGTCCATACATCTTTTCTTAGGTCGTCCTCTTCCTTTCCACCCTTCTACATTCATAATCATCACTCTTCTGAAATCTATGATCAGTAAAAATTGACAAAGTTTGAAATGAAGCTTTACCGGGTCACTTTACAGCATAGAAATCGCATGTATAAATGATGTATAAGGCATTTAATCATTAGGAAACTCGGACCGCTCATGATGTTTTGTTTGTTTACATTAAATCAGGTTAAATATTATTTTAAAAGTGTTTATAATTATGTAGTAAAACCTTGTACTATTTTATTGGACTGAATCGGCCTTGATTCACTTACGGGATTAGTGTTTATAAACAAAGTGGTATTTACGATTTCACTGACTTTTAGTGATTTATAGTTGAGATTTTAATTTAATAGAATAGTTTTTAAATATGATAGATACAACAACACTTTAATGTACCATTAAGTAAATTAAAAATTAGAAAATTATCGAAAACTAAAAATATGGCACAATGGGCGGCCTTATCGCTAAAAGCTGTTAAAACAACATTAAGGCAAGATGATAGCTTCATAATAAAAAAATTAAAAGGAACGTCTAATCCGCAATGTAAACAGGAAGAAGTGGAAGTGTTGCCAGAATAATTATCAGTCAAAGTCAGAGTTCAATCATTAAAAATAAAGCTATAATACCATGAAGCAAGAAAAAGTTTTCCGCGGGGAATTTTTTTTTCCTCCATGTATAATACAGTTATTCCATATTTGAAATATTATCGTAGTCCCTAAATAAAGAAAAATAAATTAAAAGGTACTACGCGTAGGGAAAAATAAGGGACCGATTGAACGAGCAATGAGCCTCTGCTTCAAGTCTGGCAAAATTTGCTTTTCTCTGTCAGTATGTTCTACAACCGATCTTTGGAGTGATGGCATAAAAGCTCCTCAAAATGCAGTTAATTGCGGACTTTTAGATTAGACTTTTAGACCAGTGGAATCAGCCCTTTAACTACTAGGGGTGGATGGATGGAGCACTTGGAACCACCTTCTCACACAAAACTCCTCAAAGATTGTACTCGCGAAGTCCGTAAAACTACTTGTCATCTCTGCAATGCTCTATAGAAGCAGGAAATAACTGTTTCGCTCCTTAAAACTTCATAATATTCCGAAGGCGTTAAGAATACCTCTGGATCATTGTATGCTAATTGAATCTGTGACATTACCGCGATCTGTGTCGCTGTCGGCGTGGGATCAGCCTTGCAACCTTATATTGTTAACGTTAATGGCAAACTCTGCCTCAGTTCTGTATGGTGTTATGCAAAATGATTACTACATGCCTACAGCCCTCCTTCTCAATTATGATCTGTACAAATCAGTACAAGCATAATAACAATAATCCATTATGAAAATCATCAAAATTAGGTTACAAAGAGTCAAAAAAGGTAATCGACTACTCACCTAAAGCCCAAAATCTTGATATCGGCTTATCATAAATTTCTTTATTAACGAAAAAGTACGAAAGGCGTTGAGCTACAAAATCTTTTAGTGCTAAGAAATGTTCGAGAGTAAAATCCCATTTCCATTTCGAAGAATCGAGAACAAACGTCTAATTTCATTTCTGTTGATTTTGTTAAGAAACGGTAGGTATCTGAGTTTCATACCTATAAATCTGGAAGTACCAAATCTGCATAAATATTCGCAAAATACTTGTTGATAACGAAATCAAGTACTAAGCTAAAGTTTTGAGACTTCAAAATTTAGTTGTAAAGTTTTAACGGAACAAGGGATGAGATCTTTATAGATTTCGGCCTTCTACCTAATTAAATTTCCTTGATTGAATATCAAAGGATAGTTGATTTAGGTCAACAGCTAAACACTTGTGGATACAACCACTTTAGGCAGCGCGTCCGATCCTTTATAATCAGACGACCCTTGTTCATGCTTTATGGGACGGAAAATAATTTATAAGAGTTGTAAAGTTTTATTTTAGGTTAGGTAGATACAACAGTTATTTGAACAAATTTATAAGCAGCTTTAGACTTTGTTGATATGTTTATGTAAGTAAGGTATCTAGTACAATTTTATTCGTTCTATTTGCAAAAAAGAAATGAAAGTCCAACTATTCAATTACGAAACACATTAAACCAGTTAATAAAAGAAATAAAAAGTTACAAGCCACCTGTCAATGGGTGTTTGACATGAGCACTTGTCTACCTGCTCGAGCTTTGCGGACTACTACAAGTACTTACTTAATCAATTTTTTTGCCTAAGTGGTCCGTCAGACATACCGTTTCATAGTCATGAGTACGATATGTGCAGTTATGCTAGTCTAGCACGTAGTTGTTAGTTCAATATGAATATTGGTTCCGCTTGATCAATAAATTTATTCCGTACAGCAGCCTACTTCTTACAATCATCTTTATTGCCTACCTATATATACATATATCAAGATATATATTCACCGAAAGAACACAAAGTAATAACTCTGCCACAAAAAGCTTGTCGTCTCAGTTTCCATTCCAACATCATTGAATAGCACAACTTTCAGGCCTCATAAATAAAGTTGGTGAAACCACAGATTTCAATATAAGGTATCTACATCTACCAACGTAGATGGTGCAAACTTTCCTATAAACTTAAGTTATTTCAATCTATAGTACATTAGTAATACAGGAAAATTATTGAATAGATAGTTAGTTGAAAGATGGCTATTTAAAGATTATTAAGATTCGCTAGATGAGTTTCTTCACACTTGTTCTTTTTGTTTCATCCATCATTCACCTAGTAAGTTTCTAGCCAGTGATCGATCAATAATAATAAGTTACAGTATCAAAAGCTAGCTCTACAAGCCACGTTGTGTTATAAATTTGTCTTGTCCCACATGTGCCGACTGCCGATGCACCGGTTTAAGCTAATAACAATATATCTAGTGGCAACATGTGGACGTCACCGGTATCAGTGCCGCTGAGCCAAAGGCAACGGTCAGTTTTGTATACGGGCACACATTAGGGGCCGCACCGCAGGCTTCGCTTTTCCAATTTGCTTTCCATTTGCGCACGAACTCGCCCATTTCGAGAGCCGGATTAAAAAGTTGTTTCTCTCGGACTACAGTCACTGTATACCAATTAACGTGCATCTTTTATTATCCTCTCCGTTTTGCATGTTCAATTTTAAATTCCAATTTTCAAACAGCCAGATTTGAATTCGCATAACTAGTCAGTTCATTCATTCAAGATTGAGTGGTATTAAAACGTTGTCCAGTCAGATGTTAGATAGACATATCGAGTGCAGTGGGTCACGTGGCGACTTAATGGCTAAACCGGCGGATCACAGACATGTTATTCAGTTACGAGGTAATAAAACAGGTTTTTGACGGCTGATATTGTGGTTATCAATCCCTTGTCGTGAGATTGCTTTGCTGTGATTTATATGTGACGTCGACTGTAGGTTACTAAGTATCAATATAGTATCGGTGTGACATTTGGAAATACCAACTTGGAGTCTTCAAGTCTAGAGTGAATAGGCACCTTGTACCTCGACCTCATCTTCGTTTGCCATCTGGTGAGATGAGTTCAAATTCGCAAGCCTATTTTGTGTAAAAATACCAATAACAACGACTAAGGCTACCGTAGTCGTTGATGATCTGGCCTTGCTGGATCTTCCCTACCAGTCACTAGTGCATTGATTCAATCAACCTATAGCAAGAGTATAATATTAATGATTTCTGCAATTAAAGGTACCTACGAAAGCTTTCTACATAAATGAAGACTTTCCGCATAAATGTGGAAAGTGCTGCACAATAAAACAGGATTTTGATTACCTTTGTTCGTAATGCAGGTAATCATAATTTACAACCTGGGGCTATCGAACAGGTAATCTCGACCAATGGTTCGAGAAATCGCTGCTCGATAAGCCCGGCCATTTCTGCGGGACGCGTAATTACATGTCTGCGGTTCTTCGACTAGGTATTCAAACTAGGCAGTCTAGCCACTGTATTAACTTGAATATTTCCAATTATCCGACTCTAGTTGCTATAAAGAACGTGATTTCAGTTAATGAAATTAATACAGGTAGCTTCCTGGTTGTTTAATCAGCTGTGAAGTTTCTTTCAGCACGATGAAATATCTTTTTTTCAAACAGTTTGGTTTTGTCCTAGTAGTTTGCTTACCAAACTGTTGCAACTTTTTATAAACACTTTATTTGTGCAACACGCAAAACATTAAAAATAACAAAAATGACGAGAAAGCTTATTAACTACGAAATAGTAGTTCGGTTGGTTGTGTTAAAAATGATTCCAAAAAAATGTTTCATCAGTTACTACATTCTTATTTCAAAATTTAATATCTAAATGTGCTTTTATGCCTACATAACCTACCTATTCGTGGATCAACTCTAAACTAGTATCTAGTATCATTAGATCGAAAAAGAGTTAGTATATTGTCTATGGCCTAAATTACTTGGCCAAAAATGAGATGATGTGATGTGAATGTTCTGTACCTAATTCCAAATGAAAAGGCGTGAAGTACTTAAGTATCTCACAAACGAGAAGATTATATATGACCTTTAAAGTTAATTGGTATGTAAATAAAGCAATTTCGGTAATAAATTTAAAACAACCTTGATGTGAACAATACTGTGAAGTATCAAATCTTCAATCAAGGTTTTTATTACCTTGTAATTATGGGGATTGATTAAAAGCAGGTGTGCACTGTGCATTACAAAGTACAGTACCGTAAATTTTAGGCCGCATCGTACCTACCATCAGGCAGGTGTGATAGTGGTCAAACGCTGATCGAAAAAAAAAAAGATTTTACCCGACTGTGTGCGTTACGAAAATGAGGGTAATGTGCTTACGGTCCATGTATGTTTGTTTCTATGTAGCGTTCTAGAAGCTAAACGCGTGACCCGATTTTTTAATCAAATAGACCAAACAGACATTTAATTTGTATGAAAAACAGACAGACAGTTACTCTAGAACATTGACAGTTAGGTACTCCTGTCAGTTTAGGTAGGTATAGGCTATAGGTATTGGGTGGTATTGGACTGTTTTCTGTAAAGTAGTAACCTTGAACTTTATGATGGCCATCGCAACGTCGAACGTTAATTGTCCACAAATCGATATCCAATATCAAACGACCTTTTGATGGCCAAACACATTAAAGAGAGTCACTTTCTAATATTAACTGTAAATCAACCGGTATGGCAAGTATCACAAAGTATTCCTTATTTGACCTAAGTATTAAATAATTTAATATTTTTGCACTATCTTTTTTATTACTACAGACAGATGAAAATGAGGAATGAGATACTTTTCCTGCTACTTCGTTCGCGTAGAATTTGCATTTTCCAAAATTCTTTCGGATGACTACGGCTTAATAGCTATCCGTTGAGTGATTTGGCTGTGCATTGATATGTGTGATTTATCTCTATGTATGTGTGGTTGATTTATTATCATTCAGTCAGTCAATCATGACTTTTAATTGTATAGTTTCCCAACAACGGGTCAGTTTCTTATACTTACTTACACGCTTTTGCTTATTGGACCGGACTATCTTCCGACACTCATGAATATTCAAATATTGGAAATGAACAGAGAATTTTGCGATATCAAGTTGTGATTTACTGGTTAACTTTGATGCGTTGTTTGCATATGTAAATGTGTCTTCGGCTGACCTCTAACTAGAGGAGGCAAACGAGGTTAGAAAAAGTAGATATTTTAAAAAGAAAGTAGGATCTATTTTTCTGAGAAAACGTGGATTCTACATAGGTCTACTTAATAAATTTATATTTGTCTAAAGTCTACCTATCTATTTGATTCAGTGATTAACTCAATCAGATAAATTACCTAATTACCTACTTTAGGCCAGTCAATAACAACAAGCAAACATTAAGATCCGACAACCCAGGACAGCATATATCCTGGCGTCATCGAATTAGAAGAGGCGACCCCACCTGATGTACCCCACCTGTCAGAAGAGGCAAAGCAGAAGAAGAAGAAGAGAAGATAAACCCATTAAAAATATTTATTTATCTTTTAGATATATTTATGCAGTCTAATCTTTTTATGTCAACCAACTACTAAGGTATCTAATGGTTCTCAGTAAAGGAACTGCGTAAAAGTTATCTTATCAATAAGGTCAAACACTTAAATCGATTGGGTCAAACTGACTTTTAACCTTGTCTATTGATAATAAACAAATAGTTTTATTTCCTTATAATTGTCAATACGATATATTATAAATATTTTATGTAGGCAAGTATAATAATGAAACATATAACACAACCCCAACACAATATCCACAAATAAAAACATACCTATCTCCAAAAAGGAGGCAAGTATTTAGTCTAACAAAGTTTATATAGGTAGATATTTACCAAAACAAACGTTTTTCCGAGGGAGTAACCGTTATGAATACGTAAATAACCGTGTAATACCAACAACTTAACCGAGTAAAATCGCAGGATTTTTATTTTGTTACTTTACCTGCGTATAACAAGTAGAATTATAAGCATTATACTCATGACTCTTGAATTGGAACATACCTACATATCTAAAATATTTAAAAGGGTAGATAAAGGTACTTACTAAAACATCATTACAAAAACAAACGAAGTTTCTTTCTGTTTTTGGAGTCCCTGAGAAGCTCATTAAAAAGAGATTTCAAGAATTTATCAACTTTGCGGTATTTCTGATTGGCAAGTAGAGGAAAATGGAGATAAAATGGTGAATTACAAAACATGACGTAATGAAACGATTTTCATACGAATAAAATCAACCATTTCTTTTTTTTGTTCATGAATAAATATTTTACTTAAATTATATAGGTCTTACCCCAGTGTATGTAAGTTGTGGCGTAGGCTATCTATGTATACATATAAATATATTCCAAGATTCTAGAATAAGTTCCCTAGGGCTAGAGTATTCAAATTTTTTAGGGTTCAAACCCAAAGGATGACTTCCATCGCCTCTTTCGGAATGGGAAATACGTGTCGTGTCTTTTTCGTATCAATAATTCATTGAAATGATGGATGACAGGCGATATAGAATTCTCATCCCTAAAGTAGGACGTAGGTTTATAATGCATATTTAAAAAGCGATACTTTGGTTGATATATTGGGTTTTAAATTGATTTATTATGTTTATTTTTTACCTCTTCTGAATGTAAAACATTAAAGCCGTATTCATGCAAACTTGGAATTTGTATATCTCAAGTAAAGTTCTCCCAGTACTAAAAAAACATCGACATTATTTTGTAAAAGTAATATGCAGAAAAGAACAGATTGTGATAGAATCGCACAGTCGATTACGGTGTGCACACCGTAAACACTACTGCATATAGACTGTATATATATACCATCATATAGCGTGGCGACGCGTCGCCACGGCATGCGTCGCCACGCCAGAAATCGGTTTTACGTGCGGCTATAGATGTTTCACATCAAAACAGTCCTATGTCCATCATTTGCAGTTTCGACCCACTGTGCGTCGCCACGGCATGCGTCGCCACGCCAGAAATCGGTTTTACGTGCGGCTATAGTGAGCTCTAACGATCTGCATCGAAAAACATCCCTATGTCCATCATTTGCAGTTTCGACCCACTGTGCGTCGCCACGGCATGCGTCGCCACGCCAGAAATCGGTTTTACGTGCGGCTATAGTGAGCTCTAACGATCTGCATCGAAAAATAGCCCTATGTCCATCATTTGCAGTTTCGATCCACTGTGCGTCGCCACGGCAGAAATCGGTTTTACGTGCGGCTGTAGATGTTTCACATCAAAAGTTGGTCACAAAGGGTAGTTGCCATAGTAACTGTTGACAGCCCTATATGCGACCCAGTTGGCCGAGTTGCTCTCGTTGATTCCCCTAATACCCGACCTACTTTCGTACCCATCATCACTTAGTGAGTGAGAATAACGAGTTGGGTACCCAATTCTCGTGTATTCGTTTTTAGGGCTGGTGGTACTATTGTGTGGCAGACCAAAGGTACAATACCCTCACTAGTTCTCACGGGCTTAAAAAAGTAGTTATTTGTATCGATGAGTACAACTAGCATCTATGTTAAGACCTTCAGAAGCTGAAATATGAATTAGTGGGAAATTCTAAGTAACCGAAAGTCAAAGATGGAATTAATCCTTTGGAAATTATTTAATCCTTTGGAAAAGTCCTTTTTAAAATGTTAAAGGCGTTTTCTTAAATGGAGGAATTTTTAAGGAAATTTCTTTGAATATACTTGAGAAAATCCTACTATCCTACTAATAATATCATAAATGTGAAAGTTTCATGTATGTTTGTTACTCCTTCACGCAAAAACTACTGAACCGGTTGCGATGAAACTCTGTATCTAGATAGCTGGAGACCTGGACTAACACATAGGCTACTTTTTATCCCGATAAAAACGGGATCGGGACTTACGCGGGTGAAACCGCGGGGCGTAGCTAGGTACATATAAATATTATTAAACAAAAATACTTTTAAAAATTATTTAAAGCAAGTTAGCATCCCTCCGCACTAGTAAAGTAAACAATAATTTATATTGCAAGACATTCTCCTCTAGATTGTTGATCATTAAGTTTTCCTTATATTTTATGTGAGCACAAAGAGGGACGAAATAGCGGTCAAAGTGGTTTGTTTATACCTAAACTTGACGTAGAGTTTGCAGAGGAAACGCGTTTATGAAAACCGTAAACAACCTACCTACCTTCTTGCAAAGTTGTAGGTCACGGTGATTTGAGACGTTATGGAACAGTTTTAGGTTGTGATAAAACCTAAAGAGTACTTAAATCTTAATGACAAAACCGGCCAAGTGCGTGTCGGACTCGCGCACGAAGGGTTCCGTTCCGTACCTTATTGTATGGGAGCACTACAATTTTTTTTTCTTTCTGTTTGTGTACCTATTTGTTGTTATAGCGGCAATAAAAATACATAATCTGCGAAAGTTTCAACTGTCTAGCTCGATTCATGTGATACAGCCTGGTGACAGACAGACGGACGGACAATCAAGTCTTAGTATTAAATAATTAAATATTGCAGGACATTTCACACATCGCCATCTAGCCCCAAGCTAAGTAACTAGACTTGTATTATGGTGCTAGACAATTTTCTTTTCTTTTGTAATTATATACTTACTAGCTACGGCCCGCGGTTTCACCCGCGTAAGTCCCGATCCCGTGGGAATATCGGGATAAAAAGTAGCCTATGTGTTAATCCAGGTCTTCAGCTATATAGATACCGAGTTTCATCGCAATCGGTCCAGTAGTTTTTGCGTGAAGGAGTAACAAACATACATACACACACACACACTCAAACAAACTTTCACATTTATAATATTAGTAGGTTAGGATAGGATAATACATAGAAACAACCAGACCCCAGACAAATATCTAAATATCTGTTTGGCAATCAGGCATGGTGACCATTGTGCCAACTGGGTCGTCAATAGGGTCCCGTTTATACCGTTTGGGTATACGGAACTCTAAAAAGAAATAAAAGGTCGTTCAATACTTAAGTAGGTATATCAAGAAATAGTATAAATGGACCTTTCAAGACAAACCTATTCAAATATTTCGTGGCGAATAATATGAATATAGGACGCAGTTTACCCAAATTCCTCGAAACAAACTCAATTGATCTGAGGCTGGGATCCTAAAGTGGAACTACACGACCTTAATCCGCACAATGTAAACAACATCGAAATATCAATACAAGTTGAGGTACCATAGCTTAGAGTTAATCGTGGGGCGAATCAAAATAAACGACTATGTTTGTAGAAGTCCCCAAGGGGGACGGAACATTTAAAAGTAACAACAAACAAAGGTACGATTATTAAATGAAACAATATAAACTTTGCTCTGGCAATCAATCTTTTATATTTTGGACGTGATAACGTCTAATAAATTGATGGAACACCTTGATTCACAAAAAAATGTCATGGTATTATTGTGTGACGTCATGCGTCCCGTTCCCGATTAGTGCGATGTCATACGTCATGGTAACATTAGGAAACAGAGTACTTATTTAATAATAATATCGCTCATATGGGCTTGTGTTATAGTGACATAGAAGACTATACAAAGGAAAAAAATATATACATTTATATACAAAAAAAACCCAAATCTTCATCGTTTCCGTTATCAATCACGTAAAATTACAGTCCGTAAACCGACTTTACCGGCAACCATTTGTTTTTTTGGGTAGTTTACCTACTTAGTAATAAGGTATTTGTGCAAGTTTATGGTGATGTCATGGATGGTAACCGAAATGTACACAAGTCATCTACACTAATATCTACATCTACACTAATATTATAAAGAGGAAAACTTTGTTTGTTTGTTTGTTTGGTTGTAATGAATAGGCTCAAAAACTACTGGACCGATTTTAAAAATTCTTTCACCATTCGAAAGCTACATTATCCACGAGTAACATAGGCTATATTATATCCCAATACTCCCACGGGAACGGGAACTACGCGGGTGAAACCGCGGGGCGCAGCTAGTATTTTATAACGCTGTGGTTTTGATGATGTAATTCCATATTTATACGTAGTTGTCCAAAGCTTTTGTTAATTCATAATGGTCCTGTGGATATGCCACGGTATTGTCCTTAGTTTTTATGTCTTTTTCTATTGTTTCAAATACGATATAACTTTACTGCAGTTGGCATATTTTTAAACAGTTGCCGCTATGTTGCCGCAATTTCAACTTGTTTCTTCTGTATTACTACACTATATAGAATTTGAAATATGTTAATTTGCATTCCAAACGGTTTTACAATTTATATTTGCCGTAACTAAACTGCCACTGCCGTGACATGCGATATAATTTAAATATTTTAACCATATTTTTTGGGAAAGTTAACTTATGGTTTGTGTATTAAATGGTCTGGGAGAAACGCAATTCCCATGTTAAGATTTACAAAAACAAGATTTTCTCTTAACAGTTTTGTATGTTTGTAGGTTGACACCTACCTATTTTATTACTTACTTTCGGATTTTGTTTTAGTAAGATCCAAATAGGTATACCTAATAATTATCTACTCCTTAAGGTGAAGTAGGACCTGAAAACCCCTATCCCTTTCCCACGCTCGCGCCGCGCGATTACTCTATCCCTTTCCCCCTCGCGCCGCGAAATGACCTTTTGAACTGTTTTATGTAATTAAAAGACTCATATCTATTTTAGTGTAAAACCATCTGTACTACCTTATGGGATTTGATGTAAAGTTTATGAAAATATAAATTTTGTACTTGTGTTTTCTTCACAATCGCCGTAAAATTAAAAAAGCTCAAAAATATGACGATTTTTTTCTATAGAGGCAAATCAATCTAATCGTGTTTCGAAGTGTATGACAATACAAAGCATTTCTTCACCTTTACGACAGTAGGAATATCATTCCATGGATTTTAGTGGTTGATACCCAAAAACTGTTTCTAAGACACCTCTATCGCGCTTCTGGTCATACCACTTCGATTTTTTTTACAGCGTTTGACCACTATCACACCTGCCTGATGGTATTATATTATTATGGGTGCTGCTTAAAATCAATAAGATTTATTTTTGTGTTAAAATGCATTACCCAATACTTACTTATTATTAAATATTAAATAGTCGATCTTCCAAACCTAGACAATAAAAAAATTGAGCGGATGTATCATTTTGCACATGTTTACAATTTCATAGAGCTAAATTGACTTCCTGCACTTTAAAGGGGGTGTTGCCAGGTGGATTATAGTTAACACAGCTGACGCAATCGATAACAAAAAACTCGTTTATTAATCTGTGCCTATTCTGGATACTAAATTGGAGCAAAATATTTAATTGGTTCATTAGCATTTAACACACTGTCCTCCTACGATGCGCCATATTTTAGCTTGATCTTTTAAATTATAGCACTAAGTCGTATATTAAGGCCTTGGCTACCAAAACAACGTTAATTAGAAGACTCTCAACCTCAACCCACATGCTTCAAAATCATACATATGCTATTATTTCTGGTAAGGTGAATGCACCTTGCACCCCTATGGGGGTGGTATTTTCCCACACACATGTGCTACTAATGTTTTAAGTCCTTTGTTACTCCAATAAAAGCTTTACAAATATATGGGGTCCGTCATATCGTAAGGGTTGTTCCCATCCGCAGAGAGTGGTTTATCTATGGTCTGGAGTCTCGACGATTTTAACACGCTTTTATTAGTTTCACCTGTATGTTTGTATGTAACCGACTCCTTTGGGCACGATTTTGTTTATGTGAATCTCCTATGAGTTCGAATGCACCGTATTTGTAATTTCTGTTTCATAATAATTATTCCGGTTAATTTACTTCTTTTTTGACCATTTAAATACTTATTAAAAACATGGTTACCATTCCAACTTGTTCGTTTTTAGTATTCACTGGCTTCTTCTTCTTAGCTTACTTTTTTAAGATAATACAAGTGAACGACATCTTTTAACAATTCGTCAAAAATGAAAATCATCGCAAGATGAAAGGTCTCTTTCAATTCGAGTAATGAGAAAATGGAGTTGTTGAGTGATAAGCATTTTGTTTTTTCAAATATTATGCAAGCCAAAGGGTCGTCTGTCATCATCTTTACTAATGCCCGGAACTGAACGTTTCGGGATCCATTTTTTTAATTGTTTGGTTAAGTTTATAAAAGCTGCTAATTGTACAGGTGCTACTGATTTTAAAAGCAAGGCACATTAGTAAATAAATAATGTGGCTCAATTTAGATTTCAGAGACTTCATAGCCCAGGACCGCCTTGGAAAAATTATAAGGGAGACTTTTTTTGTCTTGCAGTGTCCCAACATAAGTTGATTGTAAAAGAAACTTACTGTGTGAGTATTGGAAAATCCACTCGCTAAATCGTAGCTGCAGACCTGAAAATAAATAGAAAATAATATTAACAACAGCGTCTAATCAATCATTAGCTAATCGCAATACAACATTAAAAAGGCATATAGTGAGAATTAATGTCTGTCTGTACCTACTTAATGCGTTGTAACCCTTAGTTAACGATAAAAAACAAAGCAGATCGTAAACGGTTTAAATTAAAGACAAAAAGTTAATGTCTTGCCTTCAAAGCTATCAGCCAATAGAAAAGTACCTAGTCTGCGTTTGCTCTAAGTGGGCAATTGCTTTACCTCACGGTTCAATAAGTTATTTTACACTACACTGCTCCAAGTAATTCGATGCAGGATTTTTATGTCCATTTTAATAATTCCTTGAATTCTGTGCAAGTTTTTCTTCGCATTTGTAATTGTGTGAAAGTGATATTTATACGATAAAAAGTTACAGCATTTTTTAGAATTTGTACTATGAATGTAGTTTGCGATAATTGACGATGTTACCTCACTCATATAACGTCTTTTTAGTGTAACTACGTTACATGAGTATGCGTCGCCTACTCACTTAAGACAATCCGAAAAAGGTGTTGTACAACGCTGCTTTCAATATTTATGAAATTGCTTGAATGCAGTTTAATTTTCATACGTATTGTTTGATTTTGATTGAAGTGATTCTACTTAGGATACTTTTTTATTCTACATAGCCAAATGATCTTAACTAAAGAAAAACGGATTAGGTGGGTAAGTTGAGCTAAAAGTTTTTCTTGGGATAACAATTACATATTAGGCCTCAAACGAATCGAATAAAACCTCGATTGTATTTCTGTATTGTTTGTTTACCAAATTGAGGTTCAATTCGATGAGCGTAACATTTCAACTCTGCTTGTAATATCGGATTATCTCACGCTACGTACTCACGCTCACTTGCTTGCTTACGTCACATCTAAATGTAGATTCGAGAGATAATTTCTCGTCTACTTTCCGTATATTTATAAGACCAGATTTTGGCTACAGCTTCATTTGCGTATGAATATGACGTCTACGTGAGACGTCTCGACTTTTTACTGCGTTCAACAAAATTTTTAGTACCAGCTACCAACCCACGTTTCTTTCTTATAACATTTCACGAAAGTTAATTACCAAAGTGTTCTTGTTCTACACTTTATTTCGTGTTATTTAGTAGAAGCTTATAGAAGTTCAAAACGATAACGACGAAGTTACACTTGTTAATTAGGCATTTACGACAATTACTGTTGAAAGTATATTAGTTAATTGTATGTACTAGCACTAATCTACAGAAGGTATCTGCTGTTTAATAGCCTCTTCCGATGTTAATTGAATTAATTAGATCCTACTTCTTTGTCCTATCTAACGATAAAAACAGATAAGATATCAGTAAATAGCATGCGTTGGTCACTTCATCTCGGTGAATTAATTTTTGAAAAAAATGTTGCCATATTCATACAAAACTATTAAAGATAGAATAGCAAGTAGAGGCATAAGGAACAGCCTCCTTTGATGACAAGACAAACAACGTGAGAAATTGCGTGCAGTGAACTGAAATAGTTAGAGAACATTTTCAACATACTCTAATATTACCTTACATATACATGCATACCTACTGCGTCAACGTTGATCTAATGATAAATAAGAAGGTAATCTTATCAATTGAAAATTGATACACTATACCTACTTGAATAAACTCTACATAAAGATTTATTTTAAACTTGATAGGTAGATATACGATATAATTTCGAAAAGGATAACGTTTCGCGAAGTATTTGCGTATTTATGAATATTCAAACCCTACAGCGGTACACATCGAAGATCTCATTTTACAGGCGGAACAGAACGGTTTACGCCGGGATAAATTTAGTAAAGCCCATAACCCTTTGAGGGATTGAATCCGACAGCTATCTGGGGTCTAACGAGATCAATCAGTCAGCCAGACATTGATGTCGCATATACTCGAATCTACAGACATTTCACTACACGCTGCCAGTTTAAATTTAATAAAATTTAAATCAAAATATCCCAGCTCTGGAGTTTATAAGTCTATCGATATGGTTATTGAAGCCTGGGATTCGTAAGAACTGTTTAGTTTAGACTGTCTAGTACCTAGCTTAGGTATTTTAAAAGCATCTGAAGTAATTTACTTCAAAAACATTCTTGAGATACGTACGTGTAAATTAGCTGCATCCACTAGTCCTTCCATTCCGCTTAGAGTGAAGCAATTAATTCAATTGTCTGCCAACTCAATTTACTCTTCACGACTATACGGGTTCTCTCTATTTTAATAAACATTTTATTGAAGAAAATATCTATCACCTTCCTTTTAAGCACTTCTACAACTTGAGACAAAAATGTAGGTATATGAGGACATTCCTTGAATCAATATTATATTATCTGTTTAATTTACACACTTTCGTTGACTCTGTTCTCGGCAGAATGTAGGTACTTACTCACGGAACCGTTATCAAAGTTACTGTAAATTACGAAATTGAAATTTTAATTAAATGTTTCTGTTCTAATTTAAATTCGGCTTTACTATTCAGGAATGATAAATGTGTAGAGTATTTGGGTAATCAAAGATTTAGTTGAGATTGAGACACAGATATGTAGCAGATGAGGAATTGAGTCAAATTCTTTTTGGTGTATTTAGCACGCGTGATATACTCGTATAAAATTATTATTGTTAGTAGAAATATTAATGATTTATTATTTAATCGTATGACATTTCTACACAGGCAATATATTAATATTAACCTAAAAACATAAAAACATAATTGAAACAGCACAGAATTCATGTACTTACCTGCGGGCTCGGGCTTACCCAGAAGTTCATTGGCTGGCTGGAGGGACTGGACTTGGTTACAAGACCAAGTCCAGTCCCTCCAGCCAGCCAATGAACTTCTGGGTAAGCCCGAAATATTAATGATGAAACAAATTAAGTAGGTAAGTACATGAATTATGAAATAATACCTGAACCCGTAATATACAGGGTTATTGGAAATTAATTAGCACGGCGTTTAGGGCTTCTTCTGTGCACCTTAACGATCAACTTTTGTTCTACGACTTTTGGAAATTCGAAAAAAATAATGAAAATTTTGAGGTTATGTAAATTCGAAAAACAGCTGATTTTTTAAAACAAAGGGCATTCAGACTAAAAATAGTAGATAAAACTTAAAAAATAAAGTAAAATTTTAAGGTTAATGACCTCTCCGTGTAAGGAACAGCTGATTTTCAGGTAAACATAACCTCAAAATTATCAAAAAAATGTTCGAATTTCCAAAAGTCGTAGAACAAAAGTTGATCGTTAAGGTGCACAGAAGAAGCCCTTAACGCCGTGCTAATTAATTTCCAATAACCCTGTATAGAGTACACACAAAACCAAACACCAATAATTATTGTGAACAAACAAACGATTCAAGCTAGCGAGCGGTGCGGTGACTGCCGACAGTGACCTCGTAACAAAGGCTGCCCATTATTAATTTCCCCGCACAGTAAATCACATGAGCATAACGGATAACCCATTGCATCCGTCAACAACGACCATTGACGATGTTTCGAAATATTAGGCACTAACATAGACAAAGAAGCAATCGACGCTCTATAAATACCTTTGTTTAAGGTAAAGTAGGACCTGAAAACCCCTATCCCCTGTGCGCCACGAAATGGCCGTTTTAACTGTTTTATGTAATTAAAAGAGTCACATCTATTTTAGAGGAAAACCATCTGTACTACCTTATGGGATTTGATGTAAAGTTTATGAAAATATAAATGTTGTACTTGTTTTTTCTTTACAATCGCCGTAAAATTGAAAAAGCTCTATAAAACGAAGATTTTTTAGGATTTTCACGATTTTTATCTATCGAGGCAAATCACTCTAATCGTGTTTCGAAGTGTATGACTTTACAAAGCATGTCTTCACCTTTACGACAGTAGGAATATGGATTTGAGTGGTTGATACCCAAAAACTGTTTTTAAGACACCTCTATCGCGGTTTTGGTCATACCACTTCGTCACGTTAAAAAGATTTGGTTTCACTATGCAAGTCTCCAGTGAACTGCCACGAAGGTTATATGTGTTTTGTCCAATTTCACGGTTTGAACAAGGTTAACATTAATTTGGTAAAGAACAGTTTGTGAACGTGGTTGGTCAGTCAAGATGTATAATGGTAATATTTACGATGGACAAGTACAATTAACTCAACTAAACCTTTGTTTTTCTAGGTCACCCCAAACAACTTCAACTAATTATACTGTTGAGTATATATTTTTTACCTACCTACCGAGGTTCCTACAATTAGAAATTAAAAAGCAAAAATATACGCGACGAATTGAGAACCTCCTGTTGAAGTCGGTTAAAAATGAATAAGCTAGATGCGCATAATGTTAGAAAAATAAAAAAGTACCAGTTTAAGAACATTACCTATCTATGGCTAAATAGCAGGTAGGTACAATCTACAAAGTATAAAGTTGTTATCACGAAACAACCGTTGGAAATGCACCTGCGCTGCGATAGCTTGCACGCTGATAAGAGATAATTGATTACAATCTTTTACGACATAAAAAAAACATTAAATTCTTTCCTTATTTATTTCTGATTTAGATTTTGTACTCATAAAACCTATAAGCGAAATCACGTAACTTGCGCATTAACCCTGCATTGTACCTGTTCTGCCATGGTGTTATCAACTAATCTCCATGACCATGATTCCGAGGGTAGATTGCGATGAGCACGCGCCGTCTAACTTCCGGCGCATTATGCATGCACCGGAAGTGGTCGATACAATCTACGTACGCCCATTATGGCGCCACTTACGGTACTATACTAAAATAATGCCCCAACCCAAACTGTTGTATTAGTGCACTAAACGTGCTAGGTTATGCGGCAGATTGCAGTTTTATAGCAGGCTTTAGCAGTTAAGATGGGTTAATGATTAATATTAATAGTTTCCTACATTAGCAAGACTTCCTGAATCTTTTAAGTACCTTTATTATATAATGCACTCAGTTAATATGTAATTTAACAGAATATAAATTTTAATTATTTCAATATAGTTTCTATTCAATTTTTATACAGAGGTTACGTCTACATAATAAAATGGATTTATTGCAGGCACACATGACCCATTACAAACGGATAAGAAAGTGATCTTATAAGGGTTCCTTTTTTACCTTACGAGGTACGGAACCCTAAAAAAGACATAGGTACAAATCACTATCACTATCACTACATAGTATAAAACAATGTCGCTTTCTCTGTCCCTATATCCCTATGTATGCTTAAATCTTTAAAACTACGCAACGGATTTTGATGCAGTTTTTTTTAATAGATAGAGTGATTAAAGAGGAAGGTTTATATGTATTATACATGCATGCATAACATAGCCGTGCGAAGCCGAGGCGGACAAAATAATATTAAGAGAAAGTAATAAGATCGTAGAATTACGAGTACCTACAGAAATATAATTTTCTATCGCCTTTTCTGTTGTTTCATTGTGTTCTATCGTAAACCTCATTGTTTACCGCAAAGGTTTGATCCAATTTCTATTTTTAATACAATACTTTTCATTCGAGTCGAGTATTGTTCGCATTTGAATTGTGTGGTCCCATAGTATTCAACACAGTGACAAAATAATTGGTGGGAAAGGCCTTTATTATAGCAGAGTTCGAAAAGGTACTTCATCTCATATTTTATTTACCCCAAATATTGAAGATATTACCACTGGAATCATACAGTAAGTGTAATGAAAAAGTTTTTTTGCACATTACGCAAAGTTCACGGATGTGTGCGATTTCCGAACAACGTATTCTAACGGATAACACTGTTTAAAGTTGTGATTGTTTAATGTGTGGTAATTGGATGTACTGTTATGATATTGCAAAACTAGATAATGATTCTATTACTTACTCAATTTTACAGTGTTTAATCCTAGGAATATACATTTTATGAGTACATATATCTGTATCAATACAACATTTCTAGACATACAATTTTAAACTTAAAACCTAATATTAGTTTGCTCACATTTTAATACGCAAAATATAGCAGATAAGAAAGTAGTCAGACTACAAAATATAGAAGAAAGCAAATCTGAATCAAAAGGTAGAGACAGTCGAGATTTAATTTATAACGAACACCAATTATTTGCCAGTCTTATCGATTTGAAAACAAGTTAGGCAATTATATTCCAAAAATACATTACGACTCAACTCTAAGTAAGAAATTAACCGCCTACGCAATTTTGTATCTACGTTGTAAAGAAGTTACTTTCTCCAATAAATGTGACTGAGTAAAAGCTATAAAGTAGATTGATTGAATGTCTTTAGTTAGACCAAAGAGAAGTGGTACCTGGGTAGGTAAGGTACTATAAATGTTAGTGCTTATTTGAGTCGTAAAGGTAAATAATTATTACATAAACTCTATTTTTATAATATTAAAACCGAAAACTAAAAGTAACTTATACTTACTCATAAAACTTCTAGAGATGATTATCGCTGAAGTAAAATATTTATGTCCATCTAAATGCTAAGTTTTGTTAAAACAAGTTTTTTGTTAAGTATTCGTATTTTTTTTTGTTTCATTAAGATGGAATCAGTCTGTTGTTGGTAGTTTAGCACAAATCTAACCTCATTTCTCAGTATCTTCGCGTTTTCGTTTCTTGACATTTTGAATAGGTTAGTAGAAACCCACTTAGATAGTCAGTCTCAGCAATCGAGATCAACACATAAACGTTCTATATTAATCCAATTAGTTTAAGAGTATAATCGATACCAAGCCAGACATTCTCCATCAGAAAACAGATGGAGACATATAAAATAGAGATATTGCCAGGTTATTTAAAGCTCTTCACATAATATTCAGTTTCACAATTCAGAATAATAATTGAGAGATGAGTTAAAAAATGAGTAGGTAACTTATATTGGAAATTATAAACATAGAAAAACTTAAAAGGCTTTAGTGTTATTTTGTGTCTATAATGATGATTCATTAATGACGTTTCCGTAGAAACAGAAGTTCGCAGGTCGTTAAAACACGCTAAAACAAAATATTCTGTGAGAATCATCACATAAACACATAAAAGAGTATTAAAAGCTCGTGATTTACTTAAGTATAATGACTTTTTTATGGATGATGAAGATTAAATATTCGTAAACAAAACAGTGGATTCACTTTCAATTATATTATGCAGAATGAAGAGTAGTTGGACTAGAGGCTCTTTAAGTTAAGAAGGCATTTGTGATAGGTAATAGAGTTGTGCCAAAAGACTTAGAAAGTGCCATTATACGAACGTAGGCACCTTCCCAGAGGACCTCTTTTGAGTGTTTATTGGAGTTCAACGAGTGGATGCAATAACCTTAAACTGAGATAGGAGAAGGGATAAAATGTTTTACCAGGGACACGTTTTATTACGTTACGAGTAGAAATAACCTTTTTACGAGTCGCGCCAGGAAGTCATTCTAAAAATAGCGTTTTCATGCGTCGACATTAGCCAAGATTTTTTATTGTATATTTTAGGGGTCAGGAAAATGTTTGCAGAAATTCGTCTTTTTTGTCGGGAAAGTTCCTTTCACAGTTCTGTGGGTAAGAACTTGCGTGACCCCAGCTCAGCACTCGGTACGTGCTCCTTAATATTATTTCCTGCTGAAGTCTGCCTTAATTCAAGTTTATTTTAGTACTATTCTATGTCAAATATATTTGTTTATTAACGGATCGTTATACAGGAAGTCGAGTATGCGATAAGTGAAAAGAAGAATCAATCACAAACCGATTGATCCGAATGGCACTGATTGACGTCGCGTTCATGTGTCGCTCGTTCGCACGAAAATCTAAGGAATGCTCGATCATAATGAGACGTTACATTTCACAATAACAGCAAATATTCTGCACAGTGTTGTAGTTCCATCAATCACATGAACACGTGCCGGGAGGATTATCCACAGTAATCATTATGATGTTGGTATCGTGGGCTGGCACCTCGTAATCTCACGCTTTTGGTGGTACGGTACAACACTCAATGGATAGAGTAATGTTTCCTCATTATCTTGCGAGATAGTGTGAAATTGCAATTTTATTACGACATTATATATAACTCAAGAATCCGTGTAGGATTGCTTTAGAATGTGTCTTGAATTGTGCCATACAATTTCAATGATTATTTTAACAAAATAGTTTATTTCTTCTAAATCACAAATTATACAAAAATACTAAAACCATCATCAAAGTAAAGTATGGTAAAATAATGGCTGTCAACGACCTCAATTAGACGTGTCACTCCTTATATTCCAATCTTCACATTAAGCGTTTCCTTCTCATTTATATTTATCTCAACAAGACATCTGTTTTAGAGAATGCATTATTTTCTAACAAAGGAATTTACTTAGTTATCCTACTATAATTTTCTTCAATGTCAATGAACTTGTAAGTTTGTGTAGGTACGACTATGAGAGATGGGATGTGTGCAACCATTTTTAGACGCTACCATAATATCGTTCTATTTGCGAACATGTAAGTTGTAACAGAACAAAACAATAAAACGGCAACTACCAAGAGAAAGCCATTTCATATATACAGCTAGCAGATAAGACAAAGGCAACATGCTCGTAATATCTATAGACGTTTTTCTTCAATTCACTTTACGTATAGGTACTCAATTAAAATTACAAACAATTTGATCGTATGTGGGAATTTGAAACTTCAATCATTTGGCGTTGCGACAAGCTTTTGATACTGATCAACAACATCTCGAAATTCTTGTAACATGACAGAGAATGGCATAGCGTTGTATTGTGGGAGGAAATTAAAAATAAATCCTCGGTCATCCGATTTAGAGAAGCTCAATGTCACAGTTTCATTTCCAGTTATATTTAAATATCACGCATCGTTTCCAGCGTTAAAACAAACTGGACCCAGATGACAAAATATTGTGCGCAGAATATTGTGGTTTGTTTAAAATTAGGGGAGAAAGTAGGTCGGTAATATTTCTTTCAGGTCTCTACAATAATAAATATTGGATCATCGTGTAGATCAATACTATTTGACCGAGCGCAGCATTCAATCTTAGATCTAAAGTAAATTGTCTGCACTGCCCGGTGCAATTACATAACGTTAACTGATAAAAAATCGATTAAATTAACCGTAATGGAAGATATCCATTAAGTAATAATATTCTGTCTGACAAAGAGAACAGCAAATATAAACTCGATTGTGAAATGAAAGTAATATCGGATCAGAAATACATTGAAGTGGATGAGCGGTCGTAGTTGCACAGTAGGTACGTTGTTTATAAGCATCGGAACGGATACTTGGGCACGTTTATCCAGTTTCATAGCAGAAACGCTGCAGCTAAGACAATGGAGAAAACCTTTTATATTCTAGATCGATAACCTCTTGAACGAAAACCGTTGACACATGACCAGCTTTCGTAAAGCTTACGTAAACTAAGGCTCGAGCAACAAGCGGGAACAATTTGTTTTACATTCATGGACTCACCAATCCCTTTTGTTTCTTCGGATGTATAATGATACTAAAATACGTTATTGTTATACTGATGTATAAATCTTTATCTTCAGAGGTTTTTCGTGACGCCTGTGACGCCTAATGTTGTATAGTACTCACTCGAGAAAGTTGCTCCAGCAGTCTCGGAATGTTAATGGTTAAAGCAATTACTTCGTATGAACCTCGACCGACGACCACTCCTAATGGGATAAAGGACAAATTAGAAATTGTGTCGAGCGAGACTTTGTTTTTCGAATTTTTATTGTTACCGTTGTTACCGTAAATGACCGGGATCTCGTGTAAACAGCCAAGGGTTTCATAAAGTTTATATTATTCACGCGATTCTCAGTGTTTCACAGAGGCGTGCCTTTCCAACTTTATTAGTTACTTTATGAATGGAAAAGGCTGTAAATTAAAGTCGGTTCGTTTTGCCCACATACGCTGAGACGTGACTGCCGGAGTAAGACACTATTTGAATAATGATTCCCTAACAAACTTGATACCGTTCGTCACAGAAAATGTTCAGCAATTAAAACGTTAATATTTACATATATGGAGAATACAATGTTCTTATTAGTATAAGCCTTGTCTAGTTAGTTATTCGTTCGTGTTCTACCCACATCTTCGGGTTAAATCTTTTGTCTCATTAATAGTAACTATGTAATAGCGCCCCAAACTTTCATCTACAACTTCTTATTACCCTTTTGCTGTGTTGCTAATATTAGGTAATGGAGCATAATAATATTTAGTAATTGTTACGGTATATTAGGTAGATTCTAATATATTTATTTCCTATTATTTGGTTTATAGATTAAACATTCGTATCGTAGAAATATCTGAGCTGTTAAGATCTTTTCATATTTAATTAACTTTTTTTAAGGTGGTGACGATTACTACCGCCCACATTTCTGCAGACAATGACTAACAGATTAAATCCCACATGCTTTTTTTTTTCAAAATTAAACAGCTATTTAATTTCTAATCAAAGTCAGTGTAGCTGTAGGTACAGTAAGTCCACGGTTCGATGCACTGCATGCATATTGATTGTCATGATTGTGATTGGCACTGTCTGCATACTCAATTTATTGATGTGAAAGCAGCTTGCTCATGCAAAGCCCCGATTCCGTCAAACTATTACATACTCGATGTATATTCATAGTTATTTTGTCAGTACCTACTTAGATGATGCAGAAAAATATGATAATGTGTTTTTAAACCGTTCTGGCAAAGATCGATTACGCCGAAATAATTTTAGGAATGAGCATAGCCATAATTATCTTTTGTATCAAATTAAAAGAAAGAAGTAAAAACCCTAGTCAAGTATACCGGAGTGCCTCTCAAGATTTTAAGATCAAGGGTTTGTACCTTTGTTTTGTACCTTCAAAATTATCCATACCTAAAAAAATTAAGAGCAAATTGAATGGCGATAGCGGTAAAATTGACTAGTTGACTAAATCGTTGACATAATCGAGTACTGCCTGAGCGTGTTTATGTTTGCTCATGCAGATCTTTGACAGTGCCATCGTACTTTTATTATAATAATTGCTATTTGTACCTTAGCTACACGGTGGTTGTGAAGCTCATGGTTTGGTAACTGTGTCAATGTTTCTTTGTCGGCATGGTGCCTACATTAAGTTTGTCGGTTAGAAATTTTGCTTGACGAATGGGAAATTGTATATTTTCACACTCATTCAATCTTTCTCTACCACTTCTAGGCTTTTTTCATTTATTACCGTTACCCACTTTTCTAAGGTGATTTCAAAACCATATAATTCAATCTAATCTATTTTTTAATCATAATAATATAGGTATTTAGTAGAACCATTATATTATTATATGAAAAATAAAAAACAGATTGACTTAAGTATCTACTGATATTGATTTTGATGATGTAATTTAACATTACGTTACAGTATTTTGTAATATGTAACTATATATGGCTAAATCAACAACGTAATTCAGCTAAATTGCATTGTCTAAGACGTAGGTTCCTACTATCTTATCATATCGTTATCATTTTCACAATTCGAATTTATTTTTTACGGTATCTTCAATATCAAATACGTAAGTACGAGTAAATTAACAACACGTGTTTTGATAGATTTGATAAATTAATTGTTTTGTTTTCATAAGTCTTCTTTTATTAGTTTAACTCAATAAAGCCGTTTATTTAAAATGAATTATGTATTTATTCAATACGAATTTGTGAAAAAGATAAAATACCTATTTAAAAATTCGAATAAAAGAATTAATGAATATTTAATTTGACTTAATTCAGTTTTAACATTTATATTAATGGAGACATTGAACTTTTGGATTTAAAAATTGAGAGCTTTAAACACCCACAAATGATAAATGAAACTTTTGTTTCGGTCAAAGACAATGTTGTCACTAACAGTGGGCAGGTAATCTTGTATAATATAACCAAATATTACAGTAACTACAGTAGATAGTAAAGTCATAAATCAAATTGTTAGTAGAAAGTCATGATTTTGCATAATCATGATCTTATACCGCTCTGCTACCTAAGGCAAGGAAAGATTCTGCTTACAATGGTTTATGTTATGTAATGAATGATTCATCGTAATGCTTGTTATGATTTACAAGAAGATTTTATTATATAAAAGTATACGCTTTTGTATTTTAATGTAAACAAATTGTTGGTTTATTAAGTGTAACCAAGGTAGATAGACCAGTAACTTGTTTTTCAATTAACTCTATTCTTATATAAAACTGTTGAATTTTTGAATGCGATTGCTTGGAGCGTTATCAGATTGATTTACAAAGTGGTTACGTTACTCCGATTTCTATTATTATTCGGTTTTCATAAATCTGAATTCATGTAATTGATCTATCAAAACTTTTAATTGCGCCACGGAGTCCCGGTATAAATTCCGAGATTGGAAATGGAAATATTCCACAGCCTATAAAATCCATTTGGCAAGAAATTAACCCCACAGAATTAACGATGACTGAAATTATGTTGAAACACACTTTAGACTTTAGTTGTTATTGATCAGTTGTCTATCTATTATATTTTGAATGTTTAGCTTGTTTCAAATTAAAAATAACAAGGTTAATGTAATAAATACAGTATGTGAGATATAATAAATTATAAATCAGTGAGCTATTTATTAGTTTAACTAGCTGCCCTACGCGGTTTCACCCGCGTAACTCCCGATCCCGTGGGAATATAGGGGTGTAAGCTATCCTATCTCTCAAGTTGGATCGAACTGCACATGGTGTGCAAATTTTATTATAATCGGTTAAGTGGTTTAGGAGTCCATTGAGGACAAACATTGTGACACGAGATTTATATATATTAAGATTTAGACAAAGAAACAGGTACTTTATATGTAGCTAATTTAATGCAGCTATTAATAGGCAAAATACATCGGCTGTTTCCTTACTTATTAACTTTTTTTTTTATAAACCTGTAGTAATCATCTTTTTATTACAAAAGCCCGCAAAAGGTCATGCTCAACCATGGTTATTATTTTAACGGAGGAGTTTGAGCAAAATTCAGACTACAATATAATAAAAATATAGTAGATAGGTTAGGTAAAGTAATTTTAGTGTCAACAGAAAACAAGTATATGTGTTTAAAGAATGTATCCCAAACTCGGCTAAAGCGTCACTAAAATATTTGTTGGACAAACGTCAAGGGTCAGACCGAAACCGTTCCTCATTCGCCTTGGGGGGTATTAGTACAAAGGTCAGAATATTCAGGATATAGTACTAAGTTGTCAAAATGTTCAGTTATGAAAACATCATTCATATATACTTCGATACCTAAGTACTACCAACTTTACCACGAATCTACTTTCAGCCGAATTCTCTATTATCATTATTAGATTCCCCAAGTGTGCTATTTGTACCATAAAGGGTCTAAGGAACATTTTCTGGGATATATCAATAGTTTCCGCAATAAAAAATAATTTTATTGCTTCGAATATGTTCTATGAGCAATTTTGTTGCAGTAGGGATAATTTGACATTAGGTTTTAGGAAAAAGTTATAGAATTTCAGTTAAAGTACAAATTCTTCAGGTACCAATTGATCTAAGTAGGTACCCATTTTTTATAAACATAACTAGCTGTCCCGGCAAACGTTGTTTTGCCATATATATTAAAAAAAAATTTAAAAAAATTGTGTTCGATTATCAGACCTAACGAATATACTCAAAATATTTCATACCAGCCTTTTAGGTGGAGTTTGGCAACTAACACCGCGACAAGAGAATTTTAAATAACATGTCGTTGGTTGTACTCATAAGAATATTGTAAGTAAAAATTGCTTATTTCTAAGAAATAATTTCACGGAAACTGAACTCAAATATGGTTTCATTGAAATATTCGTATGTTGAAATATGTAAGTAAAACAAATATTTCTTTGAAGTATAACGTCTGCTGTATATCCAAGGTCTTTTATTCATGCACAAACATTTACTTAGAAACTAATTGCGAAAACATTGCATATAATAATTTAGGTTAGGTAATAAATATAATTAGCTATGTGTTATTCATTTATGTATAAGTAGGTAATGGGTATAAAACGTTATTTAAAAAAATTAAGATTTTAAACTGATTTTTAATAAAACTTGGTATAGCTTAATTACAATGACCAGATTACAGGATTTTTTATTGATGAAAAAGTGATATGAAAATATAAGCATTTCGTCGTCTTGTTAGTTATTTCTAAGTGACATTAACTTATTTCCGAAAATAACATTGAATATTTTCTAAAAATAACTGAAGTATAAAACGCCGTCTTAAAAACACCATGTAGATAAAGTAGTGGGTTAATAAATAGTTTGGTAACTATACATGTTGTGGATATAGGTATGTATATATGATAGGATTTTGCATTAATTTATTTACGGCATCGGTTTTAATTATCACAGAGATCTTGAACTTTGTAAACATTACATTTTAAGGAACAGGAAACGTGATATGTCGGTACTTCTGAAAGAAGATAGATAATAGTCGTTATTATTACTGTTGAGACTAACAATTTGTATATTTCATTGTTGTAGTATAATCGACACTACACAATGTGTTGTCATTTAACATCCAAGTTCTAATAATGGTATCCTCTAGCGTAGGTCGTTAGCATGCGTGGGAAAATAGCCCAATTTTGTCATTGTTATTTATCTAGTTTAACTACACACTGTGCAAATTCACTAACGAAATTGACACGTCTTTGAGTAGTGTTAATATCGCCATCGTACAAAATAGTTGCTAAACAAGCGGGAAGACATCAAAAACAAATCTTTCTCAATCAAAATTGAAGTTTAATTATACAAGAAAATCATTAAGTTTTAATTCCCAAAGGCAATGTTTTAGAACTTGTGGAAAACAAATTGGGCGCAAGTAAACAACTAATCAACCATTTAGCTAGATGGATAGCCTGAAGTTTGTAAGTGATTAATTTTCAAAAGAACAGCCTTTTAGTTTTTAATTAAATATTGCGAAATAATACTTTCTCTCGCTTCTTCCTTTTAAGTCAAACGATAACCAAAATAGGAGTAATAGGATGTAGAATTAATTTATACAAAACTCCAACAATTTTGTCGTTATTATTAAAATTAAAAGTTAAAAAGTTATTAAAAGTTAGGTGTTGTTTTGTAACTTGAAACTGGAACGTGAAAATGTTAATGGAACTCTATGGAAGCATTCATTTGGTTACACTATAGAATTTTTCATTTGAATAAATGTAAGGTAAATAGAATTTCAGATTAAGGTTGTGGATAAAATGCTTCGCCAACGAAATTAATGAGCAAGACCCGACTGCAAAGGCCTTGGGTTTATCATAAAGGAGTTTAATGTAATATTTCATTAAGTAAGTTAAGTACACGAATCCAGTACTTACATAATAAGTCCCGGATTTGTGTACTGAATTGTTGACTTAAATTTCATATTAAATACATCTAAGTGAAAACCAGTTACCTACTTCTAAGTAGTTATTAGGTATGATAAAATAGTTATCAAATGTATTTACTTCTTAAAATAATCAGTAAACACACAAAACGAATTAGGTCCTTTTTTGAAGTCGGATGTTTGCTTAAGTAGGTAGGTAAGTACTCCCAAACCAGAAAATACGGGAGATTTTTAAAGAATACCAAACTAAATGGTGCTTAAAATTCCTGGTCGATGAGCTCCCGTATTTATTTCATTGTAAAGAATTGATGCCCATGAATCACATACGAGTAAAGGAATCTTTAACCGCAGTTAAGAATCTAAAGCATATTCATAATGTGACTCACGGGATTATGGATTCGACGTTGAAATCTTTAAAACGATTATTGGAATAAATGTGGAAATTCATGTTGTAGGTTTAAATGTGAAGCTGAAATATCCATTTAAGTAAAACTGTTTTAAACAGACTGCACTTGAATAAATAACGTTTTGTTCAGTAACAATGGGAGTGATCACAAAAAATATGCCAGCAGTTGAGAGTAAAAAAGTTATTCACGTCCGTATAACAAGGATTGCAACTTAAATTAATTAATCATTCATGTTTAAGAATGAGAATATTTTGAAAGTAATTCATCAAGTTAGCTAAGGTATTTTATTCAATAGGAGACAAAATTTAACTAAGTCATTGGATGAAAGTGAAAATAAAACTAAAATCAGATATTGAATCATCGCATCATAATGCTTTTCCGTTGCGATATGTTAGAAAGTGTATATCGAGTTCGCATCAAGAAGACAAAAAGACAATAGAAGCACCGTTGAAGAGAATAAATTCCCGAGTGAAGAAATTAATCGAGTGGCAAGTAAAACGGTAATTGTCAGAATGCATTATCAATCGATAAATAGCGCTTTCTATTATTGTATCAGTGGTATAGTAGGTAAGTTTGATTTGCTATTTTTATCTATCAATCTGTTTCTTTGAGAATTATGAAAGAGTCTGGCAAGGTGCGATTTGGCAATGTGTGCGTGTCAGTATAGTGGCCAGGTGGCGAAACTGGTTGCCGTCCCTTCTCGTTGCGGTCAGGTGTGCTGAGCAGTTGCTCTCAGATTTTCCATAAGGGTTCTGCAATATGTTAATAAAGACTAATAATGGATGAATATGAAAGTGGATCCGATTTACAATACTTGAATACAGCATAACCCCTTTTTAAAGCTGGCTTCAGGTTACATTGATTTAGCACATCCAAATTGCAATCGATTTTAAGTAAAAGCTTAGTAATATTTAAGATTGGCTACAAAAGGTTGATAAATATCTTATATATCGTGCTACCTGCTTGTGGTTCTCGTACCTATCTACCGAAACCCATTGTGAGATGTAACTGAAGATTGGACACGAGGCCGCGCAGGTAGTCAGGCAGGTCTTTCATATAACACAAAAGGATAAAGCGATTCAGCTAATACGAACTTCGTATAAGACACATGATATTTATAACTTTACTAGCTGTCCCGGCAAACGTTATTTTGCCATTTACAAAAAAAAGGAAAAAAATAGATGTTGATTCTCAGACCTAACGAATATACACAAAAAAATTCATACAAATTCAATGTACAAATCAGTTCAACCGTTTGGCAACTAACACCGCGACACGAGATTTTTTATGTAGTAAGAAAATGGTAATCAAGAATGTAAGAATCGTAACAAAGCAAGTAAACTTAAATAAATACCATTTCTAGTTGAGAAACTCTAGAAACATAGGAATAATTTCCTCAGTAAGTACATGCATGGCTATTTGTAAAACTAAGGTGGCTATTTAGATTTTACTACCAAACTCAATGTTAACGGCTTAAGACCCCTATGGAGCATAGCGATCGGCACTGTTATAGCCTTTACACACGTCCCGATTTGGTCGGGTCCGACATCAGTGTTGCCACATTTTAATTCGACGAATCTGTATCGATAAGTGAAAAAATCTGTGTAAAATCTGTATGAGAACTTTGAGAACAGCTATAATTGTATGAAATCTGGACTATTCATAATCGTAGACAGAGAATAAATAGTTATTCTCTGTCTACGCTCCATAATACCTAATATTACAAATGAATAGTCCAGATTTTATACAATTATAGCTGTTCTCATACAGATTTTACACAGATTTTTTCACTTATCGATACAGATTTGTCGAATTGAAATGTGGCAACACTGACGTCGGACCCGACCAAATCGGGACGTGTGTAAAAGCCCTTAGGTGTAACAATATCCTATTACACAGGCATTTATGAAGAAATAGTATAAAGACCGCTTGGAGATTGTTATTTGGAGAGTCATAATGAATACACTTTTACTAAAGAAGAGTAGTCTAATTTTTACGACTGTATAAATATTAATTGTGGTAAAAATTATATTAATAAGAAGCTGTTTGTGTCAAAAAACTTAGCAAACGATTCAGTTTTTGAGTTAGTCTATTGTTAGAAGTCTTCTTGATTGTAAAAGCAGTCAATAAATTGTTATTTTGAAAACAACATGACACATGTTGTGTGTCATCAGCTCTTGTTTCTGTGATATTTACTAATGGGTACCTACAATAACAATCCCTATTTATCTCTTTGCTATTTAGTTATTAGTATTCGATTAGATATATCAATTTTCCCTTGTTTCTCTTTTATGGAAACAATTAGATGGTTATTGACAGTATGCTATAACAGGTATTTAGTAATTTAACACCATGTGGGTAGGGAGTTTTGTGGTAGGTATACCTACTTAATCCATTTGAAATGTTATTATTATTGGTAAGTAGATATCTCTCATATTGATTTTTCAGGCGTCGCATCGTCATCTACGAGTGTGTTTATGTTCTGTAACAGTGATTGATGATCTATTTATGTCAATAACCCCTCTTGATTCTTGTTGACATGCTTCTCTTTTATTTAATACTTTTTCCAGGTCAGGGATGAATATCTTTGTTTTATATATAGATCTATAGTTATTATGATTATCCGTGCAAACGAGGTGTAAAGTCGCATTTCTAATTAGTGCATCGACAAATGCAAGGTGTCATCGTCCCATCTAAAATTAAAGTGGCTAACTTCATTCACCCGCATCTCGTTCTTATGCTAAACTTTGAAATATAGGTGTGATAACTGTGGAAATAAAAGTGACAGGCAGTTTTGCTTACCGTAATTGTATGGAGGACAATCCCAGAGATCCTGTTGGAGGACCAATCAATAAGTATGCACCCGTGTAAAACTCACTGTACAGTTCAGTTGTCCGCAGAATCAACATCCATTCGTCTATTGATTTGTATGCATCCAAAGATCACAATCACAATGTTCAATAACAAACCAACAAACAGACCAGAACTATGGATGAATGGGATGGTAAAGAGTTTCACTTGTCAATAAACCACAGTCTGCTGCGGTATTGTTTTACAATTAACACTGATTCGTTCTCATACAAACACTGGTTAGCAAACAATAAATGTGATAGGCCGTCAAATAAATCACATCAAATGTATTGATTGTGGAAACACTGGTTGAAAACAATGTAAAACGCGAGGCGCGCACCGCACGTGCCGCCCCGCCCGCGGTCACCTCCGGACTAGCAGAGGAGGAGCGTTCGAAATTCGAAATATTGCGTTCGGATGCGCTCGTACGAAGTTCGTTGCGTTCGAATACTTCGGGCTCAATGTGGTTGAGTTTTGCCGGAGCGCGAGCGGCGCAGCGCAGTATGAATGTTTTTATTTTGAAACAACTGTACAGTTTCCTTTAATTTGATGTTCTGCATAAATAAGTTAAGTCTAAGGAACAAAGGCACTTCATAACAACGTTTGGGTTTTTGTATCCATTTCAAAGGTTTGATAAGGACTGGCTTTTTCGGATTATTTTATTTTATCAATACATCGCTGCATCCGATAGAACCACTGAGAAAAGCACTTTGCCCACTCGTCTACACAACGGAATTTTTGGGCCTCTGTCAAATTATGAGGTATCCACCGGGCACAAAGCTTCCTGCCCGCTAAATGTTCATGGAGGATTTTGTGCACTTGACTCATACGGATGCCTAAGCTTGTCATATAAAATCCTGTGTCCTGACTGACTGACTGACGGATCAACGCACAGCCTAAACCGCTGATCGTAGTGACCTGAAACTTGGAGGGTGTGTTTTTTGTATGACGTATGCACTACGCATACGGATAAGTACCTACTTAAAGATTTTCCGAAATTCTACCCCTAAAAAGGGGGACAAAGTTTGTATGGGACAACGTGATTCCTTGGTCCAATTCTATTAGAACCATCTACGCGGACAAAGTCGCAGGCAAAAGCTAGTACACATTATAGATTAGTAAATAGGGAAGTACTTAGAGTCCAACACTGACATTTCCTAGAAGAAAAAAAGAATGATTATTTATTAGGTACTTGTAATTAATATTAAATTAAATAAAATTTAATTAATAAACTATCCTTCGACCATCCTTCGACATCAACATTTTTTCCAAGATTTTATTAGTCATGGACTAAAAAGAACAGCTCAAAACAGGTAGGTAAAACCTACCTATAAAATTGCCTCTATCCTTTTAGTTTTAATCATCAAAAAACCCCAAACACCGTATGCACTTATATGCAGGTATCTATAGTTAAAAAAGCTATAGTTTAAAAAGGATCGTTTTATGGTCAATTATACCCATTTTCTTAACATGGTGGCTGTCTCGACGTTGTCTGGTTTATCTCAGTTGTGGCGACAATGCAATTAGGATGTTTCTAGGAGATATAACTTTTATGGACCCGTTTAATATTTGCGACAGTGTCAAAGAGAACTATTTTGGTCGGAAGTTTTGCTTTTATGGCTATAATATTAAAGTATGTCTGGAAATATCAGGGAACATAAAATATAGAGATATACCTACAGTGTTAAATAGTTTGTAATATAAAGCCTGTATATTTCTTTTTAGTTATTACAGGAATTTTGTTACCTCCAGAATCATTAAAAGTTCCGGAAGATAATCCAAAATTATAAATAACCCGCGGTTTCACCCGCGTTACTCCCGATCCCGTGGGAATATCGGTATAAAAAGTAGCCTATAAGCCTTCCTCAATAAATGGACTATCCAACACAAAAATAAATTTTTCAATTCGAACCAGCAGTTCCTAAGATTAGCGCGTTCAAACAAACAAACAAACTCTTCAGCTTTATAATATTATATATATACAGGGTGAATTTTTTATGTGGGCCTTCAGGGCTATATCTTAAACTATAAGAGATAGCTAAAAATGCTGAAAGGAGTTGCGTGCCCGATTTTGACTAAAACTAAAACTGCATCATTAGATTTTTGAAAAAGTCATTACCCTAGCCGGGAATCGAACCTGTTCATTTTCCAAAATAATAATCATCCTATATTTTTGTACCAATCGATAGTGTTGCTAATAGACATCAATTCCTGGAAACAAACATAGTCAGGCAAATTAAAGGAAATAGCTCATTTTAGCAATCTTTTGTAATTTTCATACAACCATCCCTGAAAAAAATGCAGTGTGGACGTATGGCCAATGACGTAACAAACTGTTGCACTAAAAATATGAACTGTTTTTACAAATTTTATGTAAAGAACTTCATTTACAACTTGTTTTATAATATTTAGAATAATATCACTTGTCCTCTAATACTATGTCTCACACTAGTGTTTTGCCAGAGACAGAAAGATGAAAATTACAGAAAACTACAAAATTCAGCCATTTCTTTGCAAAATCAACAGGTTCGATTCCCGGCTAGGGTAATGACTTTAAAAAAAATCTAATGATGCCGTTTTAGTTTTTGTTAAAATCGGGCACGCAACTCCTTTCAGCATTTTTCGCTATCTATCATAGTTTAGGATATAGTCCTGAAGGCCCACATAAAAAATTCACCCTGTATATATAATATATATGATATGATTATGATATGATATATGATAGATTACTACGAATTACAATAAAACAAACACAAAAAAACTACAATTAAATACATAAATTAAAAACGTTCGTAAAAGTTATAAATTGAGTTAGGTAGGTACTGAAAATTTAAGAAATTTACAAAATGTAGCTGCGAGACCTTGAGTAAATAATGGTTTGGTTGCATTAAAGCTCCCCAAACTCATTGTAAGGGTTATTGTCCCAAATGAATATTTTTTATTTGTTTTTATTTTGATTTTTTTTTTAGTCAAGACTTTTTTTTAGCGCGGTACGCATATTTTTAGATATAAAATCTCTGAACTCGCGACACCGTTACGAGACGCAGCTACATTGTAGTGTGTGCATAATGCATTACATCATCATCATCATCATCCGAGCGATGTTCCCGGTTGCATCCCTCTCGGGAGCCCGGGGTCCGCTTTCCTACTTTTACGCCTCCACTTCGCACGATCTTCGGCATCCTGGTTAGTAAGGCCATTTGCACGCATATCACCCTTTACGACGTCAAGCCAGCACTTCTTGGGTCTACCCAGTCTGCCACGGCCCGGCGGAGGCGCCACGGCAAGACATTTGTTCCCCACGTAATTAGCCGGTTTTCGCAAGACGTGACCGTACCAGCGTAGGCGACATTCTTGCAATTTATCTGCAATGTCTGCAATGCATAATGCATTACATATAATGTATTTTATAGTTGTTTAGTAAATAGGTTTAAATTTTTTTAAAGTTATAAGTTTAAAGTTTTATTTTTGTAAGTTTTCACTTCTATCGGCACTAACGGAGTGCAACCTATAATAACTATTTATTTTTTTGGGTAAGATCCGTGTGGTAACAACGGTTTTCGTTATTCGCAGTATCTAATAAAGGAAACTTAGTATATTTTATTTCTATTTTCTATCTAGAAGACTTTCCAGGTCGTGCTTCGCTTAAGCAAACATTACTGTCTTATTGTCGTAAATAACTGATGGAACAATTTGTACACATCCTCAATAAAGGGCCTTTCAAATAGATCATGCCGAGATTGAACAACTTCCAAAATAGCCGTGTCTAAATGGATACATTCATTTCGTTTATCTATATGGGAACGACACTCGTCCTCGTGGTTTCGACTGACGTTGATACATTACACTCAAGGGCTAGAGTCAAGTCGGTATTATAAGGTATTTGGAATTTTCAGAAGCTAATTAGTGAGACCGCCCGGTTTAAGTAGGAGTGGGCTGGTAACGTGTGCCGAATCCATACAGAAAGATTTTATTTATTTTTATTTTATTTATTTATTATAATTTAATAATAATAAATATTGCAGGACATTCCACACATCGCCATGTAGCCCCAAACTAAGTAACTGGACTTGTGTTATGGGTGCTAGACAACGAATATACTTTTCTTTTGTAAATATATACTTATAATACATAGAAACAACCAGACCACAGACAAATATCTAAGCATAAATACTTGTCTGAGGCGGGTATCGAACCCACAACCCTATGTTTGGCAGTCCGGTATGGTGACCATTGTGCCAACTGGGTCGTCAGAATAATCAATTAAAACGATAAAATACCATTTATATTGATTGACTTAGGCAAAAAATTTGATCACGCTAACATGCATATTTATCACAAAACTTCAAATACACTGACAAATAAATATCGATCTCCACTCATCCGCAAACAGATCACATTCAGGTTCGGAATCCAGAAGAGCGTTAATAGCGGTTAGGCTACGTAGGATGGGCGACTTCGATTGGCTCGCCGTGTGAGATGCAGGTACTGCCAGATGGGCAAACAAAGTCACCCAGTGGGTTCTGTCTTCGAGGAAGACCCAAAAACGATGGCGCGACGATATGGATGCATTCGACGCAGAGTGGCCAAAATTAGCTGGAGATCGGGACACATGGAGGGAAATGGGCAAGGCGTTTGCCCATCAGTGGGACACAACAGACTAAGTAAAAAATGAGATCAGCAGGGATTTGGTTTATGAGTTGTGAAATAGGTAGGGCTGACCAAAGTGCCCAGTGCACAGTGGGCAAACTACTTTTTACTCAAAGACTATTTATATTCTGTGCTCAAAGACAGTGTATGATATAAAACCCTACTGTATCTAATTCCTTCTAGGTACTTGTACCACCGAATATTACTAAAAATGACTAAAAAATATAAGAGTTAAGTATTTTAATATAAAGTTCGAGAAAATTTCTCAAGAAAAATTACTCAAATTTACTGGAAAATTAAAATAAAACGCGATTAAAATCCCGGAAAGTTTTTATTACTATGAATACAAATCGCGTGAATTTAAAAAGTGTATTAGGTAGGTATATCAATCAGTAGGTATTTTCGAAAATCTAGTTTTTTAGCTATGAGGTATACCTACCTACTACTTTTGTTTTTATTTAACCCAATATATGTACTTACAGCATCTTATTCAAACATCAAATTTATAATCCTCTAAAGATTTATATTATCTTGCATTTTGTTCTTGATAGTCATGGCATGGACCACCCAAGTGTTCCTGACAGGTCATTATATTGATAATTCCAGGGTTATGGACACGGTTTATAAAATTAAGTATATGTATATTTTTTGTAATTTGTTTCAAATGGAGTGTTTTTTACATCCTGTGTGTAGGTAAAAAAATCTAAAAAGTAATTTATACCTTTAAGTGAACGATGTTAATGAATTTTGTCAAATTAATTCAGGGCCTCTAAAAGGTCTTTAAAAACTTTGAAAAAATAACAAGATTTTTTTCAGAAAATTGTTTTTCAGATTGACAATAAAGCAAACATTTTTCTAATGTCCTGTTTATAAGTAGTTTTCCCAATGTACGAAAAATTTAGTTTTTAATTAAGTTGGCTTGGCAGGTGGCATTTATTATCCGCAGGTACCTACCTACTATAAACAGCGTCCAAACAGGAAAAAAAAATTACTAGAATATTACTTATATCAACAAATATCGTATGCTTGCAATGGGTAAATGGTTGTATCCAAAACACAAGACCAAGATGGATAATAAACTTGGATAATAAAAATTCTTGATTCTAGAAAGTCTGTGTAAAATCTATGGCATAAAATTGTCGTAGAATATATTTAGAAAACATCAAAGTCTCAACATTATTATACTTACAAATGGAGTGAAACTAAACAGATACGAAAACGTGGTTTTATCAGGAATTGACTTCTAAATAAAAGTCAATAAACTTATCAATTTGTTCTATAAATAAATTCGGAAACTACTAAGAGGGGATCATTTCACCCTCCGTGTAATATATGAAGCCATAATGACGAAGTAGTTTTGTCCCTCAAATGTTGTGAAAATTTTATAAGGATTTTCCCCTTCAATATCGCGGTCGTTTGGAATTGTTTCAAATATAGTGTGTAACAAAAACCTTTGGTATATGAGATCACATCGACTCGTCTTAAAAACTTAGTTAGTTGTGTCTTGGAAATGCGGCCTCCTATGAAAAAAATAGGTGATGACACTGGGAGACGCACAGGCGGATAAGAGAGTGAAAGATCACTCACTCTCAAAAGGAACCCAAATAAAAATAAGGGTTCCTTTTTTACCTTTTGAGGTACAGTCACATTACCAATTAGCTGAACCCCACGTGACCCAGAGCTCATTCGCATATCTGTAAAAATTATAGTATTTGCCTATTTTGTTATATTTTTATATTGTATAATGTATTGTAAGTATAGCATATTGTTAAAAAAAAATAGAATCGGGTAACATTACTTTACAACCTTACAGATTTGCGAGGGAGCTCTAGGTCACGTGGGGTTCAGCTAATTGGTAATGTGACTGTACAATAAACGTTCAAACGTCCTGTAAATCGATACCACGTTCGGTTGGTCTCTGCCAACTAAATACATGGCTAACATGGTGAAAATAATAATCACACTGAGGATCTACTTTTAATTCAAGTATTTATGTTTGTGTGTAAAGTCAAGGTCGTAAGTCCAATACTTGTTGATAGTATTATAGTGGCAAACTGATAGTGGACTTATGACGGATACTGTACCGTAAAGCTAATAAGACATAGAAACTTAGCATAACTCTCTTTTATTGGGCTGATCAATGAGTACCTATATCAGGAATTGAGGATATGTAGAGCTTTTAAGGAAAAGAAAAGGTTATTTAAAACTACGTCGTTTTCTTAAGAGTTATAGTACTATCCCTGAATAATTTAGGTATATATTTGAAGTGACATAAGTTAGACCCTTACTTAGTTTAGTACCTACGTTTTATTACTGGAGACGAGACAAGCATCTCATGTCCCAGATGTGGAGAACGTGCGAGCCTGGAGATAGCTGTTATTAATCTACGTTGGAAAGCTTGTTTTACATACATTTCGAACGAGTCGTTAAAGTAAATGACTAGGTTATAATAGGAAGTAGGTCGGTGTCTTGTTCGAAAGAGGTAGGTACGGTCGGTTGCATAATTGCAGACCCATCGTAGAGCCACAGAATATATATGTACAGTCGGCTGCATATATGCAGCCTCCGGTAGAGTTCGAAAATTACTATTATTGGTATACGACCCAGTTGGCACAATAGTCACCATGCCGGGCTGCCAAACACAGGGTTGCGGGTTCGATTCCCACCCCAGACATGTATTTACGCTTAGATATTTGTCTGGTTTCTGGTTGTCTCTATGTATTATAAGTATATCATTCACAAAATACACAAAATATTGTATGCCCAGTGTGGTGAACTGTTGTGTCTACTACTTATAGCATTAATATCGGCTCATGTACACAGTTAAACAATAAATGATTTCTATTCTATTCTTATATGTTTACAAAAGAAAAGTACATAAGTAGTATATCCGTTGTCTAGCACCCATAACACAAGTCTAGTTACTTAGCTTGAGGCTAGATGGCGATGTGTGGAATGTCCTGAAATATTTATTATTATTATTTAAATTTTTTCATTCTAATAATTTTTGTTTGATAATTTGATGAAACTTCAGCTAAAGCTGCTGGCGTCTAGAATCTTGTTTGTGTTGAAGTTTCAAGTCTTTTAACTCATAAAATTAATAAAAAAAAAGACAGGCAAAAAAGTGATCTTTTTTAACCGACTTCATAAAAAGGAGGAGGTTCTCAATTCGTCGGGACATATATTTTTTTAATGTATGTTCCCCGATTACTCGGAGACGCCTAAACCGATTTGGAAAATTCTTTTTTATTTGTAATTACCTTTTGCGGTACCGAACCCTAATTATTAGAATGAAAACATTCCAATAATAGTAATTTTAGAAGTCTACGGTGGGTCTGCAATTATGCTGCCGACCGTACAGAATGCTGCTTGGGATAGAATGGATCGTAAAAATCTATGAACAGTGAATGTTCCTAATTCCAATAACGATAATCTTGATAATAAAATATTGTGTTTGCATTATGAATGGCAAAGGAAACACATTATTTTATTATTTACTAGCGACCTGCCCCGGCTTCGCACGGTTGTATTATGCATGTATTATATCTAAAAACCTTCCTCTTTAATCACTCTATCTATGAAAAAAAACCGCATCAAAATCCGTTGCGTAGTTTTAAAGATCTAAGCATACAAAGGGACATAGGGAAATAGGGACATAGGGACGGCGAAAAGTGACTTTATTTTATACTATGTAGTGACTAGTTGCGCCCCGCGGTTTCACCCGCGTAGGTCCCAATGTCTAGGGAATATTAAAATAAAAGTAGCTTCTTCGATAAATGGGCTATATCTAACAAAAAAAATATATTCAATTCAAACCAGTAGTTTCTGTGATGAACGCGTTCCACCATACAAACAAACTCGTCCGCTTCAACCCATATAAACATTTAATTAGCCTTCTTTAATTGATATATCGTTTGTCATTTTCGCAAACCTGTCATCAGAAGATGTGTGCGAAAGTGACCAAACACATTTTAACTAACAAAAGCTTATTAAATAGTTATGAATTAGGGTTTGCTTCCAAAAGATAACTATAGGTTCTGCCTGCGGCTTTGTCCGCATGGCATACAGGAAACGAAATTTCGAAAAAATGTTTCTTAGTGGATAGCTATACTTCACAATTTCATGTCTGTATGGCCATACCGGTTTAGGCTGTGCGTTGTTACCTATCAGTCAGTCAGTCAGAATTTTTCACCAAAGAGCTACTACATTGGGCTTTAGGCTTTTAAACTTCCTTACCTAGCTAGACGCTTTGCAAAATATTTCAGTGCTGGTAGGTATTTTTAGAAAAAATATAAGAACCGCGTTCGTTCAGCTAACAAAGGAAATAAAATCAAAGCTATTCGCAGAAGGTTCAAATAATATTTGGACACTAGCTGCGCTTCGCGGTTTCACACGCGTAAGTCCCGATACCGTGGGAATATCAAAATGAAAAGAAGCCTATAGCCTTCCTCGATATATGGACTATTCAACACAAAACCATTTTTCAAATCGAACTAGTAGTTCCTGAGATTAGCGCGTTCAAACAAACAAACTCTTCAGCTTTATAATATTACTAGCGACCCGCCCCGGCTTCGCACGGCTATATTATGCATGTATTATACATATGAACCTTCCTCTTGAATCACTCTATCTATTAAAAAAAACCGCATCAAAATCCGTTGCGTAGTTTTAAAGATCTAAGCATACAAAGGGAAATAGGGACGGCGAAAAGTGACTTTATTTTATACTATGTACTGAAGATATACTGCGCTCCGCGGTTTCACCTGCGTAAGTCCCGATCCCGTGGGAATATCAAGATGAAAAGTAGCCTATAGCCTTCCTCGATAAATGGACTATCTAACACAAAAATATTTTTTCAATTCGAACCAGTAGTTCCTGAAATGAGCGCGTTCAAACAAACAAACTCTTCAGAATATAGATTTATTAGGAAGGTAGGTAGGTAGGTACCTACTAATTGTTGGTTTTGACAATAGAAAGGTTCGTAGAATGTGAATAAAACATTTGTGGAAATGATGGAAAATAGGTACCTACCTAAAGAAACAAAGGCTACCATGTTTTTTAAGTTCGCAATTGTTTAGCAGGTGAAAAGTAAATCACTGAACAGCGCTTAGCTGGTTTATATAGTTTTGGTTTTCGATTAAGGATAAAATGTGATAAATAAAAATAGTTAAGTTTAGTTATTAAATATGAATAATCTATGTTTTTAAAACGTTAACGTCGTTATAAAAATTTGTTACTTATAATTTAAAATTAATTAATAATACTTACATAAAATCAAAAAATATATCTATATAATATATCCTATCTATAATTACCTAAGTATATGTTTTTTCTTATATTATTTCCTCAGACTAAAATAAATTATTTCACTAAAATTGTATGACTTCAAAAAAGGTTTGCAAAAAGGTATCCTAAAAATATTTAGTTAGGGTAGGTCCCTAACTAAATATTTTTAGGATACCTACCTTTTTTCTAACCACAGAATATATAATCCCAAGTAACACGTTAGTGAATTTTGGAACTTATTTTGCAACTGTAGGTAGCATATAAGTGATACAAGAGTGTATGGTATTACTTAAAGATGCAAACAGCACTCGAATTTGCAAATGAGTAACTCTTATCACCAACGGTTGCTTTTGAGTGATTTTTGATCCTCCTTTATTACCTATGGTAGCATTAAGCCGAATTTATTACTTATAGGCGCATAAAGGTTCTAATTTTCTCTCTTTTAGAACTTAAAAAGGCATATGACATCTTAAAATCCCCCCTAAAGAACTGTGCCCTAATAGGTGGTATTTTTTCCTCATTTGGCACCTTTAGTACTAAATAAGTAGTATATATGAGTTATTTATCACCTGTAGTGGCTCAAGAGTTATTATTGCAGCTCATTTGGAACCTAGTGTAATTGCGTTTGTAAGGTCTAATATACTCTTATATGCCACTGTAAAGCGTAGATCGGTTCCAAAAGATTCTCATTTAGAACCACTTTAGATCTTAAGAACAGTACTAAAATTATAAGCGGTCGAGTGCGAGTCGTACTCGAGCGCTGAGGGTTCCGTACATTAGTTTCAATTCTTTTTCTCTACCCTCGCAATGGTATGGTAGTTACCAATTTAAATTGACCACTATTTAGTTTGGGCGCCCATACAATTTAAGGGTCAAGTTAAATTGGTCCAACTTATTTTAGTATTTTGGTAGAACTTATTTTTAATTGCGATGTTTGTTTATAATTCAACATTTATAGAACTAATTTATAAATTGTCAATTAAAGTTCAAGAAAGCTTAGATTTAAAATAAAACACATTCAAATCAAGTCATACACAAATTTTATTTTCAATCACACAACTAACTTACAAATTAGAAACTATCAGTAGGAAATCGGGCAAAGAATAAAGAAGTCTTATATTCCAGCCAACATTTACAATTTATTAAGCCGAAGTGGTATGACCAGAAGCGCGATAGAGGTGTCTTAAAACCAGTTTTTGGGTATCAACCGCTAAAATCCATAGAATGATATTTCTACTGTCGTTAAGGTGAAGAAATGCTTTGTATTGTCATACACTTTGAAATCGTAATTTTTTGAGATTTTTCAATTTTACGGCGATTGTAAAGAAAAAACAAGTACAAAATTTATATTTTCATAAACTTTACATAAAATCCCATAAGGTAGTACAGGTGGTTTTTCACTAAAATAGATTTGAGTCTTTTAATTACATAAAACAGTTAAATAGGTCATTTGACGGCGCACGGGGGAAAGAGATAGAGTCAAAGCGCGGCGCGCGCGTGGGTAAGATAGGGGTTTTCAGGTCCTACTTCACTTTAAGTAAATTTCACTTTATTAACCTTCATAATGGGTTTTGTACCCGTCTTGAGGATCCCCAATTCAAAGCAGAGACAGCGAAACCTGTGAAGTGAAAAATATCACTACTAGGTACTAATGAGTGATTTTTGGGCTTAAGAGCTCCAATAAGGCAACAAATGAGTGAAAATAAGAACTACAAGGTCAAATTAGACCTTGTAGTTCTTATTTTCACTCACTAAATCGCCATGTTTAAAAATAGTGACCTTGAAAAGCATTTTGTTTAATGGTATTTTATTACAATAACATAAAACAAAATAAGTTTTGATAACTGTACTCTGACTTTGTTTTACATTATACTTTTTGTGAAACTATAATGTTAGGTTTTTAACAACAAAATTGTTGTAAAGTATTATCTTATATATTTGATCAGCGCATATTTTTTGATTATATCGAAGGCGCATCAAAATTTACTAAGTAAATATACCATGGTTTCACGATAAAAAACCATTTACAAGGGCTCCATGATGTTATTCTGCGTTATACACGTACATTTTTAATACTCACCAAATAGATGCAATATAATGGCTGTCACAATTAACACAATAGAACAAAGCACACCGTGTTTCGTTTACCTCCGCCGAAAATAAGACTAGTTATGATCTAATTTGTCACTCAACGAATGAACGGTATCGCTTTATCGTTCAATCATTCATTCACAGCGCGCAATTCGCACCGTTAGTTCCAAGTGCCACTCAAGGTAACAATTCGAACTCTTATACAACGCTTCTGCAACTATAAGTGAGTTGCAATTTTTCTCCCTTTGGTAACATATAGGTTGCATATAGGTTCTAACCACCTTTATAGAACTTAATCACGGTGGATTTTATTACTTATGGTTCCAAAAAAATACTATATGCAACCTATTTGTTACCAAATGTGTTACTTGGGATAGTACAAGTACCTACAGAGAAATGAGGTACGAACTCAAATTTTATGAGTACCTACTTGTACTATTATATATTCTGTGGTTAGAAAAAAGAAAATGTTATGTAAGTATTTCAGTCATAAAAATACGTGGAATTTTTCTTTCGAATTTTCATTTTATTTATCCATAAGAAACCAAAAAACAACATTATTGTTAGGAAAATAAAGACAGTTTTTTTTTAAACAGCAATACAATGTTTAATACAAAAAGTGGCTGTGACAAACGGCAGATAGACAGACATGACGAATCTATAAGGGTTCCGTTTTTTGGCATTTGGCTACGGAACCCTAATAGGGCCATAGGTGAAGTTCAAGTAGGTAAAAACACCCCCATTCCAATTCAAACACTCCCCTTGAAACCTTGATTAACACTAAACATTGTGAAATCAGGCTTAAATTCGCGAAGCCATTTATTAGTTACTTATTCTTTTGTATCGGGGTTGGGTAGAAATATCGCCTGTGTTCGGAACCCTTTGTTGTCAGTCTGTTTCCATAGTAACCTAGCACCCTAGTAAATCAGATTCTTTAGGTCGCTTTGCAAATGGGGCTTGATAACGCTAGTGGTAGCGAAATTCTGTGCTAATATTAGTAATTTGGGTTACAAACGCTCTTTTTTCACTTAATATTTTTAAAAAGAAAAGTTGTATGAAAGGTTTTTAATTTTATTTAATTTTTGAATGTGATTTTATGTTCAATATGTTTGATTTAGATTTTTAATAATATTATTTTTTCTATTTAATTACTTAATAAATAATGTTAATATTCAAAAAATACTGGAAAAGGAAAGATTTTTTGTTTGTAACGAATAGGCTCTAAAACTACTGCGGACAGATTTTGATGAAACTTGAAATGAAAATACATTGAATCCTTGGCAGTAAAATAGGCTACTTTAGAACCGATATTAAAAAAAACTTTCCACTTTATAATAATACAATAAATTAATGTATCCTAATGCCAAATTCATTAAAATCGGTCCAGTAGTTTCGGAGCCTATTCGTTACAACCAAAAAATCAAAAAATATCTCCTGTTCATCTATTAGAATATCTTTAAACATTATAAAAGGAACAAACAAGCATACCTACATACACTGATAAACACATTACCACTCCTTTGCGTCTCGCAGTCGGGTATTCATTCGCAGTATAGTTTTTCGATGTAACGTTACATCCCAGTAACAATACGTTGATTTAATAAGGCGTCGCAGTATAGAGATATCGATGAAAAGTATTCGAAGAAACAAAATTCGATGAAAAGTTTTTCGCAGTGACGTAGGTATCCCGGTAAAAAACATAATCGAATTGGGGAGATGTGAGTAACTTCTCTTCACTATCATCATCACTACATCTTAATATATATAAATCTCGTGTCACAATGTTTGTCCTCAATGGACTCATAAACCACTTAACCGATTATAATAAAATTCGCACACCATGTGCAGTTCGATCCAACTTGAGAGATAGGATAGCTTACATCCCGATATTCCCACGGGATCGGGAGTAACGCGGGTGAAACCGCGGAGCGCAGCTAGTAGTATAATAAAAATAAAGTCACTTTTCGCCGTCCCTATGTCGTGAGTGATTCAAGAGGAAGGTTTATATGTATATTTCATGCATATTATAGCCGTGCGAAGCCGGAGCGGGTCGCTAGTATTCAGTTATCCATTATGAAAACAGAAAACGATGTCCATCAGTATATTTGATGATGATTACAATGAACCAAACATCCTGGTACACCCGTTGCCTGAGCATTGTACAAAGAAAAGGTAAACAAATTATAATTTCTTCTTTGCGTGAACAAAGTAATCTAAGAATACTATGCCTTAATTATTGATGTAGGGTGGCCACATTGTTTATTGAACTTATTTTATTATACACTGAATTTATTGAACTTGATAGTAGTTCAAGTGTGTTATGTTAACTATTGGCCGATCTACGTCTTTGTAGGTACGATTGGACAACTGAAAGCATTTTAATTTTAGTTTCTTTAATAGATGAGATGAATGTCAGAAGAAAGTGGCAAATAAACTAGTCATTACAATTATAAAATGCTTTGTCCTGACTAACGGATCAAAGCATAACCTAAACCGCTGATCGTAGCGTAGAGACCAGAAATTTGGAGGGTGTGTTCTTTGTATGAGGCTGGCATGCGATAAGAAGGATTTTTCGAAATTTCACCCCTTTGGGGTAGAAAAAAGGGGGCAAAGTTTGTATGGGACCACGTGATTCCTTGGTAAATTTTCGACTTTACGCGGACGAAATCGCGGGCAAGAGATAGTTCTGAATAAATTTCAAAACAGGTTATTAACCTTCAATTCCAAAGCAAGGTAGGTATCATCACCCAAGAGAAGAGTAAAAAAAAGAATATTGTTTACAATAAAATTATCTTTGTTAAAATAGCCATCTTCGACTAATCGGGAACATACAAAAAATATAAGTACCTACCTAATACCTACATACTTACGCGACGAATTGAGAACTTACTCCTGTTTTGAAGTCGGTTAAACAGGAAGCTTGTTATACCTACTTTCATAATATGTTTCTGTGAAGAGCTAAATCATGAAAATGCTAGATGTAGGTATTTAACTTTTTTTCCTTGGAGTAAAAGTCTTATGTGGTCACAGTAGCAATGCATCTTTGTAGGTGGTCTCAGTATTACAACAACCGTAGCATCATCAAAAGCGTAATTTAAGAAATGTAGGCAGTATATATTAGACTAGGCAGTTATGGCCAAACTTTTGAGATACCTACCTACTATGGCTGTTTGAGTACATTCTGCTAGGGTTCCTAATACTTGTTTGTTAACTATGAACATCCAACAACATAAGTACGATCCTTTTGATTCATTAATTAAATTTAACGAGAAACTCTAAAATTGTTTCAGTAAGTAAACGAGTAGGTACGAGTACTATCTACAAATATTTACCTACTCCGGATTACAGAAACACAACAGAGCTTTGAAGATATACCTAAGTTCTTAAAATTACTTGGATAAACTAATTAGAAAAGTTCGTCTCAAAGTGTCAGACGAGCATATTTCATCATCGTTTGTCGACTTTGATTGCTTTTTGAAACTTTTAAGCTAGTTAGTGCCAACAGAGGTTCAAGGAATTTCATAGAGGATTTCCCTAGATTTTAAACACGTTCTTGCAATTTATCTGTAATGTGTCGGACATGAAGGCTGCCCCGGATGCGGGAGTTCCTGACGCGATCCTTTCGCGTCACTCCACACATCCAGCGCAACATCTTCATCTCCGTGACACACAGCTCCTGCTTATGTTGCTCAAGCACCGGCCACGCCTCACTACCATACAAAAGGACAGGTCTAATGATGGTTTTATAGACCTGTCCCTTTAGTTTAACCGGCATTTTGGGGTCGCAAATGACACCAGTCACCTCACGCCACTTGGCCCAAGCCGCTGAAATGCGTGACTTGACGTCGCAATCGATGTCGCCGGACGCGTGAAGCACAGATCCCAAGTACTTAAAACTGGTCCGTCCGCTCGACCATATGACCGTCTACGCAGACAGGTGTATTAAAGGTCATATTTAACTAATGGATAAGTCTGTAAAAACTTATTTCTGTGGTGAAAATAGTTGTACCAGCTAAAATTTCTACTAAACCATATATACCTCCCTAAGTAGAGTATAGGCAGAGTGCTATAGATTCGCTTCATTATTGACCTTTCTCACCTCTCGAAAAACTTTATAGACATAAATTAGATAAACTTTGACTTGACGACGTTAACATATATTATGTTTTAAGCTAGGAAAGCCAGCCTGCCTAGCATGAAGACCAAAACACGATACGATAAAGCGATATAACTACACCAACTCTCAAAATATGATAGATAAAGCCGCCATGTTGATTTTTTATTATAAATTGCGATAAAAATTATGATAAAAATTCAACATGGCGGCTTTATCTATCTTAATTTGAGAGTTGATGTAGTTATATCGCTTTATCGTATCGTGTTTTGGTCTTCATGCTAGTCAGGCAGGTACGAAGTTATAAGTATTTGCATGGAATATCTAATTGATATTGTCTGTGGAAGTAGTACCTACTTATCGATAGATACACACTTTAAACTCACACGTTTTTTATTTATTATTTGTAACTCAGCTGAAGGTAATTTTCAAAATAACAATTACAGAACGCGATTATACATTTAGACAATTTTTTCGTAATATAATGTCGAGATGAGGTTGGTAGGGTCTCCTCAAAAGTGGGTAGGTTACGTACGTAAATCAGCTAGCCTAGCATGACGACCAAAACACGATACGATAAAGCTATATCACGCGATATAACTACATCAACTCTCAAAATATGATAGATAAAGCCGCCATGTTGAATTTTTATCATAATTTTTATCGCAATTTATGATATAGCTTTATCGTATCGTGTTTTGGTCGTCATGCTAGGCAGGCAGGTCTAAATCTTTCAAAAGTCAAAGTAAATAAAGCCGTAGGTAATGTTAAAGTAAAAGAAACAAAGAGGTACCACATCATCTTTTTTTGCAGACGTTTTTCTACATAATTAACTTTGTGTTAAATGGATTTACTTTTTGTTTATAGTCTAGAACAAAGAGGCAAGTAAAAAAGCTTTTAAATTATCGTAAAGTCAAACACAGTTAAAGTTTTTGTAGATATACAAAAAGTCGAAGTTAGTTTTTTTCTCTTTTTATACCAGTTTACCTATTATTGAAAATGTAATTTGGCGTTTCGTAGTACTAGGTTTGCTTAGTAACTTTACCTCAGGGACCGAAAAACCGATATTTTAGGATACTTGAAATTCAGATACCCTTATGCAAAGATATCTTAATTTAAAATAGAATTACGGTACCCAAAAATAATGATATCGCAAAATTTTGGTATCTAAAATAAATGAACCTTATCTGAACAGTATTTTTGAGATGTTTGTAAAAATGGCAACGTCGCTTTTTCGTTCGACTGAATCTAGCAATTTACATCGTTGGATTGAATTTAGTCCTCACTAGGAAGCCGAAGAAAGAATACAGGTAGACCATTCTGGTTTGAGCATCATGAATATTGGCGGGATCTTACTTTTGCGAGTGGCGGTTGCACTCTGCAGTTTATTTGCATGGGTTGTCGAAGGTGGTTTGTCGGTTAACAGCCCGCTGAAGGAATTTCGAGATTCAATACCAGATGGTCGAGTAGTTTCTTTCCTTGGAGCGAAATGTTTTGGCATCTTCCAATCGTTGGGGTTATCCAGATCATCGTCACCTGCTCTTTTCGAGAGCGCACTAGACGATTCGGATCTTATAAGAAAACGGTCCATCTTCCCGGGTAGTATCGATATCGAAACTATCGAAAATATCGACACGTTCCCATCACTAAACGCGTATCTAAACTTATAGTAGGGATACAACTCTAATGCGCGTGCGAATGCAACAGCCGAGCGCATCGAAGTTAGACCAGGGTAGAAGCCTTTGAAAATAATAAAAAGTGAAACAAAATAATAGTAGGATGAAACCCATTAGAACCGGAGGGGAGTATTATAAAAATTAAAGGAAAAATAATTTACGGGCGATCTGAGGTCGGGAAGGGTATGGGGGGTGAGCTTTTAAGGGTAATAAACGGTTTATCTCGATTTCCGGCAAAACGAAAAGTCCTATGGAAAAAACTCAAATGGCAAAGTTGTAGGTAATAAAAAGATCTAAAACTTTTGTATGCACTTTTTTTTCACATAACCTCAAAATTTTTGTAAAAAAATCAAAAAACCAAGTTTTTGGTTTTTTATGTTTATCTTTTACAAAAATGTTTATTTTTTTTTCAGGAAATTTGGTGAAAACTTACCTTTTTATGTCCCAAATACGCTGTAATTTATTTGATTAGAAATATTTATTTTTTCAACTTATAGTACAGTCATTTGGTCGAAAAAATAGAGGTTACCTGGAAAGTTTTCCGGGAGTTTTGAAAATTGGTAATTTTATAGATTTTGACGTGCTCTTTCCGAATTTTAACTTTGCCACCTCGTATCTTTGCCGCTCGCGCCGCCATATTGCAAAAATGGCGCCTAAAAGCAGTTTTTTGATAATAATTCCTTTCCGACGCATTTTACAAGAAAAACATCTAGGTTCAGGTTCAAGCTTTCAGAAGGTTCAGCTATAATGCGCTCACCATTGAATATCTTTGATCAGTCGTTTTCACAGTTTGTTTTCGACAACGCCGATTTCAACACGCAAATATTAGATGGGCATAATACTTTTCATGCTATGGGTGGCATTCATTGTATAACACCTAAAAGTGCTATTGCTTCCGACCAAAACATTGAACGATTAAAGCAAATTAAAGCAAAACTAAATTTTGAAATAGTGAGTCAGATGTAGATTAGGCCTACTGGGAATACCACGATAAAAAAAACGCGTCGCTTTCTCTACCTCATGGTGGTGTGGAAATGAGTATTTCTGCCAAAACGTGTGTTGAACTACACTTTACGGCGCTCGCACGCCGAAACTATTGGTTTTAGGAAAAAAAGGTTAATTCATAAATTGCAGAAAATTTTCTCTTCTATTATTTTGTATAGATATGTTTTTCTTGTAAAATGCGTCGGAAAGGAGTTATTATCAAAAAACTGCTTTTAGGCGCCATTTTTGCAATATGGTAATATGGCGCGAGCGGCAAAGATACGAGGTGGCAAAGTTAAAATTCTGTAAGAGCACCTCAAAATCTATAAAATTACCAATTTTCAAAACTCCCGGAAAACTTTCCAAGTAAAAATACCAAATGACTGTACTATTATTTTGAATTAATATCGAAAAAAAAACACCATAATTTTCGCAATCGAAAATTCACCCGTCAACATATCTTATTTGTCATATCATAACATATTATCATAACATATCTATATTTGACTTTTAGTTTTGCCGGAAATCGAGATAAACCGTTTTTTACCCTTAAAAGCTCACCCCCCTACCCTTCCCGACCTCAGATCGTCCGTAAATTATTTTTCCTTTAATTTTTATAATATTCCCCTCCTTTTCTAATGGGTTTCATCCTACTATTATTTTTTTTTGTTTTAAAAATGATCGACCCTGGTCTAGTTGTCTAGCACCCATAACACAAGTGTAGTTACTTAGCTTGGGGCTAGATGGTGATGTGTGGAATGTCCTGCAATATTTATTTATTTATACTCAAACGGCTCTCAAATGTTTAGGGGTTCACTAAATATTTAAGACGCTCTTATACTATTGAAGCATACACTTAAATATCAATTTAATCGCCACATAAGTAGCTTTTCAGTATTCGGTCGTAAGTGAGGCAATGGCGCCGCGTGTTTTGGTTGTATCTTGAGTTAAATTGGATAAATACAAGTGATTGGCGGCAGAGATTACGTTTAACTCTTTCTAATGACATATGTAAAAGAGAGAAAGGACTTTCGCGTAGAATTGGCAACGCGCAAGAAGACACTTTTGGGGTTTAATATTCAGGTATCCGCTGACGATTTCGGGTACCCGAAACTAGTGGTACCGCAATTTATAGATATCGTAATAATGGCGGATTATTTGATATCTAAATATTCAGGTATCATTATTTGTGGTACTTAAATGCAAAGTAAGCGTTCGAGTATCACTTAAAAATACCGATTAAAACCGCTTATTGAGATACCCTTTCGGTCCCTGCTTTACCTATAGCACTGCCACGAATAAGTAGACTCTTTAATCGGTATTATAAGTATAGTTTCTACAAACGGCCGACGAAAGTTTTATAGAATTTTATGTCACGAAATCGTTAACTTCAGGTTCATTTTCGTTAAGATAACTTACAGCAGCCAAGTTCGAAACCGCGGTGTGAGTCTTAATTTTAAGGGGTATATCCACGCCAACGACCTTGAGAGTGTGGGCGGAGCTAGACACTTCGTCCCGCGCGGCGCTCGCGCTTCCTCACACTGCCTCATAGCTAAAGATCGCTTACTATCCTACCACCACAGAATGTATAATAGTACAAGCTACTTACCACATCGGGAATCGTTAAGATAATTACTACATAATTTAAAAAGTATGTCTGTACGTATGTAAGGTTGTTGTGTTGTCTTTACTGGCCTCTTTCAATCCTATAATTTTATAAATCTGAAAGTTTGTTTAGGTATCTTCAACCGAGCACCTACCTCGGTCCCTACTACTACTACTTAGTACTACTTCGCACCTACCACATTGTGGTAGTGCGAGGTAGGTAGATACGTAGTAGGTAGATAGTAGATACGCGTTTGTTATGTAGGTACAAGCTGGACCCGTGATCTTCGATTTATTCCGGTCGGATCCCCTGGATCTGATACCCTGGGGGATCAGTTTTATTTTAAAATATTTATTTTTAAAACTATTCCGGTCTGATCCACCGTGCAGGGGATCACAAATAAATTTTAATATTTTATTCCGGTCGGATCCCCTAGCTACCTATTAACAATTTTTTGGGACAATCACCAACAAAATATTTATTCAAGGTTTATATTTAACGCCTCGACTTCGCACGGCTATATTATGCATGTATTATACATATAAACCTTCCTCTTGAATCACTCTATCTATTAAAAAAAACCCCATCAAAATCCGTTGCGTAGTTTTAAAGATTTAAGCAGTCAAAGGGAAATAGGGAGAGAAAAAGCGACTTTGTTTTATACTATGTAGTGATACAAAATATTTGAAATAGGTACATGTTTATAATACTACATAATGTAATGGAAATGTGTATGTTAGTATTGGAGAACAATACTTATTATGGATAGTGGATACTTGTCTTGGCTTGTCCAGTCTTGGAAAAGTCACAGCATCTTTTTAATATTTTTTACCTTTTAAGTTTTTTAACCGACTTCAAAAAAGGAGGAGGTTCTCAATTCGTCTGTATGTTTTTTTTTTTTTTTTGTGTATGTTACGCGATCATTCGAAGACGGCTCAACCGATTGAGATGATTCTTTTTGTGTTCGAAAAGTGATACCTCAGGGGTGGTCCCATAAAAATTTGGTGAGGATCTGATGAGAATCTTCGGAGTGATGAACAGATTTGCACCTCGAGAGTGCAGCAAATTGCTCAGTTTTCGATTTCCACCAGTAGATTTAGCCCATAAACGAATAGTTACCGATAAATGGAATATCTGAAACCACCTTCTCATCAGAAAACTCTTCAATCAGTTACGATTACAGGTTACAATTTGAAGATTTTAGTCGAATTTAGTCGCCGGACTGGGTTTGAATGAATGTTAATAGAGAACCCTATCTTAAATGAAGTTCTGATGAGGATCTTCGAAGTGATGAACAGAAATGCACCTCGAGAGTGCAGCAAATTGCTCATTTTTCGACTTCCATCAGTAGAATTGGCCCATAAACGAATAGTTACCGATAAATGGAATATCTGAAACCAGCTTCTCATCAGAAAACTCTTCAATCGGTTACGATTACAGGTTACAATTTGAAGAATTTAGTCGAATTTAGTCGCGGGACTGGGTTTGAATTAATGTTGATAGAGAACCCTATCTTAAATGAAGTTCTGATGAGGATCTTCGAAGTGATGAACAGAATTGCACCTCGAGAGTGCAGCAAATTGCTCATTTTTCGATTTCCACCAGTAGAATTGGCCCATAAACTAATAGTTACGATAAATGGAATATCTGAAACCACCTTCTCATCAGAAAACTCTTCAATCGGTTACGATTACAGGTTACAATTTGAATAAAATATTCGCTTTTGCCTCGCCGGACTGGGTTTGAATGAATTTTGATAGAAAACCCTATCCTAAATGAATCTGATGAGGATCTTCGGAGTGATAACCAGATCTGCACAGCGAGATTCAACAAATTGCTTTTCCACTAATAGAAGTGGCCCATACACAACAAGGATGAATGGGGCATCCGAAAACACCTTATTACCAAACTCTTCAATGGGTTACGATTAGGTACAGGTTGCAATTTGAAGAAACAGTCGCTTTCGCCTCATGGAGTAGAATTTTCAGTGACAGTGGCACTAAAAATGGTTAAATAAAAAATAAATAAAAATTTAAAAAACCGACTTCAAAAAAACCTGAAAAGAAAAACTAACAAAACCTGAAAAAAAAAACCAAAAAGTGAAAAATAATCCATTTCGGGTCACTAAGACAGCAGATAACTTAAACATAAGTACTTACTTGGAAGTCGGACTGGGTGACACCATGTTTTCTTTATACCTCTCAACATTCAATCTAACCCAGTCAGACTTCCAAGTAAGTACTTATGTTTAAGTTATCTGCTGTCTTAGTGACCCGAAATGGATTATTTTTCACTTTTTGGTTTTTTTTTTCAGGTTTTGTTAGTTTTTCTTTTCAGGTTTTTTTGAAGTCGGTTTTTTAAATTTTTATTCCAAAAAAAATACCTAATTTTAATGTCTGATTACCTGTGATGATTTTAAACACTTCGTTGATTTGGTGTTCATTTTATAGGGTTCAGTCAGTCAGTACCTTGAAAGGTAAAAGATAATCCTCAGTATCTGGTATGAATTTCAACTTGCTAGGTCCGCCCGTTCCTGAGAATATCTGTGGTGACACACGGACAGACAGACAGTCGGACAAGAAAGTGATCTTTTAAGGGTTCCTTTTTTTACCTTTTGAGAAAAAAAATCAAGGTCCTGAGCCAACACAATAAAAAGATATGGGCAAATTTACATTTTCGCAAAAACTTGTACAAAAATTAATCTTAATTTTCAACTTTATTATATATCGGAATTTTCCCTTTACTTGTGCTATAAGACCTTGCTTTTTGCAAAATTGACAATTCCCAGTCAACCGGAAGTACCCCATAGGTTTTGGGTCGAAAACCTATAATGGTAGTTCCCGTTGACCTAGAATCATGAAATTTGGCAAAAAAAACTATGCCTTATAGCACAAATAAAGGGAAAATTCCAAAAAAATAAAAAAAACATTGAAAATTAAAAGGGTGTCCCCATACATACATAGTTGGACCAATTTTATTCAACTTGACCCTTAAATTGTATGGGCACCCAAACGAATTAGGGATCAAGGTAAATTGGTAACTACTAACTACCATACCACTGCAAGGGCAGAGAAAGAGAGTTGAAACTAATTTACAGAACCCTCGGCGCGCGAGTACAACTAGCACTTGATAGGTTTTTAACCGACTTCAAAAAAGGAGGAGGTTCTCAATTCGTCTGTATGTTTTTTTTTTTGTGTGTATGTTACGCGATCATTCGAAAACGGCTCAACCGATTGAGATGATTCTTTTTGTAATCGAAAAGTGATACCTCAGGGGTGGTCCCATAAAATTTGGTGAGGATCTGATGAGAATCTTCGGAGTGATGAACAGAATTGCACCTCGAGAGAGCAGCAAATTGCTCAGTTTTCGATTTCCACGAGTAGAAATTGGCCCATAAACTAATAGTTACCGATAAATGGAATATCTGAAACCACCTTCTCATCAGAAAACTCTTCTATCGGTTACGATTACAGGTTACAATTTGAATAAAATATTAGATTTTGCCTCGCCAGACTGGGTTTGAATGAATTTTGATAGAGAACCCTACCCTAAATGAAGATCTGATAAGGATCTTCGGAGTGATGAACAGATCAGCACAGCGAGATACAACAAATTGCTCACTTTTCCATTTCCACTAATAGAAGTGGCCCATACACAAATATGAACCGTTGAATGGAGCATCTGAAAACACTTTCTTATCACCAAACTCTTCAATGGGTTACGATTAGGTACAGGTTGCAATTTGAAGAAACAGTCGCTTTCGCCTCACGGAGTAGAATTTTCAGTGATAGTGGCACTAAAATGGTTAAATAAAAAAATAAATTAAACTTTTAAAAACCGACTTCAAAAAAACCTGAAAACAAAAACTAAAAAAACCTGAAAAAAAAACAAAAAGTAAAAAATAATCCATTTCGGGTCACTAAGACAGCAGATAACTTAAACATAAGTACTTACTTGGAAGTCGGACTGGGTTATAAATAAATCAACTAGAAAATCAAATGGAAGTCGGACTGGGTTAAATTGAATGTTGAGAGATATAAAGAAAACATGGTGTCACCCAGTCCCAAAATTGATTATTTTTCACTTTTTGGTATATTTTTCAGGTTTTTTTTAGTTTTTGTTTTCAGGTTTTTTATTAATTAGGGTTGGTCCAAAAAATGCTAAAGTCTGATTACCCGTAGTGTGATGATTTTAAACACTTTAATTTTTTTGATGTTTTAGATGATTTATTATATTAATTTTAAGTTCTGTTTATGTTATTTAATTAAGTTAGTCACAACTTTTTTTTTATTATGGTTTGTCCAAATAATAATAATAACAAAGGTTGCCTGGAAGACATTTGAGCGACAAGGCCGCCCTTTGTAACACTTAAACTTAAAACATGTTTCTTTTTAAATATTTAATGCAATTTAAAAATGGTGTTTACAATAAAGAATTTATCTATCTATCTAAAGCCTGATTGCCTGTGATGATTTTAAACACTTAAATAAATTTAAAAAAATTACATTCAAAACTGTTTTCGATCGGACCGGCATGGTAAAGTTTATAGTGGATCAGAACGGAATTAAAAAATAATTATAACCAGCAGGGGATCAGCTCAGGGGATCAGACCGGAATAACTCTGATCTTCTACCTAGTTACCTCCTTCAGACGTTTTGTCTTTATTTTTTTTTGGTAGTTCAGAAAAAGTGTGTAGGTATTTCATAATAGATAGGTAGGTTGACTACTTACTAACTAGGTATAGTTTAGGTATGTACTTACGTTATTTCGCGACAATGAAGCATACTCTGAACTCTAAATTTCTTTAATTTACTCATCTTTCACAATTTAAAAAATAAATAAGTAGGTATAAGTCTGGGCACTTTAGGTACCTACGTAAGTACCAACACAAAAAAACGTCCGTCAAAAAAATTGGCACTATCTTAGCGTCCGTAAAAAACCACAAGTATGGATACCTAGCTATATAACGAATCAAGTACGTACAGCCGGCTGCATAATTGCAGCCTTCGGTAGTTAAAAAATTACTATTATTGGCATGTTTTCATTATAATATTTTTGTTTGAAAAATTCATGAGTTAGAAGACTTTAAACTTTAACTAAAGCAGGTGTATAGAATCTTGTTTGTGTTGAAAACATTATTATAACAGCCATTTAGGAGCTCTACAGTGGGTCTGCAATTATGCAGCCGACCGTACCTATCTAAAGACAAGCGTTTATGCGCAGTGTGAAAATATAAGGTATAAGTACCTATAGGTAAGTTTTTGAAAAAAATAGGACTATTCAACACAAACTTGGCAATACTCTAGCGTCCATTAGCCAAACGAATATATACTAGTATTATTTCAGAAAACAAAGTCCAAATAGGGAGCATAGTGAAACGTAAACAAAAATCCGTGCGAGAGCGCAGTGCGACGCGGCCTTCCCGTCCGAAAGCCAGGGGCATACTGGCCGCGCCCACCGGGGCGTCACAGGCTACTAAATAGTTACTACCAGCGTTCTAGCCACCGGTCGCCTTCATTGGTGAAAATTGTTAATTGTTACGAATGTGTTTTGTTTTTCTCAAAAGTGCTGAGATAGAATTGTAGATGAGATATTTACCGACATTTTAGTATAATTTTGAGCCGAAAATTCCTTATAATTTTGAAGCTACCCTAAAATTAAGAATTAAAACTAGTCTAGCTTTGAAATGACAAGGAATTTTTCGTCTCAAATTACACCAAAATATCGGTAAAGATCTCACCTACAATTCCCTCTCAGCACTTTTAAGAAAAACAAAACACACTCGTTACAATCAACAAAGTTAGTTGTAAGCGACGGGTATTTCTTAGGCGCTTTGCGTTTGGCAGCATTAGCAACCTTAATTAAGCTTTTATTTGTCAGATTTTTGTTTTGCCTTCCATGAGAAAATGGGTTTCAAAATACAAACAGACGGACGAATAAACAGACAGCCAAGTAATCCTGGGCTTTTTCATCTTGAAGTAAAAACAACCAAAACAATTTTAACTTTAGATTCAACACAACAGCTTTAAAATTAACTTCTTTCTATTTTGAGTCTTGTCATCCAGTGTGGGGTGAAGGACGTAAGGTCGAAAGTTGAAGGTGCAGACAGACGTCACCACCAAATATATTTGCAATCTATTCCAATTATTTGTTGAGTAAATCCTTACTTCTAACTTCTAAACCCTTAAGCTAATTGAAAACGGGTTTACGAGGTTTAACTACAAGTAGGTACTTAAAGACGTGAATTTAATTACTTGGTTACCCCTCATGGTTCCATCTAACCAATTTAAATGGATAAAGCTCTTTTGGTGGCTAAATAGCTAAAGACGTCCGCGGACGTCCGAAAGCTAAAGGGCGGCCCAAGGTTACGACCGCGACTTACGTCCGATAGTCTTCACATTTACATCACACAGATGACAATAAATCGCGGCTGTTCCCAGCTTTAGACCCTCAAAAAGGAAAGGTGCACAGCCACTTTGTTAAATATAAAATTGTGTCTGATGATGATTGATGTTAAATGTCGTCGTCGGTTCTGTTGACCTATAAAACCGTACAGCGATCAGAGAGCAGCTGAATTATGACTCTTTAATTTGTAATATTATATTTTAACCAACTTATGTCGAAATGGTTATGTTTTTGGCCTGTAAGTGGGTATGTGAGTATGTGGATGTGTTTATCTGTTCCCGCATAACAATAGGTAGGTAGGTACTTAAATTGTTAAATGAGGTAAGTATCGTTAGAAACGTCTTTGCTCGCTGATGACGTCACAAATTCGAACCTCTTTTTACTCTAAATTCGATATGGCACCCTCTATTTACACTAATATTATTTTAATTAATATAGATAGAGGGTGCCATATCGAATTTAGAGTAAAGATTTGATTGTTTGTTTGTAATAAATAGGCTTCGAAACTACTTAACCGATTTAGATGAAACTTGGTATGAGGATACATTGATTCATTGGGCGTGTCATAGGCTACTTTTTATTTCGATATTCCTGAGAGATCGGGAGTTACGCGGGTGAAACCGAAGTGCACTGCAAGTAGCACATTCGGTTTTAAAGATTTTGTCCCATTGGCGACCGTGACGAAGAGGTTTGGTTGGATGGAATCCATCAAGACAGCTCATACATCCTTCTATATGTCTTAGATAACATTTTAGGTTCTACTTAGGTACCTACCTTTGATAATATTACGGAATTTACGGATACCTAACTATACTTACCTACTTACAATAAATCTGCATGTACCTACTACAACCTACCTAATTATTATTTTTGCCAAACGTATCTTAGTTTTGTTTAGAAGGTCCGATTTTGTTTACAAACATTACTTTAGTGGTACTTAAGAGAAGTATAATAATAGGTTCCATTCATCATCTGTTTAGTAGAACCTTGTCCCCATCAGATAAGTTACTATTTGTGCCTAATCGTTTTTAAAACATTAATTACCTACCGAAACCGATTCGCCCTTCGAATGAAAAATGACAAGTTTGGTAAGCAATTCACATGTACCTACTACGTACCAAGATATCTAGGTAGGTATAGTTCTCTTCCTTTGTTCCATAACAACTAGATTCAATGAAACTAAGGCTAATAAATGGTTTTGTAAAACCTTGATTTTAATGACAAAATAACAAGAAAATAAACAAATTAATTATTTTTCAGATTGATAATGAAGCAAATAGGTTTTTATATAATGAACCGTTTTAAGGCTACTTATGCTGCCAAACGCAACGCGCCAGAAATACCCGTCGCTTACAACTAACATTGGTGATTGTAACGAATCTATTTTGTTTTTCTCATAAATGCTGAGATGGAATTATAGGTGAATGTTTACCGATATTTTGGGGTAATTTTGAGGCGAAAATTCCTTGTCATTTCAAAGCTAGACTAGTTTTAATTCTTAATTTTAGGATAGCTTCAAAACCATAGGAAATTTTTGGCTCAAAATTACACCAAAATATCGGTAAAAATCTCACCTACAATTCCATCTCAGCACTTGTAAGAAAAACAAAACACATTCGTAACAATCAACAATTTTCACCAACGAAGGCGACCGGTGCCGGTAGTACCTAACTATTTAGTAGGCTGTCTACCAAGGTCCTTGGCGTATGGACCCCCCTTAAGTAAGTAGCTAGTTTTCCCCATTTTTACGAAATAATTTAGTTTTCAATTAAGACGGGGCAGGTGGCCCTTATTTCTAAAGCAACGAGGGCTCGTTGCGTCTCTGTACAAAATTCAACGATTATTTGTATCACAAACCGGTTGCCATAACAGTCTCGTATCATTTCGTTCAACATTCATATCATCTTACATATAAGGTAAGGTACAGTCACCTGCTCACATTTACGCCTAGAAACACGAAGACGGCGAACTCTATTCGGGTCGATATTGCAGGACGTCTAGAACCAGTGGCGTAGCTATCGTAGGGCAAGGTGGTGCAGTGCACTAGGGCCCCGTAGCGCAGGGGGCCCTCTTACCTCAGCTTTGAAAAGAGAGGAGCATAAAAAAGAGAAAAAAAACTTGTGAGCAGGCTCGAGCCTCGATTCTGCTCACAGGATTGGCATCACTACATAGTATATTATAATAAAGTCACTTTTCGCCGTCCCTATGTCCCTTTGTATGTTAACATCTTTAAAACTACGCAACAGATTTTGATGCGGTTTTTTTTAATAGATAAAGATAAAGAGGAAGGTTTTTAGATATAATACATGCATAATACAGCCGTGCGGTGCGAAGCCGGGGCGGGTCGCTAGTTATTTTATAAAAAAAAGATTAGCTTGAAGCTTTAACTAGGTAACTACATGGTACCTCTATTGTTATAAAATTTTAAAAATAGAATAATAACAAACACTAATTTAATTATAGATAAGTATAAGATGTTATTCTTCTGAAATTTTATTTTAGTACTTTTAATAAGTACTTATTGCATGCCCGCAATTGGTAAAATTGTTGTTACTTAATTTTAAAACTACCTACCATCCATTGTATACAATTGATGCAATAAAATTCTTATTCTAGACTAGCGACCCGCCCCGGCTTCGCACGGCTATATTATGAATGTATTATACATATAAACCTTCTGTACTGCGCTGCGCTACCATAATGCGCTGACCCCAAATAAATTGGGATAAGGGCAGGAAGATGATGATATACATATAAACCTTCCTCTTGAATCACTCTATCTATTAAAAAAACCGATTAGCATCTCATGGGTCTCGACATGCAAAAAAATATCACTATTCCAAGCTCCCATACTGTCCGGACCTCTTTGAAGACCAATAATAAGTGCAAGCTACGCGGAAAGAGGGGATGAGGGCCCGATTTTTTCCCTGTGCACCGGGGCCCTTGTCCACCTAGCTACGCCACTGTCTAGACGTTAGGTAGGTACCTACCCTGTTTAGTTCAACTAGGTTTCACTATTAAGCGGTTCATGACCGATAAAGCTTAGGACTGGATCTATGTATAAATTAATTAATCCAGGCGTTCTGAAGTTCGTGGAGGCATTCTATTTTGTAATTTTTATTTTATTTCGATAGCTCGAGTCTGCAAGGCGTGCCTATACCTAATAATAATTATTAAATCATTTATTTCAACCAATTAAAATAGGTCATATAAAATTTGTTAGTATACAACTTAACCTAGTGTTAGTAACCATCAAATTCATTTTATATAATATTAATCTTAAGGCAATTCAAATTAAAAAAAAAGTCAAATCACCATCACTACACATAGTATAAAACAAAGTCGCTTTCTCTGTCCCTATATCCCTATGTATGCTTAAATCTTTAAAACTACGCAACGGATTTTGATGCGGTTTTTTTTAATAGATAGAGTGATTCAAGAGGAAGGTTTATATGTATGATACATGCATAATATAGCCGTGCGAAGCCGGGGCGGGTCGCTAGTCATTTAATAAATGTCAGTGAACAATAACAATAAATAACAAAACAGCAATAACCTACACATGTCCCTATTTCTGAGAGCCTGCACCATACAACAGTGGTTCAGATAGTGGCAGTCAAACCTCAACGCAAATACGCTCAGGACACTGCTGGAGCCGCCCCGTACCCTACGCACCAGAGATGCACACCGCTTTATAATTGTCAATTATTACTGAGACTTATGGTGGACTCTTCGTAGGTGCTCTTACTTATCTATAAATAAAAGTCCTGGCTAATATTACTTATATCAATGCACAGCTCAAATCAATTGGCGGAGCGGGCTAAAATTTTCAGCAGATAGTTATTATGACGTAGGCATTAGCTAAAAACTGATCTCCTCTATGCGGACGAAGCTCGAAGAAGTCACGGGTTAAAGTTAGTAAGTTGGTACGTTATATGTATTTTAGCCTCAGATTTAAGCTTGCAGCTTCTCATTATCTCAACAGCAGGTAAGAAAGCATGGAAAATTACTGTGTAGTGTGTGTGCATTTACTGACAATTTTATCCGCAAACATCTGCTGCAAAAAAGGCTGAGCGCGTGAACATGGTGGACGACAAAAAAGCTCTATGTCTTAGTTATTTTTTAATTATCCACTTGCAGCTGCTGGTCCATCGACGCGTGCGCATCAAATTGCACACTGCAAGCTGCGTGATCATGCGCAGCAAAAACAATAGACGAATAATTAGTTTTTTAATTAATTACGGTAAGTAAAGGTTAAGATTTGAGATAATGATTATTGTGAGTTTGGTCCCCTACCTTTTAGTTAGAAAACTGTTTTAATTTTAGTTTTTAACTTAGGTGTTAAGTACCTACCTAGTATGTTAACTAGCTAGGCCCCATCATTAAAAGCAAATATAAAACTACACCATACTTAAAAGCGGCTTTTGTAAATCCGCGAGACCACGGCAAAATTCACAAATTGTGACATAGTACAAGTATAAATGGTTTAAACAAACTTACCTGTTGTGATGTTCTATCTTAATTTTTCAAACAAATTAACAATTAAGTATAAATACTAGGTAGTATACCTACGCATGCATCACCATGCCACTTCACTATCACTATCATAGCTAGGCCCCATCATTAAAAGCAAATATAAAACTACCTCCATACTTAAAAGCGGCTTTTGAAAAGCCGCGAGACCACGGCAAAATTCACAAATTGTGACATAGTAGGTAAGTATAAATGGTTTAAACAAACTTACCTGTTGTGATGTTATATCTTAATTTTTCAAACAAATTAACAATTAAGTATAAATACTAGGTAGTATACCTACGCATGCATCACCATGCCACTTCACTATCACTATCGTAGCTAGGCCCCATCAAAGCAAATATAAAACTACCTCCATACTTAAAAGCGGCTTTTGAAAAGCCGCGAGACCACGGCAAAATTCACAAATTGTGACATAGTAGGTAAGTATAAATGGTTTAAACAAACTTACCTGTTGTGATGTTATATCTTAATTTTTCAAACAAATTAACAATTAAGTATAAATACTAGGTAGTATACCTACGCATGCATCACCATGCCACTTCACTATCACTATCATAGCTAGGCCCCATCATTAAAAGCAAATATAAAACTACCTCCATACTTAAAAGCGGCTTTTGAAAAGCCGCGAGACCACGGCAAAATTCACAAATTGTGACATAGTATAAATGATTTAAACGAACTTACCTGTTGTGATGTTCTACCTTAATTTTTCAAACAAATTAACAATTGAGTATAAATACTAGGTAGTATACCTACGCATGCATCACCATGCCACGTTTAAGATAATCATAGAATCCAATTATCTGAAAAAAAAAACCCCACCCCACTATTACAACTTCAGCGTCGAAATTTACAATTCACTCAACTACCTACAAAAAATATAATTTTTCTCGCCAAATAAGTTGTTTCGTAAACAATTTCCTTACAAATTTACATACTAAAGTAGGTAGGCACCTACATAAATGTATTTCACGTATGTAGGCAAGATATTTTCATTGAGGATACAAAACAAGTGACCTAGTTTAGCAAAAACAAATGGGTTCCGTAACAGGATCCGGGCATTCCAACGGAACTACAGAATTTTTGTGTTTTTTGTAAAGTTGTAAATTAGATTTCGTAAGATTTGAAGAAATCATTTTCAAAACAAAATTAAATCTTTCTTACCTTTAATGTATGCCTTTTCTTTGGATTATTTTATCGGAAAAAACAATAACAACGGAAACATTGTTAGCGAGAGTTGTAGGTAGGTACTAAGTCACTACATAGTATAAAATAAAGTCACTTTTCGCCGTCCCTATGTCCCTTTGTATGCTTAGATCTTTAAAACTACACAACGGATTTTGATGCGGTTTTTTGATGTGAAACATCTATAGCCGCACGTAAAACCGATTTCTGGCGTGGCGACGCATGCCGCTATATGATGGTATATATATACAGTCTATATGCAGTAGTGTGTACGGTGTACACACCGTAATCGACTGTGCGATTCTATCACAATCTGTTCTTTTCTGCATATTATTTTAATAGATAGAGTGATTAAAGAGAAAGGTTTTTAGATATAATACATGCATAACACAGCCGTGCGCAGCCGGGGCGGGTCGCTAGTATTTTATATTATGAGGTTATAGATAGTCTTGATAAAGTAGAACAGCTGGTAGAAAAACCGCCCGCCGCGGCGGGCGGTTTCTTCGTACTTTTTTAATATGGCACCATCTGTCTGCCAATTCATGAATTAAAAACATAAATGTAGATGAAGGCAAAGTCTCTTGACACAATCTCTCCAATGATTTAATAAATGTAATGACTTGCCAATCGCATAGCACAAATGAAAAGTTGCGTGGTTAGTGAAACGCTTCTGGAATAAGACCATTTATTTTTAGGCTGTAAGTAAAGTACGTAGGGCCATTAATATACCTACCTATACGCTCCAGACTAAAATACGAACAAATTATATAAAACTAGCGACCCGGCTTCGCGCGGCTGTATTATGTCTTAACTTATATTGTCTTAACCTTTCTCGTTAATCACTGTATCTATTAAAAAAAACCGCATCAAAATCCGTTGCGTAGTTTTAAAGATCTAAGCATAGAAAGGGAAATAGGGACGGCGAAAAGTTACTTTATTTTATACTATGTAGTGATGGTGTTAATAATTAGTTTGCAGTAGCATTTTGCTTAAAAACTCCTCAAATACAAATTCTTTAATAACTTTTTATTGGCTTATAAAAATACTCTCAGGTAACATTTTTTTTTACATATACTGATTTATGTCATACTAGCAGCATGCCGCGGTTTCAAAGCCTATTCGTTAAAAACAAATAAAATATTTTTAATTTTAGTGTAGAAATATTCTGTCATATTGAATGTTTTTTGATAAAAAAAAATTATTAAATAACTTAACATTAAATTATTTTATTACTTAAAAATTAAAGAAATGCCTTTTTTCTTGATCTGAAAATATCATATTAGATTGAATAAATTTTTCTGTATTTGCGGCTTTAATTATTTCTTGTTTTTGTATTACTATATTATTATTTTTTCGAGCTGGTATTTTTAACCCAACATCCAAATGTCTATTTTGAGTATCAAAGTTTGCTTGATCTCGATCTGAGAAATTTCTGCTAGATTGATAATGATTTTCTAAATTTGTAGTCTCCATTCTTTGTCGATTTTGTGTACATTTTTGTAGTTCAGCTGGTTTCTTCAATCCAACTACCGAGTGCCTATTTTGAGTATCAAAGCATATTTGATCTTCTTCTGTGAAAGTCCTGTTAGATTGATAATTTTTTGACTTTGTGGTCTCCATTCTTTGTCGTTTAAAAGTTTTTTTTACTGGTTTCTTGAACCCAACATCTAACTGCCTATTCTGAGTATCAAAGCATACTTGATTGTGATCTGAGAAATTCCTGTTATGTTGATAATGATTTTCTAAATCTGTGGTTTCCATTCTTTGTCGTTCTTGCGTTTTTATTTGTTGAGCTTGTTTCATGAATGTGAAATCTATGCGTGTATTTTGTGGGTCATATCTTTCAATTGTTGATTCTTCTGTTTGATCATTTTTTAATTTTAATTGTATTTGTAAAGATTCAATTAACACTTTGTCCCTTAAATGTGTTTTTTGTAACTCTCTAATAGTAATTTGCTGTTTAGTGATTTTCATATCTTTTTGTTTCAGTTTATGTATTAATTCTTCTCTAGTAAGGGTGTCAGTGTAGTGTCTTTCTGATGTGCCAGAAGGGTCTTGGAGAGATTTATCTTTTGCCAATTTAGCGCATTGCCCATTTTTTGGTTTTGGTTGGTTTATACTTCCAGTTTGGGAGGTGTTTTCGACGTTTTTTTTCTTTTTTTGCTTTACTGGTTTTTGATTAAGCTGTGGGAAGTAAAAAGGGAAAAATGAGAACTTTGTTGACTTACTTGTTTTACACAAATACTTTAATTATACACTAGCAGCGCTCCGTTACATGAGTAACTCTCCCCGTGGAAATATTGGGATAAAAAGTAGTCTATGTTATTCCCTTATTTGGGGTGGGAAGCTGAGGTATGGTCTTGGTGGGAATATTAAGCGGTGAGCTTAATATTACTAATAAAATGCTAAGTATCCATCTGCGGTGCTCATGGTGGTGCACTAACTTTAAGCAGAACCTCAGCCAGTCCGAGTCATCCACGTCCCCGTCGTCCACCCTGGGACCTACTACGACCGCGCACGTGCGCGAACCACCATCCCGAGTCGTAGTTGCCAACGGATGCAGGGCGAAAGGCGAATATTCTGCGCCTTAAAACAGAACTCACTCACCAGGGATGGAACCCGAAATCAAACCGAGCTAGTCGGCGTGCTCTGAGGTGGCAGCCCCACCAGCTGACTAGGACGTAGTGGGCTAATCCCCTGCTCGTCCGAATTCAAATGATTAAAGAAACCGAAACAGTGCAAAACCGGACCGATCTTACAACGACGACTTTTGGCATGAAATTACGGACACGAATAGGCATATGGAATGTACAGACGCTACAGGGAGAGAACCGTCTAGCTGAAGCAGAAGCAGAAATGCTAAATTACAAGCTGCAAATTTTAGGTCTTAGCGAGGTGCGATGGAATGGTTTTGGAGAACAGACAACACCTAAAGGCCTAACATTCCTCTACTCAGGCAAGGAAAATGAGGACGATAGACACGAATATGGCGTGGGACTTCTTCTTTCTAAGGAAGCTAAAAGGAGCCTTTTAGACTGGAGGCCGATCTCTGACCGAATCATGACCGCTCGATTTAACTCGAAAGCACGAAAACTAACCATAGTCCAATGCTATTCCCCTACCAATACCTCTGACGAAGATGATAAGGATGACTTTTACAATGCGCTCAACAACACCCTTAAGAGCATCAGAAAACAGGACATTGTAATCGTCATGGGAGACCTGAATGCGAAAGTCGGAAAGAATAACTCAGGTCGAGAGCGATTCATGGGAAAATATGGACTCGGAGAATGCAACGAAAATGGCGAAAGGTTTATTGAATTCTGTCAAAACAGCGACCTGACCATTGGTGGAACTCTATTCATTCATAAAGAACACCACCAATATAGTTGGACCTCACCCGATGGCAGGACAAAAAACCAAATAGATCACTTTGCCATCAGTTCTAAATGGCGCTCATCTTTATTGGACGTACGTAACCGAAGAGGAGCTGATATCGGCAGTGACCATCATTTGGTGGTGGCTGAACTACGACTCAAGGTAGCGGCTGTACAAGCTTCCAGTAAATCGAGAAAGGCAGGAAGAAGATACGATACCGGAAAACTAAAACACCAAGCCGTTCGTGATCAATTCATATTGGAGCTGCGAAACCGCTTTTCTGACCTCATTGTGGAGACTGAAACCATTGAAACCAACTGGAGCCGGATAAAAGATGCGTACCAAAGCGCGAGTTCCACCGTTCTTGGCCACAAATCGAACTCTCGCGAGGACTGGTTATCGCGATGTACTTGGGACTTAATAGCTGAACGAAAAAACCTTCATCTTAAACTACTCGCAGCTCAAAGTGAAACGGAAAGAGACCATCTTAAATTGCAGTACCGGGAAAAGCGCCGACAGATATATCGCAGTACCAGAAAAGATAGGAGGATATGGGCTGACGGTATTGCTGAACGTGCACAAATGGCTGCGAACTCCGGAAACTTGAGGGAGTTGTACAAAGCTACGAAAACTCTATCTGGGCGACGTAGTTATAAGAAGAAACCTCTGAAAGACGCTGAAGGACGCCTCATTGCGACATCAGAACAGCAACTCCATCGATGGCATGAACATTTTGAACAGGTTTTCCGAGCAACTTCGGACGCCCCGTCGGTCATGCTTCCTGCCGTATCTTCTGTTTCTCAGTTGGATATCGATACAAACCCACCATCCAGTCACGAAATCAAAATGGCGGTCTGCTCCCTGAAGACAGACAAAGCTCCTGGACTGGACTTGATCACTGCGGAGATGTTAAGAGCCGACTTGACTACCACAGTTGCAGAAATGACACCTCTGTTACATAAGATTTGGGAAGAGGAACAACTGCCAAGCGATTGGAACAAGGGTCTCCTAATCACCGTACCGAAGAAAGGCGACTTAAGTTTGTGTAACAATTGGAGAGGCATAACCCTACTTTCAATACCATCGAAAGTACTGTGCAAAATCCTCCTGGATAGGATGTCGAAGGCCATTGAGCCCATGCTGCGTGGTGAACAGGCTGGTTTTCGTCCCAACCGCTCTTGTACTGACCAAATAAACACCTTGAGAATTATACTCGAACAGGCATCAGAATGGCAAAGAGAGGTGTATCTTACCTTTGTGGATTTCGAAAAAGCCTTTGATACTCTCAAATGGTCTAGCATATGGTCCCGCTTACAGGACATGGGAGTTCCAACGAAGATCATCAATATACTACAAGCTATTTACAGAAACTACTCTTGTGCTGTTACCCATGATGGTCTCGTTTCCGAAGATATAGCGGTGCATGCGGGTGTACGACAGGGCTGCCTTCTCTCACCTCTGCTGTTCCTAGTTGTCCTTGATGGAATAATGAGGCGCACTAATAATGGCAAACGTCGCGGCGTAGAATGGGGAATATCGAATATGTTGGATGACTTGGACTACGCTGATGACATCTGCCTTTTAAGCCATACCGGCGCCGACATGCAGGGGAAACTCGATGATCTGAGACAGGAGGCGTCCCTGACCGGTCTAAAAATCAATACTCGGAAGACCCAGGAGATGAGAACTGGAGTGAGGAACCAGACACCGTTGCGAATAGGCACAGAGGCAGTGGACCGCGTTCACAAATTCACATACCTCGGAAGCGTAGTGTCAGAAACTGGAGGGACCGAAGAGGACATCATTTCGAGGATAGCCAAAGCGAGAGCAACCTTCGCTCAGCTGCGTCCAGTATGGCAATCGCGGAAATTGACTCGGAGAGTTAAGCTCAAGATATTCCGGTCCAACGTTATTTCCGTCCTGCTATACGGGTGCGAGACTTGGAAGGTCACAAAAGAAATCACGCGCGATATCCAAGTATTTGTAAACCGGTGCTTACGCCGAATCCTCGGAATTTACTGGCCGGACAAGATCACCAACGAAGACCTGTTGAGACGCTGTAACGATGTCCCTATCGACCTTAAAATCAAACGTCGTAAATGGAGCTGGATCGGCCATACTCTGCGTAGGGATCCCGACCACATTCCTAGACAAGCTCTAGACTGGAACCCTCAAGGCAAACGGAAGCGTGGACGACCCAAACAAACCTGGCGACGAACGGTGATAGCGGAAGCGAAAAGCATCGGTAAAACATGGAGCGAAATAAAGCGCGTAGCTCAAAACCGAACGCGATGGCGGAGCACTGTGGACGCCCTCTGCCCCACGTGGGGGACATAGGAAATTAAGTCAAAAAGTCATGTTATTCCCAATGAATCCTTTATACCAAGTTTTATCAAAATCGGTCCAGTAGTATCGGAGCCTATACGTTACAACAAAAAATCTTTGCTCTTTATAATATTACTAGTTTTCACCCACGACTTCGTCAGCGTAGGAGTTGTATTTTTCAAAATCCTTTCTTATCAGACGCCCACGCCATACAAATAACACACCTTTATAAGTTTCTGGTCTCTACGATCAGCAGGTCAGGCTGTGCGTTGATCCGTCAGTCGGTCATTGAGGACAAAGCATAAATAAGTATCACTACATAGTATAAAATAAAGTCACTTTTCGCCGTCCCTATTTCCCTTTGTATGCTTAGATCTTTAAAACTTTGCAACGGATTTTGATGCGGTTTTTTTTAATGGATAGAGTTATTCAAGAGGAAGGTTTATATGTATAATACATGCATAATATAGCCGTGCGAAGCCGGAGCGGGTCGCTAGTAGACTATATTTTATACACAATTTTAAGCTAATTTTGTTTAGCTTAAAATTTTGCACACTCAATATTGTGTTGAGTCGAAACAATGTTAATTAAAAATAACTGAACTTACCGACAACAATATCTTTGATACGGAAGGGTCAAGATTATCATTAATCAATTCATGTATCTTATCTTGCTCCGCTTTCAGTTCTGCTTCTGATTTGAAAACATTTACTATAGAAAAGTATCTTGGTTTCTTTTCTGGAGAGCTGGATTCATTCTGCGGTACAGGTGTAGGTTTCTTAAAGATTACATTAGGGTTGTTTTCGCCTATAACTTGCACGGTAACTACTTCTGCTTCTTGTTCTACAGGGATTTCATTTTCAGGAAACATTTGTCCAGCCAGGAATTCTAGAGCTGCTTGTGTTTCATTGTATTGTGACTCTGAATACTGGAAAATTGAGACATTTTATTTAACATAAATTATGATTGAAAATTATTTATTTATTTCTTATCTTAAACTAGCGACCCGCCCCGGCTTCGCACGGCTATATTATGCATGTATAAACCTTCCTCTTAAAAATCCCGCATCAAAATCCGTTGCATAGTTTAAAAGATTTAAGCATACAAAGGGACATAGGGACAGAGAAAGCGACTTTGTTTTAATTGTTTTATACTGTGTAGTGATACAGTATGCGTCTTAAGTCCAATCAGTTTGCTTGCTACTATAATACTATCAACAAGTATTGGACTTACGACCATCTTCTAATAGACATTCCACAAAAACATAAATACTTGAATGAAAAGTACTGTGTAATTATTATTTTCAACATGTTAGGTTGTCTTTAGTTGGCCGAGTGGTATAAGCCACCACTTGCTATACAAAAGGTTGTGGGTTTGATCTACGGGTTACGTTGATATAATGCTCAAATAGTGATGCACAGGATTGTAAATGTTACAGTGGCGGTGGACTTTTGAACGTTGATTGTATTGTTTGATCATGTAGATGTCGAGAATGGACCAAGGAATCATGTTGTCCCATACTAACTTTGCTCCCCTTTTTCACCCCCTAACCCGGGTAGAATTCCGAAAAATCCGAAAAAGATATTTATCATTTTTCTGAACCGGCACAGTGTCCTCTATAAGTAGGTGCCCGCTTATCCATTCATTACCGGACACCCTGTATATATATAGATGAGATGGCCAATAATGGGTATTCACAAGAACTAAAATCCCATTCCTTAAATTTTTTATAAGTATATTTGATTAGGGTACTAGTTGACTAACAGACAGAGAGACAGATAGTTGGACCAACAGACATAAGGACAGCCACTCTTTAGCCATACACTGTAGTTTTAAATGGTTCTTACCAGAGAGTTTTGTTCATTCAAATTGAATCGTGGAACAGTCGTAGAACGGAGGAACCTCTTGCCATTTTTGATAGTAAAATCATATTCAGTGAAGTGTTCTGAGCAAATGGTGCTATATTTTCGAGGCGTCCAATTTAAACGGCCAGTCGCATAGATCCATGCTTGTCTTGTTTCTGGATCTTTCGGGAAACTGAAAATGTAGGTAAGGGATGATTAAACCTTGTCCGGGCCGTTACATACCTACATTTTGTATGAAGAAATAATTTATATAAACCGAACACGGCCCAGTTTAATGTCATCCCTAATCAACCTCATCAAAACATCCCTAATCATCCCTAATGGTAAGTAGGTAATCAGCTGTGTTCAGTAGCACTATAATTTAAAGAAATAGGTAGTTTTTAGCTTTGGTAAATCATGTTATGGCAAGCTGAGATCTATAGTACTTAAATAACGAAGACATTGGTATTCATAAAATGTTTACATACAAATATCGGGCTTCCTCTAAACTAGGTGGATAGGTAGACTGATTTTATTTGTACAAAATAATTTGGAGTTTTCAAGAGGTTGTTTGATTTAATTTGGGCTATTTTCGGTGCTGCCTAGCGGGCAGCCAGGTAAAAAATGTAAATAAACAAATACTCACAGATGAAAAGATACGTGGTTAGAAACTGAGGTGGGTTTGTCAGAATTATTTTTACAGTTTAATACTGCACACAAACGCATTTTAAATCTATTGTAGAGAATTACTACGATATAATCAAGAAAATAAGAAATACTAAACATGTAAACAGCAGTCACCCAACATGTTCAAGTATTTTTTAGAATGTTGGTATACATAGAATAGAAAACAATTTAGTTAGGTGCTGCCATCTATTGGGGAGTAGAAACAGTAAAAACCGGAACTAACTCAGTCGAAGCTGCGTAGAATGAATTTTTAGTTTTGTAATGTTGACATAATTCAGTTTTCACTGGTGTTGCCACCCATAAATATAATAGTAAAATAATAAAACATACGTAAAGGTTTTAGTTTTGTAATGTTGGCTTATTTATTATTCTTCCACAGAAGTACATGCTCAAGCACGAAACAAAGAAGTAAACGGAAATGGTATAGGCTAAATTTCGTATCAGAACCGATGTCGCAAAACTCACACATCTAAATGGATAATCATATTTTGCATCCTAAAAAACAATTCGTTTGATTGGTTGTTTTTGTTGCTCAAAATTAACTTATATCACACAAATATTTGATTTTATATCTTCATGCATCATAATAAAGTTTATTTTACCATTGACTACAAAGTATTTACGACATTTTAAAATCAACCAACAAACTATATTCAATTGACGAAAGAATTCGGCGAATCTACCATAGATGGCGTTATTCTTGGTAAACACAATTATAACCTTTATTTCATACACTTTAAGGTTGATAATGGCGTCAAATTTCAATATTTCTTCTAGTCGACTAGACCAGGGGTAATATTTTGTAAATTACATAATCGATACTGATCGATATCTTAATCGATAGGTTAATTTGGAAAGAATTTCAAGTCATTTTTAGCCGTCTGCGTGACGGAAACGAGTGGTAATGTGTTTATCAGTCTATGTATGTATGTTTGTTTGTTCCTTTGAAACCAAACGTGTGGGCCGATTTTGATAAGTGGCATGTCGTTAGATTCGCCATGCCAGCGCTATACTAGATATAGATAGATAGTAATTATTACGTTTTTATACAAAGCGGCTAAACCGCCGCGCTTCTAATGTTCAATTGTAATGTTATATCAGAGGCTCTATTATGGTGACTTTCGACGAATCTTACCCGAATCGTAATACGAATTGGACTTTACCCATTTTGTGTGTGATTTTATATGAAAAACTAATCGCATCGCGACCATGGCTATTTCTATGCTGATTGGCTGATACAAATCGAGATGATCATGACCGGTCGCCATCTTGAAAAGTTTTAATGGATATTAAACTATCACGTGACCAAAAAGCTTTAAGTAGGTACTAAGTAGGTAGGTAATATTATTTTTATATAAAATAAAATATGTACGAAGGTGAGTTTATATAATTAATAGTACATTACGAAATAAGTGTGTTAAATTGATCACTACATAGAGGCGGTTTATGACGCGCGAGCGGAACGCGAGCGCGGTAAAAGCCGAGATGGAATGATCAATATCCACACGTGTATCGTACGACGTTTTTTTTATCACAGTTGCGAAAAAAAGAAAAGACTTAAAAAGAAAATAATAAATATCAAAATATTTGTGATAAAGTCTATGTTTACTATTTTTTTAGGCAATATTTTTTTGTTAATTATACTCCCGAAAGGCTAGGCAAAATACTTTTAACCTATTCAGCCTCGTCTGACATACAATATTTTTTAAGATTTTTTCCATTTCCTTTTGCGTTGGGAGTTAAATAGGTACAGAATTGAATGGTACGGAAATAGTACATTGCGATACAAGTGTGCAAAGTTGATCATTCCATAGAGGCGGTTTATGACGCGCGAGCGGAACGCGAGCGTGGCAAAAACCGAGATGGAATGATCAATCCACACGTGTATCGTACGACGTTTTTTATCACAGTTGCGAATAAAAAAAGACTTGTTTAAATACTAAAAAGTTTTTAAGAATTTTAGGTTATGTTTATTATTTTTTGTTAATTACACTCCCGAAAGGCTAGGCAAACGACTATTAACCTATACAGCCTCGTCTGACATACAATATTTTTTTAGGGATTTTTCATTTGTTTTTGCGTCGGCTGTTAAAAACAGAATATAATGGTAGGGAAAAAATATATTTATTTACCTACCTAAAGAAAAAACAAAATAAAAACAAAACTCAATTTTTAATTATTTTCAAAGACGTTATCACGTAATCAAAGACGTCAAAGACGTTATCACGTAATAAAATCTAGAGAAAAGTTGGTCTAATTGTAACAAAAACGAATCAATCTGAAATGTAACTGTAACGTCAAATAAAATAGCAATGATCGCGACGCGATTCGGTTTTTATTTAATATCACAAAAAAAAAACACCAAATAGGTAAAATTCAATTTGTGTTACGGTTCAGGTATGATTTTTCGGAAGTGGCCATATTAGACCCCAAGAATCTACTGGAACAATTTGCAACCTTTGCAATTGTATACGAATTTTGTTACAAAGAATCGATTGCCACGAATCGATTACAGAATCGAATCTGGAAAATCCGATTTTTAATTCAACCCCACACTGCCTACTTCACTAATTGAGAACCGAGATGATATAATCAAACAAAAATAAACTTTATTGTCAATAGATAAGAGTTATTTTACCTTGAATTTTTAGTAAATTACGCTAACCTAAAATAATTTTCTATTTTATTAGAAAAAAATATGAAATAGTTCATAACGATGATACGAAATACCTCCTTTCGAAAGGGATTTCCTTTTGCTATCATTTTTACACTCCAAAAGGGAACAGCACGGCATATTTTCGGATTTTCGATAACGGCACAAAACTGCAGACTGAATCGCGACTTAGCTCTAGTGCGCACAACTACGCGTAGTTTATAAACGCTTGCCACGCCCACATACCACTTCTACTTATTTATTTGTTCTGTGTGCTCAAGTATTTTTTTAGGATGTTAATAATTAAGGCTTTTAAGGCTTTTACACACGTCCCAATTTGGTCGGGTCCGATATCAGTGTTGCCACATTTCAATTCGACAAATCTGTATTGTTAACTGAAAAAATCTGTGTAAAATCTGTATGAGAACAGCTATAATTGTATAAAATCTGGACTATTCATAATCGTAGACAGAGAATAAATAGTTGTTCTCTGTCTACGCTCCATAATACCTAATATTAAAAATGAATAGTCCAGATTTTATACAATTATAGCTATTCTCATACAGATTTTACACAGATTTTTTCACTTATCGATACAGATATGTCGAATTGAATGGTGGCAACACTGATGTCGGACCCGACCAAATCGGGACGTGTGTAAAAGCTATGTACAATTTAGTTAGCTTATGTACAATTTAGTTAGCTGCTGCCATCTACTGTGAAGAAGAAATACTAAAAACCGGAACTAGATCAGTCGAAGCTGCGTATAACGAATTTTAGTTTTGTAATGTTGGCTTATTTTTATTCTTCCACAGATTATGTACATGCTCAAGTATTTTTTTAGAATATTGGTATTTATATATTACAATTTAGTAAGCTGCTGCCATCTACTGGGGAGTAGAAATACTAAAAACCAGAACTAGATCCGTCGAAGCTTCGTAGAACGAATTTTAGATTTGTAATGTTGGCATAATTTGGTCTTCAGTGGTGTTGCCACCCATAAATAATAGTAAAATTTAAAAAGTAAAATAAAGGTATTTTTGTAATGTTGGCTTTTATTCTTTCACAGATTTACATAACTAGCAGCGCTCCGCGGTTTCAGCCGCGTAACTCGTCAGAATATCGATATAATTATAAAAAGCTTTTTGTGTTGGAAAGTCCATTTTCTGTTGGAATGTTTCCTGGACAAATGCACTTTCCAACACAAAAAGTTTTTTTAAACCAGTTGTTCCTGAGATTAGCGTGTTCAAACAAACTCAACACAAACAAACTCTTCAGCTTCATAATATTATAGATACGATACCTCTGCCGGGAAAATATAGGCAGATTTCGCTTCGTTGTTTGAAGTTTAATGGGTAGATGGCGCTATTTAATGAAAGAAACATGAAAAAATCTTATTAAGGGGGGTCCATACGCCAACGACCTTGGTACACAGCCTACTAAATAGTTACTATTGGTACCGGTTGCCTTCGTTGGTGAAAATTGTTGATTGTTACGAGTGTGTTTTTTTTTCTCAAAAGTGCTGAGATGGGATTGTAGGTGAGATTTTTACCGACATTTTGGAGTGATTTTGAGCCAAACATTTCCTATAGTGTTGAAACTATCCTAAAATTAAGAATTAAAACTAGTCTAGCTTTGAAATGACAAAGAATTTTCGCCTCGAAATTACCGCAAAATATCGGTAAAAATTTCACCTACAATTCCATCTCAGCACTTTTGAGAAAAACAAAACACATTCGTTACAATCAACAATATTAGTTGTAAGCGACGGGTATTTCTGGCGCGTTGCGTTTAGCAGCATAAGCAGCCTTAAATGAACTTACAGATCCCGTGAGAATATCAGGATAAAAAGTGGTTTCCAATGAATCAATGTATCCTCATACCAAGTTTCATCAAATACGGTCCAGTAGTTTCAGAGTCTATTCGTTACAAACAAACAAACAAAAAAATCATTCCTCTATTAAGCTGGGGACACATTGCTCGGACGCGGCTTACGGACGCTTCCGACAGCCGCGACTTATGGCATCTGTGTAATGTAAAGCTATGTAACTGTGCACACTATCGGACGTAAGTCGCGGATGTAGCCTTGGGCCGCCCTTGAGCGTTCGGACGTCCGCGGACATCCTAACTAAAGCGATCTGGGCCGCTGAATGCCAAACGACCGTGCACACTGATCAGTCACGGCTGTCGGACGCGTCTGAGCAATGTGTCCCCAGCTTTAGTGTAGATAAACTCAATGACTGCATATATCGGCTACATTATATACCGGTAATTACAAGTAGATCGTACTATTTTCCGTGTCAGTATAATTAATATGTTTCCTACAAAAGTTTAAAAAATATACTACCTATACCTATACTTACCCACCTACACACGTAACAGGAAGACCTCAGTTTTGTCATATAGATAGATCGGTATCTCCTTGCATTGTTCGAGATAAAAGCTTTCTTGTGTCATTCATAACTTGCGCAGAACTGAGGTATTGAGACTGAAAGGTTTGAAACGAAACCTAGGTTTGTAGGTATGTATTACCTACAGCTTACTTATTTATTTTATTTTTAGCCAATTCCCTCCTAAAGGTCTCTCTCCCCTCTTTCCACTGTTCCCTATCTAGTGCCAGCTCGGGAGCAGCCCAGTCCCTACGATTTAATCGTAAGATCTATCTATACATTTAAAACGCTTTCTCCTGACTGACTGCCGGATCAACGCACAGTCTAAATCGCTTATCGTAGAAATCTGAAACTTGGACGGTGTGTTCTTTGATGACGTAGGCATCCGATAAGAAAGGATTTCCCGAAATTCTACCTCTTAGGGGGTGAAAAAGGAGGGACAAAGTTTGTATGAGACAACGTGATTCTTTGGTCCATTTTCGACTTCTACGCGGACAAAGTAGCGGGCAAAAGCTAGTATTATTATATATATACCTATTCTGTGCTATCGGTAATTTTTGAAGTCGTTCAGCACCTCCCAGGGACCACCCATGCTGGTAACTCCTGCGGACGCGAGTTGTGATCTTCCCCCGTCCTTACGATGGTGAGTCCAACCCGGTAGTGGTTTTTGCCTACATCAGCGGCAGGGTTACGCATCTGTCCAGGGATTCTAGTCTTGAAGTGCCATGGTTAAAAATTAATATGGCCGGCCGGGTAGCGGGTGAATGTGCCGAAGAAGTTTGGAATTATCGAATTACACCAATTATTATTCGAATCTCAGTATGTAGAATACAACAAATGTTTATGTTACATAATAAATTTAAATCAATGGATATGCTACTTTGGAGGTACGAGGTGGTATGTGGTATGTGTGGTGTTATACCCGGTAGGCCGCGGCTCGACGATGTATCGTTGGAACTTGTAACTATATGAGCTTATTTTCAGAAAAACTTCACTTGCGCGATCTAGGATCTACGATCGTATCAGTGGCGCCATCTGTTGATGGCGATGTGGAGCGTCGCCACAGTACGATTGAGCGAGTGCATAAACACAACTCATGGTGACGCGTGACGTAGAGAGCTCTTAAAAGTAGGTAAGTTGAGTGGGAGTAGGTAATATAGATATAATAGGTAACCGTTTACCTATCGATTCGATTAAGGTTAACGAGAACGGTTTAGGTCCATAAAATGTTATCATAAACTTATTAAGAGTTGGGGATACTAGTTAAGAAAGACAGTTACGGCACCGGTCTTCGATATCAGTAAATGTGGTTGTGGTCACAAACTTCGCTTCTCCGATAGTTACCTATAGTACGGGATCCCTTTAAGGACGACCTTCATCGATCTGTTTAATGGATGAAAAGTATACGTAGCGCAGCGTATGTTGGTCTCTGATGGAAAGTGGAAGGGGTATGCGCAGAACTCAATTTTCATATAAATATCGAGTTCTGCGCCTTCCACTTACCGCAGAGGTCACCATTCGCTGCACGAGGTATATTTTACATCAAATTAAATAGGCCAATAAATATATTGAAAATGAGTTGTTTAAAATTTTTTAAACCATTGAAATACATAATCTTTATTTATGTATTTCAATGGTTACCAGACCAGTGCAAATGACTAGTATCGATTTACCTGCCTACCCACGAGGTGTGACGGGAAAAAATAGGCAACCTAACGTTTGCATATTCTATAGGCTTCATACTTTCTATTGGTATGGAATTTGTCTTATAAACAAGTTAGTAAAAGGGTTAAAAAACAAAAAAATAAATTGTTAATTATTAATCATATTCTGGACTGAAATTTTTTAGGCAACCCATTTGCAATGTATTTATTGACCTATTTAATTTGATATAAAATACTTTCAACCATTAAACAGCTCGATGAAGGTCGTCCTTAAAGGGATCTCCGACTACTAAGGTTTGTGCGTTATAGTTTAATGGTTTTAGATAAATAGTGAAGTTTGAAAACCATTTCTGAACCTCAGACTATAGGTACACTTAACCGCCGGAAATAAGTAGGTAAGTACATAAGTAAGTTCCTAATTCAGATTTTTTGACGTGATAACGTCTTATAAATAGGAATGCACTCACAAAAAAGTGTGACGTCATCGCTCACGTTCTGTTATTGACAAGGTAACTATAGCAACGTATTGAAGTATAATGGAAAATGCATAAAGAAATAAATAATCACTACATAGTATAAAATAAAGTCGCTTTCTCTGTCCCTATTTCCATTTGACCGCTTAAATCTTTAAAACTACGCAACGGATTTTGATGCGGTTTTTTTAATAGATAGAGTGATTCAAAAGGAAGGTTTATATGTATAATACATGCATAATATAGCCGTGCGAAGCCGGGACGGGTCGCTAGTACATCATAAAATAAAATCATGGATCATCATGGATGCATAATGGTAATGTGTCAGTTTCTGTTGACATGATAGGTAACCATAGCAATGTATTATTTCATCAATGTTTTCTTATGACGTTATCACGTAAAATTATCGTCCGTAAACTGACTTTACAGACAACCATTTGGTTTACACGAAATAGGCTTGCATTTGAACTCGTCTCACCTGATGGGAAGCGAAGATGAGGTCGAAGATGTAGCATGCTTGCCTACAAGGTACCTATCCACTCTAGACTTGAAGACTCCAAGGTTGTAGTTTTGAGGGAACAGCGACGCGGGTAGAGAGTTCTACTTCTTAGCAGTGCGCACAAGAAAGGTGTATGCTGAAGGTGCATGAACCCTAACTTACCTAATCAATTTTTTACAATTAATCACTACATAGTATAAAACAAAGTCGCTTTTTCTGTCCCTATTTCCCTTTGTATGCATAAATCTTTAAAACTACGCAACGGATTTTGATGCGGTTTTTTTAAATAGATAGAGTGATTCAAGAGGAAGGTTTATATGTATAATACATGCATAATATAGTTAAGTATAAAAAACTGGAGACGTTGGAATCTTGGGGTCCCAAAGCCTCTGCATTTTTAGGGACCTCGGCGCGCGTCTTTTCAAGGTGTCTGGTGATCGGAGGGCTGGTGGCTTTTTCGCTCAAAGGGTCAGTCTGGCCATTCCGAGGGGAAATGTTGCCAGCCTTTTTGGAAGGATGTCTCGAGGAGACGCGCTTGAGGATGTCTTTTATTTGTAATTTTATTTTATTTTAGTTTTCTAAGGAAAAATTTAATTCATATAAGTATAATTGTTTAGAAATATACAGGGTTATTGGAAATTATACTAGCAAGCCGTTGAGGGCTTCTTCTGTGCACTTACACAAACTTTTGTTCTACGACTTTTGGAAATTCGATTTTTTTTTGAAAATTTTGAGGTTATATTTACCTGATAATCAGCTGTTCCTTACACGGAGAGGTCATTAAACTTAAAACTTTAAGTACTTATTTTTGAAGTTTTATCTACTGTTCTTAGTCTGAATGACCTTTGTTTTAAAAAATCTGCTGTTTTTTGAATTTACTTAACATGGAAATTCGAAAAAAAAGAAAATTTTGTTTCATTTTTTTTTCGAATTTCCAAAAGTCGTAGAACAAAAGTTGTTTGTTACGGTGCACTAACGAGTATTTGAGTGAAAAAATCGGACAAAAATATTTAATTTATTTATATAATTTTATGTGCAATTAAATTAAATAAAACACAAAGTTTGACCAATATAATAATTATATATTTAAAATTTTACATCTTTTTACATTTTTAGGATTCTTCAACTTCTTCTTCGTCGGAACTTTCGTCTTCGCTTTGTCTATTTTTAAATACCGTGCTGGCAGACATCATTTCTATTGCCTCCTTTGAGAAAGGCTGTCTTTTTTTATTTTGCGTCTTTCTGCTGCAGCTGATAAATGGATCTGAACTTAAAAGAAGTCTGTTTATTATATCTATGTTGCAGTCTCTGCGCGAAAATTTGCGGGAAAAATGTAATCTGTATTGCCTAAAATGTTTGTTTCGGGCTTCAGCTGCCTCTTCCGATAACTGACCAATAGGTAGGAGTGCATGAGCTATTACTTCACCTCCATGTATCAAAATTTTGTGTATGGTTGGTGACATGGGATGCCAACCATACAGATCGACATATATTTTTGCAGTTTCATTTGCGTATGCTTCAAATTTTTCTACATCAATGTTATTGCCACTTGATATTACTTCTAATATAATTTTAAACCTTTTTATTAAATCGACATTGATGCCAGTTATTCTTGAGGAGCATTCCGGATCTGCAAAAAATCTCCTTGACGTGTTCCCGTCATTAGTGTTCCCAAACCCTGCTTTGGGAACATCTACGAGTAATCCCATTTCCTCTTTAAAGGCTTTTTGTAGTTTTTCTTTAGTCTCTTTTACAATTATTTTTTCTTCTGTAGACCGTGCTTGCCATTTTTGTAAAGGCAATTTATAGGCTAAATGTAAAATAGATTCGAAAAATCGAATTCTTGCGTGAAGAATTGATAATCCAAACTTCAACGTTTCTACTTTACTTTCTTTTTTAATTAATTTATTAAAATCCTTCGAAGTCTGTCCGCAAATGTAGCATCTCATTGTAGATGAGGTGTCTGTAGCAGCATTACATACCTTGCCATCAATCATGGTAAGTAACAGTTTATGTTTTATTTTGCTGCCATCAATTTCTGTCTCCTGAAGCTGTTCGGCTTGGTTTTCAATGTATTGTATTTCTTGTTTTGTGATATCTTTTGTTTCATTTATAAATCTTATACGTATGGGTCTGCAGAATCTGACTGAAGACGGAACCGGATTTTGCCAAATGATTTTTTTCTCCTCTTCTTCAATGATAACAGATAGTCTTAGAGGCACTAGTGAGCTTTGAAAAATATTTGCATCACTATCTCCGTGATTTTCGAATTTTTGCTTGTATTGTGTCTGCTGAGATCCGTCACATCCCCATTTCGAAATTAACACCATATTTTGTTTTTCTTCTTCAGTGCATGACGTATTGACAACCTCCGCTATATATTTGTACAAGCGCAATGCAGTGTGATTTAGTAATGCTTGAAGTTTAACTTCTGCGCTTGTCTCAGTGACATGTATTGATTCTTCCTCGGGATAACATTCAATCTTAGCCATTTGTATGACAGAATAGCATGGGTAAATAGCTTTACCAGATCTGTGGATTATTTCCCATTGTCTTCTAGTGAAATCACCTTCAACAAAGATAGCCAGTGCTTCTGCTGGCGTATATTTTTTTACAGTTGTTTGCTTCTTGGTACTAGAAATAACTTTTCTAAGTTTAGTAGCTCTGGTGGGTGAAGCCATTAATTCTTTAATTATTTTTGATGCATCTTTATTTCCTGAAGTGCCCTGACTCACGCCAGCAGCATAAGTCAACTCCTCGACAGATACTTGTTCACGCAGATCTTTTGTTTTTCTCCGTTTGCTACGGTCACACACATCTTCAAATGATTTTTTTGGACGTCCAGGTTTTGGTAAGGTCATTTCAGGCCAGTTAGGTAATTCCATCGAAGAAGTAAGCCACACTTCATTACTTTTTAAAAACCGTTCTTCTTTGTATGAAGCTCCTCTCCACTTCTTTTTGAATTCACTTTTAAAGTGCTTCAAACCATTTACCATTTTATGTTTCTCATGTTCCGGACAATTTGTCAATTGGACAAGTCTATCTTCAAACAATGAAAACTTTTCTTCTATTTTGTGGCCCTTGAATTCATTCAAGATCTCCCACAATGCTCTTCTAGTAAATATCTTGATAGTTCTCGAATTATCTGTACGACAAATAAATAAATATATTAACTTAAAATAATTGTGTAATTTTTACGTACGATTTAAAAGTCATATAAAACAAAATGGCGGACGTAGGCGGATGGTTTTATTATGATTTACAATAGCCAACAAATCAATTATTATATTGTTATAAAAGTTGTAGCCCGACAAGACACGACATATACATAAAAACACGATTGTTTGAAAAAGTAAAGCAAAAAAATGTACCTAAATTGTAACTGTTTTCATATCACATAAAAATATAAATTTTATACGACAAAGTAATCATGTAATATTTTAAAATGTAGTACATACCTTCTTCTGCCATATCCAATAAAAGTTTTTTCTAAATTGAACCACACAAACACACAACTGTGAAGCGAAGTTATAGTGCGAACAAAAGTGCCGAAAACAAAGACATGCGACTCCACGAACGGCTGAGTTTCGACTGATTTGTTAAAACAGGTCTAGAGCGGGGGGATTTTTAATGGCCGCCGTCTAAAAGGTCGGTTACCTGGCTATAGGAACAATAGCTTACATGACACTTTTGACTAAGTTGCACATTTTTACTTATGTCCGATTTTATTGATCTAATAATCGTTAGTGCGGTGCACAGAATTAGCCCTCAACGGCTTGCTAGTATAATTTCCAATAACCCTGTAGAAATAAATTGATGTCATTGTGTGATTCCCAGTAAGTATAAAAAACTAGGTTTTATATAATTTATAGAGTAATTTTGCATGACGCAAATATTATCCCGTGTACCCAGCATCGCGGTCCTTTCACAACAATCCATGTGAAAATATCCAGTTTAAATTTAATCCTTATATCGCATGAATCGACCGTCCATTGTAAACATTTACTTTCGTTTTAATTCGGGAACAAAGTCAGTTGTTGGTTTTAAATTGAGATCGGTTTGTCGATACTTACGTTTATACAGGGTTATTGGTAATTATACTAGCAAGCGGTTGAGGGCTACTTCTGTGCATCTAAACAAACAACTTTTGTTCTACGACTTTTGGAAATTCGCACATTTTTTTGAAAATATTGAGGTTAGGTTTACCTGAAAATCAGCTGTTCCATACACGGAGAGGTCATTTACCTCAAAATTTTTACTTATTTTTTAAGTTTTATCTACTGTTCTTAGTCTAAATGACCTTTGTTTTAAAAAATCTCCTGTTTTTCGAATTTACCTACATAACCTCAAAATTTTCATATTTTTTTTCGAATTTCCAAAAGTCGTAGAACAAAAGTTGTTTGTTTAGGTGCACAGAAGTAGCTCTCAATGGCTTGCTAGTATAATTTCCAATAACCCTGTATAGTTTCAAATTTATGTGAATACAATAAGTACCCATTTTTAGGGTTCCGTACCCAAAGGATAAAACGGGACCTTATTAAAGACTTTACTGTCCGCCTGTCTGTCTGTCAGCAGGCTGTATCTCATGAGCCGTGGCCCGTGAGAACTAGACAGTTTTCACAGATTATGTACTTGCTTTTTTCAGTTGCCGCTATAACAGCAAATACTAAAACAGAAAAAAAAACAAATGGTTGAGTTTTTTTGTGTGTTTTTCCTTTACTTATATTATTAATTTTTTTTATTATTTAAGTGAATTATTTTCCTTTTTTTTCCTTTATATTTTGTTTTTCATCATATAAGTCTTCTATTCGTCACTCGTCACCATAACACAAGTCCAGATAAGCGATATTATTATTAAACAATATAAAACAAACACGAGACGTGTGACCGGTACTTCATGGAACATGACGGTGTCTGTAACCCGGAACAGACACTTTTTTGTGAATGCAGGGGTTCCATCAATTTATTAGAAGTTATCACGTCAAAATTAAGCGGGAGTCCGACTCGCACTTGGCCTTTTTTTAAGTATTTCAAAATTATACTTAGTATTAGCTTCAGGTGACCAGAGGGCTGACCGCTAGTTAAGATAAGAAGATGTTCACTTATTATTGTTGTTTGTCTTCAAATTGAACGGTAAGTGAGTTAATCGCTCAATAGAAAAGTCAGTAGGTAGTCTGCTTTCACCTTAAATTAATTCCCGCTGCACATGCTCATAAATAATACAGCAGAAAATTTCAACTGCGGCGGCGTTAACAACTGTATACATAGTCTCAATTATACAGGAACGTAGTGTTTTATGCATTTTACATCTCTTTCTACGGTATTCGTATGTAAATGTATCGGGAGTATTGAAATGCTGTGGGTTTCAGTTAAACCAGGCGGTTTAAGGTTCCTTAGGACTGTGTTTTTATTGACTTATTCAGCTAGCAAGAAGCAGTGTAGCATAAGAAAAAAAGCATCGTATTAGCATTATTAGAATTTCGAAAAATCCTTTCTTATTGGATGCCTAAAAATATATTGTATATTAGACGAGGCTGTATAGGTTAAAAGTCTTTTGCCTGCTCTTTTGGGAGTATATATTAATAAAAATAAAAAATATTGTATGTCAGACGAGGCTGTATAGGTCAAAAGTCTTTTGCCTGCCCCTTTAGGAGTATAGGTAATTAACAAAAAAAAATATTGCCTTTAAAATAGTCATCTTAATATATATAAATCTCGTGTCACAATGTTTGTCCTCAATGGACTCCTAAACCACTTAACCGATTATAATAAAATTCGCACACCATGTGCAGTTCGATCCAACTTGAGAGATAGGATAGCTTACATCCCGATATTTCCACGGGATCGGGAGTTACGCGGGTGAAACCGCGGAGGGCAGCTAGTATAACCTAAAATTCTTAAAAACATTCTTAAATAATATTTACTTTTTTCTGTTTTAAGTATTTGTTGTTATAGCGGCAATAGAAATACATATTCTATGAAAATTTGATGGTCTATCATGGTTCATGAGATACAGCTTGGTGACAGAGGACAGACGGACAGGAAAAAAACTCGTCCGACAAAAAACTCGTCCGGCAAAAAACTCGTCCGACAAAAGACTCGTCCGACAAAAAACTCGTCCGACAAAAGACTCGTCCGACAAAAAACTCGTCCGGCAAAAAACTCGTCCGACAAAAAACTCGTCCGACGAAAAACTCGTCCGACAAAAAACTCGTCCGACAAAATACTCGTCCGACAAAAAACTCGTCCGACAAAAAACTCGTCCGGCAAAAAACTCGTCCGACAAAAAACTCGTCCGACAAAAGACTCGTCCGACAAAAAACTCGTCCGACAAAAACCTCGTCCGACAAAAAACTCGTCCGGCAAAAAACTCGTCCGACAAAAAACTCGTCCGACGAAAAACTCGTCCGACAAAAAACTCGTCCGACAAAATACTCGTCCGACAAAAAACTCGTCCGACAAAAAACTCGTCCGGCAAAAAACTCGTCCGACAAAAAACTCGTCCGACAAATATAAATAATTAATTACATTAAAATAATTATGTAGTAGTAGTACCTCTTTGTACTTACTTAAACTATTTGGTTTTATGACAGCTGTCATCTTGCGGTTTGCGGACAACTTCAACATGGTTTGCGGTTTGCAGACAACTTCTCCCGTGAGAATTTTGTGTGACGCTTTTGTAAAATTTCACTCTCATCATTTTTTCATAACGCGCCTAAAGAAGTATAACTTCAAAAATTACTTTAAAATATGGACCTGCTACCCTCAGTCCTTTGCTGACTGTACTATCGGCAAAAGCTCTTATTTACCAAAATACTTCCGGTTGTTTATAAACTTGAGGAAAAACAGTCCAAATAATTAACACTGCTTTTCTTTCCCGTTTCCTATTTTCGTACGGTCAAAGGCAACTAATGACGTATTGATCGCAATCACGAATGTCAAATTAGGAACCGTCTTTAGAAGAATAAGGTAGTCGATACTAGGATACAGTCTTATTAAGTAAGGCATATTATGTTCCAACTCAAACCAAGAATTTATTCTCTAGCGTCTACATAGGGAAAGATTATTTCATGCTTTAAATTTTTTTTTTGTCATCAAATCACGATGCCTCTACGTCGGACATCCCTTTAAGGACGACCTTCATCGAGCTGTTTAATGGGTGAAAAGTATTTTATATTAAACTAGCGACCCGCTCCGGCTTCGCACGGCTATATTATGCATGTATTATACATATAAACCTTCCTCTTGAATCCCTCTATCCATTAAAAAAAACCGCATCAAAATCCGTTGCGTAGTTTTAAAGATCTAAGCATACAAAGGGAAATAGGGACGGCGAAAAGTTACTTTATTTTATACTAGCGACCCGCCCGGCTTCGCACGGCGATATTATGCATGTATAAACCTTTCTCTTGAATCACTCTATCTATTAAAAAAAACCGCATCAAAATCCGTTGCGTAGTTATAAAGATTTAAGCATACAAAGGGAAATAGGGACAGAGAAAGCGACTTTGTTTTATACTATGTAGTGACTAGGTAGTGACTAGGTAGTAGATAGCACCATAAATATATTGCAAATGGGTTGCCTAAAAAAAAATCAGTCCAGAATAATAAGCGTGAAGCTAAATAATGCGACGACTTATAAATCGCTTTCACTTACTGTTTGTCTTCCGAATAAAAAAAATAAAAATAATGCCTATTTGGGGCCATTGTTGTTTCATATACCTATTGATAAAACACACTGACACCCAAATAAAGTCAAACACAAAACACATTTCCGTGTTAAACATTTTCAATTTTCCGAAACGGGCGTGTAAACAGGGCGATGTAAAATAAACTAGAAATAAACACGTCTGGATCCAGCTTCGGGGAATTTACATGCCTTGAGACTCGGATAGAGTTACTGAAGTTGAAATGCAAAACTCGATACCGTATCAAAACAACTTACCGTGTAATTTCTAGTCAAGTAAAGACTTGGTGGAATAGGGGTGTGTTATATATTATATGGCATAATAACGAATAGTATAATATAATTTGATATGGATTGGACGAAAGTGGTCACGGAGTGGAAAGGACCAGGAAGTGGAAAACATGGTCGTCCTCTCAAACGCTGGTCAGATGACATACGCGAGACCGCAGGCGAACATAGGCTCGAATTAGCACAGAATAGGGAAAAATGGCACAACCTGGAGGAGGCTTTCCCTATGGAATATTTTTTACAAAATACTAACAAAAATTGCTTTATTTTTTAACAGTACAAGATCATAGGAGCAAATATAAAGGCTAGAGTGCAGGTGTTCACCAATTTAAAAGACGTTATGAAGTCAAAAGTTAAGGGTACCTAACTTCTGAAGTTACTTAAACTTAACTAAACATATTGTAACAACACAAATAATGAGCCCCAGCAGACCACAACTTTCCGTCTGAAAATAGTTCTCTAACAGTTCACATTTCAAGGCTCACCAGTATATTTTTAGGGTTCCATTCCTCAAAAGGTAAAAAAAGGAACCCTTATAAGATCAGTCTCGTGTTCGTCTGTTCGTGAGTCACCGCCGATTTTCTCAGGATCGGGTGGACCTAGTTTTGAATTGCGGGGCAAATAATCAATAGCCAGACAGAATGTCATATCATTATCATCATATCAGCCATAGGACGTCCACTGCTGAACATAGGCCTCCCCCAAAGATTTAAAGACTTACTTTTTACTTTTAAAATGTCTTCACTATCACTATCACTTCACTACATAGTATAAAACAAAGTCGCTTTCTCTGTCCCTATATCCCTATGTATGCCTAAATCTTTAAAACTACGCAACGGATTTTGATGCGGGTTTTTTTAAAAGATAGAGTGATTAAAGAGAAAGGTTTATATGTATAATACATGCATAATATAGCCGTGCGAAGCCGGAACGGGTCGCTATATAGGGACAGAGAAACCGACTTTGTTTTATACTATGTAGTGATTGGTCTAACTAAAGTATAAGATGATAATCCACTTAAAGACATAAAGAGCGATCGGTCGAATGCCTTCTGCATATACGATGATCGCCTCGTCTGTCGTATGCGAGCGCTTTATTCCGTAACTCCAAAACCATAGTAAGAATCTACTAAACGAAAACTAAGCGAAACGAAACAAGTATTTAATCAAGACAGATATTTAACTTTAGAATTAAAAATCACCCAACTTTTATCTCTTACAACTTATAGACGGCTTAACCGATTTCGACCAAACATAGCTAAGAATCACTCCCGAATAATTCACCTATCAACCAAAAGAAATTAAATCGAAATCGGTTTATCCGTTCGGGAGCTACAATGCCACAGACAGAAACAGACATATAAAACTTATCACTACATAGTATAAAATAAAGTCGCTTTTTCTGTCCCTATTTCCCTTTGTATGCTTAAATCTTTAAAACTACGCAACGGATTTTGATGCGGTTTTTTTTAATAGATAGAGTAATTCAAGAGGAAGGTTTATATGTGTAGTATAATACATGCATAATATAGCCGTGCGAAGCCGGGACGGGTCGGTAGTTATATTTAAAAATAAACTGAAACACCATACATACTTACGCCTAACACGATTAGCAAGTAGAATGTACTCGCCCAATCATCTAGAAATTACACTTCGAACTTCGTAAGATAAACCCTTCGATAATAGACAAACGTACCTAACCAACACTGTTTCAAAACTTTACCACATGACACTTTGGGAAACGGACTAATTGATAAAGGATTACTGTACGTACACTCATGAGGACAACACTTACGACACCTAATATGAACTCTCAGATTATATTGCACTAGCTGGACTCCGCAGTTTTGCGTTAGTCTCTTTAAAAGTGCATTTCCCACAAACACAGAATACATAGTTACTATGAACCACAAACTTTAACAACCTTTTTACCAATTTAGAGGTCGAACTTCCAAAAATATGTTTGGTGTTCGCCTTTGTCCCAATAGGAACTCCCATGTGAAGTTTCAGACTCGTTGCTCTTGTAGTTTCAGATATTGGTTCTTTTTTATCACTACATAGTCATCACTACATAGTATAAAATAAAGTCACTTTTCGCCGTCCCTATTTCCCATTGTATGCTTAGATCTTTAAAACTACGCAACGGATTTTGTTGCGGTTTTTTTAATAGATAGAGTGATTCAAGAGAAAGGTTTATATTATGTATAATACATGCATAATATAGCCGTGCGAAGCCGGAGCGGGTCGCTAGTATAGCATATTGCGTAATAAAGGCCACTAAAGCTTTTTAAAACCTTATTATTAGTGACAAAATAATAAGAAAATAAATAATTGGAAAAAAAAAGAATAATTGTATTGCATAAGATCAATGACCAAGGTTAGGGACGTGATTAAGGTGATTGTTGAGCGGGACATATTGCACGAATGAGCAATGAAAGGTGGACTCAAAAACTGCTGGAGTAACGCCCGCGAGCACATACTAGGCCGCGCGGTAGACCACCAATGAGATGGAAAGACGATATCAAACGACAGGCAGGTCGTGATTGGATGACAACGGCTCTAGACCGTCAGGAGCGGAAGAGGATGGAGGAGGCCTACGTCTTGGATTGGACAAACAAAGGCTGAGATAGATAGATAGAATAAGAAAATAAACAAATGAATTGTTTTTCAGATTGACAATAAAGCAAATATTTATGTAATTGTCTTGTTCTTTGTACTTTTTCCTATTTTTAAGAAATATTTAGTTTTTAATTAGGATAGTAGGTGGCCCTTATTACTCGCAGGTATATAGATTGTGGTTAAAATCCAATGCATCTAGGTAGGTAATAACCTTTTTGTTCACAACTGTACATGCTTAAATTATAACCAAACCCATATAATATATTGACATAGTTAATGTAGTGGAACAAACAGAGGGAAAGCCAGAACAGAGGGAAGGCACAGATTTTAGTATAGTTACAAAGATAAGCGTCTCGATCTGGAAATGGCACTAATGTGTCACGATTAATTTGTACTTGATGGTAATGTTATTGCCACATACCTACTCGTAAACAGTGTTTCTCGCGGTTGTAATAAATTGTGAGCTGTTAGTGTAGAGTGGTCGTTTGTCTATGTCTACGATTTATGTCTAGATATTCTTTGTTTTTTTTTGGCATATGTCATTATGTTATATCAACATGCAGCTTATAAACCATTGGTGTAAAGGCCCTCGCCCATGGCGACTTTTTGCAGTGCTGCAGCAGCGATGCTGTCGCGCGTTCGCATCGATACAGTCGCAATGCGGACGCTAGCTGTTTGCCATCGCCCACACGAGTGCGATGCAAACGCGATGCAAACACGATGCAAATGCCATACTTCGCGCTTCTTCAGTAATGGCACAGCGTAAATAGCACGTTGTTAGTAGCACGTTAGTAGCGCGTTTGCATCGCTTCTGTATCGCGTTGCAAATGCGACTAACACGCGTTAGTAGTGACGCTACTGTGGGCGAGGGCCCTAAGAATATGGAAGGTGTGTAGAAAGGGTGTTTTTTTTCGAAATTCCACCTCTAAGAGGTTGAAATAACGGGACAAGCGACGGGCAGAAGCTAGTCAAGAATACAATCGCGAATGTGAAAACAGTGATATTATTGAAAGCGTCATTTTGCGACGTTAATTCGACTCCTAAAAAACTGGACTTGAATGTCGTTGAATCTGTCTGTAGCTATCTATACAATAATTCATCACATTACTCTTCAGTTAACACAAATGTGTGAATTCAATATGTTTCCAATTTACAGCAGAATACCTGAAACAGCCACCTCATTAGAGACAATTATGAATTGAAACGAATACGAAATATACAATATGAAAATGTGTCGGACTACAAATGAACGTTAATAGACGGTCCCAGAGGCTCCGTGGAAATTAAATTGTCGGTCAATGAAACATGCAAATGAGAGCTGCAATCACGCTGGCTTTTGTGCGGAACTGTATTGTTCTCAGATTAAGTATTATTGTAATAAAAATGATTGTCGCTTCAAAATTCAAAAATGCCAAAGATAAATAGTATGTCATGTACAGTCAGCAAAGGACTGAGGGTAACAGGTGCATATTTTAAAGTTTTAATATTTTTATTTAGTTTATGTATATCGTGTTCTATGTTTTTTTCTGTGTTACACAAATAAAGTAATCTATAATAAAATTGAACCAATTTCATTAAAAATGAAATGAAAAACAGTCATATTCTGGGACTTATATCACATTCTTTCCAGAAAAAGATGGTATGTAATCCATGTCTTTTTCAGCATAGATGACTAGCAGAACAAAATTCAATTTACGTAATTCGCAGACAAAATTCCAAAAAGAACAAAAGCTAAACACATCCGTCAGACAAACACGGGTATCCTTTCAACTGGATTCCAGTCTAAGAACACTTCAGACTATAAAACTTTCTATCGATCGATACCCCGCCGACATATCGACGGAGTTGGCCTAGTGGTAAATATCTCGACTTTCATACCGAAGGTTCAAATTCCGGCCGCCCCCGTGCACCAATAGATTTCGGTAATGGCTCGGTTTCGGCTCTTACGGTAATGGAAACCATTGTGATAAAATCCAACTTAGTTGGCTACAGAATTATTAATAAGCTCTTTCCTCCGGACAAGGTCGACTAAGCTGAGAGGGTAGCAGTTGTACTGGGCAAGCCTGCTCCATCCTGACGCAAAAAGGTCCCATATAGGTACAAGTATCGACAGTTTACATTTGAATTCGTTTGTTTTTTTTAGGTTTCAGTACCTCAAAAAGTAAAAAAAGGAACCCTTAAGTTCTCTTTCTGGTCCGTCTGTCTGTGTATTACCACCGATTTTCTCAGGAACGGGTGGACCTAGTTTATCGAATGCGAACTTTCAGCTATCGGGCGATAAAAAATCTGTAGTCTACTAGAAACCTAACTGAGCCTATTCCTCGTCTAGGTTCCAATGCGTCAAACCCTTTTTCACATTGTTTTTGTGGATTAGGCCAAACTAGTCATTGCTCATGCTTTTTCATTTGTTCAAAGGATTTTCATTTGGTTGGTGATGTGGCTTAAACTACGCTGTGACTTTTCTACTATTTTTTGTTGTATCTTGGTATCATAGCATTTATCTGGCCCAGTATTTCGTGAGGTATTTTGTCGATTTTCTATCATAATATTACATACCTAACCTAACTTTAGTAGGTAGGTAGCAAGTAAAGTAGTAAATAAACTCCGAAATAAATCTAGACGTAGTTTTTTTTCGGAGACTTACAAATTAACTCAATAAGATAAGATAAGATAAATTTTATTCAGAAATAGAGTACAATATTAAACATAGGTACAAAATGTTGCCTAAATCTATGTCCACGTGTGCCTGAACTAGGTGGTAATATTTTTGTCTTAAGATGGTTAGCAGCGCAAAAGAGTTGGAAGAGCTAATTAGGTCGCTGCATACGCAACGTGATTTTTCTCGTGCCGGACGGGACCTGATATTTTTATATGAAGCGATGTCAAAAAATCCGGCACGAGAAAAAAAAATGTTTAAAGACAACGAACAATTTATGAACGATGCACGTCACGTTCCCGTCCCGTCCGAGGTTTTTCCTGTTACGTATGCAGCGACCTTTAAACTAAGATGCAACGACTTAGCGTCAAATTGAACGTTGTCATTACGCTACAAACTATCTACTAAGAAAATTGGACAAGTTCTGTACGTTTTGTTATTCAGGGCGTAAATGTGCTAAGTTTAACTGTACAATTAAAACTTATAGCTGGACTTCAAACTTTACCAAGTTATTATATGTACTAAGTTAGGTGAAATTGTTAAGTTTTATTGTAGAATAGGTACTATAATAATTATTCAGTTAGATTGACGAAGATTTAGAATAAATATTTTCATTTATTGAACAACTGGCTAATCTACAATATGGTGTATGTAAAACCCACATAATACAGTAACTAATAGTTTGTCCTTTTAATTTAATATATCTACTTAGCTACTCAACTATAAGCAAACGAATCTACCTATCTAACTTTTAAATTAGTCATTGCTAAGTAAAACTTATTATTGTACATCCGTAAAGGAGTTTTAATTGTTATTGTTACATCCGTAAAGAAGTCCTTTACGAATGTACCTACAATAATAAGTAAAACTTATATCTATATATATAAAAATCAATTGCTGTTCCTTAGTCTCGCTAAAACTCGAGAACGGCTGATGATTTCGGTTTTGAAATGTTTGTTGTAGTCCAGGGAAGGTTTAAACGGTGAGAATCTAAAGATCGGACTTACGCGGGTGAAACCGCGGGGCGCAGCTAGTTATATCTATAACTTAAATAGGAAAATTTGAATAGGCAAGTATATATCATAAATCCTTGACCGCATTCAGTCCTTATCTAAGATTCATAATAATATATTCAATTCAATCAGATTTTAGAATATTTTTAATATAATTATGGCATTTTTTGAGTTTTAATTTTAATACATACCTAATTAACTGTTTTTTTTTAATATAATGAAAAATTATTAGGTTTATATTTTTATGGCTGATACGTAGGAACTTCAACTGAGAATCGAACAACTATTTTTCATTATTTTTCTTTATATATTTTTTTATAAATGGCTAAACAACGTTTGCTGGGACAGCTAGCTTCTTAATAATCTACATGCCTAGTACCTACCTACTTACTACATAGTGGTGACTAATACATACCCACATTAGTAGATAAAGACCCACTGTATTTGCATGCTCTACAATGAAATCCTAAGATGATGGCTACCTTCACCACAAATATTTAGACAACATGATCGCAAACAAATATTGGTTCGGTTTATTTGCAAACCAAGATGGATCGGCTGTCCTTATAGGCAGCTAGTTTATCAAAATATAACAAGACACTAAGTAAATACGTAGCTTAATACTTTATGTAAAAATTAAGGTAAAGGAGGATGGGCAAACATGTATGAACCTTGGTCCAACTACTCATTACTAACGCCATCTATGCCAATGAATAGATTATATATTCTTGAACTACACATAGTTTGAAAGTACCAGGGACTGGGAGAATATACAGGATGATTTTTTTACGAAGACCGCCAGGGCTATAATTATTCTAAACTATAAAAGATAGTGAAAAATGGTGAAAAGAGTTGCGTGCCCGATTGTGACAAAACACTAAAACTGCATCATTAGATTTTTGAAAAAGTCATTACCGATTAGCCGTCATAAATATTGCAGCCCCAAGCTAAGCCCCAAGCTAAGTAACTAGACTTGTGTTATGGGTGTTAGATAACGGATATATTACTTATATACTTTTTTTCTGTAAATATATACTTATGATACATAGAAACAACCAGACCACAGACAAATATCGAAGCATAAATACTTGTCTAAGGAGGGAATCGAACCCGCAACCCTGTGTTTGGCAGTCCGGCATGGTGACCATTGTATCAACTGGGTCGTAGGTGGTACTTGGTAAACTTGGTCTTTTTATCGTATTGACTGAAGACCTTGATTTTTATACACCTATGGACTATAGACCTCAGTATCTTGTATAAAGGAGAATGTTTTTTCTGGGCCTGAAGGCCTCATGAAACGAGTCATATATCAAAAGAATGGTGGTTTCAAGAGGAACATTTTATTGTATGACCACTTTTTCAAATTAGCTGTGAGATCGGAGATATAGGTCATTAAAGGTAGGCGGTCGTTTCACTTGCGAGTTTTCTCCGTACACCGCTAGGGAATATTAACGCCTGAATAGAATCAGATGTGGCCATCGTATAGCAATAGGTTATATATCAAATGATAGGTCGTTTCAAGAGGAATAATTAAGTATATGACGATTTTTAAAAATTATTTTTATTTTTAGAGTTATAGGCCGTTTATGCTAAGTAGTAAGTATAGGTTACTAAGGTGATTCCTTGTGCAATGCAAACGCTTGGTTAGAACCAGATGTTGCTCTCCTCATGAAACGAGTCATATATCAAATGAAAGGTGGTTTCAAGAGAAACATTTTATTGTATGACCACTTTTTCAAAATAGTTGTGGGTTCGTAGTTATAGGTCATTAACGGTAGGTGGTCGTTTCACTTGAGAGTTTTCTCCGTACATTGCTAGGGAGTATTAAAGCCTGAATAGAATCAGATGTACGCATCGTATAGCAATGAGTCAAGTTATTTCAAGAGTAGTAATTCGATGTATGATGACTTTTAAGAATATTTTTATTTTTAGAGTTATAGGCTATTTATGTTAATTAGTAGATGTCGGTGACTAATGTCTTCCCTTGTGCAATGCAGATGCTTGGTTAGAAGCAGATGTTGCCCTCCTCATGAAACGAGTCATATATTAAATGGAAGGTGGTTTTAAGAGAAACATTTTATTGTATGACCACTTTTTCAAAATAGTTGTGAATTCGGAGTTATAGGTCAATAATGGTAGGTGGTCGTTTATGCTAAGTAGTAGATGTTGGTGACTAATGTCTTCTCTTGTGCAATGCAGATGCTTGGTTAGAAGCAGATGTTGCCCTCCTCATGAAACGAGTCGCATATTAAATGAAAGGTGGTTTTACGAGAAACATTTTATTGTATGACCACTTTTTCAAAATAGTTGTGAATTCGGAGTTATAGGTCAATAATGGTAGGTGGTCGTTTATGCTTAGTAGAAGATGTTGGTGACTAATGTCTTCTCTTGTGCAATGCAGATGCTTGGTTAGAAGCAGATGTTGCCCTCCTCATGAAACGAGTCATATATTAAATGAAAGGTGGTTTTAAGAGAAACATTTTATTGTATGACCACTTTTTAAAAATAGTTGTGAATTCGGAGTTATAGGTCAATAATGGTAGGTGGTCGTTTATGCTTAGTAGTAGATGTTGGTGACTAATGTCTTCTCTTGTGCAATGCAGATGCTTGGTTAGAAGCAGATTTTGCCCTCATGAACTTGTTTATATATGACTCGTCATATATTAAATGAAAGATGTTTTAAGAGAAACATTTTATTGCATGACTACATTCAAATTCTATTCAAAATAGTGGTGGTTTCGGAGTTAAAGATCGTTAAATGTTCTTAAGTAAGTGTTCGGTTGTTTTAGAAATTGTTGACAATGTCTGTCGTGATTTAGTCATCACCACTTAATACTATTTAGTGACACAGCAGGCTGATTAAAAGCATGAAGCTAATCGTAACCGACGTATAGGTTATGATACCTAGGTAAGATTATAAATAGGCTCAATGTGGTCTCCCGATACACAACCGACAAATCATAACCGTCAATGTCCTGCAAACAAATAAAAAAAGAATCTTCACGTCTCGTGACGGGTCTTGTACAATAGGTAATAATACTACCACACGCCTTCCTATACTACCTTCCTGCGAGTACCTATCGTGCGTTTCTATTGTTCCTGCAATAATATCTATTCCGATTTCCTGTTCGGGGACTAGGCTTGAGCCCTAATCGACTAAATCGATTGCGATGAAACTCGGTATGGAAATTGCTGGAGACCTAGATTAACACAAAATATACTTTTTAACTCAATATTCCCACTGGATAGGGACTTACGCTGTTGCAACCATGAATCGTCGTTATCAATTTTATTGAGAGGAACAATTCTCAACGGTTATTGCTTTCGACTCCCGCTTAAGGGGGCGCTTAAGGCGCTTCATTCAATAATAAAGGGGCGGAGTGGTGGTCCAACCATGGGGTCCATTAAGCGGGAGTCGAATATAATAATCCTCTATTTCAATAATTCTGTATCCACGCTCCGCGTTGAATCACCGCACACTTGGGCTTCCAACTATGGGTCGTGGTTTAAGTTTTCAAATAGTTAGACCACGGGACTGTGCTGACTTAGTCCCGTTGGACTGAATAGTTGAACCCCCCGTACTTTATTATTGAGTGGAGGTTGAAAGATTTTTCCTTACGGTCCCCTTAAGCGGGAGTCCAAAGGAATAACACTTGAGAATTATTTCGCTCAATGAAATTGATAACGACAATTCATGGTTGCAGCAACGTAAGTACCTATCCATGGGAATTTCGAGTTAAAATATTACATTGTTACCCTAGGGGTAAAAGTGACTCATTTAGTCCCGAGACGGAGTTTGGCTAATAGTTCGAGGGACTAAATGAGTACTTTACCCGAGGTAAACACTGTGCTTTTCATTACGAATAATATATCAAATTCTTCCTAAAAACGAGAGTGAATGAGAGATTCCATACTACCTGATCCTCTTTCAAGGTTAGGACCAAAGAGGTTTTACATTATAGTGTTTTTTAGGTTTTTGCTATTTATTTTGAATACTCAAATACGTCGGTAACTCGGTACTTACCGAAGAGATTTTTGAAGTGAAAACTTCTTTAGCGGCGTTGAGCACTTTTTCTGTAATGGGTATAAAATCTTAAACTCGCGTCAGGACACGTGACCTGATCGAAAAAGCGTAAGACGGATGGAGAGTAGACAGCTATCCCCTCTCTACGGCGCGGCGAAAATGTATGCCTGGGCCTACTGTTTTTAATTTGGCTGTGAGTGTATTAAGACGTACATATGGTATTTTTTAACGGACGACTATTGACGGACGACAAATGTCGGACGACTATTTGTCGGACGACTATTATTGACGGACGACAAATGTCGGACGACAATTTGTTGGACGACAAATGTCGGACGACTATTTGTTGGACGACAAATGTCGGACGACTATTTGTTGGACGACAAATGTCGGACGACTATTTGTCGTCCGACTATTTTTTTTTTCATCTAAAACTCTTTTTGCGTATGTTCTCTATATGATATTTTACACAGATATACAGTTTTCACTTCTGCCTGCACTCCCGGAGTGCGCTGTTTTTTTTATTAATTCGTTAATCCAACACTAGCAAATGACGCGAAGTCCGTAGATTTAAATTACAATTTTTGTAACACGGTTTGTCGAGAAAATATAATTTTCATTACTCATACTCCGAAAGTAGGTCCAAATGTACCTGAAGAGCGTGTAGAAAAAAAAACTTCCAGCCCTAGGGAAAATCGCTTTCACTGACAGCTGTCATATCAAATTATGGCTTCACACGGCTTCTGCAATGTGCATGTAGCCAGTATTAGTATCATTACGCATTAGGAACTTCAAAAACCTAACCTCCTTGCTTTAGGTAACACCAAAGAATAACAATTATGGCTTCGCACGGCTTATGCATACTGCCAGAGTTTAGTACTTAGTAGGTTTTTTCTCAGTAATCGAATTCAAGTACATATATTTAGTTCAATATTATAATTTCTTATTTAATAAAATAAATGTAGACGAAAATGGTCAAAGCGACGTATGACCATGCCGCGCCGCCGCCCGCGCCCTGTCGAGATGTTGTTGATGTGGCTTTATGCGACCGTGTAGTCAGTGTCGTTCCTTGAGTAAAAAAAAACTAGCGGGATATGCTAGCATTTTCAAACTATTTTAAACGTTTTAATTAGTATTATCTGTTGTTATTTCATTATGTTTTTGTGTTAAGTTTAATCTGGTTTTACATTTGTGGTTGTGTATTTTGTGTAAAGAACATTTTCTAGACAAACCGTGTTACAAAACTGTAATTTAATTCTACGGACTTCGCGTCATTTCCCAGTGTTGGATTAACTCATTAATAAAAATATCTTCGGTACGTCGTATTTAAGTATTGAATACAACAAAAACCTAAAAGAAACACTGCTTAATGTATAACCCCTTTTGTTTCAACCTTGTAAGAGGATCAGGTAGTATGGAATCTCTAATTCACTCTCGCTGTTAGGAAGAATTTTATGTATTATTCGTAATGAAAAGCACAATGTTTACCTCGGGTGAAAGACTCATTTAGTCCCTCGAACAATTAGCGCCCTCGCTACGCTCGGGCGCCAAACTCCGTCTCGGGACTCAAAGAGTGACTTTCACACCTAGAGTAACAATGTACTATTACACAAAATACGCAATCATAAATTAAAAAACCACATTAAACTTAACACAAAAAGATAATAAAATAACGAAAACTAATACTAATTAAAAAGTTTAAAATAGTTAAAAATGCAAGCATTTCCTGCCAGTTTTTTTTACTCAAGGAACGACACTAACCGGACGGTCGCAAAAAGCCAGCAGCAGCAACATCACAACAGGGCGCAGGCGTCGCAGCATGGTCATACGTCGCTTTGACCATTATCGTCTTTATAATATTTATTTTATTAAACAAGATATCTTGAAGTAAATATATCTACTTGAATTGTATTACTGGGAAAAAACCTACTAAGTAATAAACTCTGGCAGTATGCATGAGTCATGCGAAGTCATAATGGTTGTTTTTTGGTGTTACCTAAAGCAAAGAGGTTAGGTTTTTGAAGTTACCAATGTGTAATGATACTGATACTGGTTAAGCCGTGCGAAGCCATAATTTGACATGACAGCTGTCAGTGAAAGCGATTTTCCCTAGGGTTGAAAGTTTTACTTTCAACACGCTCGTCAGGCACCTTTAGTACTTTTGGAGTATGAGTAATGAAAAGTATATATTTTTTTAAAGATAGATAGTTCCCAAACAGGATAATCGGAATAGATATTATTGCAGTTACAATAAAAACGCACGATAGGTACTCGTAGGAAGGTAGAGCATGTGGCAGCATTATTACCTATTGCACAAGACCCGTCACGAGACGTGAGCATTCTTTTTTTATTTGTTTGCAGGACATTGACGGTTATGCTTTGTCGGTTGTGTATCGGGAGACCATATTGAGCCTATTTATAATCTAACTTAGGTATCATAACCTATACGTCGGTTACGATAAGCTTCATGCTTTCTATCAGCCTGTTGTGTCACTAAATAGTGTTAAATGGTGATGACTAAATCACGACAGACATAGTCAACAATTTCTAAAACAATCGAACACTTACTTAAGAACATTTAACGATCTTTAACTCCGAAACCACTACTATTTTAAACAGAATTTGAATGTAGTCATGCAATAAAATGTTTCTCTTAAAACCACATTTCATTTAATATATGACTCGTTTCATGAGGAGGGCAACATCTGCTTCTAACCAAGCATCTGCATTGCACAAGAGAAGACATTAGTCACCAACATCTACTACTAAGCATAAACGACCACCTACCATTATTGACCTATAACTCCGAATCACAACTATTTTGAAAAAGTGGTCATACAATAAAATGTTTCTCTTAAAACCACCTTTCATTTAATATGCGACTCGTTTCATGAGGAGGGCAACATCTGCTTCTAACCAAGCATCTGCATTGCACAAGAGAAGAGATTAGTCACCAACATCTACTACGAAGCATAAACGACCACCTACCATTATTGACCTATAACTCCGAATTCACAACTATTTTGAAAAAGTGGTCATACAATAAAATGTTTCTCTTAAAACCACCTTTCATTTAATATGCGACTCGTTTCATGAGGAGGGCAACATCTGCTTCTAACCAAGCATCTGCATTGCAAAAGAGAAGACATTAGTCACCAACATCTACTACTTAGCATAAACGACCACCTACCATTATTGACCTATAACTCCGAATTCACAACTATTTTGAAAAAGTGGTCATACAATAAAATGTTTCTCTTAAAACCACCTTTCATTTAATATGCGACTCGTTCCATGAGGAGGGCAACATCTGCTTCTAACCAAGCATCTGCATTGCACAAGAGAAGACATTAGTCACCAACATCTACTACGAAGCATAAACGACCACCTACCATTATTGACCTATAACTCCGAATTCACAACTATTTTGAAAAAGTGGTCATACAATAAAATGTTTCTCTTAAAACCACCTTTCATTTAATATGCGACTCGTTTCATGAGGAGGGCAACATCTGCTTATAACCAAGCATCTGCATTGCAAAAGAGAAGACATTAGTCACCAACATCTACTACTTAGCATAAACGACCACCTACCATTATTGACCTATAACTCCGAATTCACAACTATTTTGAAAAAGTGGTCATACAATAAAATGTTTCTCTTAAAACCACCTTCCATTTAACATATGACTCGTTTCATGAGGAGGGCAACATCTGCTTCTAACCAAGCATCTGCATTGCACAAGGGAAGACATTAGTCACCGACATCTACTAATTAACATAAATAGCCTATAACTCTAAAAATAAAAATATTCTTAAAAGTCATCATACATCGAATTATTACTCTTGAAATAACTTATCATTTGATTTTTGACTCATTGCTATACGATGCGTACATCTGATTCTATTCAGGCTTTAATACTCCCTAGCGGTGTACGGAGAAAACTCTCAAGTAAAACGACCACCTACCGTTAATGACCTATAACTACGAACCCACAACTATTTTGAAAAAGTGGTCATACAATAAAATGTTCCTCTTGAAACCACCATTCTTTTGATATATGACTCGTTTCATGAGGAGAGCAACATCTGGTTCTAACCAAGCGTTTGCATTGCACAAGGAATCACCTTAGTAACCTATACTTACTACTTAGCATAAACGGCCTATAACACTAAAAATAAAAATAATTTTTAAAAATCGTCATATACTGAATTATTCCTCTTGAAATGACCTATCATTTGATATATAACCTATTGCTATACGATGGCCACATCTGATTCTATTCAGGCGTTAATATTCCCTAGCGGTGTACGGAGAAAACTCGCAAGTGAAACGACCGCCTACCTTTAATGACCTATATCTCCGATCTCACAGCTAATTTGAAAAAGTGGTCATACAATAAAATGTTCCTCTTGAAACCACCATTCTTTTGATATATGACTCGTTTCATGAGGCCTTCAGGCCCAAGCTCTATACATTTTTTGTCATTCTCCTTTGCTATGTCTACCCATTCCCAAGAAAATCGGTTGTGACACATGGACGGACAGATTGATAAGAGAGTGATCTTATAGGGGTTCCTTTTATACCTTTTGAGGTACAGTCAGCAAAGGACTTGATATCACTAAAGCTTTCGAAGACTTTGTTACTTCACGCAGAATAACCAAAAATTTTTGAACCGTCATTAAAACAATGAAAACTTTAAAATATGCACCTGCTACCCCCAGTCATTTGCGGACTGTACGAACGAAACCCCAAAAACCTTGAAAAAAGTCATCACAAACGTGGACTTTTGCGAAATCATATTCGAGTTTGTCGAAGATAAATGTAAATGACTTCGGGGAGAGTTCTGGAAACCTAAGAACCAGTATCGAGATATTTCAAGCTGCGATCTCCTTCGGGATGGGAAGGAATGCTGTCGAAATTGGATTGGGAGTTAATATGCCTTATGAGCCATGATGTCCTACATACTACAAACTTACCGATTGGCCGATTCAACGGTATTTCAATTAAGGAGTTATTTATTCGTGATTTGTATTGCTATATTGTCTTAAATCTTAATGTATTTTTAGTAGTATTTTATTTTCGTGTATGTTAATTTTGTGTTATTATTTCTTATGTGTAATATTTAATGTCATTTTTTGATAAAATAATCTGGAAATAAAAAACCAAAAAACTAAGGAGTTGGAATACCGTTAAATCGGCCAGTTTTAAATACTACTAACCTATTGTGCCACTGTTTTTGTTTTTATAATAATTTATTTAAGTTTTTTTTTATGTATTTTATAACTGTGTGTACAATAATGCACCCTGTATATCTATCTATCTGACTTGATTTTTGAATAAAATTTACTTTATCAAATGTTTGATTCTTGTATATCGCACTCGTAAGTACCGTCCAAATGAATTGGGTCTATTAGTTATCCATTAATCGAAATTTTGTATAAAATTTGAATATTTTGTACGGAAGTTGCATACAAATTCAAGATTAACAATTTTTGGATATTTTTGCGATTAAAATCTACGTGGATTATGTTTGGTTAATCGGTTGATAAAATAGTTGTAGTCTGCGAACCAAGTTCCGATGTCGCATTTACTGAAATCTATTTGCGATGAAAAATGTAGATTATGTTCGGAAAGCTTGGGCAGTAGTTTTTCAAAGTTTTATTCATATAAAATGAAAGCAATTGAAATATGGAAATAGGTACGTTTAAAATGTATTTTTAAATTTTTAAGGTAAAGTCTAAAATGTATGACTTAGCTACGATTTTTCGCTTCAGCAGTCTGTGGTAGCTTTACTTTGAATATGCCATGTATTTTTGATGTGATCTAATAACCTCTAATAAATTTATGGAACACCTGCATTCACACAAAAGTTTAATGTTCTGGTAACATAACGTGTCCCGTTCCCGATGTATGACGTCATGCGTCATGGTAATATGAGAGTATTTAATAATAATATCGCTCATTTGGGTTTGTGTTATGGTGACGAGTGACGAATAGAAGACTTATTTAAAGGATAACAAAAAAATAAAAATAAAGAAATAACAAAAAAATCACAATTTTTCATCGTTTTCTTATGACGTTATTACGTAAAATTATCGTCTGTAAACCAACTTTACAGACAACCATTTGTTTTTTATTTAACTTTATGAAACAACCCTATTCTTTCCCCCGATATTTTTTACTGATTATTCTATTGTGTCCAGTACCCTTTGCAGCTTAGATGGTTTCAAACGCTATCTAAAGTGGAATTTCATGCAAGAATAATACGACACAAAGCTGAAATACAGCCCCAGAGATGCAATGTGAAATTGGAAAAGTTTCAGTTGTACGTTTAGTTATTCTGCATTCCTTGCGTGACCTTATTTCAATGTTGTCACTCGTTGAGACCCTTGCTTATATGCTGTCACTCTGCTTTGTTTGTTGTTGAGTTCACTTGTAACTCGACTGTCACATAGTACAGACAGACAGACAGTCTTCCATCATACGGATCAAATTAATCATAGGTAAAAATTATCAGATTATTTTCAGAGATCCTGGTAACCAATATACCTACCTACCAATACCTATTGCTATTTTATGCTTATAAATCTTTGTAATACTCTTTCTTCTTTATTATTGGATCAAATCAACGATATTTTATTATTTTTTACTAACAGGTTCCCTGTGAAAACGGACTGGCGTTTTCATAAATTTAGGTTAATTTTTGTTCAAATCACGATATTTCGAAAATTTGACGTCCGTTCTTCACGTCCCAACTCTTTTTGGTTTCTACATGATATGTCCTCACACGTCCACATCAAATAAACGCCGTTCTCTCTACGTCCCCGGGTCTAAAACATTCAAATTTGTATCGTCGAACAGACCGCGTGTGGTCTGTGGACTTGTAGTGCTTTCCGTTTACTGACCACATATGGTCTGTGGACAGGGAACCTGTGTTTTTATTAACCTAAGATTTCAACATATCAAAGAAATAAATTAATGTTTGAAAGTTGTAGTACTTTCCCATGTTCAAAGTTATTTAATCTATTAAGTTACTTTTGATCTTAAAGAAAAACTATTCATTGACTGGTTTTCTCAAATCAGTAACCGTATTTCTTTGATAAATTTGATAAAAGTAATAAAATGCCCGTATTTCAGATAGATAAATCCCTTAAAATGAACCTTAATCACATAGAAACGTCTTCTATCCCAGTGATTGATTTAAAAAAAAGTATAACTTACATAAGTAGGTATTTGGATACTAAGTTCTTAAAATAATTTTTTACGTTTTATTTGTTTTGTTCGACAAAATTCTTGGTACCTACTACCTAGTTATGTAGGTACCTCCGTCTACAAAGAGATCTGTATAAGTTTCACTCTAAATTACAATATGTGAGTCTAGACTTTACTTTCCTCATCAAGTTTACACAAAACACGAGTCAATCATAATTCCAAACTTTTCCCAGAACCGAAATTTTCATATTTACGGGTAAAAGTTTCCCCTACGTCGAGTTACGACATTTACATCAACAACATTATTGATCGATCGCTATCAAAAGATAAAAGCTCGCGAATATCCGTCATCACTACCGAAAAAAAACTGTACAAAATGCAGGTAAACAAAAGCTATATTGAAATCTATTATGCAATTAGCGAATATAATACCAATTACTAGTTGATGGGTATCGAATGGACTTTTTGGCGTTCGGTAGACGTAGGTCGGATGCGATAAGTCGAATTGATTGATGGTAGTTATATGGGCCGGGCTCTGTTCCGGTGAAATACTGAAACCCATCGGTATCGGACAAATAAATCTTATTCGAAAAATAGCGCGTTCATTGATTCAGTATGATGATATGGATATTTTAGACGATTGATGTGTGAGGGGACGTAAAAATGGCTTTAGCAGTTCCACATAAGTTTATGTATATTATGTAGTACGGTTAAGGGAATGGTGAACAAGGTTTAGGTAAAAATTGGGCCCATATTGCCAACTGTCGTAAAACTCAGTGACTTAGGATACTCATAGCTGTATATTGACGGCTATTTCGATATTTAATTCAGATTAAAATACAAAAAAATACTTAAATGATAATAGGTCTGTTTAAAATTCCCTTGCAATCATCAAACCATTTTTCGAATCAGTAATTTATTCAGTGCATGAGCCCAATTATAAAGTGGGAACGAAATAAACTTCGTTTGCATGTAATTAATGGGCGTGACAATTTTCCGGGGGCTTCATTTGCCATATTGTCTTCAGGCTTCCGCGTCATAAAAAGGCGCACTCGTAAAAAAGACACAATTTACCTACTTCAAAAAGGTCACATCTTTAAAAAAGCCTTGCCTTTTAAAGCCCCGGTTTATAGCTGGGAAGTATGGTGTTTTATGAAGTCGACAGTATAAAAATTACGATTATTTTTCGAAAAATATATCTGATATTCACTGGATTAGGTAACAATTGCTGAAAACATTTTCTGGTTGAAATATTTTTATTTGTGAGGTAAAATGAAATGTGAAAGCAACTTCTTATAGAGCACAAACAACATTACTTCTAATAAATTAGTTACCTACCCAAATTTGGGTTGAAAAATACAGACACGTTTGTATCGTTAGGTTATATAAAGTAAATTTCAAAACTCCATTACTGAGAAAACATCCTGTTATTTGGTACATTACTGTACATTAACATTGAAAACAAGACTAATTAATATTCAAAAGTCGTTAACAGGATTATTCCATTTTCAATTTAGCTGTTTATTTTATTCCAAAGGCATTTAACCCTTAGTGAATAGTCAAATAGTAACTGAGTTTAATTATATTTTAGTACGGAACCCTTTAAATATTTTATTTGACGGTTTTAGTTGGGTACATTTGGGATTATGGGGGTTGTTACATAAAAATATAATGGCATACCGAATTATTCCAAAGCTACTTTTGGTGAGGTTTTCCTTGACCAATTTCAGTTTTTAAGTTAAAACCATTTGTATGAATACTATATACAAAAATAGAATGTATGAAAGTTCATAAGAATCCCTACCGATTTTTAACCCTTTTAAACCCAACACTTAGCTGTTACTTATTGCATCCCTTTAAAGCACTTCGCCCTACGGCGGTGATCGGAAAGAATTCTGTGTCGGATTGCTATCATTATCCCCAGATTCGAGCGTCACCCCACTTTTATAAAATCTCATGTAAGAGCTTACAGCGCGTGATGGGATATCGAGTCGAATTTTAACATCAAATATCGATTTCTTTTATCGATACTTTAAGGAAGTGAAAAAACAAAGTTTCGGTTCTGGGTTCTTTTTCGGTGTTCAACGCGGCTTGTGCATTGTTTAATAAGGTGAGAGCAGCACTTAAGCAGCTAGATTTAAAAAAATATCGTCCTCAATATCTTGAAAAGCACATTCGACGGTTAAAAAGACATAGGGTATAACCGCCAAAAACCAAATTGTTCAGGAGAGCAGTTTAAAGTTTGAAATTTTAGAAAAATGATCACAACTTTTTTATTTATTGTCGTAACGTAAAAATGAAAACAGCTCCATCGAGAAAAATAAAAGCACTAATTGGCTTTTTTACTTATTTGATTCGACGTTGTTTAACGTGGTTTTTTGTCGCTTAAATCAATTGAGCTTATTCTCCATTTGAGGTAATTCGGCATAAGTAACATCTGCACAGAAAAAAACAAAGAGTAAAGAAGACTTAGCTACATTTCATATCCGTATACTAAGAGGTATTAGGGCATAAGACACATCACTATAGAATATCTTAAATGGGTAAAGAAGGATACGTGACAACTCACATCATTATGCCAAAAGGTAATGGAGCACAAGTAACAGTGCTTAGCAAAAACATCGTGAAGATATTAGACATTAGCAACACTATACTTAGGTTGAAAAGAAAGGTAATATGGTACTTCCACTCATCAAGATTTCTATACCAAGAAGAAAACGAGAACATCCAACATACAGCATTATCTTGGCAAATGGTAACGTGGATTAAACGTCACGTCTTAAAAATAAAAGATTTACAAGCAACATGCTGCTCCTTTAAAATAAGACTTAAGTAACAGCTTGCTTTTAGAGTGTTAGCGCTACCCATCAGTATCATCGTTCGAACTAGATTACTTACCTAAATTACTAGTTTTATGATTATACTCTGACCTAATTGTTGATGTGATAAGATAAAAACAAAAGTACACTTTTTCAATATTTATTAAGAAAAAATCTACAGATCTTACACTAAGCGCAAGTATCAAAGGCATTGAAAATGTAATTAAAAAGCACACGATAAAATTTGTCAAAAATACGATAAAGTGAATGGAGCGTAGACTGACCTCTCGCGTAGGGGCACAGCCTACAGTTTTTATCCACCTGTGTCCTAAGATTGCTCAAGCTGTAGCTTGATTCAATACAGAGAACTATTTTTTTTTTATAACAAAAAGTTACAAACCATTTTTGGAAAATCAAATTACACTCTAAAGCCTTCCGGCAAACGAACATTTTGACATATTTTATGGCCAGGCAAATCACAACTTCTTAAATCGGGACACTATACTCGATCACGACAACATAAACATGTTCAAAAAATGAGGTCGGCCTGGGTCTGCCAAGGCATACCCAGGTGGGGTGTTCGGTGAGATCATCATCTTCCTGCTCTTATCCCAATTTATTTGGGGTCGGCGCAGTATGTCTTTTTCTTCCATTCACTCCTATTAGTCGTCATCACATCGTTCACATTCATCTCTCTCATGTCTTGTCTCACGCAGTCCATCCATCTTTCTTCGGTCGTCCTCTTCCTCTCCATCTCTCTACATTCAATCTCATCACTCTTCTAACATAGCTCTTATCATCTCATAACTCATAACTCTTTTAACATAGGCCCGAGATAAATAAAAAAATAAATTTCGGAAGGGTCTTTTGCGACCAGTCACCCCAGGGGGAAGTTGTATGTGAAAACAGTTCCTACTTCCTTCTGGATTACGGTGAAGAGAGGGATACCGAGGAGTTTTAGTGGGCAAACCTCTGGCCGCCTACCATCTCAAGCCAGCATCCTCCTATCCTTATCCCCATTTATTTGGGGTCGGCGCAGTATGTCTTCTTCTTCCATTCACTCCTATTAGTCGTCATCTCAACGTTAACATTAATCTCTTTCATGTCTTGTCTCACACAGTCCATCCATCTTTTCTTAGGTGGTAAGAAGACCATCTATCTAGGATAAATCGTTTCTGAGATATAGCCGTTTTAGGTCTGACAGCTGTCACCTGAAATGAAGATCTCAATGAGATCTATCGCTTCTGAAAAGAGATCATTAATCTACAATCAATGGTTTCTGGTATATAGCCGTTTTAAGTTTGCCAGCTGTCACCTGAAATGAAGATCTCGATGACATCTATCACTTCTATAAAGAGACCACCAATCTAGGATTAATAGTTTCTAGGTACTATACGTACTTGATAGTACGCATATTTCCGGGAATCAAAAAAGCTGATAAAACGACACCCCACCGAACACACCATTCACCCGACTGGGGACCGAGGGTATATCTCAAACTGAATAGGAATTCACCTCCTCTGGGTGTATTTTACTTTTTTCAAATTAAAATTGTAAATAGTGCCAGTTCAATTTTCGAAATTCTAAAATCATACGATACTTTAGGCCCATGCGGTCATTTTGACACCTCTCGCGACTCGGATCTTTAAGATTTTAGAAAATATGGTTGATTTTAAATGTCAAAAAACAGAATTATGAAAGTACTAAAATTGTAGTAACAAAAATAATAAAATAACATAATGTAGGTATGAAGTAAGTTTTTTTTTACATATATGATCAGGTCAGCGTTTGACCACTATCACACCTGCCTGATGGTAGGTGACGATGCGGCCTAAGATGTAACACGCCTTCCTAGAAGATACCTATTCACTCGCGACTTGAAGACCCCCAAATCGTACACGTCAGGAAAGACAGATGCAGGCAACCGATTCCATTCCCTTGCAGTACGAATAAGGAATGACGAAGCAAAGCGCTTAGTGCGAACGTCAGGTATGTCCACCATGAATCGGTGCTGCACACCAGTCTGCCTGGTTGTATGACGAAAGAATGGAGATGACAAGATTAGGTCGTGGAATTCTGTTGCGCACTCCCCGAAATGTATCCGATAAAATGCCGACAAGCTCGCCACCTTGCGACGATGTTCCAGGCTCTGAAGCCTTTTGTTGGCAAGCTTATCGTCACCGATGAGTTTCCTGGCTTTCATCTCAATTAACTCCAACGCCCCCAGCTGATACTTCGCCGAACCGTCCCAGAGATGAGAACAGTACTCCATACACGAGCGGACTTGTGCTTGGTATAAGTTGAGCAACTGTTCCGACGTGAAGTACCGTCTCACCTTCGCCAGAACACCGAGCTTTTTTGAAGCTAATTGGGCTTTGGACTCAATGTAGGTGCCAAAGTTTAGAGTTGGTGTAAAACGAGATGCCAAGAAGCTCAAGATGGCCAGCTACCGGCACGGACACATCTCGGAAAGTGGGAGTCAGGTGGAATGGACTCCTCTTAGCGGAGAATAGACACGCCTGGGTCTTAGACGCGTTGAACTTGACCAGATTGGCGTCACCCCAATTAGAGACTGCTTTCAAGGGCAAGTTCATGCGCTCGACCATTGCCTCCCTATGACACCGGATCTCCGCCATACTAGTCCGTGCACTGGCCGTGTACCTCTTACAACTGTGCTGTCATCTGCGTACCCATATATACCAGGCTTCAACAGATCGTTGATATGCAGCAAAAATAAGGTTGCAGAGAGCACGGATCCCTAAAGAACCCCGGCATTAATAGCCATTTGGTCAGACGCGCAGCCATCAATGACTACTCGCAGTGACCGATCCCTCAGGAAATCCGAAATCCAGGCACATAGACCAGTTGGCAGACCGTATGATGGAAGCTTGTCTGGCTGTCGTAGTATGTATAAGTATTATAAATTTTATTAACATTTTTTTCTGATTTTGTACGCCCGATGTCTGTCTCTCCTTATCGACCTTTTCATTCCATTTCAACCTAAAACAATACATTTAAAGTAATAAATTTATCAGTATAGGTACGTTTTTAGTAAGTAATCAATCACAAGAACTTATTATTTGAATTCCAAACACGTTAAGAGAAATAAATAACTTACCGTTGGCAGATACTTTGCACACTTTTCGCAAAAGTTTGATGTGCAAACGCGGAAGCTCTCGCCGTCACAGCACGCAGTTCACTGATTTTGGAATAAGCGACTCGCTAAATAGCTACTTGAGTACGACAGGTTAATAACCTGTACGACACAAATTGACATAAGCATCAATTAATAAATTATCATTATAAAGTAATACCATTTAAGCGACAGAGTTGTATTAAAATAGTAAATGGTAGTAAGGTATAACTGACGTACCAATATCAAATTCGATTTGGGTAATAGCGTATAAGCAACAACTGTATTGTAAACTTTTCAATAGTAGTAGGGTATAACCGACAGTCTCATATTAAATTAGATTTTAGTAATTGCGTATAAGCGACAACTGTATTGTAAATCTGTGAATGGTAGTAAGGTATTACCGACTTTACATTTTTTTGACGACAAAGGTAAAGAGGCATTAGTTCCAACTTTTAAAACAGGTGCTAATAGTAAAGAGCCTTAAGCGCCTGATATCTCAACACCAGTAAGAAGTAAAAATACATAACCGACTATAAACCAAAAATAATGCCATTTTTACAGGGGTACAAGCTCCATTAGGGTAAAAAAGCCCTAAAATTCAGTCGCTTACACGAAATGACACCTCGGGAACGCAGTTTTTTGCATGTGCGTAAGCGACACAAAAATCATTGTAGAGGCACGGGAGTAAGAGCATTCGAAAGAGCAGAAAATTTTAAGTAGAATGGCATTCAAAAGTCATTTTAGACTAAAATGTCGCTTATGCCCTATATCCTTTTAACCGTCGACATACATAGTCGAAATAGTACATTGTTACCCTAGGTGTGAAAGTCACTCATTAAAAGTCCCGAGACGGAGTTTGGCGCCCGAGGGTAGGGAGGACGCTAATAGTTCGAGGGACTTAATGAGTCTTTCACCCGAGGTAAGCACTGTGCTTTTCATTACGAATAATACATAAAATTCCTTCTAACACCGAGAGTGAATAAGAGACTTCATACTACCAGATCCTCTTACAAGGTTGGGACCAAAGAGGTTGTATACATGTAGTGTTATTCTTTGGTGTTACTTAAAGCAAGAAGGTTAGGTTATGAAGTTCCTAATGTATAATGATAATGATACTGATACTGGCTATATACACATTGCACGAGTCGTGCGAAGCCATAATTTAACATGACAGCTGTCAGTGAAAGCGATTTTCCCTAGGGCTGGAAATTTTATTTTCTACACGCTCTTCACGCATCTTTAGACCTACTTTCGGAGTACGAGTAATGAAAAAGTTATTTTACAGCCTTTTCCTTGGGCTTGGACTCCGACCGTAAATGCACACTCGAGAATCATAATGTTTTACACAATAAGTACTACTCGTAATAACGATTCATTTTCATCCATAAAATACACGATTTAATAAGTTACCCGTTAAAATTTTAAAGTCTTGAAATAAACCTGTTTGTAGTATGCTCCACTATTACAATAATGAAATTACTCGTATGTACAACTTTAAAAATCTGATACTGGACTAGGATAAAATTAAATCCAAGGATATAATTTTCTATAGGTACAGTCACATTACCAATTAGCGGAACCCCACGTGAACTAGAGCTCACTCGCAAATCTGTGAAATTATAAATAATAAATATTGCAGGACATACCACACATCACCATCTAGCCCCAAGCTAAGTAACTAGACTTGTGTTATGGGTGCTAGACAACGGATACACTACTTATATACTTTTCTTTTGTAAATATATACTAATAATACATAGAACAACCAGACCACAGACAAATATCTAAGTATAAATATTTGTCTGAGGCGGGAATCGAACCCGCAACCCTGTGATTGGCAGTCCGGCATGGTGACCATTGTGCCAACTGGGTCGTCTAAAATTATAAAGTAATTTTACCAGATTCTGTTTTTTTTAAAACAATATACTATACAATACAATATAAAATAATAACAAAATAGGTAAATACTACATACTTATATTTTTTACAGATATGCGAATGAGTTCTGGGGTTCACGTGGGGTTCAGCTAATTGATAATAGACTGTACCTACTAAATTATACTTAAGTTAGAGTAGATATGTGCTAGCGTGACTGAGCAATTCTTCTTGGTGATAATCAGAAAATCTAAATGAGGCTGCGTAGCGTGAAAAGCGGTTGTCACTGCAGTGTTATTGGCTGTTGTGTCAACTAAGCATTGTGCAGTGTCATGCTTTATCATCGAAGCATTTTCCAAATTTACCTAATTACCTAACCTAATTTAAAAATTCAGCCAGTTTCCCATCACTAGCTATCCTAGTTGCAAACAGTGACATGCGGCTTCAAGGACATTGTAGCGATATCGAGGATTTCCCGCCACCATTTGCATGTTTAGTGTGTTCTTCGGTTTAAGTCTACAGGAGTGGCTTCAATGGTATGAGCATCGTTTGTTCTCAACACTCAGCACTTTTACGGCATGTACGCAAACGAGCTTTAGTTTTTTTTTCAGTGATGCGATTCGTATTGAAAACAGTTGGATTTTCTTCTAAAGCCGTTTTGCCGTAAGTAGAAAAGAACTCTTTTAGTAGCTCCCAGTACCTACTACGGTATAAATAGCTACCTTTTATTAAGCTGAACTAAATATAACTGTTTTTGTAGTTTTTATATTCTATTGTATGCGTAGAATGTGGGAAGATTTCTCTTGTAGAGTAAGAGGATTAAACACCTCAGGGAAAGTTTTCTTTTCAAAGGAAATTTTTACTATTATAAAGAAAAGACTTTGTTGTTAAATCTTCACTAATATTCAAAAGATATAGTTTTCCTTTGAACTAACCGATTTTAACGCAACTTAATTGGTATGAGAATTCACTAAGCTCGGAAAATAACATTGGTGATAGCTACGATTTATACTATTATTCCCACGGGATCGCGAATCACGAAGGTGAATCCTACTAATATTATAAATGTGAAAGTTTGTGTGTGTATGTATGTTAGTTACTGCTTCACGCAAAAACTACTGGACCGATTGCGATGAAACTTGGTAAGTAGATAGAGATCTGGATTAACACATAGGCTACTTTTTATCCCGATATTCCTACGGGATCGGGACTTATGCGCGTGGAACCGCGAGGCGCAGCTAGTATTCTATAAATATAAAATTCAATGTCTTGACTGACTAATATATCAACGCAGAGCTCAAACCAAAAGATTGATCGGGCTAAAATTAGGCAAATAGATAGTTATTATGACGTACGGCATCCGCTAAGAAATGATTTTGTAAAATTCAAACCCTACGCGGACGAAGTGGCGGGTGAAAGCAAGTTAAAAATATTAATCGATGGCACGATATTAAAGGCGTTCGGGGCTCCAGTTTCGTTCAGAAAATTCATAACAAACTTCCTACCAGCATCAACAAAAAGTGACCGTACAGTTAAATAAAAAGTTTTTCCTTTATCACTCGACCGACTGCCCAGATATCCGAACATCCTACACTCTCTCACCACCACCAATACAACTCGAAATACTAACCTTAATTCAATTCCATTTGTTACTTCCAACCCAAAACTTTGTTGATGCATGACTTTAACAGTAATTTGACTTTTATTGCTTCTCCCCGGATATTTTGTAAAAGGTTCGTTCGTAGGTACCCACCTACCAACTTTGTATACTTCGTTTCGAAGGAAAATGAAAAAGGCAAGAAATAATTTTCAATAGATTGCCGTGTAAGTGGTTTAGGATCAAAAGTCACGTCATTCGAGAGAAAATGTTTTTATTTACATTTCTGGGTATATTTTGTAAATTGACGGCTTTGTGAAGAATCTTGCCGAGGGATCGGGCTTTATAAAATGTTGCTTTGAGATTTCGCTGATTGAGTTTAGAGAGTGAATGTCGTAAATGTATTTCATGACGATTAATAAATGTTTATGGATAATTTAAAAACATTTTCTTCTAGGTATATTAGACGAATCCGAAATCCGCGTTCCGGGGCGTTCCTGGTGCAAAGGCTGTCGATAGCGGTTCAGCGGGGTAACACTGCCTGCATATTGTCCAGCTTTGCACCGAGAACGTTGGGGAGGGGTCTATTTGATTAGGGTTGGGTTATTATTATTCTTATTTTTTAGACGAATTCGGATTCTCTCTTATTGTGTCTCAAGCGAAATATTTCTGTAATAGAATATGAAGTTGTTATCCTCTGACAAACTACGACGCTGCACAATTTAACAACTGATTTAATGAAAATTTCCAGTAAAATGTTGGAGCGCGCATTGCCTTTATCAGTGGGCTGTCATAGTGCATAGCATCCAGTGGTCTTGGCTCTGAACCAAGGCACAGTATAACTAAAGCAGTAAAGCAACGTTACTGCCCTCTCTAATTTTTCAAACAACGTGGCATTGCTCCAAGATGAAAACACGAATCCGATAGCGAATGCAGGAATGTATATTTAGATTTATGAGAGGTTGCGCTGTTTTCAAATAGTGCGAATGGAAAGCTGATTAATGTAACTAATACCAACTACGGAAACAAAGTAATTGTTTGGTGTTTTTATGCGTTTTTAGGGTTCCGTACCCAAAGGTTAAAAACGGGACCCTATTACTAAGACTTCGCTGTCCGTCCATCTGTCCGTCTGTCTGTCTGTCACCAGGCTGTATCTCATGAACCATAATAGGTAGAGAGTTGAAATTTTAACAGATGATGTATTTCTGTTGCCGCTATAACAAATACTAAAAACAGAAAAAGTAAATATTTTTTAGAGTACCTACTTATGTTTTTAAAATAAGTACCTACTAGTTTTAGGCAATACTGTTTTGTTTATTATACTCAGAAGATCATGCAAAAGACTTTTACCTATACAGGGTGGCTTTAAAATACGTTGACAAACAGTTTTAGGAATAATTTTATTGTTTATATTGATACAGTGCTGTGAGTTCTAAATAATAAAAATATGGTATTTTTTTATATTAAATATTTATTAGTTTTCAAAATAACCGCCTTTTGCTTGGATACACAGGGTTAAACGTTTTCTGAAATTTTCAACGATTTTCCGCACGTCCTCTTCAGATACTTTATCCCACTCATGAATAACTGTATAGCCTTGTTATTTTTACCTATATAGCCTTGTTTGACATAAGTACAACATTTTTTCTGCATTTGTTTTTGAATATAAAAGGTTTTTCTGCATTTGTTTTTGAATATAATCCCTTCGCGCCAGTCCGCACACGCTCGCACTTGGCCTGTTTTATTTAATTAGATTGGTCTTGACAGATTATAGAGGTAGGTACTTACAACAAGAGTTCTATAGGTAAGGATAGGCCTCTGATTGGCAGGGACAACTAAGTAGTTTTATCTTTGCTTAATTTTAAAACTATGCAGTGAATGACAAAAACCACGTAAACTTTCTTGAATAATAATTGTCAAGTAGATACCTATCTCCAATATTTTACTAAAAAAATATAAGAACATATTTTTTGCATGAAAATAAAAGAATTATTTTAATTTTTAATTTAGGAAACCCCTAATTTACTCATAATCTCAGGAATATTCAATATGTGGCAACATAATTATTGGCAGCGGGCCCTTAGGTAAATATGTTGTCAAATTTTTTAATTTCTCAAACTTTAGGGTTTGGGGAAATTAGGCTAATTTTCACAATAAAAAAAAACATTTTCCTTATTTTCCAATATTTTTGGGTAAGGTTCGTCGGTACCTACGTCTACTTATGGGAGATTACAGGCCAACGCTCCCTTTCTGTACCCCTTTATGTGCTACCTCTCAGTAGAGAAAAAAGCACCAAATAAGCCATCATGGGGAATGAGAAACGTACGAGTTTCACTAGTCATTTATTCGTACCTACGTACATACATCCAAAATCCGGATTAAGCTGAATTAGGTAGGTACAGTATGCGTCATAAGTACACTATCAGTTTGCAACCATAATACTATCAACAAGTATTTGACTTACGACCTTCTAGACTAGAATAGAGAAATAGAGAATAGACGTTACACACAAACCTATATCAGTGTGATTATTATTTTCAACATGTTAGCTATTTAGTTGGCCGAGTGGTAGGTATAAGCCGCCACCCGCTACACCAACCGACTTGGGTTCGATCCACAGGTTTCGTTGTTATAATGTTCAAATAGTGCTGCACAGGATTGTAAACGTTAAGGTACCGGTGGACTTTTGAACGTTGATTGTACAATCATGATACAATCTACCCTTCAATAATAGAAGGTCCAGGTAGAGAGGAAATAAGAACGTCAAATGATTTGGTATGGGATATGGTGGGTATAATGAGTGTGACCCGTATTATTTAAATTGAATCAAACCCCATGCATCCAGCTTATCCATAACTAGCTTAAACCCGCAATTACGTCCCTACATAAGCGGTTGAATTTTTCAAAATCTTGCCTACGTACGTTAAATATTATATCCATCCATCCATTAATTTGAGCTGTGCGTTGATATACCAGTGATGACTTTGAAATATATATATATATATATACAGGAGTATACAGGGTTATTGGTAATTATATAAGCAAGGAATTGAAAAATATCAAAATTTAAAAAAAAATTAGCGCGTGTGACACATATTATAATTGAATTAATTTTAAAAATATGTATCTGAAATTGGCAGTAAGTTTAGTGAATAGTTTTTTGTTGATAATTTAATTTAAGTGATGTTGTTGAAAAATGTTAGTATTTCCAAAAGTAGTTTGTTTAGGTGCACGGAAGTGGCCCTCAATCCCTTGTTAACATGCCCTTTTAATGTCACTGGTAGGTAGATAATACCTTTGGGTGTTTTAAGAGCCTACATATGAAAACGTCACAGATTCAAAGGCTAAATATGATCGACGGAGAACCTACCTACAGCGCACAATCTTGGATGTCGGACGGGAAATTATTACCGTAGATTTAAATCCCTAAAAATAGTACAAAATATACCTATTTTTTACCTACCTAATTCAACTTTAAAATAAAATGTAGAACAGTAACTGTTCAAAGTGTAGACGTGGTCTGGTTAAGAACGTCTGCCGTAGACACTTCGATTCCGACTCAATAGTTATATAAGCCGCTTTTTGCCAAGGACTGAATAGCCTTCGAACCAGCTGCAATTCTCGTTTACAGAAAACTTGACGTTGCGGCTTTGTAACCAAGTTGTAACCACGTCAAAGACATTTAAATTGTGGAATGTCCTGCAATATTTATTTTATTTATTTTTATATATAAGAAAATCTATTCAGGGTTATTTCTCTGCACCTTAACTGTAACAATCACCTGTTGTTTTAAGACTTTTGGAAATTTGAACATTTTTGAAAACTTTGAGGAAACCCGAAAGTCAGCTGTTACTGACATGGAGAGGTCTTAAGATTATGCCTACTTATCTTTTTCAGCTTTATCGATTGTTCTAAGTCTGAATGAATGAATTTCGAAAAAAGACACCCAGGTTTGCGAGATTTTGGATGTGCTGAATGGTACGTGTAATACATATTACACGCACAAAACAGACAAAATAAATAGAAAGGTACCTGTGAATATAGAAAATACTAACAGCTTTTAGAAACTAGCTGCGCCCCGTGGTGACCCCTGTAAGGCCCGATACCGTGGAAATTTTGGGATCAAAAGTATACATGTCCTTCTTCATCCCCTAACCTACCACTATACCGATTGTCATCAAAATCGGCCTAGCAGTACCGTATACACTTCGATTCCGACTCAATAGTTATATAAGCCGCTTTTTGCCAAGGACTGAATAGCCTTCGAACCAGCTGCAATTCTCGTTTACAGAAAACTTGACGTTGCGGCTTTGTAACCAAGTTGTAACCACGTCAAAGACATTTAAAATTTCAATGTCGTAAAGAGGACATATTAATAATATACATTTTCTACTCATCATAATCTCAAACTATTAGATTATTTTTTAATTTACAAAAGTCGTAGAACTAACTATGTATAGAAGTAGCCTTTATCAGAGCGCCAGCTAATTCAATGACTTGGTGTACTGTTCATCCTGCAACAAGAGATTTCCAAAAAATAAATACTGTTTATGCCAACGACTATGATGTTTATTTACCTACTTACTGTCTTACTATCTCTCTATTCCACTGTGATGGTAAATAATAAATAACTTTTGTTACTATAGTAGTATAATAGAACAGAAAAAAAAAATTGTATTAAATTTAGGTATTAATTGTAATTTGTAATTGAATTTGAAATAAATGGTGTCATTCCAAAAAAAAAAAAAAAATAGAACAGAATATTATAATGGTACTAGCTGCCCTACGCGGTTTTACCCGCGTAACTCCCGATCCCGTGGGAATATCGGGATAAATTAGGATGCAAGCTATCCTATCTTTCAAGTTGGATCGAACTGCACATGGTGTGCGAATTTTATTATAATCGGTTAAGTGGTTTAGGAGTCCATTGAGGACAAACATTGTGACACGAGATTTATATATATTAAGAAGAAGATAAGTATTGGCTGAGTTTGTATAACGGATTAGTTTAATTGACCGAACGAGCGAAGCGAGAGAGTCTTGTGGCGAGACGCTCGGCCGTTCGTATGTTTGTTCGATGATAACTTGAGTAGGTACTGTTGCTCTGATCTTCTTGATTTTTAGTATACGAGTAGTCATCAGAATTTTTGACATGAGTGGGATCGGTTGGTAGGGTTACAAAGGAGTACCCATTTGGCAGGGATACAATAAAAATGGAAACTCGTGAGGTCTCAGTTCGAGGCGAACTACCAGTGAAATCGTGTAATAATTTACTTAGTTGAAGTATAAAATAATCAAACCTCTTTGGGTTTGGGTATAAATCAAAGAGATTATTTCAGTCTACTTTTGTATAAATTGAACTCTTTAGGGGAAATTCGATTTAAATCTATTTAAAAGCATAGGTGCGGTAAACTCGATTCGGAAAACGTGTACCAGGTTATCTGACCCCAATCTGGGAAGGCTTAACTTAGGAGTGGACTGTGAGGCTTATTTTGATTGATTGATAGAGCCGACGTAGTCCAAACTTCAAAGTCCAATACGTAGACACTTTCATACTGCATACGTATAGAGGGGTTAATTAATTATAAAAGAAAAGATGTTGAGGGTTATTTTTCTGCACTTTAAAAATAACCTTTTGTTCCACTACTTTTGCAAAGAATTCGATTTTTTTTTTGAAAATTTTGAAGGGAGAAATGGTTTGTTAAGGTGTACAAAAGTATAGATCAATCGCTATTTTATTCAATATAATTACTAATAACCCTGTATAAGCTCCTGGTACATAAATCCGTTACTACACAAAAATATTTTTAAAATACAAGTATGATGATATTTCAGAATTCATTTTAAATAGAATGCGTTGTCTTTCACGTTTCGATCATTTGATGCCACTGTATGGGACATCACGGATGAGTTGGAATAATTTTGTGGAATTTCGAAAAAAGACACCCAGGTGTGCGAGATTTTGGATGTGTTGAATGGAAGGTATCTATTGCACGCACAAAACAGACAAAATAAATAGAAAGGTACCTGTGAATATAGAAAATACTAACAGCTTTTAGAAACTAGCTGCGCCCCGTGGTGACCCCTGTAAGGCCCGATACCGTGGAAATTTTTGGGATCAAAAGTATACATGTCCTACTTCATCCCCTAACCTACCACTATACCGATTGTCATCAAAATCGGCCTAGCAGTTTGACCGTAAAGAGAAAAAAAAACAAAACTAGGTCCACTCGTTCCTGAGAATATCGGTATTGAAGCAAATACAAGCAAACAAATAAACTTTCGAATTCATAATATTAGTTAGAATTAGGATTAAAACAGCTGTAGATATTTAAAAGTTTAAGCAAAAAGAAAAATAAAAACGTTTCCAGTTTAAAAAGTAAGTATTCTACAGAATTAAATTAGAATGGAAGCTCGATGCAAGTTGTGCTTTAAAAATAGGATAATCTTGGGAAATATAGTTTTACCTACCTCTGAATTTTTACAACAGGTTTACTAACTTTGTTATTTTTTTACCTATTTTAAAATCCTTGGTAAAGAAGAACTGAATAAAATAGTGCCTGAAAAATAAAAACAATTGAACAATATTGTAAAGTAGGAAATAGACCTAATGCACGGATAAGTGCTGATCAGTTGATGTGGTAGTTAGCTGTGTCGTATTCTTCAACACTACACCTCTGACAAGACAAGACAAGACAAATAAATAATACTACAAAGTAGGAAATAGACATAATGCACTGAACAATGCTGATCAGTTGATCACTGATCAGGTGGTAGTTAGGAATGTTGTGTCCTTTAACAGTACACCTCCGACAAGACAAGACAATTAAATAATACTGCAAAGTAGGAAATAGCCGTATATAAATAGGCGTTTTGTATTCTTCAACAGTTGTATAGGTTTAACATTACTATTCCAAAATTACCAGCGAAAGCAGCAGAATCAATGAGGAACACATCACTCGTTAAATCTTCCAAGAAGGAACTACGTACAACACTCCTAACTACCAACTTAGTAAATCAGGTCCAACACTTTATTTCACTTATAAACTCGAGTTTTAACAGTTTTGAGTAAACAACTTCCCCGTTTCAGTTACAAGTTTATGCGAGCAAGTTTTGCGTGCGTTAGGACGCTGGGAAACTTCTACTGTCACTGTCAAAGAACAAGTTTGGTACTGAACTTCGTCAATTTAAATTTTCTTGTTATGGATTTTATATGAAAATTCGTTCGACTTATCGTTTCTTGAGTTCGTATTGTGAATTCGTTTAATTTACAAATACAAATATTTTCCACAATTCAAGGTAGGTCCATGATGAAAAGCATTGCAAGCATCAAGTATAAAATTAGCTTGTTGTTGGCAAAAAAAATTCATTTAAAGTCACGTCAAAAACTTATATTTATTTAAAGTTTTTAGCTCTGTAGCAGAGAGGGCAAGACTAACATGGTCATAGCAATAGCACATCTCTAGAGTGCTTTGATCCAAGAAAGTTTCATCAAATAGTTCCTATGCCTTTATGTTGGCACCCCTGTCTTACTGTATACAAGATGGTACATTGATTGAGGTATTAGAACAATATATTTATTTTCATTTATGCCAACATAACGGCATAGGAACTATTTGATAAAACGTGCACCATAAGTTATTTAAAACAAATTATCTAATACTGTCTTTTTCAAAAATGGTACGTACACAAAGCCCTCAATCGTAAAATTACAAACTAATTTAAAACAGAACTCAGTGTTGTTTAATACTTTGTCAGCAGTGTAAGTGCAACCTTAGGTACATATATATGTATTTATCTACTATAATCTCCGTTGATGTGTTAATAGCTTTACACGCGTGCTCAGTTTCATGCTTTTCATTTAACAAACTCCGTCACACTCACTTTATTATTAAAGCGTTAACTTTTCCATTCATAAAAAATTCGGAAACGAATAATTTTTCACCGAAAATGCTCAAATTATGTACCTACAAGCGAAAACCATTTCGGCCATTATCCGTGAAATACGTTCTGTAATCCATTTTGGAATGATTGCAGGGTGATGTAGATTTCCAGTTAATTGGTCTCAGTTTGGCCTTTGCGAACAAGTGGGTGGTGATATGGAGAAACTTTATAAATTTAATTAAAAATCGAATGTTTGCCGTTTATTTCGTTTCCGGGCGATTATTCTTTTGAATGTAGGTACCTACCTAATTACATCTTATATATTTTGCTAAATATTATCACGATTCAAAATCTTTTTATAGAAATACTAGCTAGTCGTAGATGTTAGATGAAAATTCGTTTTTGAGTTAAAGGGGCATACGTAAGCAAAACCCCCAGTCAGCATGATCTTCTTCCGACATTACCGAAAACTGATCGAATTTCCAAAAGTCATATATTAAAAATTGTTTATTTTGTTGCACAGAAGTGGCCCTTAACCGCTTGTTAATACGATTACTAATATAAATTTGACACAAACCTTTATCATGAATCACTTCGTCCACGAGTGTAAACCGTATGAAAATCAGTTCAGCCGTTTTTGAGTTTATCGCGTTCAGACAGACAGGCTTTGTATTTTAATAAGTAGAGATAGATAGATCAGACACTCAACAACAAAAGCACAAAACCAAAATCGGCTGTTAGGTACCTTCAGGGACGCGTAATATCTATATTATGCTGTAAATAATGGGGCAAAAATCCTGTTTTTGTCTTTGCGAAAAAATTACATTATAATTTCATGAATAGCTAACGCGTCTAATATTGGGCTTCGTATACCTACAGAATGTTCCTTACATACATTACGTTTAAAAATATCTGTAGGTATTTGGTTAAATTTATTTATCCAATTTTCTTGTAAATGTTTAGGTAAGGTAGGTACCTACAACGAGGTAACGTAGGCAGCCTTTCGGGCACACTACCTAGGGATCCATTTGGACTTTTTCGTTGATTTTTAATAAATGTAAGAAGGCATAATTTGTATAATTTGTAATAGGATATAAGTTTATAACGTCTGCTTATTATGTGTTTGTTATTGATCTAATAAATTACTGGTACCTACTAATTTCAACCATTAAATTCATTATTTCACTTTTTGATGAAAGTAATTCTTGACACAGCAACGAAATATCGAGCTCCAGGTAATAAGAACATGATCATCCCGTTTTGTTAATAACTTTAGTAAGGATTTGCATTGTTTGTTTTCGCACAATACTGTCCATATCATTATCGTATTTGGACCAGCCAATTAACATTTCGTACTTTCGTTTGTTGATTTTTTGTCGTTGACTCTGAATTTTTCATACATGGTCCCATCAAAGTCCTGCATTGTTTAGGCTAGACGTCTACTCTAACGATTTAGAAGTAAGTTAGGTGGACATCTTTTAGTTTAAAATATACACAAAGCCAATGTCTTTACCCTAATTAGTATGTGGTGCGACGTTCATTTTTAACACGCTTTTATTAGTTTCACCTTTATGTTTGCTTGCTTGTATGTATGTAACCGACTCTTTTTTAGTTTAGAAGATCTCTAAATCTGGCTAAATTATAGACTTTATAATGTACTAGCGACACGCCCCGGCTTCGCACGGCTATATTATGCATGTATTATACATATAAACCTTCCTCTTGAATCACTCTATCTATTTAAAAAAACCGCATCAAAATCCGTTGCGTAGTTTTAAAGATTTAAGCATACAAAGTGACATAGGGACATAGGGACGGAGAAAAGTGAGTCTATTTTATACTATGTAGTGATGTAGGTGACACGAGGAGTACTAAATGCCATGATGTCATGATAATGATAATGATGATGATAATGTCTTCTTGATCAATTTCGGCCACAGTGACTATTTCTGGCAACCTATGCAGAAGCAGATGACGTGCTTCGATGTTCAGCAGCTCGTCATTATGTCATAATGTGTAAGGAGCCAGATGGCAACAGTTTAAAAATGTACGGATGTCAAATGTTTAAAAACGTCTAATTGTTACAACGATCTAATGTAAGAAAGAATTCATTATAGAATTTATAGTGAATTCTTACCTACATTAATATCGCGGTAAAATGTCGTTTTATTGGTCAATGACTGGCCTTTTCTCAACTAAAGCCCTCTGTTTTTTTATTACGAACTAAATTCTTCATCAAAATTTTTATGAGGTATTTGATATTTTATAACGATTCATGGTAACAGCCGAAAGCTTTTAGCAATTTATCGATTTACCATCTCTGTCATTTAAGTCATAATTCTACACCTATAGCTTTTCTTGGGGTCTGTATAAAGACTACCTAAAATAAATTTAATTTTAAGTATAAGTGGGCAGGCAAATTTAGCTTTTATCACAATACTAGTTTTTGCCCGCGACTTCGTCCGCGTAGAAATTGAAAATGGTTCTAATCGGATTGGACCAAGGAATCACGTTGTCCCATACAAACTTTGTCCCCCTTTTTCACCCCCAAAGGAATTTCGGAAATTCCTTTCTTATCGGATGCCTACGTCATACAAAGAACACAGCCTCCAAGATTCAGGTCTCTACGATCAACGGTTTAGGCTGTGCGTTGATCCATCAAGCAGTCAGTCAGTCAGTCGTTTAGGACAAAGCATTTTATACGAGATAAAAAAAAATATTGGTTTATTTCTACCTACAGTTATCTATTCCCGCACAGTTAAACTTGTGAACAATGGCATCAATAATTGCACCGCACATTTTCCAACACACTGCATCCAAATCACAGCGAATCCGTTGCTTATTGTTATAGCTCCCATTAATGTTATACACGAACCTAGCTATAGATAGGTGTTTAATTTTGTAATAGGTACAGGCGTCGAATGTAGACCAAGAATCGGGAAGGGAAGTATGGGCAGACCACCAGCCAGATGGTCCGACGACATAAGAACTCATGGGGTTTCGTGGTCCAGAAACACCGGTGATAGGACGTTGTGGAGAGGCGTTGGAGAGGCATATGCCCTGCAATTACTTAATACATGCTGCTGAATAAGAAGAAGAAGAGACAGGACTCCAAATGCATAATAAATTAACTGTTTTATGTATAACTAGCTGTCCCGGCAAACGTTGTTTTGCCATATAAAAAAATTTGAGATAACTAACTGAAGAACCGCTCGACCGATTTTGTGCAAACTTCACATAAACCATCTACTAAATAGTCGGAACAAAGCTTAAACATTTGGTTTGGATAGGTGAGCCCGTTCTTGAGTTATAAAATTACAACGAAAAGTGGCATTGATTTTTATGTAAAACAGCAAATCAAAAAAAATGGGTCTGTGGGACTTCGAAAAAGTAGTAGAACAAAAATATATCTGTCTGTTTGTTTGTTTGTTACATAATATAGGTACAATAAAAACGCCTAAACCAAGTGAAATCTGAGGAAAGTTGTGGTATACTTTACATCAAAATCCAATTAGTAGGTGCTGAGTAATCAACAAAAAAACTGCAGCCGCTCGAGAAAACCCCCCGGTCGAACGCCTTACAACAAAGACGAACGTCACAGAATACATAATAGTGTAGCATACTTTTATCCCGATATTCCCACGGGATCGGGACTTATGCGGGCTTATATGCCTTATATAATTCGTATATTTAATTTCACCCGCGTATGTCCCAATCTCGTTTAAATATCGAAAAAAAAAAAAGTATCCTATGTCCTTCTCCTGGTTCTAAGCTACCTCTCCATCAATTTTCAGCCAAATCGGTTCAGCCGTTCTCGAGTTATAAATAGTGTAACTAACACGACTTTCTTTTATATATATAAGATAAGATATAGATTAAAATATATCTATCGAACTTAGTAGTTATTTTCTGCTTGGCACAATATATGTATTCCAAAACCATTTCAAAATATGGCCAAAATAAAAGCTGTGATTTCCACAATCCAGTAACTTACCTGCATTTTCAAGTTTATTTTCTAATCTGAAACCGAACTAGACTAAAACTATTCAAACAAACTAATTCTAAGCAACGCGGCAACAGCAATGCAGCAAAATCTAAATGAAACATTACATTGGTTACGCCTGATTCTAAACTTGAGTAGGTTAACCGCCAGTCAACCATTCCTTCACCAGCTTTTAACCAACCTTTAACCACTGCAGCGGCAATGTGTTTTCAGCCTAATTACTTGAGGTGGTAGAGTTGTTTCCAACTTGACTAAATAGTCGGATAAGTACGCAAGTTTCCAGATTTTCGGTTCGAAGTTACTGGCGCGTCAATTTTTAATTACTAAACTGTGTTTTTTAATTAATTTGGAGCCATTTATTAAATTATAATATACTTTAATACATAGTAGCATTTAGGTAAGTGCTAGTTTTTAGAGTTCCGTACCTCATAAGTTAAAAAAAGGAACTCTTATTAGATTACTTTCTTGTCCATCTGTCCGTGTGTCACCCTGGTGTCACCACCGATTTTCTCAGGAACGGGTGGACCTAGTTTATCAATATAATATCTGTAGCTATTATTTGAAAATGGTAACACATAATAATTATGGAGACTGGCGTAGTATTAATATCATCTAACTATCTATACATTGAATTGTGGCCGCGCAGTTAAAAATACTGACTGCCATTTTTATATGCCAGAAAGTAACAATTCTTTTCAGTGTGCGTAAACCAAGTGCCTAAATTTCATATTTGTAGTAATCTTATTAAAAAACATACTAAAATTTTATCTCTACCCAGTAAAACCAGAAAAACAGAAAAAAATGTCCTAACTTCTGAACGAAATGTCAGCCAAACGGTTGTTCGCTTCAACAATTGATTGTCCAACTTTACCCTTTGCGTTTAGTCTTCTTTTAGTCCCAGAATGCGGATTGAATACTGAAATATAAATTTCAAGTTATTCAAATCGAGGAAAATACTAATGAAACTCAGTTTTAAAGTCTCGTTCAAGTGACGTCGAATGAATAAGAAGTGGGCTAATTAAAAACGTATGTTTCGTTGGGTCTGTTTTCGTTTGCTTATTGGTGAGAATTTCTAATTAATTGGCAGTTAGAATAATTATTGATTTTTTGATTGGTATTTTATACATATAGGTTAAATACTCATGCTACCCCATGAGTTTCTTGTGCCTTCTTCTCATTGGTGGGCCGGTTATGGCCTAACTTACTTTTTAAGACAATTCAAAGTGATCCCATGCAAATTGTATGATTCCGAATGAATGAAGAATTTTGACTTTGACTTTGCTAATCGTTATTTTCCCGGGTCTTAATCGTGTATTTTTAGGGTTCCGTACTTCAAAAGGCAAAAAAGGAACCCATAGAAGATAACTTTCTTGTCCGTTTTTGTTTTCCCTTATCTCGACGTTTCGACTGTGTTACAATAGCCATGATCGTGAGGAGACAAGTAGCAAGTAGAAATAGCTCAAATAGTAGGTACTTATACAATTTCGCGAAAACTGGCAGAAAATCAACTAAGTTCTAGTATTATTTAAAAAAAAGTCAATTTCCGAAAAACGACACCCATTATTAAATCCTGTCGTAATAACCGAATGAAGAAAAAGGGAAACAAACGAACATCGTATTGTGATGAAATAAGACTGTCTAGATTTTTTTAGCCCTAAGTACTTAGGATATAAGGTTCAAAATAGTATTTGAGGGTTTTAGACAATTTTAGCAGATATTCGGACGGCACGGTAGACACACGTCGCTCCGAAGCACCGCTGAAGTCAATTAACCAAGTGTGAAATATGTAAATGGAACAACAGATTTTTTTTGTTTTATTACGTCTGGCTGTTGCATATGAATTTTTTATTAAACTTGATGTACTCGATAGTAAAGTTTGCACAGCTTGGTCGTAACACTCTAACGTTCTGAGAACAGTGGGTCAGGATATGGGTATAAAATAAACAAACAGCAAACATAAACGGAAATACTGTTTGCTAAAAGTTCGTGCCAAATGTTAAAAAAGTAATATCACTTATTTTTACCCGACTGCAAGAAAAGGGTTATGTTTTTCGCGCCTATCTTTGTTTATATGTATGTTTTTAAACAAAAGATTTGGACACACACACACACACACACAACACATCTCCTTAATCACTTTCATTATTTTTTAAATTGAACCTGAATTGAACAAATACTTTGTAAGAAATGTTGTGGAATTCTTTAAAGTAAAGAATTCCACACTAAAAATTAACATTATTATTATAAAATTATCAACAAGCCCATTGTTATATTTTTAATTAAACTAATTTTACTTAATCTAGGTAATAAGACAAAAAACAGCGTACTCCGGGAGTGCAGGCAGAAGTGAAAACAATAAACTTGTTATTTCTCATAGAATATTTCTTGAAACGATCTGCTACTGCCATCTATTAGCACTCACTTAAACGAATATAGTTTATTTTTTATTCGCTAGATGGCAGTAAAAAAATTAAATCAGCGCCATCTACATTCGAATAGCGGTCTTTCTAGAAACGAAGTTTCTCAATTTGTGTAATAGATGGCAGTATAAGTTAAACAAAAAGACTAACACAAATAAAATATCATCTGTCGCGTCAAAATCTGTCGCGAGAACGGCTGAAAATGCTCACCCACAAAAGTGCCCAACGCGCCATAAGAAGTTTTCACTTCAAAAAATTCAATGGAGTTTTTTATGCTCTAAAATGTACTGAATTGTAACTGAGGCTCGTGTTTTATAAGAAAAATGTAGTAAAAATGGCTTTTTATAAATTCTGTAACAGTACGAACTAGCTAGTCTGATTGGAGGTAGTTAAGTACGTGAGGTGGCAGCCTCAGCCGCAACTCTCAAAGGATTACATCGTTAGATTTTCGATTTCAATTATTAGACTGAATTTTTAACTTTTAATTTTGAAACTAAGCATAGTGAGAGCGCTACAGTTGACATATAAATGAAACCATTAAAGACCACTGTACCTAATTGATCTATTTTTTTGATGTAAGAAATGTATTTTTCTGAAATTATTATTATTATAGTGAAACTCGACTAAATAGAATAGAATATTATTAGAAAAGCACACGAACAAGAAAACAAATATAAAAAAGAAAAAAAAAAGAGAATGGAACAGACAGAATAATTAGAAAACAATCTATTGAATTAAATAATAGGCACATAGTAGGGAAAACGGGATGCCGTGTGCTATCATAAAAGGATCGACTTCAGCTGAAATGCTGCAGCAAGCATACCGCTAGACTACAGCGCTGGTCTTCCGGCCAGGCCCAGTGCAGCGATGCAGAAGGACTTCACACTAAGTACCAAGTAAAATTTGTTGGATAATTTATGCCCAAAGTATTTTTATCATGAAAATAGTGTAGAACGACTTAACCTAGCTGAAGTAATCTATATTTTATACTTCTAGCAAGTTTTTTAACATGTCTTTGAAAATCAAAGATCTTCAGAATTTTAATATCTTTACTGTAGACAACGCTCAAAATTTCCATTACTAAGTTTTTTTTTGTATGTTCCAGTGGAAAAGTAACCAGTACCTAGACATTGAGTGAAAAATCCGGCCAAATGCGAGGTGTACTCTCGCACGAAGGGTTTCGTACCATATTTTATGGGAACCCAACTTCAATTTTTTTTCTGTTTTTAGTATTTATTGTTATAGCGGCAACAGAAATTACATAAAATCTGTGAAAATTCCAACTGTCTAGCTATCAAGGTTCATGAGATACAGCCTGGTGACAGATAGACGGACAGACAGACAGAAGTCTTAGTAATAGGGCCCCATTTTTACCCTTTGGATACTCTAAAAACACTCAGTATCTAATTGGTCCTATGAGATTTTTCTTCACCCATTCAAGAGAAAAAAATATGTTTCAAAATAAAGTACCAACGAAAGTAAAATATTATTCTTATTTGGAACCTTAAAACACTCAGTATCTAATTGGTACTATAAAATTTTCTTCACCTACTCAAAAGAACAATTATTATGTTTAAAAATAAAGTAACAACGAAAGCGAAATATTATTCTTATTTAAGCTAGAGCTCGGTTCTGTTAGTACAACTTATAGAACAAAAACCATTTTAAATCAATAGAGAAACTGCTAAGTAGACTATTGGAAAGTAAAATGGTAGCGAAGTTTCTAGTTTGATTAATACTTCATAAATGTTAGCTGCTAGGTAAGCTTAGAAATAATATTTTCCTTACCTATTAGTTTCTTACAGAGAGTAAGAAATCTATTAATAAAAATTTAAGTATTTCAGAGTTATAAACAGAATAAAAGGTGTATTCGAATAAAGTTTATTCAAGTTATTATGATTTTTTTTTCCAAAATTAAGGTGATGGCCAGTAAAAAAAATGTTTCTATCTTGTAGAGAATAACATTTTAAACAATGTTTACTAAGGCACAAAGAGCTCCGATCAACCATCGTTGAGTTATTTTACATTGAAAAACAAAAAAAATGCATTTTATAGAGATCCGTTTGACCACTTTTAAGATATTACTACCGGAAAAATATAAATATATATAGTAAATGGATAAGCTTTGTCTAGATAGAAATATTTTTTTCTTTTGGCTGGCATTTTTTGTGTGGGTATTTTTTGTTAGAAACATGATTATTCTCCTTTACCTACTTTTATATTAGTTTTACTATAAGCGATAGAGGCTTAAATTGACACCGCCCGCCCCGTAGAAATTTACTATTCTTGTTTGTCGTACAAAAAGAGCATTCCTTGTTTATGTACGACTAGCGACCCGCCTCGGCTTCGCACGGCGGTATTATGCATATATCTAAAACCTTCTTCCTTAATCACTCTATCTATTAAAAAAACTGCCGTTGCGTAGTTTTAAAGATCTAAGCATACGCAAGATCTAAGGATATAGGGACGGCGAAAAGTGACTTTATTTTATACTAGCGACCCGCTCCGGCTTCGCACGGCTATATTATGCATGTATAACAGATATAAACCTTCCTCTTGAATCACTCTATCTATTAAAAAAATCCGCATCAAAATCCATTGCGTAGTTTTAAAGATCTAAGCATACAAAGAGAAATAGGGACAGAAAAAGCGACTTTGTTTTATACTATGTAGTGATGTAGGGATCATATACATTTATAGACAGTATAAAAACAGTAAATTCGTGTTGATGCACTATATATTTGTAACAACACTAAGAATCACAATATAAAAAAGATAAAATGGATAATGCTAAGTCCACATCAAAACACTACCTAACCTACGCATGGTGTCCTTACATTTCATCCTCAGAAATGATAAAACATTAGAGGACCTTTTATTATCGAGTTAGTACGGTCCTATGACTGGGTCCCTCCATCCTTTAGGATTTTTATTGAATTAGGATAATTTATTGTTTGTTTGATGTCCCCAAGGTTTTTTTCACAAATCTCTCTGGAATATTTAACATGTTGAGGGTTGAATATGTTTGCATTAATTGGAAACGCTTGCCTAAATTGCTAAAAAAACTTGATGTAATATGATGAAAAAATATATGTCGCATGCAGATAATTGAAGAAGAAACTTTCTAAATTGTTTTTAGATTAGATGGTAAACATTTTACTCGGTAAAAAATGTGTAAAGGTATTATGTATTTATGGAAAGAGCAAATTTTAATAACCGGCGCCGACTTACGGGTTTGTTTTTTAGCAGGAATTTATGTTAGAATTAAGGTTGTTGTTATGTTAGAATATGGTACAATAATGAATTTATCTATCTGTCTGTCTAGCGCTTGTAATCAGCGCACCTTCTTTTTTTAAGGCAAATTATTGGCGCTGTTTACTTGCTTGTTTGCGTAGTTTCACAACTCATTGTTATCTCCAAAATAATAGAATAGATTAAAAGAATAACTTGTAAAAGAAGACTAAACTCATGACAAACATAGTTACAGATAAAAAGGTTACAAAAATTGATATATTAAAAGAAACAACATTAAATTTATTCATAAGGAAATGTAAAACCATGACGCGGAGCGTAACAGTGACAAAAATTAAATTACGAGTAAATATTTTAGCATTCCGTCCATTCATTGATTTTATCCGACATTCAGAAGAAAATCCCTTTACGCTATGCAAAATACGTACACATCCGCTGGCTTTAGTCATATAAAGGCTTTTAGAGAGGGCAAACATCATTGATGCATCGCGGACGGGGGGTTGAAAATGGCCGGGCCTTTTTGTCCTACCCTTTATGTAGACCCGGTTCATCCGAATAGGCCTCGTTATACTCTTTTATGAATAAAGTGTGTTGCAGCTTAATTTTTTTCTTTTTGTAAAAGCTTTTTCTGAAAATTTGTATTTTAATAAAATAGCTTTACCTTTGTGTCTTTTTCTCAGAATAAAACAAATTAATTTAACAAAATTAGAATTAGAAATTCAATTACAATTTTAGAGTCTCCGTCCTTAGGACAGTTTCGATATGGCCGCAATATGGGGCGCGGATATATTCCGTTCAATACCGGTAATTCGAGTGAAAACCCTTATTATTCACTCCTTAGAGTTTATCGTAAAAATAGTCTTAGAAAATAATAAAATTGAAATGAGTGAGTTTTTATATATGCAGGCATCTTGTCGCTCCTATTTAGGTTTTCAATCCCTATAGTATGGTCACATGTAAAAGAAGAGTTCTTTACTCATGTGGTATGGTCACGGTATGACTCGCATTGCTGATAGAGTTGTTAATAAAGTGCGTTCCCGAACAGTGTGGGATGATCTTTCACAAATAATTTTTTAATTAAATATTTTCTAATTACTAACTACAATGACGTTAGTCTAGGTAATATATTATAAATAAAAAGGTTTATATATATATCCGGTAATGAATGGATAAGTGGGCACCGACGGATAGAGGACCTGTGCCGGTTCAGAAAAATGAAAGTTATGCTCTATGAAAGTCTCTAGGTTACCGAGACACACGTCATTTTTTTTTTAATTTCACTCCCCTAAAATTTTAACGGGCAATTAAATCTCCGGTAGGTACTACTAAACCGATTAGAACCGATCTTTTTACGATCATACACTTAATTCGGAAAATAAACAGATTTACTTTTCCCGATATTCTCACAGGGTCACCACGACTTATGCGGGTAAAACCACGGGGCGCTTCTAGTTTTGTGTAATATCAATTAGCGTCAGTAATTTTCATCTCGAGACCATAAAATTCAATGTTATTTGAGCGTGTAGGTATAGAGTTTTGACCTGAAACTTTTATTAACAAAATAAATTAAATTATGAGCTCGGGAGCTTAATGAGAACGGTTTATTAAAATAATTAAAATGTTAAATACCTGTACAGTTTACTTTTATTTTTAGTTTTAAACCGACTTGGAAAAGGAGGTTGTCATTTGAACCGTTAAAGTAGATATAAGGTACGGGTAGGTAATAAGGTATACTTGCCACCTTAATTACAAAACAAATATTTTGGAAAAGGTGCTTAAAAATATATTTTTATCACAGTTGCTCATAAAGTGGATCTTATTAAACCGCTTTTAGGCTCATAATGCAAAGTATTATACACACGCGTGCGATAAAAAAAATCCAACTAGTGCTAAAATAATATTATGTTATCCCGATAAGTTAAATACGTATCTTACTGCTAATTACATGTTAGATAGATGAAACATTCTTAATTCATCTGGGTTATACGTACTGTTTTGATGTATAGAAAAAAGGTACTTACCAACAAAGAGTTTTTAAGCTTTGCTGGCTTAAAACTCTTTGTTGGTACCTTTCTTCTTCTTTTCAAAAGGTTATCTCTAAAGTCTGATAACGAACGATAATTTTACGTGATAACGTCTTTGAAAACAATTATTAAAAATTGAGTTTTGTTTTTATTTTGTTTTTTCTTTAGGTACATAAATATATTTTTTCCTTACCATTATATTCTGTTTTTAACCGCCGACGCAAAAACAAATAAAAAAAAACCTTAAAAAAATTGTATGTCAGACGAGGCTGTATAGGTAAAAAGTCTATTGCCTAGCCTTTTGTGAGTGTAATTAACAAAAAATAGTAAACTTAACCAAAAATTCTTAAAAACTTTTTATTATTTTAACAAGTCTTTTTTTTTATTCGCAACTGTGATAAAAAACGTCGTACGATACACGTGTGGAGTGATCATTCCATCTCGGCTTTTGTCATAAACCGCCTCTATGAAATGATCAACTTTCCACACTTGTATGGCAATGTTTATTGTATCACAATATTATTGTTTATTGTCGATCTGAAAAGTAATTCATTTGTTTATTTTTTAGTTATTTTGTCACTAAAAAACTTTTCAAACAACTTTTTACTGGCCCTTATTACCAGCAGGTACCTAAATAAAAAGTAGCCTATGTTACTCATCAATGCCAATGTATCCCACAGATGTATCTTTAAACTAAGTTTCATTAAAAGCGAACCAGTAGTTTCAAAGTCTATTCGTTACAAACATAAAATCTTTTCTCTTTATAATATTAGTATTATTAGAAATCAGGGGAAAAAGGATCCTACGCCAGTGCTGATCTTAGGAATCAGAAGCGATAATCATTCAAAATACCAGCTAAGCCTATAGGTAGATTTGAATCACAAATAACGGCCAACATGATAAAATGGTTCCCTTATAAACCACTGACGTGGATGGTGAAGTGAGCCACGTTTCACCTTTTATTACTAAGTCTAAAACTATTTCAAGTATGAGCAACAATTATAGTTATCTTTCCATAAGTCAACATTTTAACAAAAATGTGGAATAGTCTTACTGTAAGCAGCGTCGAACCCAAACACCTTACCGACCGACGATCAAGCAGCGAAAGAGCCCGCTTTAAACTAAAGCGCTCGCTTTTATAGACGGTGGTGGGGATCGGCATTGCACACAGCAAGTTTGACTTCTAATAACGGACGTGACGTCACTTTTCTGCTCTCAAGGGAGGATTCTCCTTACAGTATATATTTAGACATGAACCTAAGTGCCTCTAACGCGGACACTGCGCACTATCGATCGCATTGCGGACGATATTGATGTTTTTACGTGTTCTCTGAGTGAATTCACAATAACTGCTCTTTTTATATTAAGTTACAATTATTAATTTTATACTAATTGACTGAAAAATTAATACTTACCTATTTGCTTATCTATCGCATTGGGACCTACCTGTAAGGATAGATGTTAAGTTCGAAATAAATAAATAAATAAAAGTGAGTTTAATAAGGTTAAATGAATATTACTTATACTATTATACGAAAAATTACCAACCAAATTACCTACTATTGAGTCGATGTCTATTTTAAACGACTCTGTATACTAGAGTTCTGAAACAAAGCAGACGTTTCTATCGTAAAGTTTTGTACATTCGTCTAGAATATTCAAATACAATGTACTCTACATTGTACTTTGTGGTTCAAGATAATGTTGATACCGTACCAGTCTCAGATATCGATATCAATATAGCCAATTTTATGTTGAAACTAGCTGTGCCCATCGGTTTCACCCGCGTAAGTCGTGGGAAAATTGGGATGAAAATATGTCAAGAGGCTTATATGTTAATCCACCTATTTATATACCGAGTTTCAACGTAATCGGTTTTGTAGTTTTTGCTTGAAGGAGTAATAAACATACACAACACCAACTTTCACGTTTATAATATTAGTATGATAGGATTTGTCTGTAACACAAAAATATTTAGGAATGTGGGTACTTACTATCGCCGAAAATATTAACCAATCTCACGTAACTGTACCTTTATTATGCAGAAATGGATGTTACCGTAGATGTTTTGAATTTTCAGCCGCTTTTAAAGTTAAAAAATTTAAAAATTAATGATAAAGCACGACAAGGCGCAGCGGCGCGAGGCGGGCGCCGGGCGGCGGCGGCGGCGCAGGGCGGTCAAGTGCTTTTGTTACCCGCGTCCCCGCTCAAAGAACACGGCGATTTAAAATTTAAACATCCACAGAGACATTTCCGCTTCAGAGATTCTATTCACTTGTAAAATTCACAAATAAATTGTAAACACTATGAAAATTTGAACCGTAGAACGGTGACTGTAAAGCCGACCCTCGGTTTCAATTACCTTCATCTTTATGCCCATGTTGATCTAACCGTTCCTTATTTTGGATAAACACCCTCTGTGTATTTACATAATTATACTGCGAGTTATAGCGTCGGTAAATGGCAGGAGTGAAAATTTAAGTAACCTTAGCTTGTACAGGGGACTTGATGACCGCATTATTTATAAGACGTTCGCCTTACTCTCGTTTAATTTCACTTTTTTCGTGGCTTAAAAGCTTATGCCCGTGAGATATTATGTTAAGTGTTGGAAATAAAACAGCGGGCGTAAAAAGGTAGTACTTATTATATTACCGACATTGCTCAGTTATTTCTGTTCAAGAGTCAACATTCAAAGCGTCTCAACTCACTGTTGAAATACCGAAAGTAACGCGTTACCCTTTTCAACAATAGAGGATTATTTTGTTTGTACCATAATACTCAGTTTAAATGACGTAATGAGTGTGTGCACTTAATAAAGGGAAAGAATTACTGCAAACAATATCATAAAATGTCTTCAGACAACACCCTGAAATGGGTTTTGAAATGATTAGCCAAGGGTTTCAGAATTTCAGTGTAATAATTATACTTTGGGGAGGGTTTTGACCTTTACGGTTAGGTATAATTCCTAAGCTTAAATTAATAATTAACATCGTCTAGGATTGTTTAGCTTTCGTTTTATAAACAGAATTATTAAGTAGGTATTCTTGCTAAGTATTTAAAATAGCGGCAAGTATCTACAGGTAATATAGTTTAAAAAAAAAGAAATGCCTAATATTTTTGTAACAATCGATAATGTTGCTAATAGCCAGACAGCTTCAATAGTTCCAACACCTTCCAGATCAAAAGATGATCCACAAAAGTTTAGCTTTAACTGTAAAAATGAGCTATTTCTTTTCATTTGTATATATCATAATATATTTGTTTCCAGAAATTAACCGCTAATTAGCTAACATTTTCGATTGGTACAAAAATATAGGAGATTTTTTTTCTGAAAATTTAACAGGTTCGATTCTTAACTTTGCTACCTGATAACACTCCAAGCCATGGTCTGAACTTCATAATTGCTCATCATTCATAACTGTGTTGGGGGCATGCGCTGAGAAATTATCAGCTTGAATAATATCACAAAAGGTCTGTGGTAGGTGGGACCTTCCTCTAGGTACTAGTCAAGCTTTGTTGCTTAGCTTAGGGCTAAATGGCACTTAATTTAGGTGAAAACTTCTTTTTAGCGCGGTACGCATATTTTTAGATGACATAAAATCTGTTAACTCGCGACACCGTTACGAGACGCAGCTACAGTGTGTGCACGCATGCATGTTCATATATTTTGTAGTTGTTTAGTAAATAAGTTTTAAGTTTATTTTTTTTTATTTTCATATTTGTCGGCACTCTCGGAGTGCAACAGTTTTTTTTTCATTTTTTTAAATATTTGCTATGTTTAGGGAAAATTTAAGTTAGGTATATTCATGATTTAAATACTTATATTACTAAAGACACAGTAAATATCTATTGGTAGGTATTTTTTAATAGTTCAATTTGCTACTAGAAAGGATCTATACAAATAGGATGATGATGATGTCTCCTTGACTGATTTAGGCCACACAGTGACTATTTCTGGCTACATAAATGCAGAAGAAGATGACGAGCTTCGAAATGCAAATAGGATACTGTAGACATAAAAATTTGTAGACAAGGCAATCTATAATATTGGAAACCTGTAGAATTGGGAATCTGTAGACATGGGAAAAAGCAAACAAATGGTATTTTCCCATCCCATTTATACCCGTAGGAACATAGGCAATGAGTACGACTAAGAATAAACCTTCATAATAATGTCTGCTAAAATGTTCGACAACATATTGACGCAAAAGAAATCGTATTAACTTGGGCAAAATAAGGAATTGGCACTGGTGGGTTCAGCGCCCGAAATTCCCATTTATTCTATCGGAATCATACGGTTCATTTATATTTTCTAATCGAAATATCTTTATTGGATTTGGAGGCGACACGTGTTAGCATTTTATTTTCCGATTGAGTGCAACGATCTTGAATACGAGTAATGAGTAATGAATGATCTTTGGACTCGTTCCATGAAGCTTTGTCAAATAGAGCACCAACTTAAATCATATTTGAAACGCTCGATGAAGTTTTTAAGTCAAAAATATAGATATTAATCTGAATATATAAGTTATTAGCATCTGCTAATAACTTATATCTTAGGTAATATTTATTTAAAATAAAAGCGGTTAAGCCTTGTTTTCCATTAGATCTAGAACATTTTAAAAAATTATCAAAATCGGACTTCGTTTATAGGGGGGAAAATGTTACCGCTTTTTGTATGGAAATTTACAGCTTGACAGTGGTCTTAAATACGTAAGTATGTAAAAAAGAAGTCATTTTCTCCATAATATAAAAATGATTTGCTGAATGTGTGAAAATTATTACGCGGGTTAAGGTGAAAGGGTACCTGCGCGCTCGCCATACAAACGTAGTCGACTGTTTCCTCCCTGGATAATGACAAAAGCCCAAATATTTTTGTGTCACAAAACCTATAACTGCCATGACTATGACCCTATGTTTGGTTTTTTTTTCATTTTATAATAATCATAGAAATTAAGATAAAAAATTAAAAAAAAAAATTGGTCATGGCAGTTATAAGTTATAAGTAGTGTCATTATCCAGGGAGAAAACAGTCGACTACGTTTGTAATAGTTTGTATGGAAAGAGCCCCGGTATCCTTTCCTCTTAAACCGCGGGGCACAGCTAGTAATATAATATTTTCTTTTACATCTAATCTTTATTTTAATTAAAACTTTGATCCATGTTGTTTAGTATGCTGTAGTACGTAGGACTTGTATTAGATGGAGTATGCTAACGCCTATGCTCTCAGCTTAGCTTAGTCGACAAAGGAAAGAACTTTTCAATATGTCGTACCAACTTAAATACGTAAGTATGTAATGTAACTTAACACAAAGGTATATTGGCCCTTCCATCTAATCTGATGAATCTAAAAGATGATCTTAACGCAAAAAAATTTGATCCGTGCTGTTTAGTGCGATGTGGCACCTTCTCAGCCGACCGTACACAGAGGAAAAAACTTGTCAAATTATTTCTAGAGCTAATTTCATTAAGATGTTTTTCTTTATCGTAAGAGGAATGTTTTAATAGCGCACATACATTTTTCTTAAGCCATTGGTGCACGGTCGGCGGGGATGTGAACCTATAACCTTTAGAATAAAAGTCAAGGTACTTTTAATAACTTAACAGAAATAGATAATGTAAAGGTCTATTAAAGTTCGTAAAGGCTAAAGGTCTATTAAGGTCCATAATTTTGTACCATTTCTTCTTTTATCATAGTCTCTTTTTCACGTGATGAGTATAGTGTGTGTTGCTGGAATGATCATATCGACGTAGAGCCTTAATTAAAATTAGGCAGCAAATTCATTTGACGAAAAAATTCGATAAACCGCGAGCACTCACTATCAGTGTCGTCCATTGAAAAGTTACATTTGTCAGAGGATGCTATTTTATTTTTTAGATATCAAGGGGGGGGGGGGTGAAGATCATATTTCTCATTGACAGTTTGGTCGTAGCTATAACCGTTTTCATAAACAATGCAAAAAAGTCTAATTTGGCACACAAAAGGAGGGGGGAAAGGGGGGGAACCAATCGCCATACAACTTATTCCTACCTCTATATCTTATTATCTATGTAAAAGCTACATGCATGCCAAGTTTCATGCTTTCAGCCAGATAAGACCGTAAAAATAGCTTAGGAAACGAAGTAATGGATTTTCGCTTAAAACTTTTTTATTTTTGCTGTACGACTAAAAATTACACGACAAAAGTTGTAGATAATCTTATTTGCAACAAAAAATGTCAGTTAATATTTTCTATGAGACCTATAGTTTGTCAGATAAATCATAAAAACCATTTAAATCCCTTTTTCTAAGATGGCGGCCGTGGGACAAGGGCTACAATCCCTCAAACTTGGATTTAACATAAACTGACCCCCCGTTGATATCTAAAAAATAAAATGGCGTCCTCTGACAAATGCACGCTAAGCCCATTTTAATGGACTAGTGGAATAATCCCCACACGTTTCTTAGTTAGGTTACATTTTTGATGCATTTTCGAATTCAAACAACTTCGATTTGATCAATTCACCACGTCTATTTAAAATGTGATATCAATATCACAGATGGCGTCGTCATAAGACGCTTCTCTATTAGTCTTTATTGAATTTTGCATCCTACCTACTATTACTTATTGACGGTATTTATTACGAATTTTATTTCAGTTTTTATAACTCACTCTATTTATCCAGGCACTAAGGCGCCCTTCCTCATCATCATCATGTCAGCCCATACACGTCCACTGCTGGACATAGGCCTCCCCCATACGACGCCACAAACAGCGGTCCTGAGCCGCCTCCATCCACCGACTACGCGCCCTTAATAGCATTAATTTTAAGAATTTAACATTAGTAGAGTTCAACGTTTTAAGAAATCTACATTTTAGAAAATTCAACTTTCTTAATCTGAATGAATTAAAAGTTAAATGTATACAATGACATCATCTATACAATATGTAAGGACCAATCTTTTTTAAGTATTAAGAATTAGTAGGTTTGTCAATTTTTTTATATTTTTCATTTATTTTTCTAAAGCTAAGCAAACATAAACTACGATTACTTACATGTAGCGAGAGTTTTTCCAAAGCTAAAGTTCAAATTACACCAGCAAGACCTTCGAGATTTAGATAAAAAAGCATAATATGTATACCAACAATATTGTCATAAGCCGTCAGTACCCTTAAAAATAAGGGTACCTATTCATATAAAATATGGGTAAACATAACCGTAGAGCCCTTACAATAAGCCATAAACGTTTATTATTTAGAACGACCGTGTGTACTGATTGTAAGTTGAATACCTCGAGCGGTACCTACTCGTTTTCCACGATAGCTTTTTTAAGCTCTATTCTTAAGAGGAAAGAGTACCGACGCTCACTCCATACAAACGTAGTCGACTGTTTCCTCCCTGGACAATGACACTAAAGCAAATATTTTTGTGCCATAAAACCTATAACTGCCATGACCGACCATGCCCCTATATCTTGTTTATTTTCATTTCCTAATTATCATAGGAAATAAGATTAAAAAACAAAAACAAAGCATAGGGGCATGGTCATGTCAGTTATAAGTTTTATGCAACAAAAATATTTGCTCTAGTGTCATTATCCAGGGAGGAAACAGTCGACTACGTTTGTATGGAAAGAGCGCCCGATACCCTTTCCTCTTAATATGTTTTTATTTTTATTTTCGGTGGTTCACAACATAACTGTAATGGATGGATTTGTTTCCATTTCGATCGACTTTTTTTTCCCTTAGACGATGAGAGTGAAAAAATCATTACATGTTCAACTCCCGACGAATCTCCTGGGGGAGTATAGAGGAGCCGACTGGCGCTCGAATCTGATTTTAATTTTAACGGCCGTCCGTCGCGTCGTTTTCTCTAGTTCAGGGGAGCCAAAGGGCATGAAAAAGTTCTCAACAGAGGGACGGTTGGGATTGAGGGATCCGTTAGGGGAGCCGACGGGCGTAAACCGAATAATCACTATTCTAAATTCAACTATGGGCTTTAAAATGTGCTGGGTCTCTATCAGAATGACGTTTTCGCTAAAAGACGCAAGTCAAATATGTGACCTAAAAGCTGGATAGATACCTATATTATCGCATAAGCAAAGAAAATATCATAAATTTCCCAAAGACAATTGATCTAAAGACATACATAAATAATAAATTTAGCTGAAAACTGAAAGAGAGACAAAGAACAGTTGAAAGAACCTTTACTCATGTGGTAAAAACATAAATCTTTGGGAGTAGTTTTCAATAAAAAGGTGTTCAATTCATATACTACTTTTGTACTGCGCAATAATGTATGAGTGACAAATAAAAGTCGTAGTTACTGTCGATTGAAGCTCTATTGTGTTTCAGTGTTCTAATATAATTTCATAGCTTCTCGAGTGAGTCGTTTTCTTGCAATAAGAAAATTTTAACTTCAATCTCTAACGAACTAATTAGCGGGCTATTTGATGCAGCTAATTGAGCTAGCTGTTTTTCTTTGAGTTTTTTTAGTGGAGTTCGTATTCGTTTACTTTAAATGATGAAGAATGTTCAATAATTTTACTAAGTCTTTATCTAAGTTTTAGATTATTAATTACGTGATCGGGTTAGTTTCTCTTATCGTTATACGATCGGTGTTTTAGTACGTGATATTGCTAGGGGTAGAGTGATCCACGGATGCCCCTTAAACTGAAGGGTAAAATCTATAAAACCGTGATAAGACCTGTCGTCATGTATGGATCGGAATGCTGGGCCGTGAAGAAGAAGGATGAGAGAAGATTGCATGCAGCGGAGATGAGAATGTTGAGATGGATGTGTGGAGTAACGAGGATGGATAAAATAAGGAATGAGTATATTAGAGGAAGCCTGAAAGTAGCACCGATTACTGAAAAAGTAAAAGGGAATCGTTTAAGTTGGTAAGGACATGTGATGAGAAGAGAGGAGACGCATGTTACTAGAAGAGTGATGAGTATGAATGTAGAGGGATGGAGAGGAAGAGGACGACCGAAGAAAAGATGGATGGACTGCGTGAGACAAGACATGAGAGAGATGAATGTGAACGATGAGATGACGACTAATAGGAGTGAATGGAAGAAAAAGACATACTGCGCCGACCCCAAATAAATTGGGATAAGGGCAGGAAGATGATGATGATTGCTAGGGGTAGAGTACTAGACGCAAGTGGCGTATTATTTGCGCGAAAAGTCTTACTGGTTTGTCCAGAGTATTTTCCAAGTACAAAATCTTCTGAAGTTAATAAAACACCTTCAATACGGTGCCTGTGCCACAATATTATCTTTCAAAAACAACCGTTGAAACCAACTTGAAATAAAATGGTATTTCTTTCAAACAACATATCGGTAGTTTCTCGTGTTTTTTGTGCGGTGTTCGGTTACTTATCAGTTCAGGAATTTTCCTTCAAACTTGGTACCGCCGGATATCCGAGCTGATACGACTCCGCTACCTTTCAACCTGTACATCTCAATAGTTTTGCGAGATAAACATTTGCGGGATTTTTTGCTGAGAGAAATGGTAAGTTTTTGTTTGATATTTTTGTAAAATTTACGGAAGTTAGGTTTGCCTTCTGGATTTGATACATTCTGAAGAAATAAAGTTTTAATGAAACTCAACTGTGATACTGTTTTTTTTAATTTAAAGTTTTTTTTTATAATAATCTGTGTGTGCAATAAGGCATTTTAAGAAGGCATCTAAACTAAGATTAAGTACATCTTAACTAAATAGGTACATCCAAGCTAAGATTAATTAATATTACATTTAGATTTAAAACGAATTTATAATTTTTTAAATTTGTTTTGAAAGATCACTTTGAGCGATAGGGCATTATAACACTTAAAAACGCTTTGTTTTTATATATTTTACGTACCTAATTATGGTGTTTACAGGTTTTATCTATACTGCACTATGAGTACAAAAATATAAGACATTGTTATCCCAGTAAGTTTAATCAAAACTCTGAATAAAATTTTCGTTTTGCCCAAAATGCGAGCAGAATTTTCGCGGGTAGTTATTTACCTTGTCCTTGGTATTCTATCTGCCAAGACGTCGAGACGAAAAACACAATTTAAAACAAACTCCCGGACATAAATCTACGTAACTTTCTGCTTGTTTTTGGACATTCATTTTAACATGATTGAAAACAATCTCGGGATTTATTAGAAGAAAATGTTCAACATTATTTTTTGATGAACATCTACACTAATATTAAAAAGGTGAAAGATTTTTTTGTTTGTAACCAATAGGCTCCAAAACTACTGGACCGATTTTGATGAAACTTGGTATTACTACTTTTTATGCCGATATTCCCACGGAATCAGGAGTTACGCGGGTGAAACAGCGAAGCGCTGTTAGTCTTTAATATTTTGAGGTGAAGTTATTGTTAAGTTTGTTGATTGATCTGTGAGAGGTTGTATACTTTTTAGTTGTTACTTGTTAATAAATCGCTTATTTCTGTACTATTTCATTTAAATATAAATTGATTATTTTCCTTCCTGTAGATAACAGAGATCTGGAAAAGAAACGAATCCGCGTATGACTACACTGGTCAATTTCCTATGTCGCCAGTTTTATCAAATCGTCAGTTTCATTATGTTGGAATTTCACTAAGTCATCGGTTTAATTAGTTGGTCAAATTCTTTATTTGCTAATTTCCTTATTCAGTGGTTAGGTTATACCAACCTCGCAGTAATGTCATCCCTAGTGACAACTGGGAAGATTTCCGAAAATAAAGTCCAATGGTAATCCAAAGGAACGTAGCCAACAGTGACAACTGAAACTGTTCAAAAGACACGACTATTATTCGCGAGACTAAAGCGATATGTGACGTCAAATAGCCGGATCCGCACTAGACAGTCTGGTGTGTATCCGGCTATAGGTATTCGTGATTCGGAACCAAAAATAAAGTATCAAATTGAATAAAACAAATATTAGGAGAATATTAGGAAAATATTAATATTTTTACCCAATATTTAATAATAAAAAAAAAACAGCGCACTCCGGGAGTGCAGGCAGAAGTGAAAACTGTATATCTGTGTAAAATCTCATATGTCGCGAGAACATACGCAAAAAGAGTTTTAGATGAAAAAAAAAAAAAGGCGGACGACAAATAGTCGTCCGACATTTGTCGTCCAACAAATAGTCGTCCGACATTTGTCGTCCAACAAATTGTCGTCCGACATTTGTCGTCCGACATTTGTCGTCCGTCAATAGTCGTCCGACAAATAGTCGTCCGACATTTGTCGTCCGTCAATAGTCGTCCGTAAATAGTCGTCCGTTAAAAAATACCATATGTACGTCTTAATACACTCACAGCCAAATTAAAAACAGTAGGCCCAGGCATACATTTTCGCCGCGCCGTAGAGAGGGGATAGCTGTCTACTCTCCATCCGTCTTACGCTTTTTCGATCAGGTCACGTGTCCTGACGCGAGTTTAAGATTTTATACCCATTACAGAAAAAGTGCTCAACGCCGCTAAAGAAGTTTTCACTTCAAAAATTATTTCAGGTAACAGCCTTATAAATAAGTACAGACCCATATAAAATATATACCTTACAGACTAACATATATATATAGATAATATTATAATAAATTTAAGTTATGTTTTAGGGTTTTCAATCTTCGTTCTGGCCTCCCATAGCGTCGGTATACAATGCCGGCGGGCCAGAAATCTGCCGAGAAGAACATGTCCTTTAACGTCGCTGGAATCCGGAGCACGGAAGACTTAAAATAAGTCTTCCTTTGGGATTCCAGTTCCACTAGTTCAAGGCTGATGCCCAGCTTCTCCTGTTCCAGCCGTTTCCGGCCGTTGGTCTTAATGTACTCTTGTACGTCGTTGGTAGTTGTACTTTTACTAAACCGGGATATGTACATAGGAATCACCGGTTCTACAGCCTTCAAGCTAGTTGTAGCTGCAGTAAATGACCAATGGTCTCCTAATATTCGTCCCCCGGAACAAAAGTTGTAGATTCCATACATCTGTATATGTACGGAATCTACAACTTTTGTTCTATAACTTTTGGAAATTCGAAAAAAAATATGAAAATTTTGAGGTTATGTAACTCCGAAAAACAGCAGATTTTCTAAACTTTAAGATTAATTACCTCTCCGTGTATGGAACAGCTGATTTTCAGGTAAACATAACCTCAATATTTTCAAAAAAAAATTTGTTTTTCCAAAAGTCGTATAACAAAAGTTGTTTGTTTAGGTGCACAGAAGTAGCTCTCGACGGCTTGCTAGTATAATTACCAATAACCCTGTATATTAGTTATTAGTCTCCCGGTAGGAGACCAGTCAATAAAGTATGTCAGCCTCAGCATGGTAAACACGGGACTCTATTACTAAGACTTCGCTGTCCGTCTATCTGTCCCTCTGTCTGTTTTAATTTTTTTTCTAAGCTTAAATTAATTTTAAATTGTGTTAAAACTTCTACCCCCTTATTCCAAAACGAGGTTTAAGGATAGATAGATAGATAAACACTTTATTGTACCATAAAAACAAAACACAAAATTAATTCTAACAAAGTACTTACATGATATTAAAATAAAAATAAAAAATGTAGTTAAATAAAAATTAGAAAATTATAAGACACTAAAAAACTAAAAACTAAAAATGAAAAAATATGGCACAATGGGCGGCCTTATCGCTAAAAGCGATCTCTTCCAGGCAACCTTTGGATGGACAAGAATTGAAGAAGGGGATGGGTGGGGTGGGATTGAAGAAGGGGAAGGATAGTCCGAGATGTAGATTTAAACCTTAGTTTTAGACACAGATTTACTCTTGAACTATAGTCTAAACACTATCCCTGTATAATCTATAGGGATAGTGTTTAGACTATATTTCCCTATATAATCTATAGGGATGGGGTTTTTAGACTATAGTTCACGAGTAAATCTGTGTCTAAATCTAAGGTTTAAATCCACATCTCGGACTATCCTTAAACCTCGTTTTGGAATAAGGGGGAAAGAGTTGCTAATTTTCCTTAATGATATCTCACATTTCTCTTTGCATAGAAATTAAAACATACACAAACAAAATTTAGTAGAAAACAACATTTTCAAGTCTTGTACGGTAGCTGTGAAGAGAAATCTAATTAGTGCTCTTCATTCTGTTACTTCTGGATAATGTTTCATGTTCGTAACTTATTAAAGTTAATTATTGTTAAAGGAATAAGGCTTGCAATTAAAAATAATTGGATTTAGAGGGGTTTCTGAACAGTCCCTGATACAAAAATGGTTTGTTCTAAACTTATCTATTGGAACTAGCCAATTTTCTGGCTCAGTATCTGTGAAATTCATTTAAGGTGAAAGGGACGGATAATGACACTAGCACAAATATTTTTGTGTCATAAAACCTATAACTGCTATGACTATGCTTTTTTTTGTTTTTTTTTTCATTTTCTAATTATCATAGATCAAGATTAAAAAAATAAAAAAAAAAACAAAAAATAGGGGCATGGTCATGGCAGTTATAAGTTTTATGCACCAAAAATATTTGATCTAGTGTCATTATCCAGGGAGAAAACAGTCGACTACGTTTGTAATAGTTTGTATGGAAAGAGCCACCGGTACCTTTTTCTCTTAACCGTTACAACAGCTAAAATTACTGGTCTGTTTACTAAAATGTGGAGTTTAATCTATAAATATAAAATTGAAAGTCTTGCCTGACTGATATTTCAACGCACAGCTAATTAATACACACACACAGTTATACACAGTTAATGGGATAGATCTAGCTAAAACTTGGATAGATATACACGGTGTAACAAGGGGGATGGATCATCGGTTGTTGGGGGTAGGGGACCTCAGGACCTATCGATTTAATACAGATAATGTAAAAATTTGATTTTGGAAAAAAATACTTAAATGTTTTTATTTGGAGTTTTATAAATGTAAGACTTTGATTGGTATAGGGGTACAAAAGATCCACTATTTGACTTGTTGTAACAAAAAAAGCAGAATCGCAGACCTGATACTTTGGCTGTAATTGCGATGATCAGACTAAAATCTGAATTTGACTAAAATTTTACTAAAGTCCAAATAACTTTTGAACCAGTAGATATTGCAGAACATACATGGGGTTAAATCGATAGGTACTGAGGTCCCCTAACCCCAACAACCGATTATCCACCCCCCTTGTTACACCGTGTATATTAAGGCGTAAGTATCCGCTAAGAAAGGATTTTGGAAAATTAAACCCCTACCACATAATATATGCTCCTACGCGGAAGAAGTCGCGAGTGGAAGCTAGTTCGCTATACAGGGTTATTGGTTTCCAATCCAAAACCGTACAGGGGGTGATTCTCTGCATTAAAACGAATAACTTTTGTTCTACGACTTTTGTCAAAACCTACTACTTAGCTTTGAAAAATGTATTGAAGTTCTGCGAGTAATTCTCAACATTTGCTAGGTCTATGGACTAAATAGGTAGTTGCGAGCGCGTAGACGCGACCGCGCGCGCTCGACTCACTCGAACGTCGATCGGCCCCGACCGCGCACTCCTCACGCCCCCACGCCCGGTCGCTGTACTCATATCAATAGGTAAAATAATTGAAACATACCTACTTAAAGAAATACGTCAAAAATATTATTTATTACACACGATACCTATCTACCTATTATGTGTTAGGTTTTTACCTACATAACTACGTGCACCTATTACCTATTACACCTTGCCAACAGTCGGACCATCTCAGTGTACTCCAGGTTACTATACCGGTATGGCATGGTAGCGCGGGTGGTAGGCACTTGTTAAGATTAACTAAACGCGATTTTCGGCGGTCGCGGCGGCGCGGTGCGCGGGCGGCGCGCGGTCCGGCATGTAGTTACTACGCGTGCGCTAAATAGAGACTAAAGTGGCTAAGCACTGCGTCACGCGTTCGTCATACATACCCCACCCCTCTCTGCTCCCGCGCACCGCTACCCCTTTCGACAAGCCGCGCGGCGCTGGGCGCGTGCCGTCTACCTACCTATGTTTTACTACAGATCTTATAGCGCGTACAGAACAGAATATTATTTTTTTATTTTTGTATGAAAAAAAAATGAAAGAATAGACAAAAGTCGTAGAACAAAAGTTATTCGTTTTGATGCGGAGAACCACCCCTGCACGGTTTTGGATTGGAAACCAATAACCCTGTATACATACAAACAGTTTATTAATTTAAGTTGGTATAATTAACTAATTTGAGAGAGATCTAATGAAAGCGAACTTGAGAAATGACTCCAGCATGAAGTTACCATCCTCAAACAAAAGTGAACCGCTAAGCTGCTTAGCGTTCACCATTAATTTTAATTAAGCTTCAGATTACAATGTAACCAAAATGCAGTGCTGAAATTTATTTAGTAAACTCTCTGATGTCTTATTACCAGTTAATATCGAAGCTAGCAAAGGGTACTCAGTAAAATATAAATACAGGTTCGGATTGGGTGAACTATAGACTTGAAATTAACTTGTGTTGAAATGCAACAGCAAAACAATTTTTTCCTTGTTTTTGTTAGGTCATAAGTTATAAATGATATGTAAATAAGTTAGTCTATGAGATGACGAATAATAGGAGTGAATGAAAGAAGAAGACATACTGCGCCAACCATATTGTAACCATTTTGTTGACCGAACCATATTGTATACCGACCATATTGTTGTGAATAAATTGGGATAAGGGTAGGAAGCTGATGATTATATAAGTTAGTCTATAAGGTTTCTATCTATACGAGCCTTTGTTGCCTGAAATAAATGGTAAATAAATAAATCACTACATAGTATAAAATAAAGTCGCTTTCTCTGTCCCTATTTCCCTTTGTATTAAATCTTTAAAACAACGCAACGGATTTTGACGCAGTTTTTTTAATAGATAGAGTGATTCCAGAGGAAGGTTTATATGTATAATACATGATATAGCCGTGCGAAGTCGGGGCGGGTCGCTAGTAATAAATATATCATCCAACTCTGTTTTGTTTATATTTTACATTTTTTTTGTTATAATAACAAAATAACGTACAATAAACATATTTCGCCCTCTCTCTATTTTCTTAGCCTACGACGCAATACGACGGTACTCCAAAAATTGAAACTAAAATCTTCGAATTCATAATAGGTCAATTTCGATGTGTACTCGTATACAATGAAATTGAATCATTAAAATGATAATTAAATATGGCTAAGAAAAGAGAGCAAGAGCATAAAAAAAGTCAAGTGATGTTTCGTAAATTTTAACAATCGGCGAGTCAAAATAATTTAAAGTAAACCTGTAAAAATTTAAAGTAAAAGTAATTTAAAGTAGGTAAGTTAAACCTTAGTGCTTACTCCGTCTCTGTACTAGAATATAGTCTTTCATAGTATGAATTGGAAGCAGTTGTACTAGACGGATAGCTAATTTAATTTTAATTTTCAACTGTTTAAGGAACAGTAGGTGAACTGTACTGCCATTGTTAGTCGTACGTTCTAGTTTCACAATATTCTCAGAGTTTTGTTTTAAGTTATATTTCGCTTGGGGTGTTGGTTGTTTAAGTTAATTTGTCAAACAATTTGTGCTTTATTGTTTTGTCTACAAAATGGGATTTAATTTCTAATTTGTTAAGTTGATAATTAAATCATTTATTTCAGAATAGAATTCCATTCTTATAATATAAAAATGAATCGCAAAATGTGTTGGTAAGCGCATAACTCAACAACGCCTGGACCAATTTGGCCAATTCTTTTTTTAGAATATTCCATAAGGTACGAGAATGGTTCTTACGGAGAGAAAAATTTAAAAAATTGCCTGAAAATGTCTAAAAACAACACTTTTCTATACTCCATACCATACAAACGATTCGTAATAATACAAGTCAATAAGAACTTTAGTACCATAACATAAAGTTCAAGTTTTAATGGAGAGGTTCCGGGAAGGCAAAACATTTGAGTGACGTATAAATATTGATGTCAATCGGGTCGCGGTGTTAGTTGCCAAACTACACCTAAACGGCTGAACCGATTTGTATGATTTTTAACCTTCGACGCAAAAACGACGGGGTGTTATAAGTTTGACGTGTCTGTGTGTGTGTGTGTGTGTGTGTGTGTGTGTGTGTGTCTGTCTGTGGCCCGAACGGCTGAACCGATTTTGATTTAGTTTTTTTTTATATGGCAAAACAACGTTTGCCGGGACAGCTAGTCATTAATAAAAAAGAAATAAAAATAAAATAAAATAGGTAAGTACTAAAATAAATCACATAAAAAATAACATTAATCATCTTAGGACTACACAACACACACGTACACTAAGCATCACTGGACACGGAACACCGCTCTCTCCCCTCCCAACAAGATTGCAGTCCAGTGTTTGTGAAAAGGGCCACCGTACCTTGACTCAAACATCTTCAGGATGCTATAGCTGCTGGACCTGAACCGTCGGAATAATGATGCTAATTTCTTGCGCATGATAGCTTTAAAATCATCCGTGCGAGCCTCCGCGAACATACCCGACGCACTGCACTGCCTCGGCAGCCTCAACAGCATCCTGAAGATGTTGTTGTACTGAACCTGTAGAGCTGTGCTGTGTGATATGCATTATCGATATTTCATAATTTTTTTGTACTTCTGTATACTAATATTATAAAGAGGAGAGGAGGTAACTTGCCTTACTTTATTAGACTAAGTTACAGCTAGTTACTATGATTTCGACATAGGTATAGGTAGGTATGCTTAATGGTCATTTAACAAAAAAGGACGCCGGACGGCGGCAGCTGCTAAACTTCAGGCTGTAGTTACAAAAAATAAAGGTCTCAAACAAAAAGTCGGTTGACGTGACACGGAAGGAAAATTGTCGACCCAACGGGAAAGGAATATTGAATCAAACAAAATAATATTGAATTTTGTTAGGCACAACAATATCGTTTTTCGTGTTACAGTTTTTTGACCCAGTATTCGGCAATTTGTAACTGTCTATTTTTTGTTGTAAAAAAAAAACGTAAATCAAACTTTGATGTGACAAACAACGTGATACGTATATAAATACATATATACAGAAATTGGAAATTATATTAGCAAGCTTGGGGCTACTTCTGTGCACCGTAACAAACAACTTTTGTTCTACGACTTTTGGAAATTCGAAAAATAAATGAACATTTTGAGGTTATGTAAATTCAAAAAACAGCTGATTTTTTAAAACAAAGGTCATCCAGACTAAAAACAGTAGATAAAACTTAATAAATAAGTCAAATTTTAAGGTTAATGACCTCTCCGTGTAAGGAACATCTGATTTTAAGGTAAACATAACCTCAAAATTTTCAAAAAAATGTTCGAATTATTAAAAGTCGTAGAACAAAAGTTGTTTGTGTAAGTGCACAGAAGAAGCCCGACACGGCTTGCTAGTATAATTTCCAAAAACCCTGTATATTAGATAGATAGGGATAATAATAAAATAATAAAATAAAATAGTTTATTTTCAAAAGAATTAAAATGATACAGTACATAAATCTTTGATCCCCAAACTAGGTCATCCTGTATCTTGGGGATCACCTTCCTAATTGTTACACTTGAGTATCTTACAATTCTAAAAATCACAACTTTACAATAACTAAATACATATGAAGTATATTATATAAAATTAAGTATATTAGAATGAAGTTATTAAACTATACTAATACATACTACATCGCCAGTTAAATACCTACACTAAAAAAATAAATAAAAGTTCAGTTCCAGTATTTACTACGAGTAGGTAAAACTGAACAAGAACAATCTTAAAGTTTTTGTTTCTATGTTAATTGTTACTGTACATAATGTGTCGTGTATTTATTTATGTGAAGAACAGTGATATACTATTGGAGGAAGATAAGCATATTTTCAGTGGCATCATAATTCAACTGAAGAAGATGTTTCGTTAGTTTACGTCTACATTCAATACTATTCACTGTATATATTTTTAAGGTATTATTTATTTTGGGATGATCGAAGTATTTAGGTAGCTAGATGTAGTAGGTATGTCTAGTCCTACTGGGAATTTTAGCTAGAATCAGTATATTTACACTGTGACGTAAGTCATTCAGTCAAGTGCAAATAAAAAAGGATTCTTTTCACTCCGAAAAATTCAATCTTTACATACCTACAACAAATAAAACCGAATTATAAAGAAGAGTATTTTCTTTGATTAAACTACGACGAGTATTTTGTGAGTGGGTCTGCTTTGTTCGAATTCCACTCAAACTAATTGAATTTTAGTTTAGGTACTTCAGAATAATCAAACATTAACCCAGTTTGTTTAAAAGAACCACCGAGAAAATAAAATATCTATTGTTAAAGTTAAAAAGGAAACAAATGATAAGAGTCAAAGCAGGATCATTTGGTTTGTCCCCGAATCTGGCCCCCAAATAAGGACAAACAGGAATCAAAGTCCCTATCTATTACCGGATTGCCAAAACTATTTACTGACTTATGTCAAGTTAAATAAAGTTAATTAGTTCGGTGACTTGCACAAAAAGGTTTTTTTAAGACGCTTTAAAGTGATGTAATGCACTGTATAATAACTGCTATTGAATAAAAAAAATGATTTGATTTGAACTTTAACATGATTAACCAACTGTCAAACTGAATAAAATAATATCTACCTTGGGTTTATTTAAATACTAGCGACCCGCTCCGGCTTCGCACGGCTATATTATGCATGTATCATCACTACATAGTATAAAACAAAGTCGCTTTTTCTGTCCCTATTTCCCTTTGACCGCTTAGATCTTTAAACTACGCAACGGATTTTGATGCGATTTTTTTAAATAGATGGAGTGATTCAAGAGGAAGGTTTATATGGTATAACGAGTTTTAAAGATCTAAGCATACAAAGGGAATAGGGACGGCGAAAAGTGACTTTATTTTATACTATGTAGTGATGAAGTGATAAATTTAATTTTAGATACTTACCTAGTTAAATGCATTTAGCAAGAATTTAGTTTTTTGGGTTCCGTACCCAAAGGGTGAAAACGGGACCCTATTACTAAGACTTTACTATCGTCCGTCAGTCCGTCTATCTGTCACCAGGCATATCTCATGAATCATGATAGCTAGAGTGTTGAATTTTTTCACAGATGATGGTATTTCAGTTGCCGCTATAAGAACAAATACTAAAAACAGAAAAGTTAATATATTTTGAGTGTGTTTTTAATTTTTTTTAGATTATTTTCATTTCTGCACAATTTCATGCAAAGTTGATAGAACCAAAATAATATACCTAGCTAAAGTTTTTTTTTAATAAAAATGTTTTAATCAAAGGTATTTTTTCAACATAGCTAACACATGTGAATATATCTATAGGTAGTAAGTAAATATTTGATAGAACGGAAACGTTAAAATCCTCGTATAAATCGGAAAGTTCCACACGAATCGAGCACAGTTTGGCTCTATTTAATAACCTGCTAGAGTTCGCCAGTTTGGGACGATAGTTTCTAAATAGTTTTAGAAAGTTAGATCGTGTGGATGGATGGGGCGACCTAAATGATGGTCGACGTTTAGCTTAGTAGTACCTACACATGATTCTCACGCCCGTATCCACAATCAGTACTTAAGTTGCTCTTGGATAAGTGAACGTACTGCGCTAAATGCGGCCTTATGATTAGTCAATTATGTGCTGCTCTCTTCACTCTAGTATACTAGTAGTTCGCCCCGAACTGAGACCTCACGAGTTTTTTTTACCGATTTTTACTTTTCAGCGTAAAGTATGATATAACGGCGAAATACTTCATATTCTTCGGTCTATCTTGTTTATATGATAGGTGCGTATCACTATCATCAGACCCTGGACATCGCTGACTCTATTATACTTTTAACGAATCCAAACGCGTTAGGCATTTTCTAGACAAGATACCTATATCTTGTCTAGAAAATGAGTTCCATAGCCTAATTTTCTTGGTCTCAATCACGTATTTTTTTATTTCGCGTTTTATTGATACTCGAGAGAATACGTACCTACAATGAATGTGTGTGAACGTGTATGATTAAAAAACTCCTATAGCCTTATTCCTTCTATATCACCATATCGTCTGTACATAGAGTACCTCCTCATCAAGTGAACACGATAGCCCTAACTTATCTAGAGATTAGTTCATATAGCTTTCTTCCGGCTATATTACCAAACCCCAGATATGAGTTGCTTGTTTAACAGCTAGAGTGCCTACTTATTAAGACAACTTTAACGAACTTTAACGATAGACTTATCTTGTCTAGAAGATGAGTTCATATTTCTTTGAAGTTGAGTGCCTTCTTCCATCTCTATCACCAGATCCCAGATGTCCGCTGATTCTTCAAAAGCTATAGAATACCTACTTATCAAGGTGCTTTGAACGAGTACAAACATGATATGACTATCTCGTTCTCAAGATCGTTAAGTTCTTATTGTCACCTTTCTCATCGAGTCTTTATCATCAGACTTAACACAATTAAAATTTTTAGTACCTATGTAGTATGTACTCATCTATACTTCTATACTAATATTATAAAGAAGTAAAGTTTGTGTGTTTGTATATTTGTTAAATTGTAAGGGGTAATCTCGGGATCTACTGAACCGATTTTAAAAATTCTTTCACCAATAGTAAGCCACATTATTGCTGAGTGTCATAGGTTATATAAAAAACAAAAAAATAAAAAGGCTTTTACGTGGTAGTCCGTTTTGCAAAGTGAATCGGAGAAAAAACGGTCGAATGAAAGCGTTTCTTACGAACGCTGCCTTAACTATGAAAGATATATTTTTGAGTTCTAGAGAAAAGATGTGGAGCTTGAAAATGCCTACATTAAAGTCAACGACAGCATATGTCTAACTTTTATATTTAAGTTACAAAAAGTATTATTTTTAATATTAGTATAGATAATTTAATTTATTAACATTATACCCAACGAAGTGGGCACGGGTCAGCTAGTCATATTCTAAAGAAAGAGGTAAAGAGGAGAGAGGCTCCTCCCTCGATACAAATATATTAAAAAAGTTTGAGACCTATATTATTGGTGGCCCTATTATTATACTTATGTCCTATATTAAGTCCCTAACCTATTATTAAATAAAATTAATAAAAAGATTAGTCACAAGTTTTTTAATTAGAATCTCTAGATCAGCAAGCAAACTATACCACAATTGTTAACCAAACCAACCCTTGATTAATTATGAATATGAATCAAAGAGAGGTCTGACGATATAATAATATGGCAAAGTAGAATAAGTAGACGCTTTTAATCTACAGTCTTCACCCAAGGTAGGTGAGTAGGTACATCCTGAGTGGCCCAGACGACGTCAACCATAGAAGGATTGTCCAATTTTCGCTTCGGCTTCCGTTTAGCTTGATCAATAGCTAGTTCAGGCAGCTCCTTCGAAGACCATCGGGAACGAACACAAGAGTGCATGACTTTGCACTCTAAACTTATACGAATTATTTGAATTTTATTTAGGATGACCATATCGACGGTTATAAGGCGAATTGACTCAAACGCCACTTTTAACGATATTGAGATAAATATATATTCGAAATCAGCATTTTGTTCTGCGTCTTTTGAGCTCGGTTTGGTGCAAATCTGAGAACTTTTTTGGCGCTTCATTCCATGGCGAATTTGAGGGTTATTTCTAACAATACAGTGTTATGCGACATGACTTTCACCCTTTTTATTAAACCATGCTTATGAGTCAATTTAATAGAAGCATTAATTCAGATATCTGTCATTTGAACTCATTTACTTTTTTTATTTATTAACTACATTGTCTTTTCATTCATTTTTACCAAATCTAAAATGAATTGACATTGTACTATCAAGCATTCTACTTTGATCAATATTTATAAAAGTATTGCGTTGAATCATTTTACTTTGAATTGTTAATCGTACCTATGTCGCTTCATTCTTTTTACTTTGAACTATATTAGTAAACAATGTTGCTTGAGCGTTTTTTCAGTTAACCAGTAATGTTGTTAACGTCGATTGAATCAAATATCTTCGTAATAAAAAAAACACTTAGAACATTTAAGCCATTTATACAAATTCTATTATTTGCAACTCTTACGCTTAAGCACAACACTCAAATTGATAATGTTTTGTAGGCCTTTTTAATTTCATACCGACTAATGAAATTAAGCTCTTTGAAGCACCGACAGTTTCAAGTGTCATGTTTTCTTACGTCATTTAAATCAAAACAAAAATATTCTTACTACGTTTGAGCCACGCGCCAACTACAGGACAATAATATCGAGTGGCAATTCAATCAATCACAACTGTCAGTCATCGGCGAACAGCGACAGGTGACGGACGGACGACGCGTGAGTTTCGTAACGGTTCGTTTTTTGTATACTACTTTGTGGTTTACTTATTTACAGTGTAAGAATAATTTTAAAGGCTGTCCTTATTGTGGTTTTAGATAAAAGTTACTGTGTATGTTACAAGTAAAATGGATAATGAAAGACGAAAGTACTTTAAGGACATGATCAATAAATGTACATCCGAAGTGAAATGGAAGAAAAAAGATGCTCTTCAAAAAACTAAAAATATTAATCTTGACAAGGAGAATTCAAAAGTGTTCTTGAATAATGTAAGTACCAATCCATAATAATAGCTATCTTACTTGTCACATTACACTAATAAAGGCGAAAGTTTGTGAGTGTGTATGTTTGTTACTTCTTCACGCAAAAAGTACTGAACCGATTGCAATGAAATTTGGTGTTTAAATAGGATTAACATTTATGCTACTTTTTATCCCAATATTCCCACGGGATCGGGACTTACGCGGGTGAAACCGCGGGGCGCAGCTAGTACATTATAAATACGAAAGTTTGAATGATTGGATAGATGTTTGTTACCCAATCATGCAAAAAAAAACTAAACCGATTTCGATATTTGTCTTTAACGTCTAAATATTTTACTTATTTTTTCTAGATCGAGGACGAAGATACTGATTATACTTTAAATCAAGTAGTAACTGTAGTTGACGTTCATCAAGACCCCAGCCTCGATGTTAAAAAGCATGTAAGTAATGCAATAAGATTAAATTTTTAGTAACTACCCTTATGGTAGTGCCATAATTATTGTAACTTAAATGGTGTTTACTATAAATAATTAATCTATACAGGGTTATTGGAAATTATACTAGCAAGCTGTTGAGGGCTACTTCTGTGCACCTAAACAAACAACTTTTGTTCTACGACTTTGGAAATTGGAAAAAAAAAATGAAAATTTTGAGGTTATGTAAATTCGCAAAACAGCAGATTTTTTAAAACAAAGGTCATTCAGACTAAGAACAGTAGATGAAACTTAAAAAATAAGTAAAATTTTAAGGTTACTAACCTCTCCGTGTAAAGAACAGCTGATTTTCAAGTAAACCTAACCTCTAAATTTTCGAAAAAATGATCGAATATTTAAAAGTCGTAGAACAAAAGTTGTTTGTTTAGGTGCACAGAAGTAGCCCTCAACGGCTTGCTTGTATAATTTCCAATAACCCTGTATATCTAATAGTTATATCGTAACCTAAATTATTTAAAAGTACCTACTTTTTATTGATTTTACGTAAATACTTTTTAGATACCTACCTATCCTTCTTAATGTTATGTTGTTTTACAGAATGATCAAATTGATACCGAAAATTCATTTAAAACACAAGATTGTGAAATTACTATTGAGCTGGAAGAAGTGGAGGTAAGACATTCATTTATTGTGAGGACATAGAATGAAAACCTAAAAACAAGTTTAATTATGTTTACCTATTACTTGATTTGATTTACCCAAATTAGTGTTACTGTTTTCTTTATTTCAGGCTGATAAAAATGAAATTAATTTATACAATGAACAGCATTGTTACGACATAATACCACACACAAAACCGGATTTTACTGAAACAATTGAAATTACAGAAAGTGAATACTTTTCTCAGAGTAAATTCAACAAAATCACGACTCGAAGATCCAACCAACAAAAGGTATATAGATAAATTGTTTTATTATGGTGTAGGTTATTAAATTTTATACTCTAGATATACAGAAATAAATATTTAATCTATTTTTAATAATTACTTTGTTTTTTATTTTAACTTTTGATTTTAGGAAGACGAAGCAGAAGACTTATTATCTTTACAAGAATGCCACGAATCACAAGAACGGCCCGATACAAATGCTTGTAGTACTGTAGAGGAGCTTTATACTCAAAATAAGGATTTACAAAACTTCAAACAACAAGAAAATGAGGGAGGAGGATTTAGTCGAACACAAAGTGATGAATTGCAAGCAACTATCACAGATATCATTCCAGATGAACAAATGGAAATAATCCGAAAATCATTAGAAGAAGAAAACAACGAAATATCATTACCTGATGCTGAAAATAAAAATAAAACAGATGAAAAGAAAAAGAAGAGACAAAAACGGCTTACAAATTTGAAAAAGAACTACGGTGATTTTCTTTCAGAAGAGGAAGATTTTGTCTGGGACTCAACATCGTGGAAAGATACCGATGATGAGGAATCTACATCCAGTGGAGAAATTTCGAAAAAAAAGCGTAAAAAGTCGAAAAATGATAAGGGGTCAGCAGATGGTAAAATTGGAGATAAAGGCTTGAAGAAAAGAAAGGAAAATAAAAGACTGAAAGAAAAAGAAGCTCGACAGAAAGGCAAAACATTTGTTAAAAAAGATGGAACTATAGTACCAGAAAAGAAAATGCAAGCAAATCCTTGTGTCGGGACAAAATGTGGCCATAATTGTGGTGAGGTTAGTGAAGAAAAAAGATCAAATTTATTTAACTTCTTTTGGAATTTATCTGCTTCAAAACGGAAAGATTGGCTAGTCTCAATGAGCAATAAATTACAAGTAAAGAGAAAGCGTGTTAAAGATTCTGGATATCGGGGTAACACTTTTGAATACTTTATAAACGATGGAGAAGGCCGTCGTCAAGTGTGCCTTAAATTTATTTTAAAGACACTTCATATCAGTCAAAAGTATGTGTACTATACACTCTCCAATGCGACTTATGGGTTGTCAAAGGAAGATGGTAGAGGAAAGACAATTCCAGCAAACAAGACAAGTGCTGCCACTCGAGAGTCTGTTATAAAGTACATAAAGAATCTTCCGGCTTTACCATCTCACTATTGCAGGAAAGAGACCACAAGGTTGTACCTACCAGTTGAATTCAAGAACTTAAAGAACGTTTACAGAATTTACAAAGAAGACAGAACAAGTCAGTGTATGGATGTTGTCAGCGAAAATATTTTTAGAGATATATTCAATAAAGAATTTAATATTGGGTTCCATGTGCCTAAAAAGGACAAATGCGTGAAATGTTTGCGTTTCGAAACAAACTCAAATGATTTCGTAGAAGAAAAACAAGAACACCTGGACGAAAAACTTGCTTCGAAAGCTAGATTGAATTTTCACAGAGATTTGGGAAAGGATAACCAAACAATACTATGCACTTCATTCGATTTGCAAAAAGTTTTAAATACGCCTCATGGAAATAGCATCCTACTCTTCTACACAAGAAAATACGCAGTTTATAATCTCTGTTTTTATGAAAACGTTACAAGACAGGGGTACTGTTATCTTTGGGGAGAATCTGATGCGAAAAGAGGAGGCAATGAAGTTTCCACTATTTTGGAAAAATACATTTCTACAGTGGACATGAGAGGCACTGTCAAACATTTGATCCTCTACTCGGATTCATGTCCCGGACAAAACAAAAACAGGATTGTCATGGCTGCTGTGCATAATGCACTGTCAAAATCAAAAAACCTTGAGTCGATTCAATTAAACTATTTACTTCCAGGTCACACTGAGATGAGTGTCGATAGCATGCACTCCGTAATCGAAAACTCTATAAGAAACACTACAGTATGGGCACCTTCTCAATGGCTAACAGTTTGTCAGGTTGCTAGAAAGGAAGTTGCTCCTTACCATGTCGAATGGTTAGATTACACTGATTTCAAAAATTACGAAGATTTTTCTGACAAATATTTTAAAGGAAACCTTACTGGCAAAATAAGTAAGATTCGAATTGCCACATTCAAAAAATCTGCTTTGCAGAATATAAAAATTAAATACTCAATGAAAGATGGATCACCTGAAGAGGTGATCCCAGTCAACTCCAAACAGAAAGCAATTGTTGCCAAAAGTTTATACAAGGCTGTACTGCCCGTAACTAAAAGTAAATACAATGATCTGAAAAAATTGTGTGAGACTGGCGTCATTCCGAAGATATTCCACCGAGAATATTTGAGCTTACCATACGGAAATGGTAGGGATGTTTTGATTGATACTGACATAGAGGAATCGGAAAATGAGGAAAATTAATAAAACTATTTTAAAACCAAAGAAAAAGAAATACAATAGTAAGTGAAGTGGATTAAGAAACTTAAAAGTAATTAAGAGGCAAAAAACAGTTAATTTAGAAAGTATTTCAAGAAATAAAAGTTGATATAAGTAGAGCATTTATTTTATTTTATTATCATAAAAGTAGGTCAAAATTAAATTATAGATCTTCACCTTTTTAGTGATTACTTTTGCATTAATATTTTTCAGACGTAAAGCTCAAAGATCAAACCTTTCAAAATTAATAAAACTTAAGGATATGAATCCCTATATTTTTAGTTAATGTGGTTTGTCAGATATTTTTCCTCTACTTAAAACATTTTTCCTTTGCTTTTAAATTATTCTACCCATAACTATGGACAATAAATTTTGTACTTAAATCTTTTCTATTTGATCTATAGTTGTGCCCATTGTGACATAAGTCATTTTTCCTTCAGTTAATTATAATAATTATGGCATTGCAATCATTTTACCGTAATCAAGTAATGTAGTTCCTGATATTTAAATCAATTGGCCTTGAACAAAAAAGAATGCATTTTGTTTTAAGTGACATTTAACTCAATAAATAATACTACTACGATAATGCCCCATGCTCAGTATCGTTGAAGATTGTATTTAGTTTTAATATTCAGCAGCTTTGATGTGAAATGTTAAGTAGTTTTGATGCAGTATCTGTTTTTGCGATATTTTAATTTTCAAATGGCTCTCCTGTAAAGTTTTCAAAATGGCGCTTGAGCCAAATCGCCTTTTAACCGTCGATATTATTATATAGAAAGGTACCTATAATCCATTTTAAACATAATCTCAAAGCTAAGTTAAATGTAATGGTTTTGGAATTATCTGGAAATCATATTTTTTACGACAATGACAGAAAGAAAACATGTCATTTTGATTTTTGACATTTTCATTTTTGAATCATGAAGGTCTAAGCGTTTTTATCCTTCTTGATACAAATGAGTTTGATATAAAAATGACCGCTGAGATAATAAATTCCTGTGGATTCCTTCGACCTCCATCATCAGATCATTTCCATGATACCATATTATTGTCACCGAAGTTACGCCCTTTCATTTGATACCCCACTCGGGTATATTTGCCCTATAGTTCGCCTGTCATATAGGTAGATACCCTATTGCACCCCCTATCATCGAAGCCCCCTAACCGATCCCTCTCATGTTCGAACTTAAAAATTCTATGGACCTCAACTACTCGTATACTAAAAATCATTAAGATCAGAGCAACGGTACTCAAGTTATCGTCGAACAAACATACATAGATACATAGATATATAGATACATAGATACATAGGTACAACCGACCGACCGTCTCGCCACTAGACCTCTCTCGCTTCGCTCGTTCGGTCAATTATTTGCGATTTTATGCGTAGAGTTGATTGTGAATAGCGGGTATTCGTTATTTGGAATAAGTGTCTGTGGCCATATATTTGGCCAGTGGCCATTACTATGTCAAGCTTCCAAGCAAATGTTGTGGCATCTATAATGCCACCCCTTGATCTTATCATCTCATGAACTCATTCTTTTATAAAGTTATCCTTATTTTTATATTGTTTAAAACCTTTTTTTTTACTGTCGAAAGAAAAATTTTGAATTTTGATTTGAATGTTGACATGGTCATTCAAGAAAATTTTGGAAAACTGGCACATTACTTTTAAAAATTAATTACAAAATAATTAAAAAAAATCTATTGGTTTCTGTTGGAGATTTATCTGTTTTTGTACTAACTAAGTCGGTTCTGGCTGTGGTGCGGAGTTTTACGAAAGAATTTTAGCTGAGTGCATTGGATGCGATTGTATAGTGTGTGTTTATACACCGACGACGACGAGATTAAGGCACTTTCTTGCTAATCCTACGTTATTACGGACGATTCTGTACAACAACGCGTTGATTTGGCGTGTATAAACTTGATGACCAAGGAGCAAGAAAGGGGTGGAGTTGGTTATGACCATAATTTAAACAGACAATAAAGGAGAACGCAGTATACCTACACAGCTATCGAATACCTCTGTCACTGACCTAGCTAAGTGTTCTTTTTTATTTTTTAATGTATTTATTTATCTTTTTTTTTAATTATAATTGTTAATCTTTTTTTTTTGTATTTTATTGTTGAGGGTATTGAGCCGTTAGGTCTCTAGGTAGGACTGGACTGACGGACCGACCCTCATCAATTTCTTCTTAAGACTTCTTTCTTTCTTTCTTTTTTTTTTCTCTATTAGCTCTTTTCTAAATTTTTCTTTAAACTTGTAGCGGAACCTTCCGTTTCGTTACAATGTCAGATCTCCTTTCTGACTGAAGCAGAATATTACAAGAAGAGAACTGGACTAATTCATTACTATGTATATATACATAATATATCTAAAGCAGAACATGACTGCCTTTTAAAATCCAGACTAAAAGCACAGCAACAACTGCTTAAAACCCAATAGACATTCTGAGAAATTTGAGTTACCTACGTAAAAAAAAATGTCAGGTGGTCTATGTTGATTTTAGAGGGGACTCTTAATTCAGTAGGTTCCACAAATAATAAAGAAATGCGTGGTAAGAATCACTTTAGTTTACTTACACTAATGAAAATATTACCAAAACTGGCTTACTCTAAAATATTTGCCAAGCCTCATGAATTGTGCCTAATAAAGAAAATTATAATGCCTTCATGACACACTCAAAACTCGTTAAATATAAGTACCTAAACGTGGTAAGCATTCTAATTCATCTACACATGTCTACATCTATTAACACTAAAGGCATTTACCGCCCAAAAAGCCTTGATACTCAAAACGACAGTTAAGAACAAGACACATAAGCGACACGAGCATTCGCCACACTTCAAAGAGATTTACAGCGAAATAGAGAGTGTGTTTGTAACTCTATATTTTTCTTGAGGAAATAACGCGGAATTTCACTGTCGACATTTTGTAAGCCTTTGATTTGGAAAGGAATAGGTACGGTCAGGGGACAAAAGTGCTTGACCACCGTCACTAAGTTAAAGTGTTTATAATTTCGCTGTTGAATGAGATCAAAAGTACAAAACTACTTCAATGTATTATAGTAAAAACACTAAAGTTTATCTTAAATTTATTGACGGTGGTCAAACTTTTGTCCCTGACGGTACATCGATGGGACCTTCCGCCCTTCACGTCGTAGGTGAGAGTATCACGTTATCAACATGCAATGAGGATGCTGCTCGATGACGTGATATAAGTAGATAAGAAATGGTGAACTAAACTACACATTAGCAAAATTTGATACCGCTTCAAGTGTCAGAAACGTCTCATTTGACGTACAGACTTTCATAGCAAGTTATTAGTTAGGAATATTGATGTAACTGAAAAATTTCAGATGTCGTCTCTCCATTTTAATGCTAAATGTCTTTGCCACACCCCTTTCATAGTCGATCTTGTAACTCCACATCACTTTGATTGATTATATTCCGTAATTTCGCTCCATAGCTGTTTGTTCAACCCCCACGAACCGGTAACCTACATTTCACAAATAAACATTAAACAAAATATCTCAACACGGAAAATTAATTAAGTTTCGTTTGATAGATCTTATTAAATAGATTTGGTTGTGTCAATACTTTATATACTTAATGCCATGTACCGAAACCTTCCTCTTGAATCACTCCATCTATTAAACAAGCTTTAACACTATAGTTCTTATAGTTTCGGAAAAAAGTGACTGTGACACACGGCAGACAGACAGACATGACGAATCTATAAGGGTTCCGTTTTTTGCCATTTGGCTATGGAACCCTAAAAAGACCGCAGCAAAATCCGTTGTGTAGTTTTAAAGATCTAAGCATACATATGGACAGATATAAAAAGGTATCTAATAATTTTTTTTGGTTTATTATTATTTCGACCAGATTTCTACATTTTGGAAAGGTCACGTGACGCGAGTAGAGAGTTGTAACTTTGTTTAAAATAATTTCTTGTATTTCGAACGAATTACTATTAGGTATTATAACACGAAGTATTTATAAAATAATATGGCTGGTATAGAAATCAAAACAAGGTTTGTAATCAAAAGCAATTTTTGTTGGAACCAATGAAAACATACCTACGGCTTTCAAGTATTGCAATTTACTTACAAAATGACTTATAAGCGTAATTTCCTTATCATTCGTCTCTTCTTTCCGTTACGATCGTCTTTCGTTTCCATTTCAATCGTCTTTTATTTCCGTTTCAACCGTCTATTGTTTCCGTTGCAATTGACTTTGTTTTAGTTTCAATCGTCTTTTGTTTTTCCAAGTTCTTTTGCTGATGCTCATTTTTTTCTTGACGTTTGATTATCAAAAATGTTGATATTTAGTAGTACAACAGGCATAAAATCCATCCTGTGTCAATACTGTTTGTAAGACTGGTAATAAAAAACTTGTTACGTATAACATTAAGGTGAAAGGGTACCTGCGATCTCTCCATACAAACGTAGTCCACTGTTGCCTCCCTAGATAATGACACTACCACAAATATTTTTATGCCACAAAACCTGTATAACTGCCATGACTATGCCCCTATTTTTTTTTTCATTTTCTAATTATTCATCAAAAAAAAAAAACCAAATCATAGGGGCATGCATGGTCATGGCAGTTATAAGTTTTATGCACCAAAAATATTTGCTCTAGTGTCATTATCCAGGGCGAAAACAGTCGACTACGTTTGTATGGAGAGAGAGCCGGTACCCTTTCCGCTTAATTATGATAGTTCTTGTTGTAATTAATATTTTCAAAAAGGTAGAGAGGCTACTACCGCTAATGGACAAGCTCCCTTTCCTTTATTTATCTCACTACCAACGTTAACGGTTACTGCAAGTTTCACTTAAACTTCATAAATAATCTGCGAAGTCTCTCCACTGCGAAATAATATATTTATTTTGTTTAGCTACTGTACTTCTACGGCGTTTGTTGCATTTTCTAAAGAATTTGTGTTGGTCAGGTTTAGTTTAGTCTCTAACAAACAGAACAAGTTTCGGATTATCTTCTAATATATAAAATTCTCGTGTCACAGTGTTAGTTACCATACTCCTCCAAAACGGCTTGACCGATTTTTATGTAAATTTATATGCATATTCAGTAGGTCTGAGAATCGGCAACTGTCTATTTTTATTTTGTTTCCTTTAGTTTTTTTTGTAAATTGCAAAACAACGCAGTAAGTGGCAGTAAGATATAGAAAAGTATGAATTAAGCAAGTAATTTAACATTATTCAGGCGAATGCGAACGCTATTTTGATAGCTAATACAGAAGTGATTTGAAAATAGATTTACAATGAAATGAAATGAAACAGAATTAGATGCAATGAAATGAAATTAGAAGTGAATAGAAGTAAAGTGTTGTATAAAAAAAATTTAACATGAAAGCTTCTTCTAGATCTATTTAGTTGTGTTTAGTCGATTATGGGATTGAGAAAAGTATGATTAAAGCTCTGGGTTAAGCGAGTAAATTAGCATTACCCAGGCAAACTAGAACGGGATTTGTGGTACTTCTACAGAAGTAATTGATAAATGGATTTTGGTCGTGCGGTTTTATATTGCAATGAAATTAGAAGTGAAGAGAATTAAAGTGTTGCGTATAGAACACTTTACTTCTCTTTTGCCTGGGTAATGCTAAAGAGAAATTAGCATTACCCAGGCAAACTCGAACGTGATTCATTTTGGATGAATTTTGGTCCCGTTATTATATGGAGACTACTTTTATTACAAATAAATAATATAATAGTGAATTGTGAAGAGCAGTAAATAGTGGTATTATAAAGTATTTTAATTATGGATACCGGAAACTATCTAATTGTGAATACCTGTTATTAGTCATCTGAAAAAGGTCGCTGCATACGTGACGGCATTTTTCCCATGCCGGACGGAACGTGATATTTTTATATGAAACGCTGTCAAGAAATTGTCACGTCCCGTCCGGCACGTTACGAATGTTTAAAGACCACGTACAGCTTATGAACAATGCACGTTTCGTCCCCTTCCTGTAGCTGTAGCTGTAGCTGTTAGAAATAGTGAATAGATAACTATTTTATATATTAATATCACGAATTTCTATGCTTGTATAATATGGAAGACGTCATAAACTCTCAATATTTCAGGAATAGCAATTTTGACACGACAAGAGTGATAAAAATATATTTGTATTAGTCTCAGTCAATAGCGATAACAAATTCTCAAAGGCTATGTACAAAGAGCCTACTCGTACTCCGTTTTATGTATTTCTTACAATCCTTTGAGCTCAATTTGCTTTAACGGAATCCTGAAGAGTTGAAATGCCAGAAATCGAATGTGTTTTGTTGTTCGAATCAAAAACTGAAAGCGGAGTATTGGGGTTTCAAAAGAGTAACACGGCACTCATATAAAACTGTCTATTTTTTCTATTTATTAGGAGAGTTATGCTTTTGACTCGTATGTGTGTATATCTAATTTATAGATTTACAGCAACCGAAAGTTAGGTAACTTAAGTTTTACAAAATCCCGCTGCCTTCTATGACTTTAATGCCTTAATTTCGCAAAGTACCGGATACCGAAAGTAAACCTGCCTAATCGATTTACAGCAGTTCTCGATTCAAAGGAAAAATATATTTTATAATGAAACAAACATCCGTACAGCTAGAGTACATCCATTAGGGAATGCAGACGCCCCCGATTCCAATATAAAACTGAAGATATGCAGCTGAATTTCAAAACATATTTTGATTAAATACAGAATAGACAAGTGGGTTATATACTTTTCTTGGAACTGGCGGGCTATGCATAAGTTATGAGACTATTACAAAGCTATTACTAGAAATTGAGTTAGAGAAGTCCAGACATTTTGCTTTTGATATAACACAATATAGGTATCTACTTTGTAACCAAATTTTGATTAAAATGAGTTATTTTAAGATATAAAGATCGGTTCGGTTGTCTATAGAGCCGAAGTTTCGGAACTGGTTCCGTATGAGGCTTTTAATTTCCTTGTATGGAACTTCTTCCCATCGATTATTTTAATTTGCTTGTATTGAATAGTCGAGTGTGGGGTAGTGGTCAAACTATTCTGGTTTAACCAGTTAGAATAAACGAGTCTGAAATGGACCATGGTCAAACTATAAAAAAAAGCTTTAAAAATGTCGTCTTTTATTTGATCTGAAGTCTTTCTTTTTTAAGCAACTTGGCCTCCAACTAGCACGAGTAGTTGGAGACATGCGTTCCAATTTTCTTAGAGAAAAAAAAAGAAATTTGACTCGAGATCAAACAAAAGACGATCGACATCACATTATTTATCTTCATTCGATTCTTCTTAGCATTCCCCGCCATCTGACGTAATGAAATGACGACGAGGTCGAAAGAAATGCTTTCCTGATAATGTAAAATGCGTGGTACACTCATCTATCTAACATGATGTCGCCTTGTGAATATATACCTAAGTATGCCTAGCACGGAGTTGCTTTTAGTGTGAGCAAACATTACTTAAACGCCATCCGGTTGTTGACTCCTACATGGAACACATTAGGGCAAAACTGAAAACATTATCCATCACATTAGATTTAAAAACGAATCTCATGTTTACCTGGCTTTTTCTGTCTCGAAAGTATTATGAAAGATACCTTTTTTAGGTAACTTATTTTCTCCTTATTTATCAATTTATATTGTTGGTCAGGTCGTATCATATCATATTTATATTTTAATAAAATATTTCATTTGTGTAGGTAGGTATGTAACTATAAGTGTATAATTAAAATAAAGTTTTTTCTATTTCTAACTAAAAGATTTTAGTAACTAACCTAATTGTTTTACAATCATATATGTTCTTCACTTCACTAGGTACTTAGTATAAATAAAGTCGTTTCACGCTGTCTGTCTGTTCCTATGTATGCTTTGATCTTAAAAACTACGCACCGGATTTTGATGCGGTTTTTTAATAGATAGAGTGATTAAAGAGGAAGTTTTACTACCACGCGTAGGTACGAATTCGCGGGCAACAGCTAGTATTTTATAAAATTATTTATTTTTATTTTAATCGTACCTACTTTTGAGTTATTATTGTTGACGTCATTATTTTTAGGCATTTAAAAAAAAGGAAGACAGGTACCTATCAAATTAAATTTCGATGATTTTGTTTCAGTAGGTAAATTATATGTTTTCATGTCTAATCTCAAAATTATTAAAATTAGCAGCGTTTTTGAAGTTATGCGACATTTTGGCCCTTTTTACGAGGGCCAAAACTGAATAATCACATCGTCTACGTTTCTTTCTTTCTTACACCCAGTAGACAAACACGGATACATTCTCGTGTAACACTAGAGGTACCTAAGTAAGTATACAATACTCGTAACACGTTCGTTCCTTCTCGTCATCCCTTCAACGCCAAATTGAGTTACCCAACAGAGTTAATAAAGAGGTCTATACGTGATCTGAATAATAATACTCAGTCTTAAATATAGGCCAGACGAATATTACGAAAAAATACTGGCTGAAAACATAGTATTACAACTTTCTGTTTTATATCGACCATTTGCTCACTTGTTGCAACTGTTAGCCAGGACAGTTCATTTTAAAAACGATCTAGAAAAACAGAGAACTTAAGACGATAGAAATGTCTGTAATCGACTGGGTTGAGAACCAGCGGATTAAACTCAACCATTGGTTGACCAAAGACATATTAAAAAAATAAAAAAAATACAGAATTTATATTAATAAATAAATAAGGCAGTCGTTCTGGATACGGCACGTATCGTAAGAAGGTTTCTGTCTTTGCAGCCCTAACCATCGGTAGCCTGGGCCTTGCTTTGCTGCCGACGGTCTTCTAGGTTTAGGTTTTTATAATAATTTACTGTTTTATATACAAAATTTATACGTTATTGTTAAGACTGGTAAATTTAATTTTATTTAGGTACCTAGTATGTAAGTGCTTAGATGGAATTTTTTTATAAGTTTATATAGTGATGTATATATTTTGTATTCAGTTTGTTTTTGTAAAAACCTAAATTTAAGAAAAATAAATGAATGAGTGAAAAAAATACCATTCTTAATCCATAGAATCCATAGATTAAGAATGGTGTTTAATATCTATGTATTTGGTAATTAGTCAATCAATCTAGATACTGATCTCTAGCATACTAGAGATTAGTCAGTGGTTTGAGTTAAAACTTTAGGACACATAACAAATTCATTTCTGACTAGTCGATTTTGTAAAGTTATAATTCATCCAAATGAATGGCTCAAAATGGCTGGATCCAAATTATATGTAAAGGTCAATATTATTACTATAATTTATCAACATTTAGTTAAATAAAATAAATAAATAAATATTGCAGGACATTCCACACATCGCCATCTAGCCCCAAGCTAAGTAACTAGACTTGTGTTATAGGTGCTAGACAACAGATATACTACTTATATACTTTTCTTTTGTAAATATATACTTATAATACATAGAAACAACCAGACCACAGACAAATATCTAAGCATAAATACTTGTCTGTGGCGGGAATCGAACCCGCAATCCTGTGTTTGGCAGTCCGGCATGGTAACCATTGTGCCAACTGGGTCGTCGTAGGTAAGTTGTACCTACGTAAAGTTTTTGTTTTTCAAAATGTTATCCGAGAATCGAGCCCTTAGGTGTGTCTAAATTCTAACTAAACGGTTCCCCTGATGGTTATTTGATCTGGGATTTATGCGATCACAGATCACCGACGAGCAGAGTATTAGTGAGACTTCGGAATCCATTTTGAATACGGATCAGGTTAGACGCCAATTATACTAATTTAAGTATAAATAGGCTATAATAATCCAGGCTTTACTTACTTCCTATTAAAATTGGTTTGAAATAAATTCCTTCAATAACACGATTAAATGCCTTGTCCATTTTTATTTATAAATAGAGAGAAAAAACGAGATGGTCCTGTTGAAAACCTGCGTAACTTTAATAGTTTGTAGGTATAATATAATTTACTTTACTACATAAAATAATATATATTTCAGGACATTCCACACATCGCCACCTAGCCCCAAGCTAAGTAAATAGACTTGTGTTATGGGTGCTAGACAACGTATATACTACTAATATACTTTTCTTTTGTAAGTATATACTTATAATACATAGATACAAACAGACCACACACAAATATCTAAGCATAAATACTTTGTTTCAAAGAGTTTTCATCCATACGGAGCCTAGGGAATAAAATACTCAACTCATTTCAGTCTATGACTAATTCTACCCTAAATGAAAGCTCGCAACTATAACGCAACATTAAAATAGAGTTTTGGCGGGAACGAGCCAACAACATGTCGTGCTGCAGTTTTATTTACACGAAACTTAGTTGTAAACCGAGTTAAATTGTATAATTCTGGTGGAAAGTTATCTAATTTAGTTCCGTGAAAGTGCACAAGTGTAGTGAAAGTAAAAATCAGTGTCAAACATGGACTTTTCTCGTTGCCTCCAAAATCTCCTACAAGGTTATAGTAAAGTAGCCACCGCTTTACTATGACCCCTGACTTGACAAACTGTGACTTGACGACTTGACCATCTTGAAACACTTTGATTGAGCCCGATTTCTGTAAATCGGGCCATAACTTGATGCAAAATATTACTTGATACTGGCTATATGCACAAACCGTGCGCAATTACGCAGAGTTAAGCAACTCTACTTTCTCTTCTCATGACATGAAATTAGTATTATGTATGACAGATGTCATGTTAAAATAGGGTACTTGTATAACTTTAAATGTTCCAAGAGTCACATAACTCTTGCTAATGTTAGCTAACAATGATAACTTGACAATTATGTCTTTTAGACTTGCTATTATTCCAACCATGGTCGCTTCCACGGTCGTACTCCGAACACCTATTATACAAACTTCATTACATTGATGTGTTTACTTGGAAGACTACAGCCATTTCCTACAATGGAGTTAATTCTAACTTCCAAGTAACTCGGTCGTTTTAAACTTGTGTGGCTACTTGATAATGTACTCAAGAGTGGAAGTGTGATGAAGGTATTTTAATTTAATTAAGAAACATCTTAGGAAACTATTTTTTAAATTAAATTTGTTAGTGAAGTCATGTTTAGTGGATTAGAGAGTAAATTAAAAACGGTACCGCAAATTGTAAAAGCTCAGTTGAATTTGAAGGCTCCACTGGAGGTGACATATTATTAAAAAAGTTTGTAGCAATTTTTGCGATGCATGAACCGCAGAACCAACCACATTCGACACATGTGGTTGGTTTTGCGAACGCGTTTCTGGTGTAAACTTTTTGTTTGACATGTCACCTCCAGTGCAACTTGTACCTCAATGTTATTCTCATTGTAGCAATATCGCGCGTTAACGCACGCTCGGTCGATAAATGGTGTGTTAACCAGAAATCAGAAATCATTTATTGATTGACTGTGTTTTTATGATGTTGGGTTTACAGATGTTATGTAATATAGGAAAAAATAGGTATCAACAGACATGTCTGCACCAGACGTTCAATAATTAATAGTTATTTTAACATAGGTAATTAAAATTAACTCAGTCTCTTAATATAATATTGCGCAATAGCATACAGAGAGTAGCTTAGATATTATTATATCATAATCTACGATATAATCTAAAAGGTACATTAAGTATATATTCAATTATAAAAATATATCTACCTATACCTATATGTTCATTACATACACTTAGTTGATATCTAAATATTGTATTACTATTCATTAAAATATTCAGCACCAGTATAGAAAGCCCTAGACAACAGCCAGTTTCTTAGTTTGAATTTAAACATATTTCCCTGTAATAACTTAAGCTCATGGGGTAGACGATTATATATTAGTTGTTTGTATAAGGGTGCTTTTTTTCAAAAATAGTATTATTGATCTGTGTATGACATATATTGTATTTGTGGATGTCTCGCAAACTACTGTCTCTGCTGGAAGTTATTTTAAAGAAATATGTTTCATTATTTTTGACAAAAACGCAGATTTCTAATATGAAAATACAGGATAATGTTAATATATTCTCTGTTTTAAATACACTCCGTAGAGATTCAATGCTCTCCATATTATATATAGCTCGTAAGCATCTTTTTTGTAGTAAAAACGTAGATTCGACATTTACAGAGTTCCCCCAAAAGATAACCCCACACTCAAAGAAAAATCGGTCGACAAAGGCACAAAATAGCCTTGTCGATTATTTTTTGTGCCTCCGTTTTAGCTTTTTAACAACACGTTAGGGCAAGCTTTTACGGCGCGACAATTTTTTTTTTGTCGAATGTTTTTTTGTCACTGCGACAGTGTTCCTACATACGCAGAGACAAAGTTCACTTTGCTTTTGTCATTCCGTTACAATTATCGAAACGCGCGTTAACAAATGCACAGATGCGGTTTAACGAAGTAGCAAAGTGATTTTTTTGCATTTAAAGCGTTAACAGTTAGTTAAAGGACATTAAACGTAGATACAATAGGAACATTAACAAAGTAACAAGGCGATTTTTTGCATTACAAAGTTTTACAAACCGTTAAAGTGTTAAAACGAAATGACATAGGTATACATTAACAAATTAACAAAGCCAATGTATTGAGTTTTAAAGTTAAACGGCTTACCATCGGTACATTAACGAAGTCACAAAAGCGATTTTTTGCATTACAAAGTTTTACAAACCGTTAAAGTGTTAAAACGAAATGACATAGGTATACATTAACAAATTAACAAAGCCAATGTATTGAGTTTTAAAGTTAAACGGCTTACCATCGGTACATTAACGAAGTCACAAAAGCGATTTTTTGCATTACAAAGTTTTATAAACCATTAAAGTGCTTAGATGAAATGACATAGGTACATTAACAAAGTAACAAAACTATTTTATTGCATTTTAAAGTTTAATCAAAACAAATCTGTGTTCATACGCAGTGACATTGGTACGTTAACGAAGTAACTTAAGTGATATTTTGCATAATTTCACATCCCGTCAAAGGCTGCAATCTGTGTTTAGACGTAGTACTTTAACAAAATAACAGAGCCATTATATTGCATTTTGTAGCAAAAATTCAGCAAAGGCAAAAGTCTGTGTTCATACTGACATAGGTACAATAACGAAGTAACAAAAGTGATTTAATTGCATTATGAAGTTTTACGACTCGTTAAAGTCTAACTTCTGTGTTTAGACGTAGAGACATAGTCCCAAAAGAAAATAAATAAAACAATGAATCTAAATAACGCCTGACCAAAAGTTGAAAGCAAACGTTTTACTTAACCTACTAGCGACCCGCCCCGGCTTCGCACGGCTATATTATGCATGTATTATACATAAAAACCTTCCTCTTGAATCACTTTATCTATTAAAAAAACCGCATCAAAATACGTTGCGTAGGTTTAAAGATTTAAGCATACAAAGGGATATAGGGACATAGGGACAAAGGAAGCGACTTTGTTTTATACTATGTAGTGATGATAGATAAGAAAATCTTTATATATAGTAGGCTACGATTTATTTTTCTTTTATTTGGATTTTAACTTCTAATGACTTATGACATATAGGTTTTAAAGTCTAAATTCTGTGTTTGACGTAGAGAAATTATAGTCACAAAGAAAATAAAAAACAATATATCTAAATAACGCCTGACCAAAACTGAAAGCAAATTCTTTACTTAACCTGTAAGAAAAAAATCTACTAGGCTACGATTTATTTTTCTTTTATTTGTGTTTTGACTTATATTGATTTATGATAAATAGGTTTTATATATTTAATACCAAAACGTATAGGATTCCATCTCTTCGCAGTCATGCCTCTTTGTCTTTTTGAAAAGTTGCAATCGTTTGCAATATTTTGCATTACAATCGCTTGGAATCGGTAAACTGTGATTATGTCGTTCGCAAAGTAGGATGATTGGTCTTCAAAAATCTAGTAGGCTATTACGATTACCAAAATACCTATGATACTGCCACTTGCAATAGCATCTTTTTTCTGACGGATGAAAAGTAGAGTATGCACCTCGGCCTTCGGGATAAAGCATGTCTTCATAACAAGGAGAGAATTTGGCGGGAACGAGCTATTTTTATAAAACTTAGTTGTAATCAGGGGCGCCGACTCCGTGGGTGCTCGGGTGCTCCAGCACCCACGAGAGGTAAATAGTGGGGGCCGAGCCGAGCAACCACGACTATGAATATATCAAATAATTCTCATTCTTATTTCTTAACAAACGCGATCTAAATAATATACCTACCTATATAATATATATACGTTACGCGCGCCTAGAAACAAGAACCGCCAGCCCGCCGCCGCCGCGCCCGGCGGCGCCCCCATGTGAGCGTGTGTGTGTATGTATGTTTGTTCACGCTAAAACCACTGAAACTCGCTATCTATATAGACCCATCAAAAACATAACTTGTAAAAAAAAACCAAGTCTCGCAACCCAGTTCTTCTACCGTAAAAAGTTGGGAGATCCATGTAATACCAAGTCGGTTTAAATCTCTTATGTTTTAAATAAATAGATTGACTTGGCAATCGCATGAAAACACAATGTATCTCGCAAGCAATACATATTAAATTAGATTATTAGTGCGATTGCCAAGTCAATGTATTTATGAGATTTTAACGGACTCGGTATTACATGGATCTCACAACTTTTTACGGTAGAAGAACTTGGTTGCGAGACTTGTTTTTTTTTTTCAAGTTATGTTTTGATGGGATCTCATTTCTTTTTGTATTCGTAGATAGTTCTACTTTTTTTTTGCTTTCCGGTACCTTCTACTTCTTGAATACCTACAACGGATTTTCTTATATAGGTACACTTATTCATTGACTGCAAATATAACTTTGTAATTCTATATATTTATATGGGATTACAAAGTTAGTTATGCAGTTGGTGTATCTGGAAAACTGGACCGAAATCGCATAATATTTTAGTTTTTCCTTGATTTATACACTAAACACTAATTTTATTCAAAATTTGAAGCTTCTATGTCTGCTAGAAGTGCCTTAGACTTTTGATGATCGGTCAGTGAGTGAGTGAGTGAGTGAGTGAGTGACAAAATTAAGAAACTTTGACTAGTTATATTTCATAAACTACTTGTTCAAATTGGATGAAATTTGAAATATACCGAGTTCATATAATGCTTGCTTGGTATCTGAAAATTCTGGCTTTTAGTTTTATCCACAACGAAGTTATAGGGGGTCGAAAATGGCCTGAACTGTTTCGAGAAAAGGATGTTACGGCCATGCCGCTATTTTGCTCGACTTTTTATCCACAACGAAGTTATAGGGGGTCGAAAATGGCCTGAACTGTTTCGAGAAAAGGATGTTACGGCCATGCCGCTATTTTGCTCGACTTTTTATCCACAACGAAGTTATAGGGGGTCGAAAATGGCCTGAACTGTTTCGAGAAAAGGATGTTACGGCCATGCCGCTATTTTGCTCGACTTGGCGGGGGCACTGCCGTGCCCCCAGATAGCTGGAGACCTGGATTAATACATAGGCTACTTTTTATCACAATAATCCCACGGGATTGGGACTTACGCGGGTGAAACCGCGGGGATCCGCTAGTAGGTACTGATATAAATAACAAAAATATAAGTAGCTAGGTATGTCATTAAAAAAGCTGGAGCACCTACGGGAATTTTAAAAACCCGGCGGCGGCGCCCCTGGTTGAAATCCGAGTAATGTACCTAATTCTGGTGAAAAATTATTCAATTGAGTGAAAGTACACAAGCACAAGTGTAGTGAAAGTAAAAAAAATTCCACCGCTTTATTAAAGCCCTGACTTAATCGACTATGACGACTTTGCCTCTATTGAAATCCTTCGGACCCGATTTGTGAAAATCGGTTCTCGGGTTTTGATTCAAAACATATAACTTGACACTTGGTTAAATGCAATAGATGTGAGAAGCCAAAACTAAAAGAAAAAGATAACAAGGAGGCTACTGATCGATATAAGCTTTTATTAAAGCTAATTAACTATTCCATATACCTAACTTCATTTCTTACAACTTCTCTTTAGCCGTAGGTACCTCAAAACTAAAAAAAAGAAAAACTTTTCTCAAGCTGTTACCTTTTCTCATACACATATTATTATACCTACAATTGAACTTTTTGTAGACCCTTTTAAGGTGTTCTATACTGTAGTACCTACATTATTTTGATCTTTATGGTAGGGCTCCGCCAGCGTTTGCAATGTAAGCTCAAAAAATAAGTAAATTACAACATCACATTAGAAACCTAGAAAATTATCAGTGTTTCTCTACTATATTACTATACTAGCGACCCGCACCGTCTTCGCACGGCTGTATTATGCATGTATTATATCTAAAAACCTTCTTCTTTAATCACTCTATCTATTAAAAAAGCCCGCTCAAAATCCGTTGCGTAGAATTAAAGATCTAAGCATACAAAGGGACATAGGGATGGCGAAAAGTGACTTTATTTTATACTATGTAGTGACTATGCATGTATTTTATAGATACAAACCTTCCTCTTGAATAACTCTATCTATTAAAAAAACCGCATCAAAATCCTTTGCTAAGTTTAGAGACAGATGGGAAGCGAGTTGTTTGTTTTAGAAAACAATAGAAATACCTACCTACAATAATTTACAAACAGAAATACAATTTACAAAGGCCTTTGTCGTTTTAACTTGCGTTATTGTTGTGTAGACGCTGCGTTAAATCAAATTGAACATTTTCACAAAGTTATTTTAACGCTATCACAAAGCATTTAGTTTTCGTCATCGCCCGACGCTATGACGTCATCGCCGTCTTAGCGTCGGGCTGGCGCAACTATCGCAAACTGATGGTTTAGTGTTGCCAAGTTGGCGGGTTTCCTTAAAAAATGTAACAAAATAAAACATTTTAGCGACTCAAGGATTTCTCCACCATTATAAAACTTTGCTAATTTATTTTGAAACAAAATATTTCTAGATCTAAAGATATTTAGACGTAAGAAATTACGCGCAATGATAACGCCTGGCTCGCGATTGTGGGCCGAAGTTTATATTTTTCTGTAAAATCTTTATATAAAGTTAAATACAATATTATTTCTTTTAATTTTTAATATTATCGTACCTATAGGTTTTACTCGTAGGTACTTTCGTACCTAGATTTCAAACAATATTAGAATGTATACAGATTTAGTACTAACTAGCTGCGCCCCGCGGTTCCACCCACGTAAGTTCCGATCCCGTGGGAATTCCGGGATCTTTAGTATCCTACTTATACCTAATATGTTAATCTAGATATCCCGATATAAACATACTTACTGAGTTTTATTCAATCGGCTCAAAAGTTTTTAAACAAAGTGTAAATTTTAACATATTTTTCGCTTATAATCAAACTGACACTTTTTTTATAAAATGCAGTTTTTGGCACCTACTTATCTTATTATCCCCCAAATAGGTAGTTTTTCAAAAAAATATTCAATGTACAGAATACATCTTGTTAGAGTTTGTATTATAAGTATAGTATATAAAAAAAATCAAGGCATTGTTTTAATTTTTCGCAGTTATTCCTACAATAAAATTTATTGGAGTAAAATACGTAACTTTTATTACATTTTTAATTTCACCGTACAGTTTTTATACATATTTTAAACAATCAACAGATTAGTGGACATTTGAGTTGTCGAAATATGGCAACATTTTTTTTACAACGAGAGATGCGTTTGGTCGCACGCTGTTTTTGATCTAATTAATTTTCAGGTGAGTTGTGACCGTTTTTTTGCAAATTTGGCACCAAAATATAGTAAGCAAAAGGTAATTAAGTATTCATACAATAAAACCATATTTGATATTAAGTATTTACGTTTTCAATTAGGGTCGGCGGCTTGGCGACGCGGGCGTCACGTTTTGCGCATTAAGTACATTCTTTGATAAATGACGTCTAAAAGGCGTAGTAGCCTGTTTTCACTTGTAAGAACTGGCAGAGCGGGTTTAAACATAAGTACATTCTTCAAAGCGAAAAAAATTGTGCACGTGCATCAAAAAATTACTTTTGAACCCTTACCGAGAGCAATGGAGTATAACCTCAGACAATTTTTACAAGCGTGTGATCTGGAACACCTATATGATGGTTTTACAGGTACGTACCTTTTCCTTTTTTTTATAAGAAAACTAACCCCAAAAGAACAAACCCCCCTGAAGCCCGAGGAGCTTGGGGTCTCTATCCAGTGGCTAACTCGGTGGACATCAATTTGATATGCACTTTGCAGTACCTACATTACTATGACGTTACGTGGTAATCATCATCATTTTAGGAAAACAGCAATATACTTACTGCAAAGTGCATATCAAATTGATGTCCACCGAGTTAGCCACTGGATAGAGAATAGGCCTACTGGTTGAGTTGCACTTAGAGGGGCTCCATTCAAAATAAATTGTAGTACATGGGTTTTTGCGAATCAACTGGGGGCATTTAAAAAGTATTTGACATGTGCATGGGGAATTTCACACAGTAAATAATAGCATCTAGGTACCCTTACAATTGACTTGATATATTTAGAACTAACCTATTCTCTTGCCATTGTGTGATTTCTCAGAATGCTATTGTGTGTGGGTTGTTTTCTGCTTGGCATATTCCTTTGTAATTTAGATTCTTGCTTTTTTAATTTGCAGAGCATGGAATGGAACTAAAGTTTTTAATGCTAGCAAATGAGTATGAGATAAAAGATCTGGTACCTCGAGTAGTAGATCGAATCAAATTAAGAAATGCCATTGAGTCATACCAAAAGGTTAGCCATTTCTCTTAATTACTCTTTTTCTCTTCGAGTAAATATTACTAAGGAACAAAATGAATATATAATATCCATCATAGCTTTCTAATATCCCCATTGCTGGCCTATCTACCTTCAGAGGGTCATAATCCCCACGCTGACCTAATGCGCGTTGGAGATATCGCCACAGGTTTAAAGACTTGATGGTTTCTGTACGATGTTTTCACCATAGAAGCATCGTTCACTAAATTTAGTGATATTCTTAAGTATGGAATCCCATTTGTACATAGCCCGATCGAGGATGGAATCCACAAACTAGCGATCACATCTACTCATCACATCCATAACCGCTTGGCCATTGCTTTTTTTATATTATAAGGTGTTTAGTTTAGTTTTACGGGGCTGTTTCCGCACTTAGCCTCATCATTTGGGCCATTGTAAGGTGTTACTAAAACATGCAACCATACAGAAAAAGTTGAAAAAATATATTTTTATATTTTTTTTAGTTTTGTCATGTTCCTTGGAGAAAGTTTTCAGGAAACACTAGTATCTATATCTATGGTTACACCTTTATTTATTTACTCCTTTTTGCACCAAAAAAAACAATTATAACTTAGTTTTAATATTGGTAATATTAATTAGTAATTTAATTAACTACTTACCTTTTTATATCACCTTACAAACTAGAGGTAGGTATTTGTAAAAATAACAGCGGAGTATTATTTTGAAATATTTTTACATTTTAATTAGTTTACTGTCTCGGTGTCCGCCTATAATCAAATCAAATACCAGTTTCTGATTGAGCTGTTTGCGTGCCTATGTAGATTGGACGAACCCACTATGAAATAAAAGCATAGTGTATTTTTACAGGTTTTTTGTTTGTTTCAGGAATCTTTAAAATCTTATGCGTCTTTAGTTTCTAAGTTCCATTCCTCTGACAATTCTCAATATCTGCCAAGTGAAACAGATATTGGTATATCTGAAGTTGTGGATGCGAGTCAACAAAACACCCAGCCCTCTGACAATTCTCAATATCTGTTAGGTGAAACAAATATTAGCGTCTCTGATTTTGTAGATGTGAATCAACAAAATACAAGCACAATAACCTCAACATCAACACCATCAAGTTCTCAAACCCCCTTCTTTGTTGTGCAGAATTCATTGACGGTTAGTACAACACTTTTCTCAATCTCAATAATAAAGGACCACTGCTGGCTGGGCCTAAACATTGAAAAAAAAAACATTTTTATTTATCTCTCTATTTTTTTTTCAGAATTTTGCAGAGTCGGAGTGGTCCTTTGTTCAGGAGATTGGCCCTATTGAAGATAGGAAAGAGCTCAAAAGCCTCCTACAATTATCAACATTTGGAAAAGAACTTTTAAAAAAAGAAGGGCATATTCTCACAACTAAAGAAAGAAAGCTTTTAGTGCAACTAATTGTAGAGCACCAACTCCGTAACTTACCAAGCATCCAAGATACCATAAGGCAAGAAGTGTGGTGTAGCTGGGCAAAAGAAATTTGTACAATTTTTAAAGGCGAACAGCCTGAAATTTACTATGTTCCCTATCGGGTAACCGAGAGGCAAGCGTTGTCTGCCTCTGGTCTTTTGCATAACCGATTAATTACGCATCGCCGTGCCATCAAGCAAGAGGGATCACGCAAAAGAAATAGCAGTAGCAGCAGCGGCAGCAGCAGCGGGCATGATAGCAACTTAAAGCGGGTACGACCTCTACCAGCTACTGTTACGAACACTGTCACTGAATCCGGAGAACTGTCTAAAGAAAGCTCTGACCAGTTTCTCGAGTGGCTAGAGGTATCATCATCACCTTTTGAGGTTGTTCAGTCTAAATGGCAGGCAACTTTCAATGCTAGGCATGAAATACTAAAACGGAAATCAATTGAGGAGTATTTCAAACAGTTTCCCTGCCTATGTTTACCGACTGGATATTTATTGGTAAGTGGAATCTTTTTTCTAACTAAAACTTAAATAGTTTTATATAATATACTGTCAGTTTTATATTATTGTTCTAAAAAGCTGCTGACAGAAGTAGTAATTACTTTTGTCAGCAGCTTTTTTATACTGTGTAACAAGATTTTGTATGTATTGTACTTTTACGGTGATAAAGAGTATCCTTGTAAGTCCTGTAAATAAAACTGTTTTGATTTCTTACAAATAACATGAAATGTGTTTAGCCGCTTACTAAAAGAATAATAAAAAGGAAGCAAACATCTAAACTTTTGCACTTTGTAATTAATATGTGTATGAGTTAAACTGAAAATTAATAAAGCAAAGTAAATCTAATCTAGATTATAGTATCAACTACCTGTTGCCTATAACCGTCAATCTCTACTTTTTAGCTGGAGGCAGATTTTGAAATATCGTATCCATTGGCATCAAAAGTATTTGAAGAGAATTTCCCAATAATAAAGAAACGACTTTTGGGTCTCTTAGTAGAGAAAGGATCAAGTTTAAGAACTGAAGGGACCATCACTGAGCTGCTTGATTTAGGAACTAGTAAGTAAACTTTTGGTTTTCTCTTACATTTCTATCTGTAGATACTATATTCAATGAATTTTCAATTTTGTTCTCATCAACTAAAATAATTGGCCAAACATAAAATAAAAGTTCTTAAAACTAAGTAATTAGTAAAATAGTTATAGTCGGCAATAAAAGTGGAGAATTATTCCGGTCGGATCCTCTGAGCTGATCCCCTGCTGGTTATTATTATTTTTTAATTCCGGTCTCATCCACTATAAACTTTATCATTCCGGTCCGATACCCTTACTCTTTTTTTTTTGACATGTAAGTACTGTCAAGAGAAAAACAGTTAACTATTGTAAATTTTTATATTTATTTAAGTGTTTAAAATCATCACAGGCAATCAAGCTTTAGATAGATAGATAGATAAATGGTATTTTTATTTGGACAAACCTTAATTTAAAAAAAATTTGACCACCTTTATAATTTTTTTTTAAACAGTTGGAGAGGAACACGCGAGTATTGCTGCTCTGAGAAGCATTCCATATCTCCTAAAACAAGTGGCTCCCTTACCCAAAAGAATAAACGGAAAACAATGGAAGCCGTCGCGTTCCGAAGTTAGCCAGGCGTTCATCAGTTATGTGTCTTCACCGGGAGACCTTGAAAGGTGCATCGATGATCGCGTCAAGGTAATACAAGAGAAAGGTATTTCTTTTGGGCCGTTTATAATTGCAGTAGGAGCCTCATGGTCTAAAGTTACACAATACGAAGTTGTGGTGACTAAAGATGTGAGATATCAGTTTACAGACATTAAGAAAGCCCTCACTACTGCCTTCAAGATCTATTTCTCTTTAGATGTTGAATATTCTGCTGATGCTGCCCCTTGTTGGATGTTTGTGCAACGAGCAATGTATAAAATTTCTACTAAATTTGATATCCTCTATGACAAAAGTGTACCTCTAAGAGAATTGATAAAAGATTGTGAAAGATTACCTTAGCTTTGAAAGGTTATCCTTACTACAAACAGTCAAAAGTCTCACTACAAAAGTCTCCTTGCAACTTTGTTACTGTTGGCTATGATTCTCCTCCTGAAAGTTATGTAATTTTGAGAAAACCGCTTTAAAAATTGATCTAGTTTCGTTGACCTTTTGACTGTTTCTAGTTTTTATTGGTATTTCATTGTAATAGGATAGAAATCCTACATATTTTTTATAGGCTGTCGTGCCAAGTACTTATTGCGGTTGATCGATACATTATCGAGCTGTTAATTAATTATTGCAGAATAAGTTTGGCACGGCATACCGTAGAGTCATTATAGTAGTATATTATATAATTGAGTATTTATCTAAATAAAGACGTGGCTCGTTCTAGGGTATACGCATTTATATAAAATAAGATATGACAAGTCTGTGTTCCTTATGGTTCGACTTAGTGATATCTTATTTTATGTATGACTTAACTAGGTTTATCGTTTTAACATATTATTCGAACGTTTTGTAATAGGATAGAAATCCTACATATTTTTTATAGGCTGTCGTGCCAATTCCTTATTGCGGTAGATCGATACATTATCGAGCTGTTAATTAATTATTGCAGAATAAGTTTGGCACGGCATACCGTAGAGTCATTATAGTAGTATATTATATAATTGAGTATTTATCTAAATAAAGACGTGGCTCGTTCTAGGGTATACGCATTTATATAAAATAAGATATGACAAGTCTGTGTTCCTTATGGTTCGACTTAGTGATATCTTATTTTATGTATGACTTAACTAGGTTAAGCGTTTTAACACATTATTCGAACGTTTTGTAATAGGATAGAAATCCTACATATTTTTTATAGGCTGTCGTGCCAATTCCTTATTGCGGTAGATCGATACATTATCGAGCTGTTAATTAATTGTTGCAGAATAAGTTTGGCACGGCATACCGTAGAGTCATTATAGTAGTATATTATATAATTGAGTATTTATCTAAATAAAGACGTGGCTCGTTCTAGGGTATACGCATTTATATAAAATAAGATATGACAAGTCTGTGTTCCTTATGGTTCGACTTAGTGATATCTTATTTTATGTATGACTTAACTAGGTTAAGCGTTTTAACACATTATTCGAACGTTTTGTAATAGGATAGAAATCCTACATATTTTTTATAGGCTGTCGTGCCAATTCCTTATTGCGGTAGATCGATACATTATCGAGCTGTTAATTAATTGTTGCAGAATAAGTTTGGCACGGCATACCGTAGAGTCATTATAGTAGTATATTATATAATTGAGTATTTATCTAAATAAAGACGTGGCTCGTTCTAGGGTATACGCATTTATATAAAATAAGATATGACAAGTCTGTGTTCCTTATGGTTCGACTTAGTGATATCTTATTTTATGTATGACTTAACTAGGTTAAGCGTTTTAACACATTATTCGAACGTTTTGTAATAGGATAGAAATCCTACATATTTTTAATAGGCTGTCGTGCCAATTCCTTATTGCGGTAGATCGATACATTATCGAGCTGTTAATTAATTATTGCAGAATAAGTTTGGCACGGCATACCGTAGAGTCATTATAGTAGTATATTATATAATTGAGTATTTATCTAAATAAAGACGTGGCTCGTTCTAGGGTATACGCATTTATATAAAATAAGATATGACAAGTCTGTGTTCCTTATGGTTCGACTTAGTGATATCTTATTTTATGTATGACTTAACTAGGTTAAGCGTTTTAACACATTATTCGAACGTTTTGTAATAGGATAGAAATCCTACATATTTTTTATAGGCTGTCGTGCCAATTCCTTATTGCGGTAGATCGATACATTATCGAGCTGTTAATTAATTGTTGCAGAATAAGTTTGGCACGGCATACCGTAGAGTAATTATAGTAGTATATTATATAATTGAGTATTTATCTAAATAAAGACGTGGCTCGTTCTAGGGTATACGCATTTATATAAAATAAGATATGACAAGTCTGTGTTCCTTATGGTTCGACTTAGTGATATCTTATTTTATGTATGACTTCACTAGATTAAGCGTTTTAACTAGGTTAAGTATTTTAAAACATTCGAATATTTTATTATTATATTTTTTTAGACTATTATATAGTTTTGGAGTAATTTTTTTATTGGTATTTCTTTGTAATTGGCTAGAATATCTACTTTTATATTCTAAAAAATGTAAATGTTATAAAAGTGTAAATAAATGTAAAATTTAATAAATAAATGTAAAATAAATTAATTATTTTTCGTGTTTATTTTACAGATCCTGTGATACAGCTCGTTGTCACATCGACAACGCACCTTTGTATCTGCGTCTAAGGAGAATTGGTCCTGCCACAGAGGTGCTTTATCGCTATGCCTATAGCCCGTTGCCATGTCGACAACGCACCTTTGTCTCTACGTCTAAGGGGATTTGTTCCTGCATTAAGGGTGCTTTGTCGCTGTGTCTGTAGCACATTGTCACATCGACAACGCACCTTTGTCTCTACGTCTAAGGGGATTTGTTCCTGCATTAAGGGTACTTTGTCGCTGTGCCTGTAGCACATTGTCATATCGACAACGCACCTTTGTCTCTACGTCTAAGGAGATTTGTTCCTGTATTAAGGGTACTTTGTCGCTGTGCCTGTAGCACATTGTCACATTGACAACGCACCTATGTCTCTACGCCTAAGGGGATTTATTCCTGCCTGCTGCCATGTACGCGCTACAGGCTTGGCAACTATTGCAGGAATAAATCCCCTTAGGCGTAGAGACAAAGGTGCGTTGTCGATGTGACAATGTGCTACAGGCACAGCGACAAAGTACCCTTAATGCAGGAACAAATCCCCTTAGACGTAGAGACAAAGGTGCGTTGTCGATGTGACAATGTGCTACAGACACAGCGACAAAGTACCCTTAATGCAGGAACAAATCCCCTTAGACGTAGAGACAAAGGTGCGTTGTCAATGTGACAATGTGCTACAGGCACAGCGACAAAGCCCCCTTAATGCAGGAACAAATCCCCTTAGACGTAGAGACAAAGGTGCGTTGTCAATGTGACAATGTGCTACAGACACAGCGACAAAGCACCCTTAACGCAGGAACAAATCCCCTTAGACGTAGAGACAAAGGTGCGTTGTCGATGTGACAATGTGCTACAGACACAGCGACAAAGTACCCTTAATGCAGGAACAAATCCCCTTAGACGTAGAGACAAAGGTGCGTTGTCAATGTGACAATGTGCTACAGGCACAGCGACAAAGCCCCCTTAATGCAGGAACAAATCCCCTTAGACGTAGAGACAAAGGTGCGTTGTCAATGTGACAATGTGCTACAGACACAGCGACAAAGCACCCTTAACGCAGGAACAAATCCCCTTAGACGTAGAGACAAAGGTGCGTTGTCAATGTGACAATGTGCTACAGACACAGCGACAAAGCACCCTTAACGCAGGAACAAATCCCCTTAGACGTAGAGACAAAGGTGCGTTGTCGATGTGACAATGTGCTACAGACACAGCGACAAAGCACCCTTAATGCAGGAACACATCCCCTTAGACGTAGAGACAAAGGTGCGTTGTCAATGTGACAATGTGCTACAGACACAGCGACAAAGCACCCTTAACGCAGGAACAAATCCCCTTAGACGTAGAGACAAAGGTGCGTTGTCAATGTGACAATGTGCTACAGACACAGCGACAAAGCACCCTTAACGCAGGAACAAATCCCCTTAGACGTAGAGACAAAGGTGCGTTGTCGATGTGACAATGTGCTACAGACACAGCGACAAAGCACCCTTAATGCAGGAACAAATCCCCTTAGACGTAGAGACAAAGGTGCGTTGTCAATGTGACAATGTGCTACAGGCACAGCGACAAAGTACCCTTAATGCAGGAACAAATCCCCTTAGACGTAGAGACAAAGGTGCGTTGTCAATGTGACAGACCTACATTATCATTGTTAACGATTTGACAAAGTACTATTTAAACGGGGCGTTAAAAAACTTTTAACAAATGGGAGCCATCAACGTTCCTTGAACACAGCGTCACAGCAAATTTTGTCGTTTGCAATAATTCTAAATACAAAGGCCTATTGTCACTGCGTATTAGTGCACATGTACGCGGTGACAATGTGCCTTTGTATTATGTATTTTTGCAAACGACAAAATTTGCTGTGACGCTGTGTTCAAGGAACGTTGATGGCTCCCATTTGTTAAAGGTTTTTTAACGCCCCGTTCACAAATTTCTCTGAGTGCATACATTATGTATGGAGTACTAGTATGCATTTATAGCTAACCTTTGAGAAGATGTATTGGATAGAACAGATAATGCGTAGCAGTATTTAGAAATCCTATTAATAATCTTATCGATGTGCGCTTTCCAGTTCAAATGTGAATCTATTGTAATCCCTAAAAATATAGTTTCATTTACTTCATTAACAAAGTAAGTTTTTTAATTATGATTAAAAATACAAATATAATTATTAAAACGGATTTAAGATAGTACCTACACTAAATATAGGTACAAGAGAATAATAAATAACACAAATGCCTAAACTAGGAATTCCTGTGTTTCAGGCAAATAACGACTAATATTATAAAATAAACAACCTCCAATTTACTTTCACATTCTAAATAACTAGAAACAAAAATTAGGTTAAACTGTGTCTTAATATGAAATAGGTACCAACTTATGTTATATGAGTAGGTAAATACATTAAATTATGTACTGAAATACTAAAATTAAGGTACCTAAAAAACCAAACAAAATTATAGGAAATTACCAAACCTTACATTTAAAATTCAATAGCTAATAAACATTCTTATTATTTATACAAACAAATATTTATTTTCTCATGAAAGGATTTGAGGGAGTTGAAAATAAAATTCAATAGCGGAGCCGGCGGCAAAACGCTGAAATAAATAACTGAAAACTTTTTCAATTTCATCCCTCGATCCACAAATTGTGTTTTGCGTCTGAGTAAATCGAGAAATGAATAACAAACGGCTCCTTTATTAATCAAGGAAAGAGAAATAAAAAAAAATATTGTTCCTAATATTTTGAATTTAAGCGAAATTGATGGATTCCTGAATATAGTTTTAATTAGCTTGAATCTCTGCTAGGTTATTCTGTATTGGTTAGAAAAATATTATTAAAATACCCAATAGGTAAGTGCTATGTGTCTGTCTACAAAATATCTTATTATCTCGTTTCTTAGATATTTATTTAAATCGAGAAATGAATAACAAACGGCTCCTTTATTAATCAAGGAAAGAGAAATAAAAAAAATATTGTTCCTAATATTTTGAATTTGAGCGAAATTGATGGATTCCTGAATATAGTTTTAATTAGCTTGAATCTCTGCTAGGTTATTCTGTATTGGTTAGAAAAATATTATTAAAATACCCAATAGGTAAGTGCTATGTGTCTATCTACAAAATATCTTATTATCTTGTTTCTTAGATATTTAATAGGTACACAATTTGTTTTAACTTAAATTTTTATAACAGTGGGGTCTTCATATTTCTACTTTAAACGGAGTTATCATACAAATCTGAGATCATTCAAGGCAAACAAAAAAAAACACGGGAAGATCTGCCTTAGATTGAAAAGTCTGTGAGCTGGAAAAGTCTGGATTGTATCGTCCGAGCAAATTTAGTTTCAAATCAAGTAGTTAGAAACAATCTAAGAAAAAAGTATTTATTATTTTATTTCGTTTTAGGTTTAGTGAACAGGCTCTGAAACTAGTCGACCGATTTTGATGAAATTTGTTATGAGCAGGGGTCGGCAACCTGCGGCTCGTGAGTCACATGCGGCTCTTTGGATGTGAAGCTGGGGCTCTTTAGTTCCTTAACCAAATATTATATACTAGCAGCGCTCCGTGGTTTCACTCGCACAACTCCCGATCCCGTGGGAATATCGGGATAAAAAGTAGCCTATAGCCTTCCTCAATAAATGGACTATCCAACACAAAAATATTTTTTCAATTCGAAGCAGTAGTTCCTGAGATTAGCGCGTTCAAACAAACAAACAAATTCTTCAGCTTTATAATATTAGTATAGACTAGCTAAAATGAATTTAGAAGTCTAAAATGGACCAAGGAATTGCGTTGTCCCACACAAACTTTGCCCCCCTTTTTCACCCCCTCAGGGGTTAAATTTCAGAAAAATCTTTCTTATCAGATGCTTCCGTCATACAAAGAACACACCCTCCAAGTTTCAGGTCTCTACGATCAGCGGTTTGGGCTGTGCGTTGATCCGTCAGTCAGTCAGTCAGTCAGTCATTCAGGATAAAGCATTTTATATGTATAGATAAGTAGAATTTTAATTCTCGAAATAGGTACCTACTTTATTATTGCAATAAAGATGTCAGAGCTCAAACAGCGCAGAAATCTAAAAGACTTATCTACACTTCGTGACCAAAACCACAGACAGTTAAACACAAACTTTTGTCTCCGACAAGACGTCTAAAGTTTATTCAATTCGATTTAGGGTCTTTCGTGTACAATTTATAAGATTGACCGCGACTACGACACTAAAGTCTACTGAGAAATCAAGTTAAGACAATCTTCGAAATTATAGTGATGTGGGTAAAAGTAATTAATCAAGATTTGTTAATTTTACGAATACCTAAGTGCCACATGTTTCATATCCGAGTAGAGTTAGATACCTAATTTATGTTACTTATTTCAGAGTGTTTGTATGGTGGGCACGGCACGCGCCGCAGTCTCCGTTTGTATGCGCGCAGCGCCGGGTTGGTGACGTCGCGCGTCGTCAGCATCGGCCTTGGGGATTTCCTTCGCTGCGGCGACTGCGGCGCGTGCGGTGCGGCTAGGTGTGCGCTCACCTTTAGTCGCCTGTGTCCAGGAGAAAGAACTTGTTATTTCGTCTGGATCCAACTAAGTCGCGGGTTTCATAAAGGTGTTTCATTCATCGTAAAATAAATGTAATTTTATAGCACTTGTACGAAAAAAAATGTGTGATAAAATTATATTTTTCGTAAGAAACCATAGGTGCATGGCTGGCGAGTCGTACCCACGACCTTTAGATTGAAAGTCGAAGTATCTGCCACTATGCCAACGCTGCTTTTATTTCAGAGTAAATAAATGGTGTAGGTGTATGTTTGGTGTACGATAAATATTATTAGCACTTATGTGCGGAAAAAAATGTATTGTGTGATAACAATTTACGTAAAAATATATTATTGTGATCAAAATCCATTGGTAAATGGCTGGCCGGGAGTCATAACCACGACCTTCAGATTGAAAGTCGAAGTATCTACCGCTATGCCAACGCTGCTTTTATTTCAGAGTAAATAAATGTTGTGGGTGTATGTTTGGTATACGATAAATATTATCGAGGCAGACGTGCGAAAACGAATACATAATATGATCATTTGCTCCATGGCACGGACAAAACAATGGACATATAATTCATTTGTTATCGAATAATCAGGCATCGAACAATAAGAGCTTAATCGTGCAAATGGTATTCCGAACTGTTTTGCATATTCATCACCAATTAATTCAATTTTCATCGGTGGTTTTCACTCAGTGAGTTGATTTTGATTCATTTGTCACCTTTCGCGTGGTTTGTTTGAGAATCGTGTTCGATTGGGACATTTTATAAATGATAATGAATACAAGGCCTTCATTAAAATCCCTTCACTACATAGTATAAAACAAAGTCGCTTTTTCTGTCCCTATTTCCCTTTGACTGCTTAAATCTTTAAAACTACGCAACGGATTTTGATGGGTTTTTTTTAATAGATAGAGTGATTCAAGAGGAAGGTTTATATGTATAATACATGCATAATATAGCTGTGCGAAGCCGGGGCTGGTCGCTAGTATTGAATATTATAAAGTTAGTTTTAACATAAATTTACATGGAGTAATGATATTGTAAATTCAAATTATTATCTATACTAATATTATAAAGCTGAATAGTTTGTTTGTTTGTTTGAACGCGCTAATCTCAGGAACTACTGGTGTGAATTGAGAAATTCTTTTTATGTTGGATAGTCCATTTATCGAGGCAGGCTATAGGCTACTTTTTATCTCGATATTCCCACAGGATCGGGAGTTACGCCGGTGAAACCGCGGAGTGCTGTTTAGTATCTCTATAAAAATTGTATGATCGATAAAAATTCTTCAGGTATTACTTTTTCAATTCAACCTTCAATATAAATAACTACTTTTAACCAGTAATTATTTGTAAAAATGTTCGATGATAAATTAGATAGGTAACCGCATGGTAACCGTGTATTTTTTGTCAGTAATTACTAAGGAAACAATTGCTATAACGTGCTATAACCTATAACTACGTGTCAAAAGACTAATTTGTCGGCAGTCATGTTATCACGAAAATTGTACTACTTTAGCCTCGTTTTCTAAATCTAGATTGTGGTAATAATAGTCTATTTAAAATAATTATTTTTTCTTTACAAGGAAATAAAATAGTTCAGGATTAACACAATTTTAAAGTGCTTTCCATAAGCTTTGTACAACTATTGACGCAAAACCCACACGACGCGTCATGCGCGTCCTCATCTAAGACGCGAGGTCACGATGCTCACTACGTAAGCTATTTCACACAAAGAAATAGAATCCAGTAGTATGTTGTGGTGTCATGTCACTGGACGCAACGTCAAGATACTACATAATCATTCCATAAGCTTTGTACAATTATCGACGCAAAACCCACACGACGCGTCATGCTCGTCCTCATTTAAGACGCGAGGTCACGATGCTCACTACGTAAGCTATTTCACACAAAGAAATAAAATCCAGTAGTATGTTGTGGTGTCATGTCACTGGAGGCAACGTCAAGATACTACAGAATCATTCCATAAGCTTTGCACCACAACCATTGACGCGAAACCCACACGACACGTCATGCGCGTCCTCATCTAAAACTTATTAGATTTTTAATGGTCGCCCCAGATCAGTCGTGCCAGAGCCCTATCTTCAAAGATAAAACAATTTATTCTTAAATTCGTCGCAATACTACGAAATTGCTGTCTACTTTATATTATCCACTTTTTCGGGACATAGCTGTTTTGTTGTATGATAAATGGTTGGACCAGTCGAAATGATGTGGGTTTCCTTATTTGTGTTCCGTGCAATGTGTTCCCAACAGAAATACGTTTGCAGAAACCTAAATTGGAAGATACTTTACTGATATATTATGTACTAATAAGCGTAGATATATAAAATAAATAAATAAATATTGCAGGACATTCCACACATCGCCATCTAGCCTCAAGCTTAGTAACTAGATATGTGTTATGGGTGCTAGACAACAGATATACTACTTAAATACTTTTCTTTTTGTAAATATACTTTGAATACATTAAAAAAACCAGATCACACAAATATCTAAGCATAAATCCATTTCTGAAGCGGGAATCGAACCTGCAACCCTGTGTTTGGCACTCCGGCATGGTGACCATTGTGCGAACTGGGCCGTCAATATGTGCTAATAAGTGTAGATATATAAATATTGCAGGATATTGCAGGACATTCCACACATCGCTATCTAGCCCCAAGCTAAGTAACTAGACTTGTGTCAGGTATGATTGATAGATAGATAACTTTATTTGTACAACACAAGAGTTAACAGAACACGATATACACAAAGTAAAGTAATAGCTAGTAAGCGCTATGGGTGCTAGACAACGGATATATATTTACAAAAGGAAAGTATATTCTTTTCGTTTTGTAAATATATACTAATCATACATAGAAACAATCCACAAACAAATATCTAAGCATAAATACTTGTCTTAGGCGAGAATAGAACCCGCAACCCTGTGTTTGGCAGTTCGGCATGGTGACCATTGTGCCAACTGGGTCGTCAAATTATGATCTTCATGTGACTACCAAATTGACTTAACGTTTAGGACAACGCTCGCTGCTGCTCCAGTATCCTCGCGACCATGACTACATAGTAAAAACAAAGTCGCTTTCTCTGTCCCTATGTCCCTATATCCCTTTGTAAAACTACGCAACGGATTTTGATGCGGTTTTTAATAGATAGAGTGATTCAAGAGGAAGCTTTATATGTATAATACATGCATAATACAGTCGTGCGAAGCCGGGGCGGGTCGCTAGTAGTTTATAATTACTATGAATCCAAATCGTGAGAGATTAAAAAGTTTATTGACATAACGTGGTTCAATTATAAAACGGTTTCCGATCCATCTAACGTAGAAGGATGGGCAGATGAATAAAATAAAATGAAGGCTCGGAATATACCCAGGCCGGTACTAGTTGAATATTTAAAAGTGTTCAGTCGATCTGCATATGGTTCGAGATATATTGACAGGTATCTGGACTAAATATAGGCGATACGATGGTTTGCTAAAATTGAATTTGAAGTTTCACATCTGAGGTCTTGTTGATTAAAAATTTCATTAGTCTTTCAGATAACTAATGCTTTTAGTCTTATAATCATACTCATACTTTTAGTTTTGTAATTAAGAAAGTATTAAGGTTGGCACAATGGTCACCATGCCGGACTGCCAAACACAGGGTTGCGGGTTCGATTTCCGCCTCAGACAAGTATTTATGCTTAGATATTTGTCTGTGGTCTGGTTGTTTCTATGTATTATAAAATGTATGTATTTACAAAAGGAAAGTATATTATGTATAAGTAAGTATAGTATATCCGTTGTCTAGCACCCATAACACAACTCTAGTTACTTAGCTTGGGGCTAGATGGCGATGGGTGTGTCCTGCAATTATTTATCACTACATAGTATAAAACAAAGTCGCTTTCTCTGTCCCTATGTCCCTATATCCCTTTGTATGCTTAGCTCTTTAAAACTACGCAACGGATTTTTTTTATACGGTTTTGATACGGTTTTTTTTAATAGACAGAGTGATTCAAGAGGAAGGTTATATGTATAATACATGCATAATATAGCCGTGCGAAGCCAGGGCGGGTCGCTAGTTTTATATAATAGCTTGTAGGTTTTTTAAGAAACTTTTCAATTGTACACTATTATTTACTAGCAGCGCTTCGTGGTTTCACCCGCGTAACTCCCGATCTCATCAAAAATGATTGACAATGAATCAATGTATTCTCATACCAAGTTTAATCAAAATCGGTCCAGTAGTTTCTGAGCCTATTCGTTACAAACAAACAATAAAATATTTCCTCTTTATAATATTAGTCGTAAAACCATTTCTGAATACTTAATGACTTTGACTTATGTTACGATTAAATTGTTTTGGAAAAATTTTAATCCTAACGCTTTTAGAAGATATCAAATTGAGGAACTTTATAGTATCGGGTTCCGTTTCGTTTCCTTAGCTACTCTAATTTCTCCTGAATAAATTAATAATACTTAATCATTTCTCGATTGACGCAAGGATCCGCAAATAGCCGAGATCGTTTGTCAAAAGTTAACACCATCATAAAATATACGGTAAAAAGGCTTATTCTAAAAACTGTTTTTGAACTACTCGGCCAACTAAAGACATACCCATTTTTAACCGACTGAAAAAAAGGAAGAGGCTCAATACGGTTATATGTATTTTTTTATGGATGTTCGCCATATGTTCGCGCATATCACTACATAGTATAAAATAAAGTCACTTTTCGCCGTCCCTATGTCCCTTTGTATGCTTAGATCTTTAAAACTACGCAACGGATTTTGATGCGGTTTTTTTAATAGATAGAGTGATTCAAGAGGAAGGTTTATATATGTATAATACATGCATAATATAGCCGTGCGAAGCCGGAGCGGGTCGCTAGTTTAATAATAAAAATTTGTATGTCTTTATTCGGTCAACTAAAGACATAGCCATTTTCAATAATAATTAAAAAAAAAAATGGTTATGTCTTTAGTTGGCCGACTGGTATAAACCGGAAATATACAAATCAATCATTTAGTTGGTAGAACTTGTCTTGCTGACCGTACTAGAACCACCGTAGGTTTTTGGACAATTTGTCCAATTTGTCCTACGGTGTAAGTATGGAAATATTTCTAGATTAGATTTGTAGGGACTTTGGCATTTTTCGGAATAAGCTGAAAAAAAAAACTAATTTTTATTCAAATCTATTTAAATATATTAAAATTCAAGTCTTTCATATATCAAAGAGCATGAATGAAACACATACATCTCATAACCTTTGAGATTGGTCCGGTCAAGTACCCCTCATTAATTACAAAACCCAAAAGAAATGCACATTTCTTTTTTAAATGGCACGTGAGAGCAGTCGCATGTTAAACGAATCTATCTTATATTATAAAAAGTTTATCTAGAAGAGTGATGAGTATGAATGTAGAGGGATGGAGAGGAAGAGGACGACCGAAGAAAAGATGGATGGACTGCGTGAGACAAGACATGAGAGAGATGAATGTGAACGATGAGATGACGACTAATAGGAGTGAATGGAAGAAAAAGACATACTGCGCCGACCCCAAATAAATTGGGATAAGGGCAGGAAGATGATGATGATAAAAAGTTTATCTGTCTATAAGTTTGTTCATCAATCACGCAAAAACTATTGAAATTACTAAGAAAAATAATGTTTATTGCATAAATTGTGTACAATGGATGGTAGGTAGTTTTAAAATAAAATATTAACATAAAATTTTAGAAGAATAACATCTTAAATATAAAATCTAAAATTAAATTATTACAGCGCTGGTTTTTCTTACACAAGTCATTAATAATTTGTGAACTTTAGGTGGGTAATAACTATGGTAGGTATATTTTTTATCATAGGATATCGTGCGCGGTTTGTAGAGAGTGTAAATACCAATCATCGATACCAAATATTTGAAAGTTGGTGAAAACATACACAAAACGATCCTCTTACAATTTTTAATGATGTTCCCCTTCATAGAATTAATTTTCCTTTGTATTGAGTTACAATGACGTGAGTATTTGCTCTATAATTACGATAAACATACCCTTTGACAAAAACCTGCCCAATAATTGCGAAGGGCGACACGATCGTTATCGCTCACGCCTTCACACCCAAATTACTGAATTTAACCTTCGACCTGCGACGCTTATCACCAAATCGACATACATTTACAATTTGTAAACGACGTGCCTACTGTTGACTGCCTACCCCATTCGTATTCACCGCGGCCGACATTTCCAAAACAGATTTCCAAGTATACAAAGAAATGCAAAACGTTCCGCAATTATGAGTCCGACTGTAGACGAATTTAAAACCGTCAGCACAATGACTGCACAAAAGTGCAAAGAAAACCCGTACAAAGAGATTTGAAAGCATCTGCAGCTCGGATACAGCTTTGGACTGCAAATTACAACAGAGATAAACAAAGGCTCTGCCTGCGCCCCGTTCGTCGGCGTCGCCGAGGCGGGCGGCCTACGCCAGTTCGTAGCGGCATATCGTAGCGGACGGACGCCCCGTAGCTGCGCTACGAGTGCTACGCGGACGCGCGACGCGTTATGTGCGTCCGCAAATACAAACAAATAGTGATATGAGTTGTGCATCACAGAGAGCAGTGCCTCGATTGACTCTCCTCATATTAACTTTCATAGTAACGTGTACGTTTATAGCTAGTGTCGTCTGGTTATTGCGAACCAGAGCCACCGCAGGACAGTATGAAAATTATTACTTGTCGAGAATTAATATAAGCGCTGTTAAGAGCGAAGTAAACAACACTGAGCCGGTGTCGGATCACTATAAAGACTTGATTAAAATTGAGATAGCTATGCGTCGGGTGGAGGAGAATAGTAGGAGATTGAAGGAGTATACGAAGTCTTTACTTTGGGATAACAAGGACAAGTCCCTGTGGTGTGTGCTGTTTAAAGACGGAGAGAGATCGGATTACCGAAGTCAGAGAAAGAAGGTAGTAGATGAAGAGTATATCCGGTCGTTGAGAGAACAGAAGATGAGGGAAGCTTTGATTCATTTAAGACATCACGGAGCGCATCATCGTCGAAGATCTGACACTTTGCCTAACATGCCATATATTAAATAAGTTATTGTATATGTATAACTAACTATATATCGTATACTATTCGTAATTAGATTGGGAACAAGTGCTAATTCGGAGGGAATTATATTAGGGGACCAGTTGACACAAGTATACATACGTAATGTATACATAACTAAGCAAACTATACATCATAGATATCTAACTTAATTATCTTCCCATACGACTGTTTGAATAATTAAATTGCTTAATTAATGAAACGCATACCTTTGCTTATTACGGCTGCATGGAGTCTTGCTAAGTGAATTAAATGATCGAGTAATTTGAAAATTATTAAACTCTTACGAAAATGAAAAAGATAATTGATACATTAATAAATAAAGGTCTACGCACACTGTATGAACGATAAATACAAAAAAAATGAAAGAGGTTGTGTCGTTTCATTGCGATGTTCCTATGGCCACCTTCCAGGTCCATCATCAGACCAGCAACATGTCCTCATAATATTACATTGTCACCCGACTTACACATGTATGCAAAATTTCAGCTCAATTGGTAACCGGGAAGTGGATCAAAATTAACTTGCAAAATTCCACACAAACCAACATACATACATACAATGCAAGTTAAATAAAAGCTTTTAAAAAAGTACTTAGTTTATTTTGTTAGTCCTTTTTCTGAATAATAAAATACAAACTTTGAACCTGAAGACGGATCGCTTTAAATTCAGAATATCTTAAGCCTTACAGTATTTTTATTAATATTTTAAGCTATTGCATAGCTTGTATCGCGGGCTTTGAGCGCGGCGACGGAATCAAGAAATTCCGTAACGAAAATAAAACCTATCACCCCCCACTCCGCCTATTTATTTTAGAATTATAAGCTGAAGATCTCTACTTCTCATACTTGTCAACATTTCTTACTTATTTTGAGTCGTATCTACTTTGTCAATCATATTTTGCGTCAAGTCTGTAATGTTTTTACACAAACAAAGTCTTTTGAACACCAAAATGGGTATTTACTTACTCACTACCATTCCTAAATGAATCCTTTTCATGAAATATAAAAACGAAATTTATTTATGCTCAAATTAATTGATTCGAACTTAAGATGAAGACAAAATACCTATCTATCTTAAAGACAGACTCGTTCCCAATCTAATTTAATTGCTTCAAAGCAAGGGTTCAAATTGTAAATTATTGTACATGTTTATTAACGTTATTTGTTGTAAATACAGTGTAAATAACACAGTGTAATATTTTATACAACGATTTTTCAATATCCAATTAATGATATTGAACAATATTCATTTATATTAAATTCATTTGACGACCCAGTTGTCACCATGCCGGACTGCCAAACACAGGGTTGCGCGTTCGATTGCAGCCTCAGACAAGTACTTATGCTTAGATATTTGTCTGTGGTCTGGTTGTTTCTATGTATTGTAAGTATGTATTTACAAAAGAAAAGTATATAAATAGTATATCCGTTGTCTAGCACACATAACACAAGTCTAGTTACTTAGCTTGGGGCTAGATGGCGATGTGTGGAATGTCCTACAATATTTATTTATATTTAATTCATTTATTCACACAGGTATAATAGAGGTATAAAATGAACTTACGATCTAAACTGCGATTCACCTGATCTTTGCTAGGCCAATGAAGTTATCATCGTTGTTGCAGACTATTGGCAGACAAAATTTAATTTAATTTACCTAAATCCGTGACACTTTTACTGACTTAAAAGTGTCACAACAATAAATGAGGATAGGTCACAAACAGATTGATCTGACTTTATTGGTAAAAAAGAGGGTATCATAAAGTTTATATAAAAATAGTTATAATAAATAGTTTAATTTTCATAAAACTTTTGAACAAATGATCTTTGCTAGGCCAATGATATAACCATCGCTGTTGCAGGCTATTGGCCAGACAAAATTTTATTTTATTTACCTAAATCCATGACACTTTTACTGACTTAAAAGTGTCACAACAATGAATGAGTATAGGTCAGATGGATCTGACTTTATGGGTAAAAAATTGGGTATTAAAAAGTTCATACAAAATAGTTTTAATACTATAGTTTAGTTAATTTTCATAAAGCTTTTGAACTATTTTGCTAGGCCAATGGTGTTACCAGTGCTGTAGCAATGGCCAGGATTTTTTTTTAAATGTATTTATTTAATGTAGTTCTGACACGATAAGCAGAAAAAAAATACCTACGTATGTCTGGTTATTGGTATTTTCTCAGTAAGTAGGTATTTCTTTTATTACCATAATTTGAAATTCCCAAATTCTATGTTTTGATTTGATTAACAAGGGAGTTTTATTACTTAATTTCGTTTTCATTGGATATCGAAAAATCGTGCTTAACAAAATGTTTATTGAGGTAAGAAGACAATATTTCAAAATTATCCCTTAGATAGGCTAAATGTTTATCCTAAATCAATATAATTGTTTGTATCCAATAGCAAAGAACATTACTGTTTCTAACTAAAATACGTTATTTTATCGTACTTAAATAGATATCCAAACAATAAAGTATCCCTTTCCTAGTGAATAAGCTATTTATTTATTTTATTTTATAATGTGGCCACATTTACTTGTTTGTTTTATAAATTTATGATGTTAACTTTGTGGGTTCCTTAGGTTAAATAAATAAAAAATGAAATGAAATAAAATAATTTTAGGCAAACATTTTTTTGTTAGTTTATAATATAGTAGGTATAGTTTTACTGATCGACAATTTATCGATAGTTCATTACTATCGATAGTATTTTAGTATTGATAGCACAGTTTTGCATGACGCATTAACGTACAACAAGCCAATGGGCAGATCGGACTAAAATTTACATAGATCTAAAAAAGAAAGATTTAAGAAATCTAAAGCTGGGTACTGACCGGCGTTACGGGGCGTAATGTAACGTGTTACACAGCGAGCATTCGTGCAGTCAGTACGTCGTGTTACGGGGAAACCAGCGAGCAACGAGCCGCTCGTTGCTCGCTTTGAGTGCTCCACCCGGCTGTCGGTTTTTTGGCGAATCCTTTGACTGTTCACAGAGTTTTGACGAGCATGTTACGCCAATTTTAGAACATAGCGTAACATGCTCTATGCGTAGCACGCTCGATGCGAATGTTGAATTACACCTCGTAACGTAGGTCAGTACCCACCTTAAGAAAGATTTTTGGAAAATACAGCCTTATCTATCTAATCAACTTAAAATATAAAAAAATATAAAAGATTCCTACCAAATAGTTATGAGAAAAGTAGAGGCGGTATGCTAACAGGGGGTTTTAACGTCAATAGATGAAAATCTTCAAATAACTTAAAAAAAGTTATTAGTTAAGTACCTAATGAACCTACTCAGTTATGCGCTACCACCTATTACTAAGTACCTAATCTGTCACTTATTTTACGTAAAAATATTTTGTAATCGACGACAGGTTTCGAAGGAAAGCGAAAAATACATTGTAAATAAATAAAACGCTTTTTTCAATATGTTTTTTTTATTTCGTCGGCCATTTTTTATACAGCACGGTCCAACTGGCGCTTCTCACAATTACGCACATTGGTAGGTACGATGGTAGGTATATATAATTCTGTCGACGTTTAAAAAATACGGTGTTGTAAATTGCTGGAACAGAACACTTATATACGAGTGAAACTTTACTGTGAAAAGTCAACGTTCGATTTACGCTATCGAAATTGCCTCTTTATACAATACACGTGTGTTTTGCTGTAAAACAATAATTGCTTTAATGTATAGTTATGTATGGTACTTACACAATCGTTACCTACTAAGCATTGCCGACGTAGGTATTTGTAGTAAATTTCCTTATTTTGTTTTTACAAATTTTTAATCTGGTTTCTATAGAAGTCCGTTCATATCTCTGAATAAGGAAATACTTATTCAGAGGTTCATATCAACAGTTTATTTTTGTTGTTATATAGGTCAGAAGAGTTCACGTCTTGCAAAACTAAATGATGGATGTAAAGTAATAAACAAGACGTCCTAAATACGTCATAATTTGTAACGGTTGTTGCTAAACAACCTCTTTGAGTTATAAAATAAAAATATTGCAAAGTTATTATTTTAACAAAAGTCTTTGGTCTAAAAAAGAATTTTCTGTTGTGGATGATATAAGCTACCTGATTTTTGGCTTATGGTCGAAGGATTTTTGGTAGCCCTAACTTAAGAACTATATCTACAGGGTTATTAGTAATTATACAGGGAAGCCGTTTAGGGCTACTTCTGTGCACCTTAACGATCAACTTTAGTTCTACGACTTTTGGAAATTAAAAAAAAAAAAGGACATTTTGAAGTTATGTAAATTCGAATCAAATCAAATCAAATCAATCATTTATTCACATTAAAAAGAGTAATAAGATGTCAAAATTATAATAAAGTACTTGGCTATTTAACCTCATTTGAGGTATGTGAATTAGTCTAAATTAATAGTGAAATGTCAAATAATAAAATTAAAAGTTATTACATAAAAATCAAGTCAATTATATGTCATTAACTCATTCTATACATTGGTAAATACTCTTTAAGGCTATAAAAGGACTTTTCCGTCAAAAAATTATGTAATTCTCTCTTAAACACTGTGAAGTCTTCAATTTGAGCTATACGATCTGGCAACTCACTGTACATCATGGGAGCCAGTGCCATAAAGCTTTTCCCAAAAAAAGCTGTATTGTGTTTAGGTACAAAAAGTTTATGTCTAAGACATAAACTTTTTGTTGAAAAACAGCAGATTTTTTAAAACCAAGATCATTTAGACTATGAACAATAACTAGAACTTAAAAAATTAGTAAAATCTTAAGGTTAATGACCCCTCTGTGTATGGAACAGCTGATTTCCGGGTAAACCTAATCTCAAAATTTTTGAAAAAAATTGAATTTCCAAAAGTCGTAGAACAAAAGTTGTTTGTTTAGGTGCACAGAAGTAGCCCTCAACGGCTTGCTAGTATAATATAAACCAATAACTCTGTGTACACTACATTACAAAGGTAATTTTAAGTCTAAACTACTAACTCGCCCTTTATGAAAATTAATCCAACATTTATACCTAAAATAGCCTACCTTATTTAATATTAGGATGAGTTTCAATTGATTCTTCCGTGGATATTCCTTTTTTGTGGTCATTTATTATTCTTACAAATGAAATATTGATAAATCACTACATAGTATAAAACAAAGTCGCTTTCTCTGTCCCTATTTCCCTTTGAACGCTTAGATCTTTAAAACTACGCAACGGATTTTGATGCGGTTTTTTTTAATAGATAGAGTGATTCAAGAGGAAGGTTTATATGTATAATACATGCATAATATAGCCGTGCGAAACCGGAGCGGGTCGCTAGTGTTAAATAAACCGATCCTACACAATAAATAAAAACTTACTTATTACAATTTACCGTTTTAAAGTTTGAGTTTGACTATGAGTACATAATGTGACCTAAATGCGCAAACTATAGATAAATATAATGTTCAAATAACGGTGTATACCTATATGTACTCATAAGAAGATCTTTGCAACATTCTGTTTATCTTAAATAATATACAGGGAAGCCACAGAATGTGCATATATTAAAGTATGTAAGGCTAAAGTTACGACTTTCTGGCATTTCAGAGAATTTGCTTCACAGAATTCTTGAGGAAACGTACGTGTTTAAACATTTTACGCAATTTTGAAGCAGAAATATCAGAGTGGGTGAATATAAAATTATTTAATTTGAAGATAGAAGGACATTTTACGATTTTCCTTAAAAGTACTTATATAAAGAGCGACAAACAATACTACCTCGGACCAAAGAAACATCCTAGGTAGGATCCAACCTACTCACCCAATTTTTGCATAATTCGTCAGTTATAATAAAAATTTGAGTGGTTTAAATGCATTAACTAAGAATAGGCACCTAATGCTTTTGGGTCATGAACTTAAACGAAATTTTACGAGGCAATTGCATAGAAACTCTTCCTCGGATATTATAATTTTAATATTAACATAAAATGTGCCCATACAAAAGGTCAATAGCTTAGTAAGACCGCAATAAAATATTTTGTTTTGCTTTTTACCCTCAAATAGGCTTTAACCCTAAAAGAGATTATTTCGAGGAAATGAAAGCCACGAAGGGACAAAATTTTCCAAGATTGTTATAGTCCCTTATAGCTATAATCTTTTCGAAGGAAGTTGAAGATTCATATCGCGTGAACACGAAGATAATTATCATGAATTATGATGAAACTGAGAGTTTTATAATACCAAATTTGTTACAAAGTAATTTTACAAAGAGGCCTCGTGGCTTTCAGTAAAAAAGATACAAGAATAGCGTTGACTACCAAAACCTTGAAGTTCTTATAAATAAAATACTAATAAAAATACTTTAATAACGATATTAAAGTTAAGTGAAGTTAGTTATTATGATGATAAATAGCTAAAATTGTTTTTTTATTTCTAGGTAATAGATTTATTTTTAATTTTTGGAATCTTAAAATTTAGTGAGCCCAATCCTCGCGTGCATGAATACCATAATAGTTATTGCCAAACATTATTTTATTTTATAAAAAACATAGATAAAATAAAGTAGGTACCTACCTCCTTGTAATAATGAGACAATGGCGTGCCCATGCAGTTGAAAGTAATTGAACATAATTGATTACAATCCATTATTGCTTGACGGTAATGGATGTGTGTGACGATAATGGAGATATTGACAGACAGTCGTGAAATAAAAGGAGCAAACGAATACAATTTTAAACTAAGATTATTTTGTTTTTTGGTGGGAGGTTATATTCAGAAACTTTATTGGTAGTATAAGCAAATAAGTTCACCGACATTTCATATTTGATGATTTAATTTGTAGGCTAGACAATTTCAAAAAACTGATGCAGCGCTCGGTTACACCCATTTTGGTTTCGATTGTATGAGAAAATCGGGATTAATAATAACCGCAGAACGCATTCCCTTACCGATTGCTTACCGAAATCACATGCTTTGAGACAGTCGAAGATATTTATTTGTAATTCAGTTTTTTTTACGTTACTTTATGCTACGACCTTCCCATATCTAAGAGTTATATTTTTTAACCGATCAAATAAGGATAGTAGTTTAATTGCTTATAAGGGACAAACATACAGATAGAATAAATATTAATTTTAAAATCACTTTTTTGATTGTTTTTCTAAGATAGATGTTTATATCAAGAAAGCAAAACCCGTTTTTTGGTTTCAAACACACGAAAAACAAAGATACAGACAAAGCAGACATAAAATTGGCACAATTATAGAAGATACAGAAAGGTAAAGTCATTAATCCGCTACATTTCCCCAAGAAGAACTTCACAGAGTGACTTTTGACATGCCGTCGATTTTGCGATGTAAAAGTTTCGGAAGGTTTTTTGGATTGTATGCATAGCTTCTGGCGGTCAGGGGCGGAATTTTGAAAAACCCTTAATACCCTTACCTACACTTCGCAAAAATTACACTATCCAAATTTCATGTTTGTAGGACTAGTATTATAAGCTGTGCTTTGGGACTAAGTCAATCATTTAGTCAGACAGGATTTTTGATTTTTATATTTAAGAAAACAAGTTTACTCAATTAATAATTAACTGAACACGCCACAACACTCGATTAAGGTCGAGTTTCTTCATTTTACAAATAGTCATATACGCAGTGCGTAGGTAGGGCTTCCTATTTAAGAGCACTATACTGCTGATACTCAAGTATGCGATAGTGACTCCACTCTTCCTAATTGAGCCTCCGAGGTCGATTAAATACCTACCAACCCCGAACTTTGCGAGTCTCAGCAACGTAAATCACTATTAAACTTTCACTTACTTAAAACTTGTAGGTTAAGGTTTGAAAGAAAAAAATAGGCGTAACTTTTTGACATTCAATGATTGATTGCCGCTTATATAAAGCACTAGCTACGCCCAGCGGTTCTGTTCGCATAATGTCACGGTCTTCCAGAATCGACATCTTTTGCAAATATTGAGATACAAAGTAGTTATTGTATTATTGCGTTGTTCACCTATTTCAATCGAAAATTTAATCTTTATCTGCCAGGCATTTTAGCGTGAAAGAGTAACAAACATACTGACAAACTTTCCTATTAATAATATTAAAGTAAGATAAATTAAGTGTTATTTAACGCACCCTCCGATGCATAATAAAAAAGCAATTTTGACGGTGACTCGTTGAAAGCGTCAAAAGAATATGCTGGTTCATTAGCAAAGGCCGGGCTTAGAAATTGAACAGAGAGAATCCGTCATCGGTTTGTGGACTTTGCGGTGCGTGTGAATAGCTTTCATTGTAAAAAACACTTAATTGCTCTTTCTTTCTATCGTGACTGTAGAAGTTCCTGAAAATACTACTCTTTTTTTAAAGGTAGTTAATCTTAAACTTTTAACTTTAGCTCATTTTAAACCAGATGTAAGTGCTCCTACATAATATGTCATGAAATTGGATATTTCGACGAACAAGCCAAAATGAAGAGACTTGCAAAATTACCCTAATGATTCAGCATTTCAAAAGCTTTTAAGAACAAAATCTTACAAAATTTGTAACAAAGATCACCTAATTAAAAAGTTTCGTGATATAAAGTTACTGTTATGATGAATAAATCAGAATTATAACAAAAGACGGAAGATGAAATTAAGCCTTCGAAGCTTGAGTCGGCTTTTGAACGTTCCTTATTATTTTGTTGCCTTTTAATTAAAAAAAAAAAGTGTAATTATTGTGTTTGCATAGTAATTTTACTATAGAGATATTTTTGTTAACATAAATTGACCTTTTGCTTCTGTGCTGTTTTCTTATTTAGATACGGTTTTGCTAGTAGGTGTGCAAGTGGTTATTATGCTATAACATTACATACCTGGTCGTAACGGTAGAAAAAGTTAAAAAACATTAATTAAATACAATGTAACCCAGGCCAATAGCTCACTAATATAATTAATATTGGTTTATTTATAAAACTAAAAGTTTGTAGAAAAATAAAATACACAAAAGAAAATAAAATAAAGGTAACCACGATTGTGTTGTAATATAAAACATCCTCAAGCGCTTCTCCCCGAGGCATCGTTCCCAGAAGGCTAGCAACATTTCCAGACTGACCCTCTGAGGGAAAAAGCCACCAGCTCTCCGATCACCAGACGCCTCGATAAGACGCGCGCCAGGTCCCTAAAAAGGCTTCGGGACGCCAAGATCCCAAAGTCGCCACCCCTATTGGGACGAACGTGCAACTCCGTAATTAAGTTAGGTATAGTGTCCAAATTCAGTTATCATTTCGGTCTTAACCTAAACCGAGACTGGGCATTCTGTGCAATCAACTCCTAACATTAAGATTACCATTCGAGTGTTATGTTTGTGCAAACGTTATATTCATTGCGTTTATCTCAGGTGGACCTTTCCAAATTGCTAGTGAGGTGCCTTCCTGTCCTAAATAACGACTGTCAAACCCTTATCAAGCCTTAATTATACGATGCCGTCGTTTTCATTCTGGTTTCGTCGTCACCAGTGGATTTCTAAGTGACATTTCATAAACTATTGGTAGTAGATATAGTGGTATATGTGTGAAACTTGTGAATTTTTCATTAGTTTTATTGTATACTATGCTATTAAGTCGTAATTTGCCTGCAGGTTCTAGGAAATTGTAGTGTATAGCAATTGTAAGTAATTATTTAGTTTAAGTATCGATATGAAGTTAATAGACATAGTTTTCACGTCACTTGGGTGAGTTTACTGTAGCTATTTATTACTCATATCGCAATAACTTTTTTATTATTAACTCTAGGTAAATGAGGGAAATTACCACATAAAAATATTCTTGAAAAATCCATTACAAAAATTACAACTTTAAAAAAAAATGCACAAAAACCAAGGACACAAAAGTCAATGATATTTTAAAAGTCAAAAGAATAATAAGTAGTAATAAGGACTAGTCTAATAAATATCAATAAAAGCTTTGTTTTTTTCCTGCCTAAGTATAAATAGGCTTCTAACCCAAATGATCGTAATTTGAAAACCCCCCTTACATTTTAGTATTATGTCCGAGAAATAAGATTCAATGTGTAAATGAGTGAAGAAACAAGTTTTTATTCCATCGTAAAAAGTTACGAATCCAGACAGTTTCTGCGGGTACAGTCAAATATTTTCTTGTAATTTCCAAACTCTCAAGAGAAGCTATTACTTTTTACGGTTACTATAATAATATTACAGCAGGTAAGAGTGGACTTACAGGGCTTACAGTTTTCTTTATAACGTATATTATTATGTTTTCAGTGGTTTTAGAGTTTACGTTGATTTTACCTGTTTGGTAATGGATCACAATCTGCAAGTTGAAAAATGTTTTGAAGGCTTTGAAGAGTTAAGTTAAAAGTAATTATAAAATCTTCAAAGAACAGCAGGCAATGTCGGTCCCGATTTGGCGGAGACTTTACAATGGAGTGTGATTTATTGATAACTAGCGATTCGCCTCGGCTTCGCACGGCTATATTATGTATTATACATATAAACCTTTCTTTTGAATCACTCTATCTATTAAAATAAAACCGCATCAAAATCCGTTGCGTAGTTTTAAACATTTAAGCATACAAAGGGATATAGGGACATAGGGACAGAGAAAGCGACTTTGTTTTATACTATGTAGTGATAGTGAAGTGAAGTGAAGTGATAGTGAAGTGAAGTGATGATAGTGATGATATCTTAAAAACTCAAGGTACTAATAGTACTTGTAAGATCATTATAGCACAATACTTAGTTAAGTTAATTTGTTTTTAAAATTTGTATACCTAATAGGATAATTTGAAGACTAGTTTTATGAATTAATAATATAATATATAAAATCGATATTCTACGAAAATAGTAACCCCAAAATACTATGATAATCAAATAAAACCTAAAACCAATTGAAATAATATGTTATTATTTAGTAACCATTAGTAAGTTGGTATTAGGGGCGCAGTAGATAAATCTTAATCGTCGAAACGTGAAAGTTTTCATCAAAATGGTATTCCCATAGGAATTTCATCAGCCGCCAATGTTGTCGCGTACTACCAGATTGCACCCATTATTTCTCCCTCTGTTTGCCATAGATAGTGTATACTTTAGTTCCAATCTTTACACGATACGATTTTCCTGATACGACGGAATAACTAAACAATTTTCTACATTATTAACAAACATTGAACAAAGATCAAACTCGACTTCATATAATTTTTTATTTTACTTTTGAACTCTCGTTGAACTAAAATGTAAAGGTACTTAAAATTTTATTAAAAATTAAATAACTTTAAGAATATGGTTTTAAACAGCGTGTTCGCGATCCCGAAAAAGTTTTGATCCTTGGGGCATATTAATAAAAACAAAGAATTTTTATTTTTTAATATTATAAAAAAATTAATAGAAGTTCCTAATATGATACGTATAAATAAATATGTTTTACAAATAAATTTATTATTTGTACTTCAAACACATTAAAAACACATTAAAAACCAACCCTTTCAACAAAAAAAAAGGAAAAATAGGTTAAGCCCTCTTCGAAAATTGGGCATATTAATAAAAACAAAGAATTTTTATTATTTAATATTATAAAAAAATTAATAGAAGTTCCTAATATGATACGTATAAATAAATATGTTTTACAAATAAATTTATTATTTGTACTTCAAACACATTAAAAACACATTAAAAACCAACCCTTTCAACAAAAAAAAGGAAAAATAGGTTAAGCCCTCTTCGAAAAATCGGTAATATTACCTAAAAAGTGACGAATGAAGAACCTACCCCTTTCTTTTGTAGTCGGTTAAAAGTCACTAGTTGTAAATATCCCATATTATTAGCTTCAGGTAGGTACGTGTACAGTACACCAGAACGTATGTGGCGAACGCTAAGGGAATTGAAGGTATGGGGGTGCGAAATTGGGGTTTGGCTGCTATATCTATATTAAGTGTTTTTTCACTTCGATGCTTGGGGGCTGTTAGGGTTCACTAAACTACTTTATTCTTACTTTTACCTGATTTTCTGCGAAGTGGCTCTGTAAGTTTGTTTTAGTTTTTGTAACAAATATGGTTAACATAATATTTTCTAAGGTTTTCGCGATTTGAACTCATATTTATATTTATTTTAACGGATATATTCGCGTTTTAATTTGTTTTAAACCTAACGTTTCGGGAACTTTGCAGATCTCATGGTCACAGGCAGACTAAGATGACAAATTACACGAAATAAAACGCGAATATATCCGTTAAAATAATTATAATTGTAAATTTGGTTAAATTATTTTCTTTCTATTTAAGGAGTGCCTCTCTTTGATCTTGACTAGATAATTTCACGATGCTGATACAAGTTTATAAGTGTCTGGAAGGCTTAGGCCGCGGCTTGTTACCTCTCACCGGCTTATGGTCGTATCGCAAAGCGGACTTGTCCGTGTTTGTAGGCCAGTGCAGCTCCAAAAGGGGGCGGGTCGAAAAAGTTTGTGTTCCACTGTCTTTACTCGCGTAAAGGCTCCCGTATTTTTGGGAATCTGAGGCAGCCTGCCTAGCATGACGACCAAAACACGATACGATAAAGCTATATCACGCGATATAACTACATCAACTCTCAAAATATGATACATAAAGCCGCCATGTTGAATTTTTATTATAAATTGCGACAAAAATTATGATAAAAATTCAACATGGCGGCTTTATCTATCATATTTTGAGAGTTGATGTAGTTATATCGCGTGATATAGCTTTATCGTATCGTGTTTTGGTCGCCATGCTCGGCTAGCAGGAGCGTATCTTCTAAAAAGCGTGCTACATCTTAAACCGCATCGTCACTTTCAATCGTGTGAGTTAGTGGTCAACCGCTGACTTATTTCCTATATAAAAAAATGACGCGTTTGGAACGAAGTCCCTTTACCTTTTTTTATTTTTATTTGGTCTGGGTTATACCTATAAATATCTGGGAGTTTCGTTTCTGTTCAAGTCCTAGGCAATAATGTCAGATAAGTTTTAAAGGTTAAACATAGATTTATATATATTTTAAAAGATTTATATATAGTAACTAGCTGTCCCGGCAAACGTTGTTTTGCTATTTACAAAAAAAAAAAACAAAAAAAAAATAGATGTTGGCCGATTCTCAGACCTACTGAATATGCTCACAAAATTTCATGAGAATCGGCCAAGCCGTTTCGGAGGAGTTCAAGTTCGAACCCCGTGACACGAGAATTTTATATATATAGAGAAGATTATTTTCCCGGGTCTTAATCGCGTATTTTTATTTCTCTTACCTCGACGCGATAAAAAATTCGCGATTAAGACCCGGGAAAATAATTACTATGAATACAAATCGTGTGAGTTTAAAAAGTTTAGATTTATATATACTTAGATTTAGATAGAGCCTTTTAGATATCCAGTCCTAAGTAGTACAAACATTTATAGTTAAACATACGGTTTTTCGTTTCACAATTATTTCGGGTAACATTTTTAAGGACTAGGTCCCCTCGCAAGGAACTTCGTTCTAAAAGAGTAGGTACAACTAATATGTAAAACGACAACTTTTCAAAGACGACACATGGGTTTGGTTTGAGTACAAAGCCAACTTTTTACTCCTTTCTATTGTGGACTCACTACAGTCGAAACTGAATCGTTTGTCTCAAACAATTTGTTCCGTAAGATAGGTACTAAGCTTAATTCTGCTGTCAACCAGACCACTAAAGTAAGGTAAGGATAGACAATAAACCCACTTTAGGTCGATAGATAAAACTGTAGTCATTTGCTTAACGACTGTGTTTGTTATCTCGAATAACTGCTAAAAGACTTTTCTTTAAGACCGATCTAAAAATGGAAAGTGAAAAATATTGTTAGATAGATAGATAGATAAATTCTTTATTGTAAACACCATATTCAAATAACATTAAATAAAAACAAAGCTTAAGCCTAAGTGTTACAAAGGGCGGCCTTATCGCTCAAAGCGATCTCTTCCAGGCAACCTTTGGATGGACAAGAAGTTGAGGAAGGTGAAGGGTAGGGTGTTCAAATTTAGGAAAATTAACTAGGATGCAAAAACAACAAAAACATGATAATAAATACATACTTAACTACATTCTAATTATAATTACATATTCCACATAAATAAACTCGTAGTATTGTTCTTTTACAATTAAATAAATTATAAATGAGTTTTGTTCTTTTACAATTAAATAAATAATAAATGAGTTTTGTTATTTTACAAATGCTTAAATAATATTATTTACATTAGGTTGAAGCCTTTTTTTGCAAGAAAGCTTCGCTTATCTTACATTGTTTATAATATTCGTTTAAGAGGAAAGGGTACCGGGGGCTTTCTCCATACAAACTATTACTAACGTAGTCGACTGTTTACTCCCTGGATAATGACACTAGAGCAAATATTTTTGGTGCATAAAACTTATAACTGCCATGACCATGCCCCTATTTTTTCTTTTTTTTAATATTGATTTTTTTTTAGTTTTAATTTCTATGATAATTCGAAAATGAAAAAAACCAAAACATAGGGGCATAGTCATGGCAGTTATAGGTTTTATGGCACAAAAATATTTGTGCTAGTCTCATTATCCAGGGAGGAAACAGTCGACTACGTTTGTATGGAGAGCGCGCAGGTACCCTTTCACCTTAAGCAAATGGAATATATGCTTTATATCTTGACCTTTGTGAGCATGATGAGCAATAACCCCGTGAGTTTCTTGTGCCTTCTTCTCATTTCCGTTCCGAAGGTCAACATCCTAACTTAGTTTTTAAGACGTTTCAATGTGATTTCTTGCAAAAAGTATTTTTCCAAATTCATACTTTTTGCTATTCTTATTTGTTTGTTTGAACGCGCTAATATCAGGAACTACTGGTTTGAATTCAAAAATTATTTTTGTGTTGGATAGTCTATTTATCGAGGAAGGCTATACATAGGCTACTTTTTAACCCGATATTCCCACGCCCACGGGATCGGGAGTTACGCGGGTGAAACCGCGTAGCACTGCTAGATGAAATAATTTTGACCTTGACTTTGACTACAGTAAATTGATCAAAATAGATTAACGGAGTTCCAAAAAATATTCAGTCAGCATAGGTTAAGCATTCTCTAAAATGTAATACATAAACATTCAAAAACTACTAAAAATATTAACCTAAACTATGTTTTTAGAAAACTTAGCAAATTGTAGAAACTAAGAAAGTACCTACTGTGGATTTATAGAGGTCCGTATTGTCGTTTCATAAACTTTACTGTGCCATTAGAACCCGACTATGAATTTATTTGATGTACTTCATGGAATAACTCAATTGAAATGGCAATGGCCTAAATTCATGCCTACATGACTGCAATTACAGGTGACTTATGACATTCATGTTCTACATGAATGTCATAAGTCACCTGTAATTATTGAAATGCGACTTGAAAAAATATGTTTTTAGACAAGTAGCTTTAATAGTTGGTGTAGCTTTAATAGAACTTAAATCATAGGTAAGCCTTTTGTCATGCTGAGTTTTACTGGGTTTTTATCGTACAAATTATAAAATAAAAAGTAGGCAGCCAGGACAGCCTCGACTAGATGGACAGACGACTTAATTAAGATAATCGGAAGAGGGCTCGCTCTGGTAGTCTTTGGGGAGGTCTGTGTTCAGCAGTGGATGCCCTGTTGCTGATATGATGATGATGATGATGAAATACGTGAATTCCTAAGAGCGATGTTGGCTTAGTGGTAGATACCTCGACTTTCATTCTGAAGGTCGTGGGTTCGAATCCAGGCCGGCCGTGTACCAATGTATTTTTCTTAAGAAAAATTTATGTGCGCTAATTGACATTGCTCTTACGGTGAAGGAAAACATCGTGATGAAACCCGCGGCTTAGTTGGCTCCAGAAGTATTTACAAGTTCTCTCCTCTGGACATGGTTGACTAAGCTGAGAGGGTAGCCTACTCCATCTTCAAGCAAAAAGGACCCAATTCAAAAGGGTCTAATCGCGGAAAACAGCCTGTATACAAGTACAAGTAAATACGTGAATTCTTGGAGTTTACCCTACCTAAGATATTATATTGTCTCTATTATTTTCATAGCACATTACCTATGTCCTCGACACCTATGGCTAGCAACGTCATAAGCTTATTTAAAAAATCTTTTGTCTAAAAATGGATTAGGTATATGAGACGGTACGTTGAATATTTGTCCGTATGAATTATGCCTCGACTCGAGTCTAGTATATTAACATTTTTTGTCGGAATTTCATGCATAGCTAAGCTACCATATCGCGTAATGGCGTTTCAGTGCGTTTACTACAGAAAAATGAGTTTTTAACTAATTTTTCTATTCCACTCTGTAACACAGGATTGGAATCATTAATTCGTTAATATTTGTATCAGGGTTTGACCAAATTAAAGTATAGCTTCTCTATATTATATCAAACAGGCATATAAAATCAGAAACCTTAATTACTGCTTATAATTAAGATTAAAAATCGGTAGTGACACACGGACAGACAGACAGATGGACAACAAAATAATCTCATAGGGGTTCCTTTTTTGCTTTTTGAGGTACGGAACCTTAAATAGCAGTAAAAATGAAAAAAAAAATCACTACATAGTATAAAACAAAGTCGCTTTCTCTGTCCCTATATCCCTTTGTATGCTTAAATCTTTAAAACTACGCAACGGATTTTGATGCGGTTTTTTTTAATAGATAAAGTGATTCAAGAGGAATGTTTATTTGTATAATACATGCATAATATAGCCGTGCGAAGTCGGGGCGGGTCGCTAGTATATGTATAAGATAGAAAATATGTACAAGACCCTGATTACTAAATATTGAAGTAAAACAAAAAATATTTCAAAGGTCTTGGATCGATATACATGAACAAAATTGTACCATTACCATCAAATTAAAAATTGAACTGCATTGCCTACCAATTTCAGGAACTATTGAAATGTCTTGTTTGTCATTAAAAACGAGTTGTGAACTATAATATCAATGCACGGTGCAGGAAAATTACAACTTGCCAACTCGCCCTCACCGTCCCAGTCGAGGGGGGGTGTGTCAGTCGGCTGACTCATTGGAAAAAAATAGGAAAATATTCAATACACATACTACATTTTGATTACCCAATTATTGACTACTAGCGACCCGCTCCGGCTTCGCACGGCTATATTATGCATGTATTATACATATAAACCTTCCTCTTGAATCACTCTATCTATTAAAATAAAACCGCATCAAAATCCGTTGCGTTATTTTAAAGATCTAAGCATACAAAGGGAAATAGGGACGGCGAAAAGTGACTTTATTTTATACTATGTAGTGATAGTGATTATTATATTTAGAACTAGAAGCGCTCCGCAGTTTCACCCTCGTAACTCCCGATCCCGCGGGAATATCGAAATATAAAATAGCCTATAGCCTTCCTCGATAATTAATGGTCTATCCAACACAAAAATATTTTTTCAATTCGAACCAGTAGTCCTGAGATTAGCGCGTTCAAACAAACAAACAAACTCTTCAGCTTTATAATATTAATAGATAATATTAACATTTTTTGTCGGAATTTCATGCATAGCTAAGCTACCATATCGCATAAAGGCAATTCAGTGCGTTTACTACAGAAAAATGAGTTTTTAACTAAAAGTATAGATTGGTGCTACACCCATTCCCACCCTATTTACAGATACGAGTACTTTAATACCAGTATAAGTACAATGTACATAGTTTACGCATATCTTTTTGAAGCCTAAAATAAGAAATAATACTCAGTCTAGGATTCAAAATATGCTACTATTAAAAAAACTGTAAATTAAATGTATTAAATTAAATGGTAACTTAGGACCAAGGTCTTACTCTTTTATGGAAATAATTTATTTATTTACATATTACTTTAACGTTGTAGAAATTGAGTCCCACTGTAGGATATAGGCTTATCTACTCAACTTCAACTGTTCGCAATCTTATACGACAGAATGCTGTAGACATACCTACCTTTATTTAAATATTATATAACCTCTACGAGAAATGCTGTAACATTTCCAAAGATGTTACGCATTTATTTGAAAATGACCGTAATAAAAAATTAACCCTCAAAGAACAAAATCTTGAAACAGCCATTAAAGCGTTTTGTACTAAAAGCCAAGACATTTTGTACGGTCGCGTGATTTTCAGGATATTCTCAACTGCCGTTCAGAGTAAATGAGGCGCGGTAAGACGCGGGCAAAAGCCAGTTAAACACACGGAATATTGCGTTTTATGCTCTCACATATCGGGGAAACGGCTTTTATTTGTTGTTCGTCCACTAGATATTCAATGGTTTGTAAAGAATGCAGTGGCGGTAAAGCACTCACTGTGCAATGATCGCTGTACAATATTTACTTTCAAAATTTAATTCGACACTCTAGTACGGTTGGATATTATTTTTAAGCTATTGCACAAGTTTTTATAGCGGGCTTTGAGCGCGGCGACCGAATCAAGAAATTCCGTAACGAAAATAAAACCTAACACTCCCGACTCCGCCTACCATAAAAAATGCTATGCATTAGCTTTACCACGGCAGTCCCCGAGTGCCACACGTTTTTTTTATTTATAAAGTCCAGACTCGTATTGTAGGGACTGGACCCAAATGGAATTAGACAGGAAGCAGTGGAAAGAGGGAAGGGAGAGAGGCCATTGCCCTGCAGTGGGACAAAACATAAAAATCAATAAATAGATAATGTAAAAAGTGTTCCAGTAATAATAACAATAAAGATATATAATTATTATACGAATATTTATTCAAATAAAGCGGTTTCGAAGATTATTATGTCCCTTTTTGTGGTTTTCAAATACTTTTGTCTAATTAATGTCCACAAAAGGTATATTATTTAATTACTTGCGAATTTCCAAAACCATTAAATTTTATGAAAGCGTTAAACACAGTTACTGTTTCGCATTTGTTTCGCATGTGACATTATCAAATTAGAAAAAAGTTTTAAATAACCACTCACGTTGAACTGGCGCATTTGTGTTAAAAATTCTACTGCCGTCATTTTCATTTCTATTTTTCAGTCGCAGGAAGTAGTTGATTAGATAGGTATTTGTACCTAAAATCTCAAATGATAGATGTGATGACGTTTTAGTTTCAATCAAACTGATCATTTCTCAAACTTCTGCGGCCGCTGAGGCAGCTGCGGCGTCCAAACACATTAAGTACGCTCCTCTCCAAAGTAGGTATTTGTTTGTCCCTGTGGCTGTGGAGACGTCTGGAGCGTGGGGTAGTGAGGCCATCGGGTTTATCCGGGAGATCGGGCGTCGGCTTAGGGCGCGGGGGCTGGATCATCGCTCCGGGGCATTCCTGGCTCAAAGATTAGCTATTGCGATCCAGCGGGGGAATGCAGCTTGTATTCTCGCATCTTTTGTGCCAGGAGTGTCGCGGGGCGGGTTATTTGATTAGATATAAGTTATTTATTTGTAGTTTTTATTTATTTATTTATTTTTTGTATCGATTTAAGTATTTGTTTATTTTTATTTTTTTAATGATTGTGATTTTCTTTTAGTTTTATTTGCTTTTGTTTTTATTTGTATTTTTTCAAATTTTAGTTTTTTATTTAACAATACAATTAAAAATATATTTCTCAAACTAAATACTAATAAGTCACATTAAATCTACCTTGTACCTATTACATCAAACAACATTGTATGTATATACCATTATATGTTATCTAAATCCACCTAGTGGTTAATATCAATAGATTGAAAGGTATCTGTCACATAATGCCTGTTTTGTGGCTGGTGTTTCTCATACGGCTGTTAAGCTTACATATATCAAAAGATTATTCAAGCGATAATATTGTGTTATAACCTTACCTCTACTTACTATTGGTATTTGATAGAAATACTAAATACGCGTTCTCATCGTATTTTTGTGACGAACGAGAAAGAGTGTGATCGTCTGAAATATTATATCAACTTCAGATATTTCTAATTTTGTACATATATGTTTAATATTGTACTGTATTTTTGAATAAAAGTATCTTATCTTAACTCCAATTCTTTGCACCTCATTAATCCAGCATTGGCTACCTACTTGGACGTATTTCAATTTTAAGTCGAATTTTTTTATCAATTTGAACCCATTTACATGAAATCACATGGAAACGTCTTTAAAAATGAGTGCCTTCGGAACGCGCCCAATGAAAAGAAGACACAAGAAACTCATGGGGGTTTTTATTTGTGATATTCTCACAAAGGCACGAAGGTTAAGATTACAAATATTTTGAAGGTATATTTGAAATGGAGCATTTTAAGTCATGTCCATGGGTTCTTATACTTAAGATACGATTGTGTGATCTGATTATCGCTGTGACCAGGTGGAGCGACGACATACGCAAAGCGATGGGCAGTGAATGGAGAAGAAGAGTCGAAGATCGGGCTCAGTGGCGAATCTTGGGAGAGGCCTACGCTACGTCCAGCGGTGGACTGACACCGACTGGTGATGATGATGATGTGCGATCTACCAAACCGCATAATTTGTGCTTTACAAAAAATTCGAAGACATGACAAATAAAGTAAGTAACTTATATAATAGAGCACACATGCGCTATTAAATCAGTAGAGTCTCTAAACTTGTTTTCCATACCATGTATCTGACACACTCGAATATTAAGAAATATAAGAAATTTCCTCAAAAATGAAATTCTTGTCATTTGCCTTCAGCACAAAAACTTTCAATATAAATTATCCGCTCAGTAAAGATTAATGAGTATCAAATTTTTCTTCGGATGTAAACTGGATGAAGTAATTTTTCGTGAGACCAGTGCTAGAAAATGACACTGTGATTGATGATTCAAAGCACCCAGTGGGTCAAGCGTGAATTTGTGATAACTCAAGGAACTCCGTAAAACTTTCAAGAGCCACTTTTAAATTGGGATGTGACCAGAAAGTGTCAGTTAAAACTTTTAAACTTTATTCAAATTAAGATAGGTAGGGAATTACAATTATTAATACTGTCTATTTATGCATTGCAGCATTTAATAGATACTTAAAGATAGCAGATGTATTACTTTATTATTACTTATACCAATTAAGCATGTTAAAATTAATTACAAATCATCAATTTAAATTACATAAAACAAATTACAAATCCAACCAAAAACTAAATAACTAAATAAACAAATAAATTAATAAATAAATAAATAAATAAATAAAAAATAAAATAATAAAATTAATAGAAAAAAATAAATAAATCATAAAATGATTAATTGTATCTCTATTTTTGAGACTGAATTTCTTTTTTATGAGATATTTCATTGCAAAGAACGAATTGATGGAGTTTGTCACATTTTAGTCTCTCTGTAGGTACCTACCTATATGCGTTACGTTTTATTTTTAACCACCATGATCACCAGAACTCTATGGGACTAGTGAGAACATCTATAAAATTAAATTTAATATTCAAACTCCTTACTGACTGACTGATATATTAACTTACAACTCAAAAACAAATACACGGATCTAGGTAAAATTTGGCATACAAATAGCTGTTATAACCACGGAATTATTGTTCTGTGGTTATAACCAAACCGTTTTGGAAAATTCAAACCCGCGCAGACGAAGACGCGGAAAAAACCTAGAACCAAATAAAAGAGTTAGAATCATAATATTCATACCGGAACCATAGAAAAAACTTCCAATTAAACGAGCCTACACAATTTATTCTCGTCTAACTGGAACAAAACTGACACGACACTTCCTACTTCACATTTATCTACCATCTTCTCCATTCTATTTCTCTGTACTATTTAAATCTCGATAAAACGTTCGTATTTTTCTAATCCGACGAAAAATGTTCACGACAGAACACCGTGAGAGATCTCTCCCTATTCAATCAACCCTTTCGATGTTGATAAATGGATGACGTCACACAGTTGATGGATGCTCCATTTCATGAAAAGCTGACTAAATTTGCGGGGACGTACAATTTCAACAATCTGACGTGCACGGTAAATAAATATGGTTTTGACTATACCTATAGGTATATATATCTACAATTTACGTAACTACATGCCTATGAATGTGTATTTGTAGGCTTTCGTCGGTGAAGTTGGAAAATGTTCGACAATAACCGACATTGTATTTTTGTGATGGTTTTTTGTAGAATTTGGATGGTAGCGAATGAATTTGTTCTGGTTTTTCATGTAATTTGGACATGGCAACATTTTTGACGTGAGAACGCCTAGAAAATTGATGGAACACTAGAAACAAAAAATTGATTCGATTCACAAAAAAGTGTCATGGTAATATTGTGTGACGTCATTATCACGTTCCGGTGACCTTGCACAGCACGCAGCAACATAAAACAACTTTTAAACAATTTAAAACAAATACGAGACGCGATAGCTCATCCGGGATTGTGTTATGGTGACGAGTGACGAAAAGAAGAATTTGTATACCTAAAGCAAAAAAAAAAAAACTAATAAAAATGAAAAAAAAAAAAACAATTTTTCATCGGTTTCTTATGACGTTATCACGTAAAATTTTCGTGCGTAAACCGACTTCATGCAGACAACCATTTTTTTACATGAAATGTCATTCTCAAAACAATACATTCGCAAAATGTTGTAGGTAACAAAATAACGTGTATGTACGACGAACATCTCGGTTTTCTAATTGCAAAATAAAGATTGTTTTGTAAACAACTGTCTAAGATTGCATTTCTCTAGAATATACAATTGTTTTTAAAAGAATAGATAAATACGTGTTATTTGATAGCTTTAGGTTGGTAAAAAGTTTATTTAAAGAATAGTTTAGATTTTTGCTTTAGAGTATTTTTTTCAGCTGTTACCTATCACAAATTGACTAAAGTAACAGTGTTGCCAACTCGGATTTTGAAAAATGCGTAGTCCCTATTAGAAAAGTACGTAGATCTACGTACTTTTTTCTGAGTGAAATGAACAGGAATAAAATGAGTGTTTTAACTCTGTATTCTATGATTGAAGTTCGTAGGTTTGCAGGAGAGGCCTAACGTACTTAGATCTACGTAATAAGACGTAGAGTTGGCAACACTGTAAAGTAAGTATAAGTTTCGAACACTGGAAAAATAAATAAATTGAAATGCCGAAATAATACAGGATAATTTAAAGTAAAACTTGGTACATTTTGAGAATTTAACACTATGGAATTTTACTTTTTTTTAATGGGAATTCAACTTATTTATGCTTAGATTTTTGTCTGTGATATGTTTCTATGTATTATAAGCATAATTATATTTACAAAAGAAAAGTATATAATTAGTATATCCGTTGTCTAGCACCCATAATACAAGTCTAGTTACTTAGCTTGGGGCTAGATGGCGATGTGTGGAATGTCCTGCAATATTTATTTATTTACTTATGGAACTAAAGAGTAAATCCATTAGACGGACTTTCATTAAGAGGTAAGGGTACCGGGCGCTCTCTCCATACAAACGTAGTCGACTGTTTCCTCCCTGGATAATGACAGTAGAGCAAATATTTTTGCAAGTCCCTATGTACTTTTTTTTGTTTTTTTAAATGTTAATTTCTATGATTATTAGAAAATGAAAAAAAAAAACCAAGACATAGGGGCATAGTCATGGCAGTTATAGGTTTTATGCAACAAAAATATTTGTGCTAGTCTCATTATCCAGGGCGGAAACAGTCGACTACGTTTGTATGGAGAGAGTGCCGGTACCCTTTCACCTTAACCCCTGTGGAATTGCTGTTTACCTAAATGAACTGACATCAATATGGGCCTGGATTATTAGACAAATGAAAGCCGTCTGGAGGTGGCGCGTCAGACCTACGTCAACTAGTAATCACGATTTACCACCAGCTACATACTGGCTGGCTACATAGGACAACAAAGAAACAAATCAACACCGTATGAACTTAGTATAGGGTGAAAGTAGACTATAGACTTTTATATCAGTTTTAAAAGTTACATGTGGAGCAGAACTTACATAAAGATTATTAATTCTTTCAGCTTAGTCTTTTCTCAACACCGTATGAACTTAGTATAGGGTGAAAGTAGACTATAGACTTTTATATCGGTTTTAAAAGTTACATGTGGAGCAGAACTTACATAAAGATTATTAATTCTTTCAGCTTAGTCTTTTCTCAACACCGTATGAACGTAGTATAAGGTGATAGTAGACTATAGACTTTTATATCGGTTTTAAAAGTTACATGTGGAGCAGAACTTACATAAAGATTATTAATTCTTTCAGCTTAGTCTTTTCTCAACACCGTATGAACGTAGTATAAGGTGATAGTAGACTATAGACTTTTATATCGGTTTTAAAAGTTACATGTGGAGCAGAACTTACATAAAGATTATTAATTCTTTCAGCTTAGTCTTTTCTGAGTCAAACCTTCTTTTATGTACTTTAAGTTTTCTTCTCATTTTTGATGTGAAACATCTATAGCCGCACGTAAAACCGATTTCTGCCGTGGCGACGCACAGTGGGTCGAAACTGCAAATGATGGGCATAGGGCTGTTTTTCGATGCAGATCGTTAGAGCTCACTATAGCCGCACGTAAAACCGATATCTGGCGTGGCGACGCATGCCGTGGCGACGCACAGTGGGTCGAAACTGCAAATGATGGACATAGGGCTGTTTTTCGATGCAGATCGTTAGAGCTCACTATAGCCGCACGTAAAACCGATATCTGGCGTGGCGACGCATGCCGTGGCGACGCACAGTGGGTCGAAACTGCAAATGATGGACATAGGGCTGTTTTTCGATGCAGATCGTTAGAGCTCACTATAGCCGCAAGTAAAACCGATATCTGGCGTGGCGACGCATGCCGTGGCGACGCACAGTGGGTCGAAACTGCAAATGATGGACATAGGGCTGTTTTTCGATGCAGATCGTTAGAGCTCACTATAGCCGCAAGTAAAACCGATATCTGGCGTGGCGACGCATGCCGTGGCGACGCACAGTGGGTCGAAACTGCAAATGATGGACATAGGGCTGTTTTTTTCATAACAATATTATATGGTAATACATATTATGGTACATATTTGAACTTAGCTAAAATAAAATATTTTTATTTTATTTATATAAAATAGGTTCGTTAAGATTTATCAATAAAAAAGGTATAATTCTATAATGCCTTGATAGATAGCAGCACCTTAGTACTACAGGTTTTTTTTTTAGATTTTTTTATTGGCGCTTCTAAGTGATGTAATTCTATTTTACTTTAATCAAAGGATGCATGCAGGAGGAGGGTGCATTGCATGAATCTTAATGAATAAAACATTTACCCCCTTATTCCAAAACGAGGTTTAAGGATAGTTCGAGATGTGGATTTAAACCTTAGATTTAGATACAGACTTACTCGTGAACCATAGTCTTAACACTATCCCTATAGATTACATATTATAGGGAACTATAGTCTAAACACTATCCCTGTAGATTATAATAGGGATAGTGTTTAGACTATAGTTCACGAGTAAATCTTTATCTAAATCTAAGGTTTAAATCTACATCTCGGACTATCCCTATACCTCGTTTTGGAATAAGGGGGTTAGACTTTGACTTTGGGACCCATAAATATATATAAATAAGCGACAAATTATGAATCTCCTCCTTCTTTGAAGTTTGTTAAAAATGTCTATGTCTATGACCAGTTAAAAATCAAGGAAGTGTAAAAACAAGGGTGTTAGGACTTAATCAGCACTCCTTGCCTACCATGATCGGGTAAAATTGAAAAAAAAAAAAAAACCACCCTTAGCGCATTATCTTGACCTGATTAGATCCAATAGCGCCATCAACCGAGCTATTCAGAACTATCTATTTAAAAAAAAGCAGACAGACGGACAAGAAAGTGATCTTATGAGGGTTCCTTTTTACCTTTTGAGGTAGATACAGAACCCTAAAAACGAATCTAGTATTTTCCATATAAAGGCTCACTAGTTTATTTTATTCGTCTTCAAATTAAACGATAGATCGGCGTTCATCGACCGATCGTAGTCACTTGTCTGCTTTCACTCATAGTCTGATTAAGTTGAGGCAGAATAATGATAAATAATGATACTCTAGATTGATTTATTATATAAATGTCGGGTGTTAAGTTAGGGGTCAGATGGATTACCATTCCATACAAGGTCATGCTCATTGTTTCACATATTTTCTCGATATTTTGTCACTCATGTGCTTTAACCTTAAAATCGGACTTCATAATACCGGACTACGGCGTGCACATCGGTACAGTCGGAATACCAATTAGCTGAACCCCACGTGACCCAGAGCTCACTCGCACATTTCTAGGGTTGTATAATAATGTTACCTGATTCTGATTTTTTTAAACAATACCTGTTATTAGACAACAAAACATACAATATTAAAAAAATAACATAAACATATTTACTGATGTGCGAGTGAGGTCTGGGTCACATGGGGTTCAGTTAATTGGTATTCCGACTGTACAAATCTAGTATATACAAACATACTTAAAACGTAAATAATGTGCATCGAATTAAGAACCTCCTTTTTTGAAGTCGGTTAATAATAATAAAGGTGCCTGAACATTAATAAAGGAATTCATAGGTACTTTCACAACCAGCCTCAAAACTGTTAGGGATCATTCTAAGGTTTTTATATCGGCTCTTTGATGAAATGGTCTCATTTAAAATATAAAGTTTATGACGAATCGTGCTCCAACTTAAAGGCACTTGAATCTTCTTAGAGTCACAGATCCTGCCAGAGAAACCGGAAAGATTTGTCGTGGGACCTCAGCGACGCGATCAGCTCTAATTAAATTAACACTCGTAATTTGTTAAACGCGTGATTAGTCGTGCTGGTTTGTTCAAAGCTTTAAATTTCAGTCTTAAAAGTAACCGAGTTTTTTCACCGAGAAAATTATTTTAATATGCGCAACAGAGCAGCAAAATTGCATTCTCTTGTTGCTCCAAAAAGTACAATTACCGAGTTAAGGGCTCTTTCAAAGATATTTATTGCACAATTCCGTGTTGATAGGGTTAGCTTAGTAAACTGGGGTGAATTTAAATATTTGTTTTGTTACTTTGTTAATTTAAATATTTCTGTTTTAATTAAAATTGTTATTTTGTAGCTATCAGCGCAGCGTACCTACGACTTAATTTTCTTAACGGGTAAATATGTGCATAAAACAATGCAACCACCCCGTCTTGGTTACCTACTGAATATAAATACTAACAGCGCCTCGCGATTACATCTGCGTAAGTCGCTATACTGTGAAAATACCGGGGTGTTACTTTGCAGATATAAAATATCCTCATAGCCAGGGATCGGCAACCTTTTGAGACGGAAGAGTTTAAAATTACAATTTACAAAAAAAGATAGCCAGCACTTCAAATGCCAACTTCTTCACCTCACTGTAGCAATCGGGAAGACTATTCCATGCATGGAATGCATGGAATCCGTGCCTTAACTCGTAGTATTTCTTTAAAATCTATACTATATCTTTATTATTATAGATAAATAAAAGAAAGTCGTGTTAGTTACACTATTTATAACTCGAGATCGGCTGAACCGATTTGGCTGAAAATTTATGGAGAGGTAGCTTAGAAACAGGAGACGGACATAGGATACACTATTTTTTTCGATATTCAAACGAGATCGGGACTTACGCGGGTGAAATTAAATATACGAATTATTCCATATTCCATATTACCCGCATAAGTCCCGATCCGGTGGGAATATCGGGATAAAAGTATGCTACACTATTATGTATTTTGTGACGATCGTCTTTATTGTAAGGCGTTCGACCGGGGGGTTTTCTCGAGCGGCTGCAGTTTTTTTGTTGATTACTCAGCACGTACTAATTGGATTTTGATGTAAAGTATACCACGACTTTCCTCAGATTTCACTTGGTTTAGGCGTTTTTAATTGTATATTATGTAAGAAACAAACAGACAGACAGATATATTTTTGTTCTACTACTTTTTCGAAGTCCCACAGACCCATTTTTTTTGATTTGCTGTATTGTATAAAAATCAATGCCACTTTTCGTTGTAATCTCAGGAACTACTGGTTCGAATTGAAAAATTATTTTTGTGTTGGATTGTCCATTTATCAAGAAAGGCTATAGGCTACTTTTTATCCCGATATTCCCACGGGATCGGGAGTTGTGCGAGTGAAACCAGGGAGCGCAGCTAGTATATAATATTTGGTTAAGGAACTAAAGAGCCCCAGCTTCACATCCAAAGAGTCGCATGTGACTCACGAGCCGCAGGTTGCCGACCCCTGCTCATAACAAATTTCATCAAAATCGGTCGACTAGTTTCAGAGCCTGTTCACTAAACCTAAAACGAAATAAAAACCAAAATATTGAAAATACTCTGTGTAAATCTACTCGTATAAGTCATCATCATCATCATCATATCAGCCCATACACGTCCACTGCTGGACATAGGCCTCCCCCATACGACGCCACAAACAGCGGTCCTGAGCCGCCTCCATCCACCGACTAACCGCGACCGCCACAATGTCGTCGGTCCACCGGGCAGCTGGTCTCCCAACACTCCGTTTCGCGTTGCATCGTGGCCGCCACTCGAGAACCTTTACTCCCCAGCGGTTGTCAGTTCTGCGAGCTATATGACCTGCCCATTGCCACTTCAGCTTACCAATCCTGAGAGCTATGTCGGTGACTTTGGTTCTTCTACGGATTTCCGTATTTCGGATTCTATCACGTAGAGAAACTCCGAGCATAGCTCTCTCCATAGCCCGCTGAGCGACTCTGAGCTTATGAACGAGGCCTATAGTCAGCGACCACGTCTCGGATCATGTCATCACTGGTAACACACATTGGTTGAAAACTTTCGTCTTGAGGCTCTGTGGTATTTGTGACGAGAAGATATTGCGAAGCTTCCCGAACGCTGCCCAACCGAGTTGGATTCGTCGGCTGACCTCTTTATCGAAGTTGGATTTACCTTGTTGGACCATTTGGCCTAGGTAGACATAGTGATCAACAACTTCGATAACATCGTCTCCAATGTGAACAGGTATGGGTAAGACGTGGGCGTTCGACATGATCTTTGTCTTACCCATGTATAAGTAAAAAATTAAATTATTCGTTTTTGTAGTCTTGTACGTTTTCTTGGTAGGTTTTCGTAGAAAATTAATTTATCTAAGTAACAATTTCTTTACATATTCCACGTCAAAAATAAACCAGTATCATAGAGTTTGTATGATATTCTTTATGCATGGAGTGCATTACCTTAGCTTGCCACAAAAGCAGGTTAACAAAGAAAATTCTTATAAGAATAATCTTTTTCTTAAACCAAGCAAAGGTGACTTGAACATAAAATTTACATACAATTACCAACATTTTTAGGGTTCAGCAGTCGAAACAAAAAGTAAAATGTCTTACAGTGGCATACCCTAAAATCTAGTTGTTTGTTGTATAGCTATTTTTGTCTGTTGCATAGTGGTGATTTTTATGGAGACTAGTAGATGGGCCAGATCTAACCGATCCATTGTTCCTGAGGTTCGAAATTATGTTAACCTCAACTACTCGTGTAGGTACCAAAAATTATGAAGGTCGGAGCAACGATATTCATGATATCGTGAAACAAACATACAAAGATCCAAACGACTGAGTGACGACCGTCTCACCACTAGCTTCTCTCCCTCAGCTCAATAAAGATCTACAAAAAGCTCGACAAAATATGGCAAAAAAAGCTAAACTAGATAAAATATAATCAGCATTTCCAATCCACACAACTAAACTGCCCAACTAATTGTGCTCAATGGAACTAATAAAGGATTACTAAATACATGAGCTACTTTATGGGTATTTCTACGGAACCATTCACTGTAAGCAAACGCACGCTTGCCCAGTTTATTTAATTTTATTAGTCGTTTAATAAAATTTACCTTTGACTAGTTAGTTTCAACGACACTTAACTTTATGAAACGTTAGTAAATCACTGAAATATTGCTTTAATTATGCTATACAGATGCTTGTTAAGCAAAATGGTGCCATAAAATGTTTATCAACTTGATTTATACGCAGTTTAGTCTGATCTTGTTTAAGGTCAGCGCTTACTGAGCGTTTTATACTCATTCGCATGTTTGTGTACCTGCCTAAAATGTATTACCTACTCATTTTTTGATCTAAGTTGAAAGTATGAATAATATCATTCACATTTTAGAATCACATACGATTCTCCGTTTGTATCTTTCAGCTGAAAGATGCAGGGAGTCAACTCCGTTGAGTTGAGTCTCTGAATCCTGTCACTCTGCTTTTGTTTGTATCATTTATTATACTGTTTTTAGTTTTTTTTTTTTCAAATTGTTTATAAAATAAATTGTCTTTGGGGTATCTAGGTACCCTGCTTATGCATACAACTGAATTATCTTTGAGCGATAAAGTCATTCTGATAGAGACGCACTCAAAGGACATGTGCGTTCACAAAATGTATAGGTGTTAAATTGCATTACTTGTCTGTATAACACGGTATTTTATATCTCTTTAATTTGCGCAGCCCAAGGATATAACAACAATTTCAGTCTGTAATATTAATAACCGTTCCACTATTCTACCGCACGTCTTCACTTTATACATCAAAAATTTGTCAAAGCAGCCTACAAGGTGTACGTGCCGCAATTTCGCTCCAAACATTTTGATGTGAAAATTGTAGAGTGTCACTTATTAGCTGCACGTAAACAAAGCACGCACACGCTTCGTGATCTGAATTAAGCTCTCTCACCTACAGTATTAGGTACTTATTGCTTTAACATTGTTAACGTGTTTAAGCTTAGTTTAGCGTAGACGGGACTGTGCTTGCTCATCAGGCAAGCTCTAATTTAACGCTGATTAAAAGTAAACAAATTATTAAGTGAAACCTAAACAACATTTAGCGGGCTTTTCTGTTGTAAACACTTTGTCCAACATTAAATGAATCTTAAATACACAATGCAGCTAATAATAATAGTACATTGTTACCCTAGGTGTGAAAGTCACTCACTGAGTCCCGAGACGGAGTTTGGCGCCCGAGCGTAGCGAGGGCGCTAATAATTCGAGGAACTTAATGAGTCTTTTACCCGAGGTAAACACTGTGCTTTACATTACGAATAATACATAAAATTCTTCCTAACAACGAGAGTGAATGAGACTCCATACCACATGAGTAGGTACTCATGTGTCCATACTACCTGATCCTCTTAGAAGGTTGGGACCAAAGAGGTTATATACATGTAGTGTTATTCTTTGGTGTTACTAAAAGCAAGGAGGATAGGTTTTTGAAGTTCCTAATGCGTAATGATACTGATACTGGCTACATGCACATTGCACAAGCCGTGCGAAGCCATAATTTGACATGACAGCTGTCAGTGAAAGCGATTTTCCCTAGGGCTGGAAGTTTTTTTTTCTACACGCTCTTCAGGCACCTTTAGACCTACTTTCGGAGTATGAGTAATGAAATAGTACATTGTTATCCTAGGTGTGAAAGTTACTCATTACAAGTCCCGAGACGGAGTTTGGTGCCCGAGCGTAGCGAGGGCGCTAATAGATCGAGGGACTTAATGAGTCTTTCACCCGAGGTAAACACTGTGCTTACGAATTTAATGTTTTACGAATAATACATAAAATTCTTCCTAACAACGAGAGTGAATGAGACTATGGTCCGTATTAATAAACCGAACTCAATATCGATTTCAATCTTGAGTTTGCTCTTGAGTTGTTGCGCTGATTAATAAACCTATCTTAAGACGCGATTAAAGAGCGACGTATCACTTGAGTCATACTGTATTAATAAATCAAACTCAGCACTCAAGTCTGATTGCGGGTCATACAAATATTACATTTTTTTAAATATGTTCACATTAAAAACAAGTTGACAGCAAAATATGACGACACTACCTACCATAGGGTAAGAACATATAATTCAAGGTAAGAACAAAGCGTAACTGTCATTCAAGATCAGTCTCAAATCTCAAGAGCGATATCAGCCTGGTTAAAACTTGAGTTTTATCTATTAATTAACGCCTAACTTAAGATAGTGACCACATCTCAAGACTCACTCGATTGATACGCACTCAAGATCGATATTGAGAGCGATTTATTAATACGGGCCTATGAGACTCCATACCACATGAGTAGGTACTCATGTGTCCATACTACCTGATCCTCTTACAAGGTTGGCATCAAAGAGGTTATACATTATGTAGTGTTTTTTTTAGGTTTCTGAACCTAAAATAAACACTACTTGAATTTGATTACTGAGAAAAAAGTTACTAAGTACTAAACTCTGGCAGTATGCATGAGCCGTGCCAAGCCATAATTATTATTGTTTGATGTAAAAAAAAAGCAAGGAGGTTAGGTTTTTGAAGTTCCTAATGCGTAATGATACTGATACTGGCTACATGCAGATTGCACAAGTCGTGCGAAGCCATAATTTGACATGACAGCTGTCAGTGAAAGCGATTTTCCCTAGGGCTGAAAGCTTTATTTTCTACACGCCCTTCAGACATATTTAGACCTACTTTCGGAGTATGAGTAATGAAAAATATTTTACATCATCTCATGCAGCGCACTCAAGTCCCAAGATAAGCTATAATAAGGCTTTAGTTATGGGAATAAGATAACGGAAAAAAGAATGTCAAAGTAATTAAAATAACATACGTGATTTAAAAATCCCGCAAAATAATACTATTAAAATAATTCGCGTAGGTTTAAAAAGTAAAACCAGTTTATTTCTTCATAGAAATGGTTAATAGCACTGTTGACATGACCCGCAATGGCATTTTCTTTGAAACGATCAACGTTTCCTTTGTGAAAACTTTAGCCAATTTAAGGTGAAAGGGTACCTGCGCGCTCTCCATACAAACGTAGTCGACTGTTTCCTCCCTGGATAATGACATTAGAGCAAATATTTTTGTGCCATAACACCTATAACTGCCATAACTATGCCCCTATGTTTTGGTTTTTTTCATTTTCTAATTATCATAGAAATTAAAATTAATATAATTAAAAAATTTAAAAAATCAAAAAATAGGGGCATGGTCTTGGCAGTTGTAAGTTTTATGCACCAAAAATATTTGCTCTAGTGTCATTATCCAGGGAGAAAACAGTCGACTACGTTTGTAATAGTTTGTATGGAGAAAGCCTCCGGTACCCTTTCCTCTTAATATTCGTTCACTTTAGCCGGTAAATCAATACGTATAAGGTTCCTTTTAAAGGTATAAGCTGTGGAAATAAAAGTTATTGCAATTTCTTCTTCGCTCAGCCTATCTTTGTGCTAGCATGCAGTGTTTGAAGTTCAGTTTTATTTCAGTATATGTTTGTTTTACAATCATATCTTTTAAATAGGTCAGTTGTATTGGATTGAAATAATACAATTTATTTAATAGATATGTTATTTTATACGACACTGTTTTTTTTAAATAATAAACATTTCATGTTTCATAAATTTGTTACCGGTGTTTTGATTTTTTTATATTAGACTCTGCGTGAGATTTCATATCACATTTTTATAGGTAGGTTTGTTTTGCCGCAACTAGGCTTTACTTGGGTCCTTTTTGCTTAAAGATGGAGTCGGTTTGCCCAGAATCAGAGAGAGGTAGTGGAGAGGCGATTCCACATACATTTTTGAATGTTAAATACCTACCGGCAGGCTAATAATGCTCTCTCAGCTTAGTCGACCATGTTCAGAGGTAAGAACTCGTCAATAGTAAGTATGAGATGAGAGAGATGTTTTCCTCCGCGGTAAAAACAATGGCAATTAGGCACATAAATATTTAGTAAGAAAAATTCATTGGTCCAGAACCGGCCGGGATTGAAACGATATTTGGATTGAAAGTCGAGGTATCTATCACTACGTCAACAGCGCTCGGTAGGTATATAGGTTCCTATTTTTTTTTTAAAGACATATTATCGAATGAAATTTTAACTTAGAACTACATTAAAAGTGATATACAAAATCAAAATTATTTTCAATAAATGGGTTATTTAACTAGCTTTTCGAGTAATAGTATAATAATAGATTAGTACATAGGTACCCTATTTGGCTCTATTATTAGGGATAAAAAGGTCTTATATTAATATAAGATTTGGTTATAGATAATGTAGAAAAGAAGACTTTAAATAGGTACTTTTAATTAATTCAAAAATTAATCAAATCAATTTCGTTAATGTAAATATTAATTCTGTGTAAGTTTCCGTCAGTGAATTTTAAATTACATTTGCTCGAAACTTACTACATTATTAAGAGCAACTGGCATTCCAAAGAGATGAAACAAAAAGTGAAATTCTTCATAGAACAATAATTTTATTTATACAATATTGAATTTACTATGTCTCATGCCTCTAAAATACAAAATGGTATCGTAGGCAAAAAAATCGAATTAAAATATTAAACTTAAAAAATATTGCTCGCCTACTTGTAGTTCGTAGTGGTAGTTTGGTAGTTTTTTATTTATTATTTATTTCATTTGTGTTTTTTATTTTGCTTGTCCTAGTAGTTTGCTTGAGGGAAACAACAGAATTGTTTAGACTATTTTTTCCCAGTAGTTCGGGTGGCCAAATGTTTTGCAATTTTTCAGTGTTAATGGTCTGATGGTTGGAACAAAAACAAGAGACGATCGATCGAAAACTATTGATAAAATAAGTGCCTTTTATATTTCTATTTTAACTGTTTTTTACATTTTAACTTTTAAGTAATACATAATCAGATGTTCCTTATTACACTCTTAATTTAAATATCTTTACCTTGTTCAAATGTTCGATCATTTTCGTTAAATTGATTCTCTTGGGACGATGGGCCTCAACGGCTATTGAATCGTGTTTGAATCGCCTGTAATTACTGAGCTACGAACATTGTGGTTTAATTATATTTGCTGGTTCGGCCTAGATGAATTTTAGTCTAAATTGTTTCTTCCGAGTTTGAGGGTTTCTAATTTTTATTTACCATTAATTACATTTTGTAAAATGTGTTTAGAATGAAGTAAATTCGTAGATGTATCCCTATACGTATTATTTGCTGAGTTATTTTTTTTATATGACTACATAGTATGAAACAAAGTCTCTTCCCGTTGTCTGTTCCTACGCAACGGATTTAGATGCGCTTTTTTAAATATATAGAGTGATTAAATATTAAAGGAAGGTTTTAGTATATAAAACAAAACTACCACACGTACGAAGTCGCGGCAACAGTTAGTTTATTTATAAATATAAAATTCAAAGTCCTGACTGATATATTAAAGTACACTCAAACGAATGAATGGATCGAGTTATAAGTTTGTTTTAACATAGGCATATCCGCTAAGAAAGAGTTTTATATAATTCAAACCCCACGCAAACAAAAATTATACTTAGGTAGCTGTCCCGGCAAACGTTGTGTTGCCATATACAAAAAAGGGTAAATATAGATGTTGATCGATTCTCAGACCTAACGAATAAACACAAAAAATTTCAAACGAATCGGTTCAGCCGTTTAAGTGGAGTTTGGTAACTAACACCGCGACACGAGAATTTTATATTATAGGTACTAGCTGTCTCGGCAAATGTTGATTTGCCATATACAAAAAAAATTAAAGAAAACAAAATAATAAATAGATAGTAGCCGATTCTCTATACATACTTACTTTACATATAAAATTTCATAAAAATCGGTTAAGGGGGGTCCATACGCCAACGACCTTGGTACACAGCCTACTAAATAGTTACTATTGGCACCGGTCGCCTTCGTTTGTGAAAATTGTTGATTGTTACGAATGTGTTTTGTTTTTCTCAAAAGTGTCGAGATGGAATTGTAGGTGAGATTTTTACCGACATTTTGGTGTGATTTTGAGCCAAACATTTCCTATAGTTTTGAAGTTATCCTAAAATTAAGAATTAAAACTAGTCTAGCTTTGAAACGACAAACAATTTTCACCTCAAAATTACCCCTAAATATCGGTAAAAACTTCACCTACAATTCCATCTCAGCACTTAAAAAAAAACAAAACCCATTCCTTACAATTAACAATACTAGTTGTAAGCGACGGGTATTTCTGGCGCGTTGCGTTTGGCAGCATAAGCAGCCTTAAGCCGTTTTGGAGGAGTATGGTAGCTAACATTGTGACACGAGAATTTTATTTAATAGATTAGTATAGGGATTAACTTTTTTTACTGCAGTATACAATCCATACATAGGCAAAACTCAGCACACGACAAGTTAATAAGTTATCAGACAACGTATTTGTACTCGTACATCCAACGACCAATATGCTTCCTGTTGGATCTTTTATAGGCCAATGGGGAGTCCTTGCTGTTTGGTCAGACGAATGTTACGGAATTGTTCTACCACAGTACAGTAAATTAGTTGATGTCACCTAACTAGGTTTGTGTTGGGAATATGTTGAAATATATTTGAATGAAACAACAAGCTTATTTTGTTGGTTGACGAAACGTTTTTTGAAGTCACATTTTTTTTTAATATTTTCAAAATAAACTTATTTAGATTTTTAAACTTGTAACTTTGTAATGTTTTGTAACTTGTAAATAAATAACTAAACTACAATAACTATGAAAATTTCAAATACAAATTCAATAAATAGTCGTCTTACGGATAGGGCCACCTCAGTTTTTATGAGCGGTGTTGACCTAGTGGTTTTAACTTGAGTTTCATTTCGAAGGTGGTGAGTAAGAATCTTACATTCTAGAATTCATACAAAATTACATACATACAAACAAGCAAGCAAGCAAACATACAGGTGAAACTAATAAAAGCGTGTTAAAAAAAGTGCTCTAATTATTATTGCTCTTACGGTGAAGTTGAGGGTTCAAACATCGTGATGAAACCCTCGGCTTAGATAGATAGATAGATAGATAAACTCTTTATTGTACCACATTAAACCTTAAATTCTAACATAAACTCCTGCTATAAAAACAATAATAAACAAACAATATGGCACAATGGCTTAAATGGCTTTAGAGACGTACTTTTTGTCAATTTTTTTTTAATACGGTCAACTAAGCTGAGACTGTAGTAAGTATAGGTGCTGCCCTGAATAGCATGGATCGAAATTGCTGGCTCTGTATAAATCATCTAGATTGGATGTAAATGCCAATATTACTCGTCTAGTACTGGAACATCTGCATTCACAAAAAAGTGTCACGGTAATATTGTGTGACGTCATGCGTCAAGGTAATATGACCAGACGCGTCATGGTAACTTAGGAAACAGAGTTTTTAATAATAATATCGCTCATCTGGGCTTGTGTTATGGTGTGACGAGAGAGAAATAGAAGACTTAAATAAAGGAAAAAGAAATCTCAATTGTTCTTAGTTTTCTTATGACGTTATCACGTAAAATTATCGTCCGTAAACCGACTTTACAGATAACCATTTGTTTTTAGCATATGAATAGGTGAATACTAGATCCAAGAAATATTCCTGCAAACCCTTGAAGTGTACTACGCTAATAGTACACATCAAGGGTTTGCAGGAATATTTCTTGAATACGGAATACGGTTGAGTACGGACTGTCTAGATTTAGATCTAGACAGTTCGTACTCAACCGTACTCAACCGTCAATCCGTACTCAACCGTAGCCTCTACGGTTGCTGCATCAAATTACTTCACTGACGTTTGTCTGTCGTCCAGACAAGCATCCTTGTCCCGGTATACGATAATTCCATGAAATTCACAGTTTGAAACGTTCCAACAATACGATCCCTTTGTCCGTGCGTCTGTTTCAACAGTTTCCGACCGCCAGGTGAGTGGACTGCGGAACACGAGTGGCTGTATTCGGAGACACGACATATCTATCCATATTATGTTCAAATATGTACTTGCATCAACAGTCTGTGTTATGTTGTGTAGACTATGAATAACTATTTAAATAAACAAATATGCCTATTTACTTGGAGATTTAATCAATGTTAAATAAATATATTTTAAATAAATAAATATTTCAGGACATATTACACATCGCCATCCAGCCCCAAGCTAAGCAACTTAATGCTTGTGTTATGGGTGCCAGACAACGGATAAACTACTTATATACTTTTTTTTTTGTAAATATATACATATTATAGGTACATATAGGAAACACCCAGAACCAGAAACAAGAATTTATGGTCAGCATTAATACTTGTTCCCGGCGGGAATCGAACCCGCAACCTTCTGCGTCGCAGTCGGGTGTTCGCCCGACGCGCCACAGAGGTCGTCAAAAAGGTCGTCAAAGGTGTTGTTTCAGCTTTATTTTATTTTTATAGACAACTAGCTTTTGAAAATTTGAAGTAGATTGGACCAAGGAATCACGTTGTCCCATACAAAATTTGCCCCCCTTTTTCAAGGGGTAGAATTTCGGAAAATCCTGTCTTATCGGATGCCTACGTCATACAAAGAACATACCCTCAAATGAAGTTTGATTAATTAAGTCTCTACGATCAGCGGCTTAGGCTGTGCGTTGATCCGTCAGTCAGTCAGTCAGGACAAAGGATTTTATATGTATAGATTTAATCAAGGTTGTTTTAGCTTTATTTAATTTTATAGACACTTTGACTGCCTACGTTATATACAACAGCTATCTGTATGATAAATATAGGTTGCCCGGAAGAGATCGTTTTGAGCGATAATGCCGCCCTTTGTAACAACTGGACTTATGTTTTGTTTTTTTTTTTATATTTTATGTAATTCAAAAATTGTGTTTGCAATAAAGAATTTATCTCTCTATCTATAATTTTTTACCCGATCCGTTTAAGCTGTGCGTTGATATATCATTCAGTCAGTCGAGACTTTGAATTTTATACATATATAGGTAACTTTTTATATTACGATACGTTTATATACGTTTTTATATTTTCAAATATTTTTTAGTTATTACCGTGCACTTTGGTGTTTTTGCAAGACTAATATTTCGTAAAAATATCAGGATATTGGCTATTAGCCATAATTCATTTAGCTGCAAAAGTAAGAAAAATACCGGCGTAAATCTGCGTTTTTTATACTCACGCCTAGGGCTTAGTGCTCAAAATTCGTACCGGTAAATATAAACTTGAAATTGTATTAGGGTTAATGACAAGATTCGATTAAAATCACGTTATTTGGTAGATCCCTTACGATATTACTTTTGGTCTGAATCTAAGAATTACATCAACGAAATAAACTACGAACAACGATAAAACACAAAACTATAAAAAACTTACTCAACATATTCATAAACTTTAACCCACTTGAATATGAAACATGTTTTTTCAGCACCACTGAACAGCCCTGTAAAACTATCACGAAAATGTTTCCAACTACTTGTCTACACGGCATTACATGATAGTAGATAAACTGATTTGCTTTAACACACAAAGGAATACGCAGCGAGATAAAAGCTAAAGTTTCATCTAGTTAGAATGTAAGTTAGACAAGGCATTATACCTATCAAGCACAGTTGTTTGATTGCAAAGTACAATATTGACGAAGTTAGTCTGAGAGACTCTCAGTATGCTTATTATATTTCGAAAAAGAGCTGATTTTTTAAAACAGAGGTCATTCAGACTAAGAATAGTAGATACCTCTTAAAAAATAAGTAAAATTTTAAGGTTAATGACCTCTCCGTGTCTCCTCTCCAGCTGATTTTCAGGTAATCCTAACCTCAAAATTTTCGAAAAAATATTCGAATTTCCAAAAGTCGTAGAACGAAAGTTGTTTGTTAAGGTGCACAGAAGTAGCCCTCAACGGCTTGCTAGTATAATTTCCAATAACCCTGTATAAGTAGTATATCCGTTGTCTAGCACCCATAACACAAGTCTAGTTACTTAGCTTGGGGCTAGATGGCGATGTGTGGAATGTCCTGTAATATTTTTTTTTAATTATCTATTTCAATATTTGGAACTTATGATTTATTTATTTGCAATCATTAGTTTGTTTCTCGTTTTTTTATCGGCCGCTTCATACTTAGCAAAACCCCCTTTTGTAATGATTTCAACTTGATCATTGGAACTGATATGACCTGTCCGCAGTCCAACGAACGGTAGAACTACGTAGTAGGAGTACGGGTAATTAATGAAACTATTAGCTAACTAAAGTCTGTAGGCAAAGGAATTCTGCAGCGCGTTGCAAAGGTACACATCCTAACTTAATATTTTAAGACGTTTCAATGATTGTTATTTCAAGCTCATTATTCCAAAATAATGAAGAATTTTTCAATTGACGTTGACTTTAAGGTATCATGCAGACCACGAACTGAATTGTAAAGTGTATGATTTACTCTTTTATTAACTCCCGTAAAAGACATTTTGACTTTTATTTTTCCTGAGAATGAGTGAATGTTACATAAGTACCACAGAGAAAGGTAACCTTACCTAAATCCGACCCCATTTCACACAATCCTCGAGCTGCACTGATTAATTCCCAATAGTGTAACCGGCTAACTTCACTTTGTCCTTTTTCATTCATCAAAGGTAATACAGCCTCTAACATTTGCAATTAATGATCGTAGCTTTCGCATTAATGGTGCCACGATGATTCATTGAAATTTAATGATATCTGACAAGTCAATTGTGGCTTGAGTTTTGAGGGGAGATGTTTGACACAACACGAAGTGAGATCACATAAATTAAGTGTTCATAGGGTGGGGCAGAATAAGATACGTAGAGGTGAAATTAATTCTTCTTTCATAAGCTTTCATGGATTGCAGAGTACTCAAGTAAAAATAATGAAAGCTTGTTATAGTTTTTTAATAATAATATTTGACGGTAACTCACAAAGAAGCATAATACAAAAATAAAAGTTATATTAAAATGGTGCACGATGATTCATTGAAATTTAATGATATCTGACAAGTCAATTGTGGCTTGAGTCTTGAGGGGAGATGTTTGACACAACACGAAGTGAGATCACATAAATTAAGTGTTCATAGGGTGGGGCAGAATAAGATACGTAGAGGTATAATTCATTCTTATTTTACACTAGTGACCCGCCCCGGCTTCGCACGGCTATATTTTGCATGTATTATACATATAAACCTTCCTCTTGAATCACTCTATCTATTAAAAAAAAACCGCATCAAAATCCGTTGCGTAGTTTTAAAGATTTAAGCATACATAGGGATATAGGGACAGAGAAAGCGACTTTGTTTTATACTATGTAGTGAAGTGATAGTGATAGTGAAGTGATGATAGTGATTATGTAGTGATAGTGAAGCTTTCATGGATTTTAGAGTACTCAAGTAAAAGTAATGAAAGCTTGTTATAGTTTTTTTAATAATAATATTTCACGGTAACTCACAAAGAAGCATAACACAAAAATAAAACTTATATTAAAGTTCCGAAAGTACCTTCCGAGAGAATGAAACGTTGAAATTGTATTTTATTACGAATGTTAAATTTTTATGTCGTGGTCTGTCGTCATGAAATGTATCACTGTAGTTTACAGCTCCCGTAGGAATTACGAATTTTTCAACACTGCGGTAGTTAACATTTGTAGTGTATAAAGTAGTTTATAGGTAGAACAATAGTAAAATACGAGTAGTCTGTCGTATAACACGAGAGAAAATACGTTTTTGTTGAACCTTTTCACGTTAAAAAATGTGTAAAATAACCGTTAACTTTTTAAGGTATACAATTAATAAAATAAATAAATATTGCAGGATATTCAACACATCGTCATCTAGCCCCCAGCTAAGTAAAACTTGTGTTATGGGTGCTAGACAACGTATATACTACTGATATACTTTTCTTTTGTAAATATATACTTATATTACATACTAGCGACCCGCTCCGGCTTCGCACGGCTATATTATGCATGTATTATACATATAAACCTCCCTCTTGAATCACTCTATCTATTAAAAAAAACCGCATCAAAATCCGTTGCGTAGTTTTAAAGATTTAAGCGTACAAAGTGAAATATGGACAGAGAAAGCGACTTTATTTTATACTATGTAGTGATAAACAACCAGACCACAGACAATATATCGAAGCATAAATACTTGTCTGAGGCGGGTATCGAACCCGTAACCCTGTGTTGGTCGTCAAACGGATGTCAAGTGAACGTTAATTAAATAATTTATTTAGATAAGTAGGACCTAACATTCGAAATGTCAGCTACTTGAAGTAGCTCTGAACTGAACAACGAATTTTCGTTACCTTTTGATTAATTCGTTCTATAAACATCCCTTTGAATAAATTTATTTGAGGTCTAGACCTTTAGAAATTTGCTAATGTGAAATTTGAATAACATTGTTATATCACGTCTGGTAAACAGCAGTGGGCGTCAAAGGGTCGAATTTGTAATGAATTTATTGGTAGTAGGTATTGCTTCTGGTATGTAATCATATATTTTCAAAATATCTTCACAAATAAGAATCTAAGTACCTTAATAAGAAACAGACAAGTTGCGTTGTGAAATTAGAGGTTTGAAAAGCATTATTGCCATTAATCAATATCTAACTATTTATAGTAAGAAGCTTGTACTGCTATTAGCACAACTTTTTAGGGCTTTTATTTTTTATTTTTTTTCTTTATTATTTTATTGAGGCTTATAAGTTTGATTGTACCTACCTACCCGAAATCTTTTAAAATGTAATCCATTCTGCGAAATTATGTATAACTTTGACATTATTTTGTTCCATGAGTGTCTAAAATTAATTATGATCTCACGTAACGCGGATTTATCAACTTTTAATTTGGTTAAACAAATAAATTGTATGTAGTTGTACTTTGGTATTTAAACCTTTGGCTGCTTATGCTGCAGGTGAAAATTTCATCGATATTTTGGAGTAATTTCGGGGCAAAAATTCTTTGTCATTTCAAAGCTAGACTAGTTTTGATTCTTAATTTTAGGATAGCTTCAAAACTATAAGACATTTTTGGCTCAAAATCACACCAAAATGTCGTTAAAAATCTCACCTACAATTCCATCTCAGCACTTTTGAGAAAAACAAAACACATTCGTAACAATCAACAATTTTCACAAACGAAGGCGACCGGTGCCAGTAGTAATTATTTAGTAGGCTGTGTACCAAGGTCGTTGGCATACGCCAACGACTTTACGTCCATACGGACCCCCCTTAAATCAAGCGATCAAATGTATGACCTCCGTGTTGAGAGTGGAGAGTATTTAATAAAAATATATTTTCATGCGCCCAAAACTTTACCTAAATTCTTACCTACTTTCAGACCTAGACTTATCTACATAGGGTTAGATGAAACAAAATTTTGATTAATTTTCGTTTCTTTTATTTTCATATTATAATTAGGTATTTGCACCAAATATGGATGACAATGGTCTTTTTTCCAATTTTCCATATTCTACCTAAATAGCATGATTTTTTTTAAATAAAATTACATTATTATTACTTTATTTAAATTAATTAAATTTCCGTTATCACTACATCGTATAAAACAAAGTCGCTTTCTCTGTCCCTATATCCCTATGTATGCTTAAATCTTTAAAACTACGCAACGGATTTTGATGCGGTTTTTTTAATAGATAGAGTGATTCAAGAGGAAGGTTTATATGCATAATACATGCATAATATAGCCGTGCGAAGCCGGAGCGGGTCGCTAGTAATAGATATAAAAACTAAATATTATTATGTCACAGTTAATAAACTTCATAGGTCTCTAGATATCTATCTTATTTAGGATCCATAATTCACAACAAAAGACGATAAATATACCTATTTACTTTCTAGACAGTTCTTTGCAAAAAGCGATCCGTACAACAAATAAATACTCCGCTATGAGTAAAAAGTGGTTACTCGAACATACAACACAAATGGTCGGTACTATATTTTATTCGTGCAAAAACGTTTGTTATGAGGAGCGTCTGCTTCTGCTGTTTGTGTCTGATTCAGTTCCTGTACGTGAATAACTACTAGACTACCGGCTATGTCCATATCAATCCCTAGGTACGTACCTATTATTATTAATTAAAAACTATACATTTTTGTTCTATATACGAGTAAGTACTACTTTTTTCCCCTAGACTCATTTGTTTTTATTTTGCTTCCAAGACAGGACAAAAAGTCGGGTTAGTGGCGTAGCGACCCGATCTCCAAGCGACCCGTCTCTGCGATTCAGCACGTTGATTACATTTTGTTTTCTTATAATATTTTCTATTGTTTTCAACTTGTACCGAATTTAATAGTGAAGTCAATTTAGTTCTTTTGGTGCTAAATCTAGGATTTTTTAAACTAATTTACCACTTTTATTTTTCGTTTAGTACCTAGTACTTACCTTTTTATCACTGTTTTCTGAACACTTTTAGTCCTCTTTTCCTTCATTAATTATCCAGACCAGTATAAAGAGTAGGGATTAGGAAAGAACCAGCGTTCCTCTATTTGAATTTGTAGCCAGTATTAAAAAAGCTAGTTTTTGTTAGTACTGTTTGGAGGTGAGTTATTTTCCTACATTTTGGTTTAGTATAAAGCCTTAAGCAAGTAAATTTCTTGCTTATCCTTTAAGTTAAAATGTTTCTATGAATGTTAGTATGCCCAGATATAACGACATATTTTTCAATTTTAACATTTGAAATATGTAACAGGTTCCTACTGAAGGGAAGAATATATCCTCTAAGGTTACTCCATAATATCAATTACCATTACAGACGTGTTTCTACGTTTGAAATTCTCAAAAGAGATCTTACCATCACCTGAGACTTATCGAAACATGTAAAATCACAGTATGTTTTCATTGAATAGGTAACTGAGCACATTGAATAACTCAAATTTCATATCCAGCCAATGTATTTTGAAATGCGATTCGAAATATTCTAAGCACGTTTCAATACTTTCTTTGCACGGTGACTTCACAGTGTAAAGGAAAACGCAAATTTGTTTTACGATAGCGTTAACTAAGAATATTTTTACATTGAGTGAGGTTTTCTCGTTTATTGTACCAGTTAATATATAAACGGTACAGTATGTGCAAAACGTGCTAAAGGTTTATGTTACGCTCTTAGTATCCGTTCCGGTAATGCAGAGCAGTGCACGCACGCACATACACAGATGGTATAAAAAGCTCACAGAATCGACTAAAAAGAAAATCACCCCACACATTGGTGTTAATCGTGAGTAAAATAAATACAATTTCCTTCTTCTAGTCTAAAATCCCTTCCCTTGTCTATTAACTAAACCAGTAAACGTAAATAAAAACTTAAAAAAAAAACATTCTGAACTGAAATTGTTTAGAAAACCCATTTGCAATATATTTTTGGAGGTAGTTGGTGGTATGTACCTCCAAAGGGAAGATCTTCCACCGGGCAGGTGTTGTACCCGGTAGGCCGCGGCCCAACGATGTTTCGTTGGAACTTGTAGTATATGAGCTTATCTTCAGAAAAACTTCGCTTGAGCGATCTAGGATCTACGATCGGCTTAGTGGCGACATCTGTTGGTGGCGATGTGACGCGTCGCCACATCACTCCCCCCGAAGACCGGAGGTCGATGCAGAATTCCTCTTGTTGTCTTGCCAATGTGCCAGTTGAGTTGCGTCTCAGTGAGTCGAGACGTGTTGCTTAATGTATCCCAGTGAGTCGGGATGATGCTGTTCCAGTGAGTCGGAACAGTGAAGTCCACGGTGACCCCACATTGATCTATTTAATTTGATGTAAAATACTTTTTCATCCATTAAACAGTTCGATGAAGGTCGTTCTTAAAGGGATTTCGTACTCGTAATAAGAATAAGAGCAATGTTAATTAGCGCACATAAATTATTTGTAAGAAAAATCCATTGGTGTCCGGACGGCCGGGATTCGAACTTTCAAAATGAAAGTCGAGGTATTTTTCAATAGTCTAACACCGCTCTTAGATTTTCATAAGAAACAAGTAATTTACAAGTGTACGTACCACTTTAGAGCAAGGTACAGAGATTTGTTTTATTTGAATCACGCGCGGCACTCGTGTCAAGATTATCATGTTTGTACCAACTGAATACGTTAAAACTTGAATGTTTTATTCAGATTCAGGTACTTCTTATATCGGTTCAATGTAGTTCTGTATAAAATATTGCAGAGAAGAATTTGACTTTGTAGATAGATCAGCAGGAGATTTTTTCTCGTTATAATTGAATCTCTTTTCTACCCCGCTCTTAACACTAGACGTGTCCAAGTCCAATAGTGTCCATGTGGGTACTCAGGTCGCAAGGTTGACCTGCGCAGTGCGCAGCCAAGGCGTAAAGAAAGAAAGAAATATAACTTTATTTTCTGAACACCAAAAAAAAATAGACACGTAAAAAGCACAAAAAAGTAGAACAGCGCCCAGAAAAAAGGTTTCGTCCTCAGCACGATGCTAAAGCTAGAAGCCTCAGCGCTGATTTTCAGTACGAACCTTATTGAGACGCACGGGCTTAACTAGTATACTAATAAATTTAGTGGAGAACAGTGATACATAATGAGGTGATAAAATACAGACACAAGAAGGAATACATACATAATAAGATAACATAACAGTAATATTACTAAACACATAAGAGTACTAACACAAAACCAAACAAAAAGACTACTAGGAGAATAAAACTATGACAAGAGAACAAAAATAATACACTCAAAATAGCAACATACACGTAAACATTTATTAAGAACCTCTCTGATGACGTGATAGCAGCATCCGCTATAGGACCCACAACGGAACTCAACACAGCACATTGACCAACCACATACCCACAACACGTTTTCGGAAGAGAGTGAAAAACATTTAATTGAAAAATGAGACGGTAACAGAAGGCGAGAAGCTAAACCAACATAATCAATAGGCGTAAACCTCAACGTTAACGATAGTGTCTAATGTGTAGTTTAAAGAAACATCTAGGAAGCCCGATATTCAAATGTCTCCTTTATTTCAAGCTCAAAAAAGGTACGAACACAAATCAAAGCCGAACACCACACCATGACATCACCACAATTCATTCACCGAAAACGTATCAATCGTCTCTACTAACCCTAGTTAGTATGAAATGGGAACTGTACAGTCTACCTCAAAGGTATCGGATCAGACTTTGTACTGTTAGGTTTTGAGGATGTGTCGTATGCAAAAGTTGTAGGGTCAACTGTAGGATCGAAACTAGAGAAATTATTTCTGGCATTCAATTTTGATACCTTATTTATATCCGGTTGAATTGTCGTCGGTAATAGTGTATTTGAATTGTAATTACGTTATAATATTGATGGGCTTCCTTTCTACGAAGAAAGATATCTTATATTATCATGTCATAAAAATATCCAACAAACAATTTTGGTTGAGATAGATTTGCTTGATATTTTGTGACAGAAGCTATTTACTACGCCGCTCTTATAATTGTTCCTTTCTTTGTTTTTTTTTTTATAAAATATGTCTTTTTGACTATTAAAATATATTTAGCAGTGGCAGTATAATAAATCCATTAATAAAAACAAAGACTTGAGACTTGATATTTGTGACGTAATAGCTTCTGTCACAAAATATCAAGTTTCAAGTCAACTACGCCGCTCTTTTAATTGCTCCGGTTTTCATATAAAATAAATAAATATTGCAGGACAATCCACACATCGCCATCTAGCCCCAAGCTAAGTAACTACACTTGTGTTATGGGTGCTAGACAACGGATATACTACTTATATACTTTTCTTTTGTAAATACATACTTATAATACATAGAAACAACCAGACCACAGACAAATATCTAAGCATAAATACCTGTCTGAGGCGGGAATCGAACGCGTGACCCTGTGTTTGGCAGTCCGGCATGGTGACCATTGTGCCAACTGGGTCGTCATATATATTTATATGGGATATATATTTGTTTTATCATAAAATATATCTATCTGACTATTAAAATATATTAAGCGTGTTTTTGTACGCTTGTATTTTGGTTTTGTACATTATGATAAATCAATTTAAATGTACAGGCAAAGGTAAATTCAAAATAAGTTTTTAAATTGGGTGGTAAGCCGAAATTAAAGTAAATTCTTACGTTTCAGCTATAAATAGAAATGTTCATATATTCAGCTATAGTTACATGCAGACTCCGGTTACATAGTTTATTTCAATGACGTCCTACAAAGCTGGCTGTGATACGACAGGACAAAGGAATACCTAACGAATGTTTGCAATTCCGTCTTGTCAACGGAAACTATCGTGGTTTTAGTTGTTGTAGGTACTTGCTCTGTGTACTAAGAAATTGTTTAATAAGAGACAAATTGTTTAGATAAAGTTATGGCATATCTTGAATATCTATATATTAATTTAATTTCGACGAATAGATTACAGAACTGCAATTATGCAGCCGATCGTACATAAATGCAGACAATTATAGTCAATATAAGTGCTTGGTCATCATGTCAGCCCATACACGTCCACTGCTGGACATAGGCCTCCCCCATACGACGCCACAAACAGCGGTCCTGAGCCGCCTCCATCCACCGACCACCCGCGACCGCCACAATGTCGTCGGTCCACCGGGCAGCTGGTCTCCCAACACTCCGTTTCGCGTTGCATCGTGGCCGCCACTCGAGAACCTTTACTCCCCAGCGGTTGTCAGTTCTGCGAGCTATATGACCTGCCCATTGCCACTTCAGCTTACCAATCCTGAGAGCTATGTCGGTGACTTTGGTTCTTCTACGGATTTCCGTATTTCGGATTCTATCACGTAGAGAAACTCCGAGCATAGCTCTCTCCATAGCCCGCTGAGCGACTCTGAGCTTATGAACGAGGCCTATAGTCAGCGACCACGTCTCGGATCCGTATGTCATCACTGGTAACACACATTGGTTGAAAACTTTCGTCTTGAGGCTCTGTGGTATTTGTGACGAGAAGATATTGCGAAGCTTCCCGAACGCTGCCCAACCGAGTTGGATTCGTCGGCTGACCTCTTTATCGAAGTTGGATTTACCTAGTTGGACCATTTGGCCTAGGTAGACATAGTGATCAACAACTTCGATAACATCGTCTCCAATGTGAACAGGTATGGGTACGACGTGGGCGTTCGACATGATCTTTGTCTTACCCATGTTCATTTTAAGACCCACCTGTCTGGAGACGGTGTTGAGGTCTCTCAGCATCCTGCTGAGGTCCTCCAGCGATTCTGCCATGATGACTATATCGTCGGCAAACCGAAGATGAGTGATGTAATCGCCATTGATATTGATGCCATATCCGTCCCAGTCCAAGAGCTTAAATATATCCTCCAATGCAGAGGTGAACAGTTTCGGAGAGATAACATCTCCCTGTCTCACCCCTTTTTGCAATGGGATCGGATTTGTGCTCTGGTTCTGAAGCCGGATAGACATAGTGGCGTTGCTATACAAACACTTCAGCACTTGGATATACCGATAGTCAATTTGGCACCGCTGGAGGGACTGCAGCACTGCCCAGGTTTCGACTGAATCAAAGGCTTTCTCGTAGTCCACAAACGCAAGACATAACGGCCGATTATACTCCTCTGTCTTCTGTATAATCTGCCGGAGCGTATGAATGTGGTCTACGGTACTAAAGCCTTTTCGGAACCCGGCTTGTTCGGGAGGCTGGAAGTCGTCAAACCTTCGAGAAAGACGGTTGGTGATAACTCTCGAAAACAGCTTATAGACGTGGCTCAACAGTGAGATGGGCCTATAGTTCTTTAGAAGGGCTTTGTCACCCTTCTTATGGAACAGCACCACCACGCTCCTGTTCCACGCCTCTGGCGTTTGTCCCTCGAGGATGACGGAGTTGAACAGCCTCTGAAGGACTTTAAGTACCGGTGATCCACCTGCCTTCAGAAGTTCCGTCGTTATTCCGTCATCACCCGGTGCCTTATTGTTTCTGAGCTGTTTGAGAGCCGACCTTATCTCGTACAGGCTGACGTCCGGGATATCTTCGGTATAGTATCGGGTTAAACGGGCTCTTGCATCGCCCGCCGTGTTATTTGCAGGGCATTGCGATGAGGTGTACAGCTGTCCATAAAACTTTTCAAGCTCTCTCAAGATCTCAGACTTAGAGGATATGATGCTGCCGCTATCGGTCTTCAGCCTTGTCAACCGGTTTTGTCCCATAGACAGATCTCTCGTGAACACCTTGGAGCCCTTGTTCCGCTCTATTGCGCTCACAATACAGTTAGTACTGTAGGAGCGCAAATCGCGTCGTGTTGACTTCGAGATCTGTCTGTTGAGCATACCGTATCTTGACATATCTGCCGAAGACTGCAGCCTCATTTCACTTCTCTCTGCCATTAATTGCAGAGTGTGATCCGAGAGTCTCTGTGTTTTATTTCTGCGGCGGGTCCTAAAGAACTCCGATCCGACCGCTTGGACAGTTTCCACCAGCCCATTATTCAGCTCGTCCACTGTTGCGCATTCCGCGAGGCATTCAAAGCGGTTTTGTAGCTCCAACTGAAAGCTTTCGGGATTTTGTATTTGGACAGGATTTGGGCGTACCGTAGACTTTACCAGACGAGACCGTTCCAGCTTAACATTGATATTCAATGACGCTCTTACTAAGCGATGATCGCTGCCGGTTTTCACCCTGTTGATCACAGAGACGTCATTGAATATGTGCTTGTGATTCGTCATGATTAAGTCTATCTCATGCTTGTTACCGCGTGGGCTCAGCCACGTCCATTTCCTGGACGACCGCTTCTTGAAAAAAGAGTTCATCGCGAAGAGTCCCTCTTTTTCCATGAAGTCGGCCAATCGCTGGCCCCTTTGGTCTCGCTGTCCAAATCCAAACTGGCCCACTCTCAGTTCGTCACCGCTCTTCTTGCCAAGCCGCGCATTGAAGTCCCCCATCACAACCGTGTAGTGTGTTTTCGAGGCATGCATGACACGTGCAATATCTTCGTACATGACCTCCACTTCATCGTCGGGGCGTTTCGAGTGTGGCGCGTATACCTGTATGACCTTCAGCGAATACCGGTTGGTTATTCTGAGTATAAGGTATGCCACCCTGCTCGAAACGCTCTCGATCTTAACAATGTTGTTGACGAGGGACCTGTGGACGAGAAACCCGATACCATGTTGGGACAGCTGGTCGCCCTCCCGGTGGTAGAACAAGTTGCCGGAATTAAGGGTGATCGTGTCCTCTCCCTCTCTTCGGACTTCTGATAGCCCTATGATATCCCACTGCAACTTGTCCACCGCTTTTTCCAGCTCTATCATCATCGCGTCAGTCCTCAAAGTTCGCGCGTTGTATGTTACCAGGTGCAAGGGTCGTCGGTATTTGGTTGGGTAGCTCGATCTCTTCCGGAGATTCTTAGCACCCCCTGCCCCGCCGTTACCGTGGCCGCTACCGTGACCAGGAATAGCGGAGCTGCCGGGGACTGGGGGCCGTTCTCTATTTGCATCCGTCATGTAGGGGGGGGGTTTTGCCATAATCACCACGCTTGGCAAGCGGATTGGTGATCGCAGTTAGGTAGTAAATACTCAGAAGGAAGCTGCTGCCCTTCCTCTGGTAGAATCCCTTAGTCGGCTCTTACGACATCCACGGGCTGAGTTGGAGGGGTCGATATTCTTACGCCGCCGCCCCACGGCACAAGTGCTTGGTACGACCACTTAAAGAAAGAAGACTTGAGAAATGCTCAGAACTTTTTAACAGTTGAATGAATGAAGATATTCATTAACAAATGAAGAATAATGAAAAGCTACCATGAAGTTCGTATCGACATAAAATTAAAAGTCGAAAATGGAGCTTTAGACACACTTTCCGCAGGGATCTCGACTATATACCTAAACGAGTGCTAAACTGGGACCTTCAACGAAAAAGAAAGCGTGAATTTCCCAAAAAATAGTGTCGAACGATAATAAGCGGAATCGAAGAGCATAAACAAAATATGAAGCGAAGTAAAAAAACTCAAAATGGAACATGATGGCGGAGCAATGTGCCCAACAAACTGCCAGACAAACATATGAATCAAACTTTCATCACCACTCTTTGTTCAGAGTTTAAAGTTGAGCAAAAACAGCTTGATACACTACCAAGAACTATAATTTTTTAATATCTAATAGCTGCGCTCCGCGGTTTCACCCGCGTAACTCCCGATCCCGTGGGAATATCGGGTTAAAAAGTAGCCTATAACCTTCCTCGATAAATGGACTATCCAAGACAAAAAGAATTTTTAATTCGAACTAGCAGTTCCTGAGATTAGCGCGTTCAAACAAACAAACAAACAAACTATATAGAAACAAATTATATAGTATAGATGTGTGGGTAAATTGCTTAAAGAGCTTTTTTGTGTAATAAGTGTGTCAAGCTCAGGTCGACCCCACATTACGTATGGTCGAGCGAATACTGAAGTTTGTTTTCACAAAACCAGACTATTTCATAGGAATTTTATTTCTTACCGTAGGACTAAATTTCATTTTGAAAACGTGTGGGTTTATCGATCAATGTTGCTCTGGTGATATTGCATCACGTCGTTCTTCGTTTCAATCGTTTAGAAAAGATCTTATTAGATGCGCCACGTCATGGCACTCGTTTAAGTCCTTATTCCGAGAATATTATAGGTACCTACCTATAAAAAGTTTCTGTTAAATTAATTATTCAGGGTTCAGCGATGACATCGATATCGATCGATATAGAGAAACGAATATACACAGAATATTTATACTGCAGAGCCAAACTTTTACATTAATAATATTACTAGCGACCCGCCCCGGTTTCGCACGGCTATATTTTGCATGTATTATACATATAAACCTTCCTCTTGAATCACTCTATCTATTTAAAAACCGCATCATAATCCGTTGCGTAGTTTTAAAGATTTAAGCATACATAGGGATATAGGGACAGAGAAAGCGACTTTGTTTTATACTATATAGTGAGAGTGATGATAAGGATGAATCTGTTTGTTAATAAAATAACTCTTGAATCGTTTTATTCAGTGAAATAAAGAAAGGAAGGAGGGCACAAAACTGTTTACAAATTACTCAAAGCGATCGGTTTCTAAGCTTTAAGATCCTTTTAAAAGATAGGCAATTAGTTAAACGTCCGATAGGAACGATCCTGAATGCTTTCTGAAAATCGGGCTTTGCATTCCTTTTGGGAAACAAATCTTTAATCGTAGGTAGATACTAATAGGAAGGTCGACGGTTAAGTAGGAACCTCTTTAAATATAAGTTGATTATACAAAGCTCTACTACACCTCTACGTAGGTATATATACCTATTATGTGTAAGTAAGTTACTAATAATAAAATATTTTCATTTCTTCAATCCAAAATATACTATCGGTGGCAGTGAAAGTCATAAAAATGATGATTCGAATCAAAATATGAGCTTTTGTCATGCTCATGAATAATAAAAAAATGTTTGTCTGCAAAGTCGGTTTACGGACGATAATTTTAAGTGATGACGTCATAAGAAAACATTGATGGTAACCATAGCAACGATAATACGTTACTATGGTTACCTTGTCAATAACGCTCACGTTTCCGTAACGTGAGTGTGACGCCACACTTTCATAAGAGTGCAGTACGGTTTTCATCGACTTAGAAGACGTTATCACGTCAAAAACAATTATTTTTAAATTACTTATATAATGCATAATTTCAGCCATGTTTAACTTGCAATATTTGATTACAGACATACACCAGAACCTATCAAACAAACTATGACCAGTTTAAGTCAAAATTTATTTATTCATTTGGACTCATTTACACAAAATCACGCCATAAAAATTTAAGTGAAAGTAATATAAAGCAAGATGTCTAATGATTATACAACAAAAACAAAAGGGAGGGAAATGGGAGGGAAGCAAACATTCGTTAGAATCCGTGTCTTTGTCAAACGTGACCGGGTTGCATGACATATTGTTGTCACCGAGATGAATGTTTACAGTTTGTTTTGAGTATGTGGTAAATCAGTAGTGAGCGCCTTATCATGAATTAGGTTATGAGTTTTCAAGGTAGAGTAGGTACGTTTGATGCTCAGGTTGTTGAGGTTGTTCTGGCTTGAGTTACAATAAAAACTAACGCGCACTCAAGTATGTTTATTGTTAAAACAGACTAGGTATTTATCGGGCTGATGGCTTGCCGGTCGTTTGGTTTCATTCACTTGTTTTTTGTTTGAATTCTTGTGACTACTCGGTAAACGATGATAGCAAAAGTTCCACACAACATATTGCAATAATACACAAAGATAATTCCAATTGTGAATGTTTGAAAATAAAGTTCACCGTTTTGATTATCGCTTTCACATTATCGTAAAGCGACGAACCTATTCATAGTAACTCTGTCTAGTTGCTATTGAGCCAGTGGAACGTAGAACTACCTTAATACGTAGGTATTAAGGCTATCAAATACTTGACAAAATCACAACGAAACTATGTTAAGACGAGAAAACGATTGTCCAAGGTACTATGTAGAACGATAAAGTTATCGTTGTGGTTGATGATCTAATTTCTCTCTGATTTTGGACTAGACTGGAGCTAATATAAACCATATACGTTTTCCTACAATGTAGGTAATGTAAACAAGTTAGTAAGTACTTAGTTTATCCTGTCTAGACGGTCTAAGAAAACTAACGATCATTTTATTTTTAAAGACATAAATCCCGTAATAAAATGGCCCAATCACAAACTAAATTGCCAGCACGAACCGAACTACGAACTCGAATCGAATTTAAGGTACATTTGGAGAAAGAACTTTATTTCACTCATAAAACGCTACTATCCACTTTGTTTACAATAAGAGAGAAACATAGAAATGTTGCAAGTCCATATAAATCGTTTGATACAACTTGTTGCATGGTTATGTAGGGATACGACTTGTAGTAAATGTTGCAGTTGGAATTATGTATGAGGAGAATAACTTCGTTCGAGACTTTATGTTTTAGTTATCTGGAGAGTTTACATTTCATAAAATATTTCTCATAAACACCTTTTATATACAATAGCCAGAATCAACGGGTCTTTTTCTTCTTCATGTCATGCATGTCAAAATCTAAGTAATATTTTTTTATTCATCAGTTTGTACGGGATCACATAAAGTTAGGATGTGTGCCTTCGAAACGCGCCCACCAATGAGAAGAAGGCACAAGAAACTTAGTGGTTTTTTGTGATCACGCTTACAAAGGTCAAAATTACAAATATTTGAAGGTATTATTTGAAATGGAGCAGTTAAAGTCACATCCATGGGTTCTTATCATTAAGCTCGAAGTATCATAGTACGCCCTACCGCACAAATTATGCTTAATAATAAAGTTGAACTTGTTACAGAACATGGCATATGTCACATACATCTTTAGGTAACTGACATCTTAATCACATACATCTTAAGGACGACCCAGTTGGCACAATGGTCACCATGCCGGACTGCCAAACACAGGGTTGCGGGTTCGATTCCCGCCTCAGACAAGTATTTATGCTTAGATATTTGTCTGTGGTCTGGTTGTTTCTATGTATTATAAGTATATATTTACAAAAGAAAAGTATTTATGTAGTATATCCGTTGTCTAGCACCCATAACACAAGTCTAGTAACTTTAGCTTGGGGCTAGATGGCGATGTGTGAAATGTCCTGCAATATAAAAAAATAAAAATATAAAAAAAAATAAAAAAAACTTATTATAATAGAGCACACATGTAATTAAACGACTTTTTGGACCATGCTCCCCCAGCATCAGCTTTTAAGTCGTCGTGGTCTACCCACACTTCAAATGAACGCATATTGTAAAAATTATTTAATTTCTGAATGATGAAAAAATATCAATTCCAATAGATTTATAAATGTAACTATGGGTCTGATAGAAATAAATTTGAACCATTTATATCGACGATAAAGTACTGAAATGTTATGAACTAGGTCTATAAATTGAGCAATTCTATTGTTAGAGGCTTTTGAATTAGGTTCCCTTTGACCTTGCCAAACAATTAGAACTTAGAACAATAACCGGCGCAAGTCAGACCTGCCTGTCAACTTCTGAAATAATCTCTGATATTATTCCATTTCAGTATTATTTTTCGTCCACTAATGTATTGAATCGACAGAGAAATTCTACGTGATTGAAATAAATCTAGAATAAAAATAATATGGAGAGTCCAAAAATATTCTTGTCACTCGCCAAAAATCGAATTGGCAACGCGATAATGCAAAGTTGTTTTTTTATATTTTTATGTCACGAAGCTTAGAAAAAATATAACCGAAGAAGTATAGGTACCATGAGAATTTTATTACAGAAGTAATTTCTAAAAATCTCAAAATATATTCGTTTTAGCGTTGCGATAACGAACAGTAAAAGTAGAATGATATACTAAAAGCAGGGAACGACAAAAAGGACGTTAAATCAAAAAATGAGAGGATGACTTTAAAAAAATGAAGAAGATTGTGGACGGGACAGAGAGAAGTGGAAGCAACTGGTTGTGAATCTAAGTTGCCAATGTAGTCGGAGGATTAATCTATCGTCTTTGGCAACTGGTTGAGTACCAAAATGATATTACTTCTTTGATAACTGGTTGTGAATCTCAGTTGCCAATGGAGGTCTATGTTTATGGACATCCTGACCACCAAACTTTTTGCTTAATGATCATGACATTAGATTTAAAAAAAAACACTATAATTCTAAAGTTCAAATTGTATTAATAAAGGTCAGTGAATAAAGGCATTTTTATTTAAAGCGTTGCGTAGTAATAAGGTGGAGCGAATACCTACAACTGTAAGTAGGCTGAATATCAATAACTCGGCAACATCATAAATTCCAAACGGCTATCATTTTATCAATCATCTGCCTTTGACATGACAAATTTACTGCCTCTCAAGGGTGGATACGTGACGTATACCGCATCACAGATATGCCAATGTCACGTGCGCTTAGAAACATGGGTTCTGAGACTGTGACTAATGATCATTGTTGCTATTTCTATTGCTTTGAGTTATAGAGGTAGCCTGTTCTAGGAACTGAGTTGTTGTTCCATGTAATTTCGCTATATTTTGCTGAAGTATGGAATTTTGGGAGTTTATTTAATCTATACTATCTATACTATCTATACTAATATTATAAAGAAGTAAAGTTTGTGTGTTTGTATATTTGTTAAATTGTAAGGGGTAATCTCGGGATCTACTGAACCGATTTTAAAAATTCTTTCACCAATAGAAAGCCACATTATTGCTGAGTGTCATAGGTTTTATAAAAAACCGAAAAATAAAAAGGCTTTTACGTGGTAGTCCGTTTTGCAAAGTGAATCGAAGAAAAAACGGTCGAATGAAAGCTTTTCTTACGAACGCTGTCTTAAGGCTGCTTATGCTGCCAAACGCAACGCGCCAGATATACCCGTCGCTTACAACTAATATTGTTGATTGTAACGAATGTGTTTTGTTTTTCTCAAAAGTACTGAGATAGAATTGTAGGTGAAATTTTTGCCGATTTTTTGGGGTAATTTAGAGGCGAAAATTCTTTGTCGTTTCAAAGCTAGGCTAGTTTTAATTCTTCATTTAGGGATAGCTTCAAAACTATAAGAAATGTTCGGCTCAAAATCACACCAAAAAGTCGGTAAAAATTTCACCTACAATTCCATCTCAGCACTTTTGAGAAAAACAAAACACATTCGTGACAATCAATAATTTTCACCAACGAAGGCGACCGGTGCCAATAGTAACTATTTAGTAAGCTGTGTACCAAGGTCGTTGGCGTATGGACCCCCCTTAACTATGAAAGATATATTTTTGAGTTCTATAGAAAAGATGTGGAGCTTGAAAATGCCTACAAAAAGTCAACGACAGCATATGTCTAACTTTTATATTTAAGTTACAAAAAGTATTTTTTTAATATTAGTATAGTCATTAATACTGCTAGTTATGTGTTGTTGCTTTATTCTCTAGCTTCATCTAAATTTATCTACGTTTTTGTACCTTGTTTGCTGAAATAAACCATATTTCATTTTCATTTTTCATTTCATTTATTTATTTCAAGAAATGTATTTCATGTGAGAAAGTCTTCAGCTAGTTATTATTATAAAAAAATAATTTGTACCAAGTTATTTAACTTATAAAATTCAGCTTAACCTACATTACTGTGTCCATATCTCAATATCTGGATACAATCCAATTGTCTGAATTTCTGAAAAGCTGAAACAATGAGTTCCCAATGCGACTGCATTGCAATATTACGCTATGTTATGGAATGGTTTCTGCATGGTGACTGTAGATAGCGACTTATTGACTCGTGTTTAACGCAATTTTATAAATGTTTTTTTACCAGTTTTTTTGAGTGTTTTTTAAATTTACCCCAAAGGTTTCGGCAAGGGCTAACCCATCGCCCTAATCTAAACATGGCGCTGAAAAAGAAACGACTATAAATGTAGCTACCTATTTAGTTTTTTTTTGTAATTGAAGTCTCTAAAATGTGGAAACCATTTATTTTTTATATATCACGTTTTAATAATGTAGCATTCTATTAGTGAAACATCAACTAAATTTTTCCACGCATAAACCACGCAAAACACCACCTTTACACAAAACGTCTAAATCCGAAAATACCACTTACGAAAAATACCAACTATACGCATAACACCAATTTTGATGTAGAAACGAACAAATAGAAACAAAAGACGATATTTTTGCGTTAGTATAATTTATTTATTTTATTTATTTACTTATTTCTTAGGAAAACAAACTGCTCTTAAAAAATAGTAAGAAATTACAATAAAAACAAAAAGCAAATTAAATGTTTTCACTACTATGACTTTTAACTTACTAAAAAAATTGCGCTATGAATAAAACCGTCAAACGTGACGATACCTTAACCCATAAGGAAAAACAAAAATCAAACAATTTTTTTTATACAAACACAAGAGACCCCGCTTACCGGGATCTAACTAGTGATCAAACTTATACATACACGCTTATTCAAAGCAAAAAAAAGATACATACATACATAGAAGATCTATAAGTATAGCACTCGGCACTCACTAAACGATCATCTTGTAAAAAAATCCCTAGCTAATAATATTTTCTTAATTTACTACTTCGATAATTTTAATTGTCAGTTTTATACAAAATTTGTCATATTTACGTTTTTAAAATTTTATATTCACACATTGGACATAATTATTATACCTTGCCCTTTTTTAATTTTAGACACACGCGTAGTCTAATTTAAATATGTTTCAATAATAATGGATCTTTTTATGGCATGGTTTGTGACTAGAACATTTTTAAATCAGTATTCTCTAGAGAAAGACACTTTATTTTCTCCGAAGTGACTTTGTTAAAGTACAAGATTGAAAACACCGCGTCTCACGGGTATTGTGTTAAAACCACACTTTGTCTAGTCTTGGATAATTTAAAATGAGAAAATGAGTGAATAAATGAACAAAAATGAGTTTCGTTGATAAAAGCAATTTACTCAGTTAATAGCTCTATAAGTTTCATTAAATTTTGTAGATTATTACTCGCTGATTTTATTTAAGTGATATTTTTTGTCTTATCTCACTATACCGCTCACATGATGCAAGGAATGGGGCGACACTAGTAAACGACAAAATAATATCAACAAAGATAGGTAAGAGGAATATTATTATTTACTTACGTATTACTGGCTCGGTTATACATTCCTAATATGATATGATTTGGTGGGTAAAGACCTTTACTTTAAGGTAAAAAAACTGCTCTACCTCTAATTACATCTTTCGTCTTTCTTCCTTTTATCGTCGTCTTTCTAAATTTCAACTCAGCGCGGGTTAAAGCCAGTAGTGTTTATACATCACAAAACCGTATACCCACTCATTTTGTCCGGATTAAGTAAATCCAGGTACCTACAAGAATAATTACAGTAGATTATTACCTATTGTGAACTAGATCTGCCTAATAAATTAATGGAATACAAATAATATAATCTTTTAATTTATTATGCAAAAAGCACACCGAAAGTAGGTACCTAATTTAGAAAGATCAAAGAACTCATTTGATTGTTAAACAAACATCGAGCAGGTTTATCTTTAGAGTGGCCACTAATGCACAGATCTTTAGGTCTTTATTAGGTCTTTGGTATTCGGCTCGGGCTGAAAATGCACACCTAAGAATCATTTAAGACTCAGTATATAAATGTTTATATCAGTCTTAGATCTCTCTCGGGTTTGTAAAGGTCCTCCACTTGTTCCGGTCTGCGGCCATTCGAACCACTTCCTCAAACCTGGACAAGCTCTCCTGTTTATAGAAAAGTCTTTACTCTGAAGGCCAATTCTCGTCAATATCATTGCAATATCGTTGCGATTGCATTTCGAAGTCAAGTCAAGTATTGTCAAGAACACCAAAAGGGTATTTCTTGTGATCGAAATTGAAATTTAAACCATTTTATGTACGTGAATTGGCCTTCTGTTTTCATCTTACATGCTCCTTATGTCGATCATTAAATATTTACCTGAAATAATCAGATTAATACCAATCAGTGTGATAGTTATTCAAATTAGCCAATACGCTGAAGGTTTTAGTACGAGTGAGTGAACATGAATATTGATGAGTGACTATCTAGCTTACCTTGATTCGCGTTAGATTGGCTTCTAGGCATACCTATACCTATATTATGACATAAGATAGTTAAGCGGTTGATTATTAACTTACGACAGTATCTATTGCAGTTATAAATGTATCTAATTATTGACATCAAAAGCTTTCTATCTGCGTAGGACTGATAAGGAGCTAAGAATCAAATAAATATAAAATAAAAACAAAAAAGTCTTTAGAAATACCGAAGAGAAGTATTGCTCATTAGTACAAGGACCTGTTCAAGTTATCACTTGAGAAAAATTGTTACAAAAAGGAATAAAATAACATGGTTTCTTTATCACACATTGTTAAATGAAGGATTCGCAAACAGAGGGAAACCTAGTTTGAATATGAAATGGAAGTGGGTATCCTGTGATAGTTGTCAACATGAGAAATGAGTGTATAGAGCTGATACATAATCGAGTTAAGTGCGATTTTTCGAAACTTTTTTGACGTGGATACGTCTTTAATTAAAATTGCGTCCCTATATGTATAGAAGCAATTAAAAAAAAAACGATTGATAACAAAATCGGGGAATACAGTTTAGTGTTGCAGCTGGATAATTACATAAAGAATCAAATAATTTATTACGCTAATTAAGAACTGTAAGGGCGTGTTCAGATGACACGCGTAGACCACGCGCCCGCCACGCTCATCACACGCGTTGACCACGCGTTGAACACGCTCTGAAATTTGTTCTATACATAATTTGAGTCTTATGACATATCAATAGATCTCAAATTGCATTTCTGCAAGCAGGAGCGGGACGTGCGCGAGGCGTGCGCGGGGCGGGCGCGGGGCGGGCGCGTAGTGGACTTGATAAATGCAATTTCAGATCTATTGATGTGTCATAAGACTCAAAATATGTATAGAACAAATTTCAACGCGTGTTCAACGCGTGGTCAACGCGTGTGATGCGCGTGGTCAACGCGTGTCGTCTGAACGCGCCCTAACACATCGCGCGCGGCAGAGGGGGAAGCCCCGCTATTTTGAAGGTCATTTTGCTGCGTATCGAGATTTTCATTTAATTGTGTTCACTCATCACCAGAGCACTAGAATAGCCCTTTTTAGACGGAGAAAATGCACCTTTATCCATTATCCTTAGATGAATAGAAACCGTTAAGAGAGTTAGGTCTAATGAAAAAGTGTATACCATACAATGATTCAGCATACTAAAGTAGAAAAAATTAACTTATCTGTAACTCCCGCATTAAAAATGACCATTTTATTTTTGATACCTACCTGTGTGCGAATAGGAAGCATGCTCGGCGCATACGGGCCACCGACTACAGCTACCGGTGGCGGTCACGCGCTACTGCTACATATGTATGATTTTGTCAGAAGCGAGCGACAGCCACCAGGGTTCGGAAGCCACCAATTGTGTGGCCCGTAGCGACCACAAGCAGCGAGTCGCGGACACTACTGAAGCAAGTGGCCGCCACCGAACACACGTGTGCGCCGCGTTTTAACAAAATGTATGAAAAATGGTGTGAACTGCTAGTAGCTGGCTACTGGTGACTGTCGCGCACTCTGTATGATTTTGTCAGAAGCAAGCGACAACCACCGGTGTTCGGAAGCCACCACCTTTCCATCTTGTGTGTTCCGTAGCGACCACAAGTAGCGAGTCGCGGACACTACTGAAGCGAGTGGCCGCCACCGACCACACGTGTGCGCCGCGTTTTAGCAAAATGTATGAAAAATCATGTGAACTGCTAGAAGCTGGCCACTGGTGGCTGTAGTTGGTGGCTCGTTTGCGCCGAGCACCGCATCGTCACCTACCATCAGGCAGAAGTAATAGTGGTCAAACGCTGAGCTATCATTTGTAAAAACAACCTATATTTCTGTTACATGTTTTTGTGTAACCTATATTTGTGTTACGGTAGTAATTTCGTAAGCAGTAATTATTATTTTTTTAATTTATGTTCCTAGGAATTATTAAAAGGTAAATTGTCGCATGTTACCTACACTATTGTGAATAAGAGGTACTGACAACATACAAATTGCTTTCTGTTAGAGTTTGCTCTGTAATAACGAGACAGGTGTTATTTTAGTTGTGACAACCATCAATTACGCGGTATAAAGTTTCTTAATATTCACAATAAGAGGAGAGGGTACCAGCTCTTTCTCCACACAAACGTAGTCGACTGTTTCCTTCCTTGATTGGGACACTAGAACAAATAATATGTTTGTTGCATAAAACTTAAAACTGCCATGACCATGCCCCTAAGTCTTATTTTTTTACTTTTATTTTCTATGATAATTAGAATATTATGAAAAAAACCTAGACACAGGGGCATGATAGTCATGGCAGTCATAGATTTTATGCAACAAAAATATTTGTGCTAGTGTCATTATTCAGGGAGGAAACAGTCGACTACGTTTATATGTAAAAGGGCGGGTCACCTTTCCTCTTAAAACTAAAGTAAAAACTTTATTTACGTAACTTATTTAAGTAAAACTAACGTTTCCCTTGGTAGGGTGTCCAAAAGGCTGGCTGCATTACCTCTTTGGATAGCAATGCCGTCAAAGTAATAACAGCCAGCCCGTTTTTTACCTGAAGTTACAAATATTCATCGTTTACTTGATTTTCATAAATCAATCGCCTAGACGTATAAACCTTGTTTCAAATTTTCAATTTATCAATATTACTTCGTATGTATTCAGTCATGCGTGCGTGTTGTAGGTACCTATTTCATTTTTTAATATTCCATTAAATACAATATTACTTTTATATAAAGGTATATATAGGTTGTTGATGTTCGATGGTTAAATTGATTGTGTCATAAGGTCAATGATTTTTCACAGTATAACATAGCAGTATTTTAACTAAACAGTGTCTTAAATTTACACACCTATGCCGCTCGGTTCTTGTAGACTCGCTGATTCGACCAGTTTTATGAAGTTATAATACTTCATAAAACAGCTCTGAAGGCCAATTCCCGTAAATAATATTGTTTAAATTACATTTCAATATCATTTCGATTGCAAAAGATGAAGGTATCTTGATCTTGATAAGATGAAGTCAGTTTTTTTTACAAAAAGCTATCTTTAAGGGTATTTTGAGCTCAAAGTAGCTCAAAATACCCTTAAAGTTAAGCTTTTTGTAGGGTGTTATTTGTGATCGAAATGCAATCGAAATGATATTGAAATGTATTTTGAACAATGTTATTTACGAGAATTGGCCTTCAGAGCTGACTGCTACTTTGGCCAACTGATTACCATTACCGTTCAAAAAATCAAGAAGAATCAAAAATATGAATTGAAAAACTGTGAACATAAGTTCGCAATGCAGCCAGTCTTTTGGGCAGTTAAATGATTTTATTTTAATTTTTTTTTAAAGTATTTAAGTTCTATTTATTCTATACTAATATTATATACAAGTAAAGTAAGTTTGTGAGATTGTAGGGGGTAATCTCCAAACCAGTAAACCACGAAAGTAGACAGTTTTGAATGCAATTTTGCATGAAATAGTTTAGGGGTACCTGAGCGTCATATTTTTTTTATGCCAGAAATCCCACGGGATCGGGACTTACACGGGTGAAACCGCGGGGCGCACCTAGTTTTATATAAAAATAAATTTAAAGTCTTGATTGACTGACTGGCTTACCGCACAACGCACAGCTTAAGAGGAAAGGGTATCGGGGGCGTTTTCCATACAAACTATTACAAACGTAGTCGAATGTTTTATCCCTGGATAATGACACTAGAGCAAATATTTTTGGTGCTTAATACTTATAACTGCCATGACCATGCCCCTATTTTTTGTTTTTTTTTTTTTTTTTTTTTTTTAATTTTAATTTCTAAGATAATTAGAAAATGAAGTAAACCAAAACATAAGGGCATAGTCATGGCAGTTATAGGTTTTATGGCACAAAAATATTTGTGATAGTGTCATTATCCAGGGAGGAAACAGTCGACTACGTTTGTATGGAGAGACCGCAAGTACCCTTCCACCTTAAACAACCTAGAGACATGAACTTTGAAGGGTGTGCTTTGTGAAATGTAGGTATCCACAAAGAAACTGTTTTTTGAAATTGCCTTAATATGAAAGAGTACCATCTCTCACTCCATACAAATGTAGTCGACTATTTCCTCCCTGGATAATAACACTATAGCAAATATTTTTTAGCATTAAAGTTATAACTGCCATAACCAATTGACCATGCTTCTATGTTCTTTTTTGTTTTTCTATTTTTTAACTCTTACTTTCTATGATTAGATAACTAGAATATGAAAAAAAAACCAAGACATAGGGGCATAGTCATGCCAGTTATAGGTTTTATGCAACAAAAATATTTCCTCCAGTGTTATTATCCATAGAGGAAACAGTCGGCTACGTTTGTATGGAGAGAAGCCGGTACCCTTTTCCCTTAAAAGTGTAAAATGACGGACGATGTTTGAAGTTGAATGAGAATTATTTACAAAATTGTTGCCTTTGTACTTACCTACAACTGTTTCATCTGTGACCAGTCGCGTGACCCTGGCCAAGTCTATTCTTAATTAATAGGTTTCTTAACAGCCTCATAACAATCTCTCGGGATGCGATTGATCATTCCTTTGAGAATTCGCAGTAATTTAATTAAGGAAGTTACGTCTTGGTCCCTAATCTAATCTGTTGGGCCAGTAAAAATAATTAACAGTACCTAGAAGTTATTTACTAAAGAGCAAAATCAATAACGGACGTTTACTTGCTCTAATTGGACATTTAGCGCGTTCTATAGCGCAAAGCTGCCGTGAGCATTTTAAATACGCTCACGATTTGGAGAATCGTTAGCATGTAAGCCTGGTTCATCTAACTTGAACCGCAGCACAGCCTTTATTTAGACGTAAAAACGACAGAAAACATATCCGTTAAAGAAAGGAGCAAGTAAGGAGCGCTATAGATTTCGACTGTTACTTTATTTTGACCATTATGGCCGGGAACAACCTTTCTAAAAAATTGTTTACATACTGACCAAGAAAGTTGGGCCAACCCACACATTCCGCTGTTGCGTGGCAGATGTTAGTAGAACTATATTATAAACCAGCAGCGCTCCGCGGTTTCATCCGCGTAACTCCCGATTCCGTGGGAATATCGAAATATAAAATAACCTATAGCCTTCCTCGACAAATGTACTATCCAACACAAAATTAATTTATCGATTCCTGAGATTAGCGCGTTCAAACAAACAAACAAACTCTTCACCTTTATACCTAATATTAGTATAGATAAATATTAGTAGAACCTAATATTATCAATGAGGTTTAATGTCTTTGATTAGAAAAACATAAAATTCAACACTTGTTAATTATGATCAGGTAAAATCTGATTGATAATCAAATCAAACGCCCTTTTGATTTAAAAATAGTTTTGTTTATGCACAATCTGTACGAATGTATTTTCTTGTTCTCCTTTTATGTGAATCTTTAAGTTTGTTTTTCTCTCAAAAGAAAATACTTTACAAAGAAAAAGAAACGGTAAAATGCAAACATTATTACGTTAGGTATTGCGTGTACCTTGGGTATATTCTGTAGATATTTCTCGTCAGTAACATCACGTAGTATCCTTAAAAGCATCTCACAGAGGGAAATTTAAATAAGATCGAGAAGTAACTACAAATAAAGGCAATTCAGAATAAATCACAGATAGCATGTAATTTGTAGGAGTTGCTGGCATTAAAAGTGATTAAATGCGACTCCTGACAATTGAGGACGAATAAATTCAGGATTAACATTGGACCTATGGATAATTTTCTTTAGGTACAACTTCTAACTTTCCAATGAAGTTTGGGCCGGGGAGACTTTGCTTTGTCAAATCCATTAGGTGACTTTTGGAGCCAAAAAAATCGTCTACCGGGTTTAACCAGAAGACCAGCGCTGTGGCAGGGTTTATTTGCTGTAGTTTTCTTGCTGAGATGTGGCCCTTGAAGAAGGTTACACACGGTTCTTTGGGAACTACTGTGTTTTTAAATATATAATTCTTCGGTTAGTTTTATTTGCCAACAACCGTAGTTGCGCGCGGCACTTAATCGATGGTTCATCATCATCATGTCAGCCCATACACGTCCACTGCTGGACATAGGCCTCCCCCATACGACGCCACAAACAGCGGTCCTGAGCCGCCTCCATCCACCGACCACCCGCGACCGCCACAATGTCGTCGGTCCACCGGGCAGATGGTCTCCCAACACTCCGTTTCGCGTTGCATCGTGGCCACCACTCGAGAACCTTTACTCCCCAGCGGTTGTCAGTTCTGCGAGCTATATGACCTGCCCATTGCCGCTTCAGCTTACCAATCCTGAGAGCTATGTCGGTGACTTTGGTTCTTCTACGGATTTCCGTATTTCGGATTCTATCACGTAGAGAAACTCCGAGCATAGCTCTCTCCATAGCCCGCTGAGCGACTCTGAGCTTATGAACGAGGCCTATAGTCAGCGACCACGTCACGGATCCGTATGTCATCACTGGTAACACACATTGGTTGAAAACTTTCGTCTTGAGGCTCTGTGGTTCTTGAGGCTCTGTGGTGGTTAATGATAAAATATATTCATTCAACATACAGTGAAAGCATGTCATTTTGACTGTCACAGATTGTCAAATATTTAATTCTTCCTCAAATTCATTGATTCCATAAATCAAATCAATGAAACGCTAAACGATTTATCATCAAGCATTTATCAAATTTACATTGAATAATTTATAGGTAGGTATAACTTTTTGGGTATAAACATGTAGCTAGCTATGATCTGCGAGTTTAACCCACTCAAATTATTGTCTTTTTTGAAACTAAATTATTACGTGTTTCAACTGTGTTGTATACCTGTTTCATAATTTTACCCGTTATGATGTTTGACCGACCATAGATATACAAATGTATCAAATCGCTTTGTGTTCGACTCATGGTTAAAATCAAGTTTCATGCCTTTATAAACGAGATGTCTGCACCAAGTCAGTACCTAAGAATATTACAGAGTTACACGCTAGCAATGTAGCAAATATGCTCCAAAGCTCATTTGAGAACACGGTAGGTCTTAACACAAAATTTAGACATTTCAAAACACTGGTTCTCAACAATGGTGCCGGATTTAATTTTGTCAGGCGCTATAACAATTGTGGGAACGTAATAAGAACAAACTGTTACCTATAAACTGGGAAGGTGTAGTCAGAATTAATTTCGGCAGAATTAATTCATACGGAATGAGATTGTGACTGGAGGAATGCTCTGCGTCTCAACGTCAGGTTAAGCACAAGTTTAAGATGTAGTTTGCTTAGGAATTTTGTAATCTTGTGTACATATTTTGTTTGACGAGGACAGAGCAGAGACAGAAGGAAAATTGTAGAGTTTATTGAATTGTCCTCCTTTGGTTGTAAGCTCGACTCGACTCGAGTTATATAGAGAAAACGTTTGTTGAAAAGGTGTTTGCTTCTTGCTTCTTAGAAATTGTAAGTACCTTCAAAGACGTTATTCCTTTGAAAAAAACATAAGACTGGTTCTATACATTATTCTTTGTCTACGTATGAAAGCGTACGCTACATTAAATATGTAGGTAGTATTTCCTCATCCTACCTAAACCAAGAACTAATGTCGGTTCATTATTTTGATACAACAACAAGATAACGTCGTTTGTACAGAAGCCCACACGTACAAAACGAGCCACAACAGAAATATCAAAAATAATGTACGTACCCATTGTATAGAAAATTATCCCGCGACGAAAATTTGCAAGCGGACGCTAACGTAATAAATTTCATGCTTTCATAATTTTGTTCCATGATTTACGGCATTATTTGCAACGACACAGGGTTTTTGTACAATATGCCAATTAAATGTGAGCCACTGTAAATTATTTAATGAAATGCCTTTAAAATCCGCAAACAATGTTTAATGTTGTTTTGAATTGGTTGATAAATTAATGAATAGCCGTAAGCCTTATTTTAATGAGGGTTAAATAGTATTTTTACAGTTTACGGCTTTAAAATTCATTTAGTGACTGTTTTTGACATTAATAGGGCTTTATTTAGTGAATCAATTTAGAAGAGTATTGATCAAATAAGTATAATGTACAAAAATATTTTCAGACAAGTGTTCGTAAAAAAAACTGTTAGTATCACTTATTATACTTAAATTACTACACTTATATTAACACACAGTATAGACTTTAATTGAGTAGACTATTCAATTAGAAAGTCTTCCTAACGAAGTGATAATAGAGTTACAACACCAGTCTGAAGAAGCTTTCAGTCTGAAGAAGAAGAAGAAGAAGGAGAAAATCTTACGCTTATTCACTTATTATTAACAAGCCCCGCCATAGGGCTACGTTTTTGAAAAAGCGTAAAACTATAAAACTAGACAATGTTTTAAAAAGCACGGAATTATTTCTGAATACTTAAATGAATTCTAAATTAAAGGCCTCATATTCAGCCTATATTATCACTTCTACAATCATTTTCTTTTTGCAAGTAAATGGCCATTTTTTATTGACGATACAAAAGGAAACGAAGGAAAAAATGCTTTGCAAATGAAGTCTGAATGTAGAAAGAATAGTTTCAAAGGAATATTTTGCTTTGTACCGTTTGCTATTTCCGATATTCAGTATTCACTATTGTTAGGTATAAGTCTTGAGTTTAATGACTTTTGTGAAGGATGGGTTGGAATCATAATGAGATTTGAATGTACATTTGGATAAATTTGTTAACTTTACCTACAACTTGTAGGTACTCTGGTTATGTACGGTCGGCTGCATAATTGCAGACCCACCGTAGAGCTCCAAAACGGTTGTTTTAAGAAAGTTTTCAACACAAGCAAGATTCTAGACACCTGCATTAGTTGAACTTTAAAGTATTTTAACTCATGAATTTATAAGACAAAAATTATTAGTATGACAATATTCCAATATTGGTATTTTAAAACTTTACAGCGGGTCTGCAATTATGCAGCTACCAACTGTAGTTACTTTTTATATACTGTCTTTATTCACTGCCATACGTCAGATAGATAGAACGCTTTATAGCACACACAAGTTACAGAAAAAGTACAATTAGTCAGATCATGAATCTGAAGGCGGACAATTTGAAAGATTTCTATGATACTTACTTACTTAGATATAAACATACTTACATATAATTTAAATATTCCGATATCAAGAAAAATCAATTTTAAAATAATTAAGAAAATTCAAATGTCAGATGGTCTACTAAGGTCGACTAAGCTGAGAGGGTAGTACTGGGCAGTGGGTAAGCCTACTCCATGTAATACATGTCACCTATACATTTAGGTTCTCAATCAAAAGACCTTGACATCAGGATAGAGTAGCGGACACGTAGCACGTACTGCTACGTGCTACGAGCTGTGTGTGCTACCATAGACGAAAAATGGTAGGTATATAGACGAACACCGCCTATACTTCGTTTTCAGTAGGATATAGAACGTTACCTAATTACCCAGTTGACGACCCAGTTGTCAATTGTGCCGACTGGTCATGGTGACCAATGGGTCACCATGCCGGACTGCCAAACACAGGGTTGCGGGTTCGATTCCCGCCTCAGACAAGTATTTATGCTAATATATTTGTCTGTGGTCTGGTTATTTCTATGTATTATATGTAGGTATATACTTACAGAAGAAATCCGTTGTCTAGCACCCATAACACGTCTATAGTTACTTAGCCTGGGGTAAGAAGGCGATGTGTGGAATGTCCTGTCAAATTTATACGTCTAGGCGAACAACTTTTGTTCTACGAATTTTGGAAATTCGAACGTTTTTTTCGATAATTCCGAGGGCATTTTTCAAAATCAGCTGTTTCATACAAACACTTACATCGAAATGTTCGAATTCCCAAAAGTCGTAGAACAAAAGTTGTTCGCCTAGACGTCTAGAGGGTTGTTCTACTTTTTCTTATTAACCGACTTCAAAAAAGGAGGAGGTTCTCAATTCGTCGCGTATATATATATTTTTTTTTTTTTTTTTTTTTTTTTTTTTTTATGTATGTTCGCGGATTACTCGAAAACGCCTGGACCGATTTGGAAAAATCTTTTTTTGTATGAAAGGGGATAACTCAGAGGTGGTCCCATAAAAATTGAATGAAGATCTGATGAGGATCTTCGGAGTGATGAACAGAATTGCACCTCGAGAGTGCAGCAAATTGCTCAGTTTTCGTTTTCCATCAGTAGAATTGGGCCATAAACTAATAGTTACCGATAAATGGAATATCTGAAACCACCTTCTCATCAGAAAACTCTTCAATCGGTTACGATTACAGGTTACAATTTGAAGAATTTAGTCGAATTTAGTCGCCGGACTGGGTTTGTATGAATGTTGACAGAAAACCCTATCTTCAATGAAGATCTGATGAGGGTCTTCGGAGTGATGAACAGCATTGCACCTCGAGAGTGCAGCAAATTGCTCTATTTTCGATTTCCACCAGTAGAATTGGCCCATAAACTAATAGTTACCGATAAATGGAATATCTAAAACCACCTTCTCATCAGAAAACTCTTGAATCGGTTACGATCACAATTTACAATTTGAAGAATTTAGTCGATTTTAGTCGCCGGACTGGGCTTGTATGAATGTTGATAGAGAACCCTATCCTAAATGAAGATCTGATGAGGATCTTTAGAGTGATGAACAGATCTGCACAGCGAGGTTCAGCAAATTGCTCAATTTTCCATTACCACTAGTAGAATTGGCCCATACACTAATAGGTACCTATCGACGAATGGAGCATCTGAACCTTCTCATCACCAAACTCTTCAATGAGTTACGATTAGGTACAGGTTGCAATTTTAAGAAATAGTCGCTTTTGCTTCATGGAGTAGAATTTTCAGTGTCAGCGGCACTAAAAATGGTTAAATAAAAAAATAAATTAAAATTTAAAAAACCGACTTCAAAAAACCTGAAAACAAAAACTAAAAAAAACTTGAAAAAAAATCCTTGTAACAAAAACTAAAAAAAACCTGAAAAAGAAACCTGAAAACAAAAACTAGAAAAAAACTAAAAAGTGAAAAATAATCCATTTCGGGTCACTAAAACAGCAGATAACTTAAACATACTTGGAAGTCGGACTGGGTGACACCATGTTTCCTATATTATACCTCTCAACATTCAATCCCACCCAGTCCGACTTCCAAGTATGTTTAAGTTATCTGCTGTTTTAGTGACCCGAAATGGATTATTTTTCACTTTTTAGTTTTTTTCTAGTTTTTGTTTTCAGGTTTCTTTTTCAGGTTTTTTTTAGTTTTTGTTACAAGGATTTTTTTTCAAGTTTTTTTTAGTTTTTGTTTTCAGGTTTTTTGAAGTCGGTTTTTTATTAAAACCCCTTCGCTGAAACAAATTGTATACTTTAAGATAATATATGCTAGAACTTTATTACTTTTCGATTAGGTATTAACATTCACCTCAAGTAACAAAACCACTTAATACAATTTCAGTTATCGTATTAGGCGACTGTAAAACAATTTTATGGCTAATAAAATTTGTTCTCAAAGCTGTTACTCCTTAATTCGTAATTGCCATCCAAGCAATCTAAAAAAAAACTTTCTTGGCTATGTTTTAATTCCACATGTGGAGGTAAACGTAGTCACATTACCAATTAGCTGAACCGGACGTGACCCAGAGCTCATCGCATATTATCTGTTAAAAATATAGTATTTACCTATTTTGTTATTTTTTATATTGTATTGTATAGTATAATAAAAAAAAACAGAATCAGGTAACTTTACTTTACAATCTTACAGATTTGCGAGTGAGCAGTCCCCACCCCATGTGACTAAGTCACATGGGGTTCAGATAATTGGTAATGTGACTGTACGTCTCTATTTAGGTAGAATCATCTGCCACCATGAGTAAGAATTGGACGATATCCAAACACTATACAAACGAGTTATAGGTGAATACCTATACATAAAAAAATACGCGACGAATAGATTTTGAAGTCGGTTAATGAGTTTCAACGAGCGAATTAAAGTAGGAAAGGCAGTTGTTTGAGATGTATAATTTTTGTTCCACGACTTTTAAAAATTCTCTTGTTTCAAGCCTTTTGAGGTTATGTGGATATGTTTGCTTGAAAATCAGCTGTTTCTTGGAGTCAGAGGTCATTGACAATGGAGTTTTATTTGTTTATTATTGAGGTTGGACTACTATTATAAACATTGACTTCCAAACCGCTGATTTTACCTGTAAACTTACTCATGGAACTTTGTAAATAAGTTATAGAAAAAGTTCAAATAATCCTGGATCGTTATGTTGCTTAGCCAACTTGTATTAGCTTGTAGGTATTAGTATTATCTCTGAATATAATAATATTTCTTTGAGAAATAAACAACTGGATATTCTACAATTAAATAAAATAACAAAGCAGGGATGGTTTCTTTGATACCAATGAAAAGGTCAAAATATTAATTAGAGTTAATAAAATTTTGTGTAAATTTTTCTAATTAGGAATAAAATAACGCGATGCTAAATAAAACATGTAAATTTTCTAATTAGGAATAACGCGATGCTAAATAAAAACATGTTCTTTGTGGCTTTTTTATCTGATATTACCGAAAATAATAATTAAGATTTTTTTAGATGTTCTTTGGTAGTAGATTAGATAGTAATACAATAAGTTATTATACATATAAAAATATAAACTAGTATACTTTTCACCAGCTTTTTTTTCGTAAAAATCTTCGATCACATAAACGGGAACTGGGAACTATAAAATGAAACAATAAAACACTCAGTTTTAATACATAATAAAAAATATTTTTAATTTCACTATTTTATCACTCAATATAAATTGACGTCTTAAAATGAATGCCTCAATCGAATGTTTGAAATAAAATTAGATGAACTTATATCTGAACAAGAGAGTGATCATGAAAGGGTTCCTTTTTTTACCTTTTGAATTACGGAACCCTAAAAATGAAAACAATACAAGTATCATCTAAGGACGAATGGACAGTTTGGACATGGTTTTGCCGATCGTTGCACGCGATTCGTTCGTCATTGCACGTCGTCTTATTGCCGTCTTAGACGATGACGAATCAATACGCTCATGAATCGTGACGATAATTGTACCGGCCGAATTGAAAACCTAATCTTTTTGGGAAGTCGGTTAAAACAGATGATTTTGTGTTTGTAGAAAGAAAATCGGTAGAATCGCCCTTATTTTGACTGTAAATTCACTAATATGCTTCATGAAATAATTTAAACTAGACGAAAAATTGTCTCTGGATATTATGGACATCAAAATAAATTCCTAACCCTTTTTATTTAATCTTTCTACTCTTTGTTTTCAACATCATTGGCTAGTAGAATAAGACTTTCGCTCTCCGTAGGCGTTTCCAGAAGCGGCAGATTTTCCACCTCACCTGGAAAAATAAAAAAATGTTTGTTGTATTAGTCACTAGTAATAAAACACTCCGGCCCATGATTTCATATCAGAATAAAAAATATCAGGATAAAGAGTAGCGTATGTGTAACATACGCTATTCTTTATCCTCCATCAGATCAGATCAGTCCATCACATCAGATCTTCCAGATCTATATACCCAGTTTCATCGCAATTAGTTTGGTAGTTTTTACATGAAAAGTTAACAAACTAACACATAAACTTCCACAATTTTAATAGTAGTAGGATATTTATGCTTACTAATTTTATATATTTAAATAGCTTACAACTCCTTACAAAAAAGAAGCTCTTACAACAATTCATTCTTAGTTCTCAGAATATGATTCAAGTCTTAAGCTGTGAAATCAATGTCTTTTTTTTGCTATTGTTGTGAGGATAATCTTTTTGTTTTGTTATTTTGCTACGAAACCATAAAATACTTGAGGTAAAGTTTCAGTAAGTTAGTAGATACATACAGATAAATAAACGAAATGTTCGCAGCTGCTGCTCACTAGGAATTTTTAATTTACAAAACCGTCTACCCGTTTGTCGTGATATCTCGACAATCGACATCGTTTCTCTTTTTGTTGCTGCGAAAGCATGCATAAACTACCAAATACCTTTCCTAGTTCTACCACATGAGGTTCTACTAGCTGCCTAATCCTCCTGGAATTCGATTTCATCTCTCTGTATTCAGCGGTTTAGAATTGAAGTTAGTGAGTGTTTTTTAAAGCTAAAAATGACTTGACTTGTTTGTATTTATACTAAAGGTATATTTACCAATCCGAACGATAAAATTCAAGGATTCAGAGTCGTCTAACATAGAAAAGACGTTCTCAACAGGAATGTACACGTTTTGAGTGTGCTCCAGAAAATCTGCGTCCTTTTCACACTTGCAAGGGCGCCTGTAAAAATTTAATTAATCAGTATGAAAAAAAAAAAAAAAAAAAAAAAAAAAAAGTATATAAGTAGTTTATCCGTTATCTGGCACCCATAACACAAGCATTAAGTTGCTTAGCTTGGGGCTGGATGGCGATGTGTAATATGTCCTGAAATATTTATTTATTTATTTATTTATGTACCCTGCGTTTCAATGAAAGCATCTTGTCAACTGTAAAATAAAAAGCTAAATAACATAAATAAGTCCATTCATATATAGATGCAAGAGAGGGGAATGTTATCTTGTCAGAAGAAGGAATTTCTTATTACCTATGTCTAGGTTTACTTCTGATTGGCGAATGTCTCATTCCGTAATTAATTTGAACAAATTCCTCTCCGTCCTACTATTGCATTTTTACGACCTTATTTTCCTTTAGCGTATAAAAATATGCAAGTATAAGATATTCAAACATCTAACACCAATCTCCGTATAACAAATTTTAACAACATCAAAAAAGTACATGTACGCCGTTAGGAGATAATAAATTCAAATATATTGCCGAAAGTAAAATACAACGAAAACGAGGGAAACTTTTTGCACAAATTGCACAATAAAATTTGTATGTTCCCAAAGGAAATAAATATTTTGAACAAAGTTTTGTAAGCGATATGGTATCGTTTACAGACGATTTGAAGAGCCACGCCTCTGTGTGAAAACAGACGGCAGATTTTCTTATCGACCGATTAGCTCGGTTGTTTTTGACGTTAATTTATATTTCGTTTCTTATAGCAAAGGAGAGTTTATATTAAACTATTAAAGTTATTTAATTCGTGATATTTACCATGTTTATTTTTTTAATTTGTGCAGTTTGATATTTCGATGTCAGCAAAATCATGGTAACCATGGCACCACTATAACCATAAACTTGGCGGGTAACAATAACCATGATAGTTCAAAATTATTTGATCAACAGCTGTTAAGGAGAGCATCACAAGTTTATCGAAAAGTATATATTACATTTCATCTAAATGCAATTGTATACATTTTCCTTCATCCCACGTAACAATGTCTCTACTACTACAATACGTCCCATCCGTGGGATTTTCATTGGGATTAAGTACAATAGCTTTGTATCTATTTAAGGGTAGTTTGCACAGGTACAGTCACATTACCAATTAGCTGAACCCCACGTGACCTAGACTTCACTCGCAAATTTGTAAGGTTCAGTAATGTTACCTGATTCTGTTTTTTAAACAATATACTATACAATTACAATACAATATATAAAAATAACAAAATAGGTACTTAAATACTAATTTTTTTACAGATATGCGAATGAGTTCTGGGTCACGTGGGGTTCAGTTAATTGGTAATGTGACTGTACTTTGTTTTCAAGTTTTTTAGTTTGCCTTAAAATCGGTCGGCAATCGGCTGTTACGAAAATCTGTTGTCAGTTTTCTCTCTTTTCAAAGTTTGTGATGGACAATACTTTACCTGTAAATAATCCTTTTGCTTGGAAGATTGGGAAGGAATAGATCTATTTCGAAGTAATATCTCTCTGCTTCTTCATCGTTCACAAGAACCGTCCACATCATCCGACCTGTTTTTCAATAATAAAGGCGTTTTAGTTAAGTGAAGTAGGTAGATAGGTACTTTGTCTTTATCAGAAATCTCCTTTATTTTTTCGGACGGAGCGTCTTTAGGTGTTAGTCGCTCTTTTTCAATGTCAATATTATATTTCATAACAACTATGAGTCTATGACTGTAATTTTTGTTAACTGGAAGTTTCTTGCCTGCTTGGTGAGAATCGGTTCATTAAAGTTCTGTATTCTATCTAGTGAATTTAATTTGTATTTAAGTGAGCCAGCTATGGTCCAGTATCTCAAATATGATTATACTAGCGACCCGCCCCGGCTTCGCACGGCTATATCATGCATGTATTATACATATAAACCTTCCTCTTGAATCACTCTATCTACTAAAAAAACCGCATCAAAATCTGTTGCGTAGTTTTAAAGATCTAAGCATACAAACGGAAATAGGGACATAGGGACGGCGAAAAGTGACTTTATTTTATACTGTGTAGTGATGACTGTGAGGACTGTGTACAATATACTCGTTTAAATTTGACGGGAGTCTGAAGATGAACGTGCTTATTCGCCCATGCAGTGAGCAGTGATTTCGTTTTGATGCAGACTTCCATAGCGCCGACTTATTTTGTGCAAGTTGTGACAGCCTCGTGGCGCGGTAGGCGAACACCCGCCTGTGACGCAACCTTCTGCGTGACAGGCGGGTGTTAAACAGATATTTATGTAAGTATACAGATATTTGTTTCTAGTCTGTTTGTTTCTATATGTATACCAGCTGTCCCGGCAAACGTTGTTTTGCAATTTAAAAAAAATTCGGACTCATTTGTGAATCTTTTAACTATCCAAGGCGACACACAAACGCATAAAAAAACATTCAAATCGGTCCAGCCTTTTAGGAGGAGTTCAGTGACATACACACGTACAGTAGAATTAAAGAAGAACTACGTATGTATTTACAAAAAAAGTATTTAAGTATTCTATCAGTTATCTGGACACCATAACACAAGTCTAGTTGCTTAGCTTGGGGTTAGATGGCGCTGTGTACATTGAAAATATTATTAAATTATACATTGCAGCAAACTTAGAATATATCTATTAGATACATTGCCTTACCTCCTCTCCTATCATAAATCTGGTACACATTGAACACTTTCTCATAGCACCTTAATAGAAAATAATTCAGCACTGGCTCCGTTCTTTTAGCATCCCATTTATCCTTCACTGTGATAAAAGGCAGGTCCGTGACCCTCTGCTTGTGTTCCACGAAGCAGTGGTCCATCCATTCACCAGCTCGGCCCTTCCATTTGCATTCACCTGGAAAAATAAAATATTGTAATAAGAATATTGAGAATTTACTGACACTTTACTGCTAAGGATCTTCAACTCTTCAAGCCCTAATAGCTGTACTTTGGCTGACCTTATGTCAGCTAATAACAACGTCAAAGATCTGGCAGCAAACTGGACAGATCTGACTCTACCTAATCATTTTCCTTTAAGTTTGTGCTATAGATACGAAGAAGAACTCTCTTAGTAAGTAAAATTTTGTCTATGTCTACTGCTTTAGAGATTAAGAAGAAGACTAGAAGATGACCTATGGCGCGATGGAAAACCCACCTACGACGCACAAGCTTGTGGGTTCCCACCGTCTCGAACAAATATTTGTGACTATAGATCTATCTTTAAAAAAAATGTTGTGGTCAGGGTGTTTCTCTATGTATAATAAGTTAGTATTTATTTGAAAAGTATATAAGTATTCTATCAGTAAAGTTGTCTGTCACTATAACATAAGCAAAGTTGCTTATAGCAAGCGCTAGATGGCGCTGTGTTCAATGTCCTGCAATATTTATAACATTTTTCTAGAAATCTACAGGTATGTAAAATAATTGTGTTAATCAGTAGATAATGATCTCGATACTATCTCAGTAGGTACCTATACAAACAGTCCTTGTAAACTAAAGTTATTGTCATTCATATCTAATCGATAAGAATTTATCGATAGGTAGTCGATAACATGACACTCCTTAATTCAGTAATTATTTTTTAACGGGAAAATTAATAATTGAATAAAAGAGAGTAGGTATATACCTAAAAAAAAACTTTGCAATTTCGGTATAGTACTATACTCCCCTAAACGTCAAACTTTCTTATTTTCGAATCAGCAAAAGTGAACAAGGGTTCTGTTAAAATTAGCGTTTAATGAGCCATCATAAGAAAAATGTTGTACATATACACGGGCGTCGGTAAAGCGTCCATTCACACCTAGATATTACACAAGGATAGTACTCAGTTAAGCGTAACTTCTACAGTTAGAGTATCTGCACAATAATCATGCAGATAAAATAACTGTAGGAGTGGCGCATTTCGCTTTAAATAGAGTTACACAGTTCATAATTATGTGTGTAGAAATGGTTAAAAGCGAAATGCGCCACTCCTTAAGCGTCACCGCTTAAGGAGTGGCGCATTTCGCTTTAAATAGAGTTACACAGTTAATAACTGTGAATAATTATCTGCATAAGTAATATTATTATGCAGATACTCTAAGTATAGGAGTGGTAGTAACTCACTTAATTCACACTTATTCACTATGTAACTCTATTTAAAGCGAAATGCAAAGTACATCGTCTCACGTTTTGCCTAATTCATTAATTTTGGGTCTAATCAGGTCAATATCATAAAGTTCACTCACCATAAACTCTTGCCATAAAACAGTCAATAATCCGGAATTGGCAATGAGCAGTGTGCTTCTCCAGCATTGGCAGGGTCGCGTGTTTCGGACAGCCCGAGTTAGTACACGGGAATAACACTTTGCTAGCTAACGACTCTAGTGCCGCTGGCCGTATGAGTGAATACTCTTTCTGGAAATAATAATATTTGAAATTATTACTACGAAGCTTTAAGCGTAATCTTAGAGGCAATGTTTAGGCAAGGTTTTTCTATCCATAGGCAGTCGCTTATTATTATTATTGTGATGTATTTTAGATTTCCTTGCCTGCCTGCCAATTCCTAATAAATAATAATAAATAAATTCTAAAAAAAATAATAAATTCCTAATATACAACAGAAGATTTGATTTTGTTTTAACCGACTTAAAAAAGGACTAGGTAGAATGATTATATTTTTGTTGAAAAAGAACTTCAAGAGTGGTCTCATTTTAATTTCATTGTCCCTGTTGAAGTGGATTTTCAATTTTAAATAAGAAATTTTACAAATGGTTAGCAGGATTTTTGTAAAAAGAATCATTCAATTGCATGGGTTCACTTTAAATCATCTTAAAAACTAAATTAGGCTGTGTACCTTCGGAACGCGCCCACCAATGAGAATAAGGCACAAGAAACTCATGGGGTAAATAATCTAATCAATAAAATTAATTCTAAAGAAAAAAACAAACCTGGCAAATATGACATTGGTAACTCTTGCCGTAGCAAGGTCCACAAATGCTGTGACCATCCACACAAAGGTGGATGGGGGACTTCATGTATTTGTTGCACTTCGTACATGTCAAGTCCTTGATCAGGCTCTCGTAGTGATCCGTTTCTAACAGCGTGCTTAAGACAACTGTAATTGCGAATTGAAAGGAATTATATAAAATAAACTAGCTGTCCCGGCAAACGTTGTTTTACCGTATAAAAATATATATAAAGGAAAAAAAATAGAAATAGATATATAAAGGAAAAAAAATAGAATAGTAATCCATTCTCAGACCTATATACACAAATTACATACCAATCTGTTCAGCCGTTTAGGTGGAGTTTGGCAACTAACACCGCGACACGATAATTTTATATATATAGGAATTGGGCGTGGGAAAATTTAGAAACCCATAATAAAATTATTCTTAAATTGGTATCCTATAATACAGATGGAGGTTAGTGCATTCATACTTTAATTTGAAAGACATAATCGAAAAGTAATCAAACGGTAATATTCAGGCTTCAATCAATTTAAAAATGTCTGAAAAGATCACTTAGGATAGCAAACCCATCACATTAACTTATAAAATATTACTTTGCTTTCTTCTTTATTAACAGAAAACATTTTTCAAGAAGGTAAAGTATCAAAATAAATGGCTTCGGATGCTCTTAATGTTTATAGTAACTAGGTAAAACGGTCATAATTTCATAAATAAGTAAGATCAGTAATAAAAGATGCTGACGGAAAATGTTTTTTGGAGCGAAATATACCTCCGTAGAACGTTATGAAAAGTACCCTATAATAATTTCTAATAAAACACGTTCTTTTGAAGCTCTTATTAGAGTAGATGTTAAAGCTTTTTAATACAAAATCCGATCCAATTATTATTAAGACGATTCTTTGATAAGTCCAAAAAAGGTAAAAGGCCCGATGTATGTAAGCTACCATAATTATAACTTTTATTCATAATAACAGAGTCTTAAATTTAATAAGTACCTATTTTTATTACGACGACTCAAATTATTTAATAAAAAATTCTAAAGAAGTACGAAAGAATTGAGTCTTTTGTTACGTTTTAAATATAAAAAATTCCTGAATCTTGAAAGGGTTCAATTATTAAATCAATTGAACTTTTTCAATAATGATTAAATTTTAACACTGCTTTGTTTAATTTTATATTCACGGATTATTTAATGAAAAGAACTTAGACATAGGATGCCATAGGTAGGATATATAGTATTCTTTGGTCATAGGTTTATGCACTAACAACACTACATTAACAAAATTTCTTAGTAAAAAAATGTTTTTATATAATACTAGCTGTGCCCCGTGGTTTCACCCGCGTAAGTTCCGATTCCGTTGGAATTTTGGGATAAAAAAGTAGCCTATCTTTCGAGTTTCATCGCAATCGGTCCAGTAGTTTTTGCGTGAAGGAGTAACAAACATACATACACACAGCACACACACACACAAAAACTTTCCCATTTATAATATTAGGAGTAGGAATTTTTATTACGCACTGAAATGATCATGATGATTTTTCATTGCACAAAGCGTAGTATAAGAAGCGGTATCCATAACTGTGACTGTCGGTATTTTTAAGGATTTTGCCCTGCCTATTTCCAAATAGTGACTCGGTATTTTGAGGGTATCATAAGCCTATGGCAAAAGAAATACACAACTTTAATGTTTAAACATTAATTAATTCAATGCAAAACGAATAATTTAAGCCTTAAGTTATGAATACCGCTTCTTATACTACGCTTTGTGCAATGCAAAATCATCATGATAAATTTCAGTGCGTAATATAGAAAATACTATTTTCTATATTACAAATTAAAATACTATTTTCTATATTACGCACTGGATAATATTTTTTTTAATGTAGTGTTGTTAGTACACTATCATAAACCTATGGCCAAAGAATATAATTTAAGCTTTAACTAAAGTTTTTCGTTTAGCATTGAACTGTTACGTTCGAAATTGTCATACTATAGATGTTGAACTCTCATTAACCTTACCGCACCTACACCTTAATTGGGTCTCGTGAAAGGACCACTACGTTTCGTATTGATTTTGTTAAGCAGTTACAGCTATACTGCGGTTATTTGTTCGTTGCAAACTAGCCAACAACAGGTGTCTTTAGATGTAGACACAGACAGAATGTAGACAAAACAATACGCTTTTGTCCGAGATAATTTAATCAAACTATTTTTGTGATAGATGGCATGAATAAAGCACCTGTCAGTATAACAGCAGCTGTACTTATATAAAGCGTCTACAATTCTGGGTAAAACAAGGTCTAAAATAGGCATAACAGCTAGTACCTAGACATCACTAAACGAGAAAAAGTATGAACCAAAGAATTTAACATGATTAAGTCAACAAAATACACACAAATATTTAAAAGAATTCATTCGTTTTCATTTAATTTTTACATCACTTTACCTACTAACAAAAAATTAAGGAAACTTCAATATTACATAAAAAATATATCAAACCTATGTTGAGTTACATAGTTTTAAAATATTGTTAATTATTATAATTTCGGTAAACTGATTAGGTTAAAATCAACAATGTAAATGTAAGTATTTAAAAAATATTAATTTCTTAGAGATATGATTTCATTATTATTTTTTACTCCAAACGAAAAAGCTGTATGGTAAACGTAAAGCCGAACATCTGTTCGTACACCTAACATCCTGCTATGAAACGACATGAATTCATGTAATCGCATTGTTATGAATAAGTACATAAGAATACTGCAAGAGCTCTAATAGAGCAATATAACTTCAAAAAAACATTCACCGACACAACACTGCACAATCCAGATCAAACACATACACTAACAAATTATAAACACTATAAATAAAACTAACGTTTTCTGCCACTCGGCGATGATGCGGACGACATACTGAAATAGCACCACCGACACGTTTAAACAACTTTTAAAACTAAACACTTGTCTATCCGATTATTGGAAATAGGTGAGCGATTAGAACATAATCGTGCCATTTTCATATGATAAGACTGTGTATCTGTAATGACTGAAAACCGAGTTGGCGACAGCGTACTATAGTCTATTTATGCGCAAGGTCGAACTCACGAACTAATAAGGGCCGGAGACGTAGTAACTGTTGTATATGCTGTGACTGACTGACCAGTAGCGTTCTTACATCGTTTTAATGGGGAATGTTTTGATTATTTTGAGGTTAATTAGAGAGGTTTATAAAGCTTTTTCTGTTTCATTTTTATAAAACTTTTCCATACAACTTTCAGCTATAGAAAATAAACAGTCAAATGTTTAGTGTTAATGAAAATTAACACACACCGGAACATAATAATATCATCAGAGTATGACAATTAGCTGGCTGTGACGCACATCTGTACGTAACCAATGTTTGATATTTACGCTACTGCCCCAGACTGTAGTTTGGCATGAGAATCAATCCAGCTTGTTTTCAACTAATAGTTAATGTTGAAAGGAATGCATTTGAAGAACATATTTTCAATATTTTTTCTCTGAAATACAGAAGTTTTTTCCGTTTACTTTGTTATGATCAATATCATATTGTCCTACCTACACTTAGCGTAAGCTGTCTCCCTAATTATGTCAAATAGGTATAGCATATATTATTATCTATTAGTTATCAAAATGCCGCAGCGTATGTACGTAAATCATTTATCAGTAGATTACAAAAAGTTATAGGTATTATAGTTTTTGACGTGACAACGTTTTATAAATTGGTTTGCCGGGTGACACTTCAAGAAACTGCGTTACGCTCCGCTGACGTTATGCGCTCACAATGAGAGCGAGTGAGAGGCACGCGGGCATGGTTAGCCCGCCTAAGAGCGAGAGAGACAGACATAAAAAGTGAAAGGCACGCGTCCCTTCCACTCGAGCACAGTTGTTGTCACGTAAAACTTTCGCCCGTATACCGACTTTACAGGCAACCAGTTTTTTTTTGTTAGTTAATGCTCTACCACTCTAAAAGAGGTTAGTTTTATTTCCTAACATTTAGTTTCAGTATTATGCTCTCTCAAATGCAATGTTATAAAATCTTTAGCTCCACTTGAGATAACAACATAATGTCCACTGCTAACACTAAACTCACAAGTTTATTATTATCATTTCGTATGCGGTCTGTATTATTTTAATTATTAGAACTAAAACTTTTTCTTAGAAAATATAAAGATTTTTTTTTAATTGAGCCCCTGCAGGTATGCATTCCCGACTTTGATATGACAGCTCCAAAAAAATGGAGCTAGTATACCACTACCTTACCAGCGGCGAATCTCCCATGGTGGGGAAGAATGGGTTTTTTTCTTCCTATCTCTACTGGGAGATACACTTTGAAATTGACTTTTGAATTCAAGTACAGCTCTGTTTATAAGTAGTTGTCAGGGTAAACCCGCCAAAAAGTCTTCCGAAATTTTTTGTTTTAATGAAAATATCAAAAGTCCACGAAAAGATCATCAAATTACTATGCAAAATGTCTGTCCAGTTACGATCCGATTTATTCCTTCTACGGCAAAACAAATGTGTTTTAGATGTCCCCTTTGACCCCGATGTGTTCAATCGATGAAATCCGGCATCTTCGTGTGATAAGCAGTGGGCATAGACCTTTTATATTTGACTTTTGGAGTAAGGAACTGGTAATGGGCCTTTAAGAAGAAAGGGTACCAGCGCTCTCTCCATACAAACGTACTCGAATGTTTCCTCCCTGGATAATGACACTAAAGCAAATATTTTAATAGCATAAATCTTAAAACTACCATTACCATCGCATGGTCATGGTAGTTTTACTCTTAGCTCTATGTCTTATTTTTTAAATACATTTTGTTTTTTAACTCTTGCTTTCTATGATAGTTGGAAAATGAAAAAAAAAACAAGACATAGGGGCATAGTCATGGAAGTTATAAGGTTTTATGCAACAAAAATATTTGTGCTAGTGTCATTATCCAGGGAGGAAATAGTCGACTACATGTGTATGGAGAGAGAGCAGGGTACCTTTTCTCTTAAGGGCGAACTTATTAGATTTGCATTAGGTCGGTGTACTTGATAATAATATTGGCCAATTACATTTAATCCAGATACAACTCTATCAACTTTAATCTATGCAATTCAGGGCTCTCTGTAGTGTCTTCAATATATAACACTTAGATTAAATAGGCTTCCCCAGCACCTATCAGCTTATAAGTGAGCTGTGTTCAGAGGAAATAGCTCGTCAATATATGGCCAGCCAAACGGTGGGTGTCATCACTATGTTTTCCTTCACCGTAAAAGCAATGTTACTCGTATTTAGCGCACAAAGATTTTTCGTAAGAGAATCTTCTGGTGCATGCACGGCATGCCGGGATTCAAGACATCCACCACTATGCCAACACCGCTCTCATTGATAGTAAAAAACAAAATCCTTTCCTTACAGCAATAGCTAAACGATTGTTTGGCAGACCAAACAATCGTTTAGCTATTGCTTATACCCAAGCAATAGCTAAACGATTGTTTGGTTGTTTTTTTTGCTTTCAAATGTCATCAAAATACAGAGCTAGTCAACCATTTTGTATGGTATTTACGTTCAGCCTAAAGAAGATTGAAAGTTTTATTCCAAACACATACAAATTATTGCTAATTAAAAACATAATCCCTTCCTTGCAGTCGGTTAATATTAAGCAATAGCTAAACGATTCCTTGGTTGTTTTTTTTGCCTTTAAATGTCGGCAAACTACAGAGCTAGTTAACCATTTTATTTGTTATCTACGTTCAGCCTAAAGTAGATTGAAAGTTTTATTTCAAACACATACAAGTTGTTGATAGTTAAAAACATAATCCTTTCCTTGCAGTCGGTTAATATTAAGCAATAGCTAAACGATTCTTTGGTTGATTTTAGTCCTAACTGGCACCAGTGGTGGCCGTTTTAGTGGGGCCCGATGAGACTAATATTTTTTTTAAATTTATAGTTCTAACGGCCACCAGTGGTGGCCGTTTTAGTGGGGCGCGTTGGGAGTATACCGTTTTTTTTGCCTTCAAATGTCATCAAACTACAGAGCTAGTCAACCATTTTGTCTGTTATCTGCGTTCGGCCTAAAGTAGATTGAAAGTTTTATTCCAAACACATACAAACGAAATATTCATTGGTTTTGATTTTATAGGATATCTGAATAGAATTTCGGTTCCATACCAACAGTTACTTTTTCATTTTGTGAACGCGGGGATGAAAAATTAACACATTCTCTCTTCACGAATAGAAAATTGCGACCGAAATCCGATAGTAGGTACTCTAGGTACCTATTGATTTATCTGATGTGATAGTATTTTGTTTTACAATGCTAAAAAATAGACCGATATTATTATTGTTTTACTAAAAATACCTAAATAAAATATGCCTGAAATGTTTAGCTGGGTACTGACCGGCGTTACGGGGCGTAATGTAACGTGTTACACAGCGAGCATTCGTGCAGTCAGTACGTCGTGTTACGGGGAAACCAGCGAGCAACGAGCCGCTCGTTGCTCGCTTTGAGTGCTCCAACCGGCTGTCGGTTTTTTGGCGAATCCTTTGACTGTTACGCGGTTCAGTCAGTACGCTCTTGAGTCGTCACGAGCGACTTTTTAATATTTTTCTATAAAATACAGAAAACTCTGTATTTTATAGAAAAATACAGAATTCTAAAATTGCTATCAATGAGAAACCACCAGATACACCTCTGTTTTTAAATAAGTTTGATGTCCAGAAACGTTTTTTCTTCATCTTAATTTGGATGAAACAATAATTAAGTAGAATCAAAGATACCAATGCGTCCTCGCTATCGGCCATCTTGAATGAACTGGCGGCGAAAGCGGAGCACAGAGTTTTGACGAGCATGTTACGCCAATTTTAGAACACAGCGTAACATGCTCTATGCGTAACACGCTCGATGCGAATGTTACATTACACCTCGTAGCGTAGGTCAGTACCCACCTTTTGAGTTTAAAAATATTGCTGAAACAAAAACAATTGGAAAAGTAATTTTGATTTATGTAATGGTTCTGCGCCCCGTGGTTTCACCCGCTTAAGTCCCGATCCTACTATGTCGTTTTTCATCCCCTCATGTGTTTCCAGCTATCTAACAAACCATATGTTTCAAGAATTGCCTTGAATTTTAGTAGTTTTTTTCGTGAAGGAGTAACAAAGTAACAAACATACACACACTAACATACAAACTTTCACATTTATAATATTAGTAGGAAGTTAGGATGAAAATCAGCAAACAAACTTCCTAACATGTATTTTTCTATTTACAAAAACTACTCAGTGCTAAATACTTTGGAGCTAGCTGCTGGTAGAAATTCTGAATGTATAATGTCAAAGTATGAAAACTTCGAGCGCAATTAGCGTACGAATTGAAAAACTTAGAAACACAAAATTTTAAGGCCAAGTCCAGTTGCAAAGTTTTCTTGATAACGAAAGTTTAAAATTTCTTCACTCATTAAGAACCTACTTGAGTAAAAAGTCTTTACCGAATATTTTACTCATTTTTACGATAAGACAATCCGCCGCCCAAAGTTAGGTAACAAGAAATATTTGCATTTCCAAAATTTTACACCGCGGCGAGACTCGAACTCATGACCCCCAATTATGATGCGTTTTCTTTGAAAATATTTCCAGAAATATGCTAGCTTACGCAATAAAATCACTATGTATTTCAACAAAGTCAAAGTCAATATCAAAATCCTTTGTTCATTTGGAATCATTTGCATAAAATCAGATTGATACGTCTTAAAAACTAAGGTAAGTTGTGCCTTTGGAAAGCGCCCTCCAATCAAAAGAAGGCACAAGAAACTCATGGGTTTTTGGTGATCATGCTCACAAAGGTCAAGATGATAAATATTTTGACCGTACCTATTTTTGAAATAAAACAATTCGAACCAAACAAATCATTCACATATTAACAAATTCAATTTTCATTAATAATTTCTACATTATTACAATGACATTGCAGAATACAGACTTGTCAGCAATCGATAGTTCACCAACTGTTACATTAAAGGCAATCGCTTACTATAATAGTCTTAGATCCCTTTCAGAACAACCTTCATCGAGCTGTTTAATGGAAGAAAAGTATTTTATATCTAACTAGCGACTCCGACCCGCTCCGGATTCGCACGGCTATAATATGCATGTATTATACATAATATAAACCTTCCTCTTGAATCACTCTATTTATTAAAAAAACCGCATCAAAATCCGTTGCGTAGTTTTAAAGATTTAAGCATACATAGGGATACAGAGACATAGGGACAGAGAAGCGACTTCGTTTTATACTATGTAGTGATGATTAAAAAGGTTAATAAATATATATTGTAAATGGGTTCTCTTAAAAAATTTACTCCAGTGCAAATTCCACTGGTCTGACATCAATTCCATTAAACAGCTCAATGAAGGTCGTTCTTAAAGGGATTCCGTACTATAAGCATACTTGGTCGGTATAAAATCTATAGTCAGCAGGAGATCTTAAGCCCACAAACTAATAGAAACAGTCAATAATATATTAAAAGGCCCAATCGATCAGTCGATTAGATAAGTACTGACCTCACTTTGTTTCTCAATTAATTTTCATCGACCTTTTGCTGAGAAATCGTAGGGTTGAAATGGGTAAGATTAATTTGACGGGTAATGCTCCGTTGTTATTTATTGGCCATTCGATATTTGTTAGTTGGGACCAGATATTTTATTGTCCCATCACTTGCGTACGTGATGAAAGTAGAATCCCTTCAATCTGATCGATATCACTTTTGTTGCTTGTGAGTTGCGAATGAGAATATAAATTGGTATCGGGGCTTTACTACGTACCCATCTTTTCATAGACAAATATTATTGCTTTGAAAACACAGAGTTGAAAACCACATTGTTTCAAAAGGACTGATGTCTTATTTGATCCCTTTCTCTTAAAAATCATTGCCTTCTAGTTAGGTGGGTATAGAATAAGAGCATTTACTAGTCACAGAACGGCAAGCATTTGCTGTTTTTAATCTTACTCGACTTAATTAAATATACGTCTTCATCGCAATCGGTCCAGTAGTTTTGTGTGTAGGTAAGTGCTTTATGCAAAACATACTGGAGCTGTTTTGTGTGTAAAACTTTCATATCTATATACTTTTAAGCTTTTTTGTTTGTAACGAATAGGCTCCGAAACTACTCGACCGATTTTGATGAAACTTGGTGTAACAAGGATACATTGATTCATTGAAAGTATCATAGGTTAATTTTTATCCCAATATTCCTACTGAATCGGGAGTTATGCGGGTGAAACCGCGGAGCGCTGCTAGTTTATAATTTAAGAAGAAGTAGGAAACTCTCTGGCTTAATAACATATTAGAATAAATTGTTTTTTATTTGAAAGTTTTTTCATAGGGCATGAGTTTTTTTATGTACAGTTGGCTGCATAATTGCAGATCCATCGTAGAGCTACAAAACGGCTGTTATAAGAATGGTTTTCAACACAAGCAAGATTCTAAGCACCTATGCTTAGTCTTATAGCTCATGAATTTATCAAACAAAAATATTAAAATAAAAACATACCAATAATAGTAATTTTTGAACTCTACCGGGGGCTGCAATTATGTAGCCGACAGTACCTATGTCATGTATGAGTATGAGGCAGTAGGAAAAATAGCTCCCAAAAACGACTTTCAAACGACAGGGGCTAGGTAGTGATCACGGAGATTAGGGGATGACAATAAATCATCGTTTAGGAAACCCTCCGTCCTTCATTAAAATGCTGCTCCACGGGGACGTCATAAAAAATCCGTAGTTTTTAGCTTATTTGATGTGACAGATTTTATGCCTCCTTTAAACCATTTCCATCGTAGACCATTTGAACTGACAAATGAAGGTACTTAAAAGTAAGATGGGTATAAAATATTTCATAATAAATAAAATTCTGAAAACAAACATTAATAGGTACAACCAATTTTAAAACACTTCGGAATATGAAATAATAGTACATTGTTACCCTAGGTGCGAAAGTCACGCATTTAGTCCCGAGACGGAGTTTGGCTAATAGTTCGAGGGACTAAATGAGTCTTACACCCGAGGTAAACACTGTGCTTTTCATTACGAATAATATATTAAATTCTTCCTAACAGCGAGAGTGAATGAGATACTCCATACTACCTGGTCCTCTTAAAAAGGTTGGGACCAAAGAGGTTATATACATGTAGTGTTATTCTTTGGTGTTACTTAAAGCAAGGAGGTTAGGTTTCTGAAGTTCCTAATGCGTAATCATACTGATACTGGCTACATGCAGATTGCACAAGCCGTGCGAAGCCATAATTTGACATGACAGCTGTCAGTGAAAGCGATTATCCCTAGGGCTGGAAGTTTTATTTTCTACACGCTCTTCAGGCACCTTTAGACCTACTTTCAAAGTCAAAAATGAAAATGAAAATGATTTTTTATGTTGTGGTTTACAAAAATGAATACAAATAAATAAATCGTTGTTTCAATTAATTTATGAATGAATTTTAAAATAATTTCAGCCGCAACAATTGCTACGGCTTCAAATTATTTGCCACATTTAAAACCGCAACCATAAAATAAGACTCCGAGCAAATAGGCATTTCTAGTCACTGGTACCTACACAACGACAAGCATTTAATCTACACTAATATAAAATAAAGGGGAAATATTTTTCTGTTTTTATTTGGCAACGAATGGTCTCCGAAAGTAGAGCATCGATTTTGATGAAAATTGATACAAGGATTCATTGATTCATTGGAAATGATATAGGCTACTTTTTATCTCGATATTCCTGCGGGAGAGTTACGCGGGTGTAACCGAGGAGCATTGCTAGTTATTAATAAAGTTTTGTTATTTCATGCAAGTCGCGTAGTATGGGTCGTGATGTGTAACTACTCGTCCCGATTAGTAAACAGCTTTAAATATCAAAATACTTAAGTTTAAAATGAGACAAAACTTTTCAAGCTATTATGACAACGACACTGCGAAAGATCGTCAAAAGTTGGCCACACCATATACCTTTTAAAGCTTCGGTACCTTGTGATTCCATTTTCATGTAATTTAACAAAGTTTCACGTTTCAAACATTTAATGTCTACATCCACTGCGTACGTTTTTATAGTAACATCTAATTTTACGCCGTAAAACTTATTTTCTCTATTATTCCTTTGTACTAGAAAATCGTGATTTTTTCATACGAATTAAATTTCTGAACTATGAGTGTTGAGTCTTACGTTCACGAAATGTATACAAATGATTCCTTTAAAATTAAATTTCGCTTAAAGTTTCTAAAGCATTAAGATATTATACGAGCTTTGAGTTTTTGAAGAATATCATCTTTTACACTGAATATTTTACAAGGTGAATAAAGTATTTGTTTAGAATTTCAATTTATAATTTGAGTACTTGAAAAACTTCATAGACTTAGAAGACACTTTACCTATCTATATATGTTAAGATGTCTTGCACAAGTTTTGTTTCAGATATTATCAAAACGAATTATTGTATTAGAGTACCTAAATCTTAGTTATTTGATTGTCTCGTCTAGCTACATCGATATATACTCAATCGTGACAAAGTCCTGTCGCTTGGTATTCGGTAAACAAATAGGACTATTGGAAATAACAATTTAATTGCCTTAATATCCATTTGTTTACCAAAATCTATTGACTAGAAATGAGATAGTTGTTATCTTAATTTAGGAAAACAAATAAACAACTTAGGTGATTACCAAAAACGTAAAATTATGTAGGTACTTTGTTTAAATGAAACTTTCCTATCAAACTAATCGCAGAAAAAGACATCAGCAACTAATAAGTTATTAGTAAAACAAATTATAAAAAACTCGATTTATCGAGGGATAGGTACTGAACGGAACTTCTGAAGAAATTAATGTTTTTTTTTCATATTGGTTATTACTGAATTAGTTAAATCTATATGAGGTCACAAACTTTTAAATCTTCCCTCGCATATTTGATTAAAGATAGAAGATACTGGCTTGCAGTAAATATCATATACTATATAAAACTCATTCGAAAAATCGCTAAATCTACCGCAGCAAATAAAATCACCGGCCAAATGTTTTCGATTGCTATAAAACTTGCGTATTTTCATTCAAATATTTCTGCAGCTGAAAATCGAAAACAATTTTCAGTTACAAAGAGACTATTCGCTATAATATTTCACAGATTCCTACCTCCATCTCTACAATACTTAAATGTGTACTATTTATCATTGTACATCTTCGAGTTTTATATGTTATACTTAGAAACTGCAGAGCAACGAAATCAGATCATTTTCAAACAGTTACGCCTATTGCTTTTAATTATACTTCAATATCATCCCTACTTTATAAATTAGGTGTCTCGCCCTCAGTGACATGTTTTAGACCCGGTTCGAGCTAGAATGTATTGTAAAAAATCACTGAGCTTTTATTTAAAGGCACCTATATCAATAAATCTTGGTCCAAACCCTTTTGTGACCTTAATTTACATCTCGCGTCTGTAAATTACACTTGTATTGTTATCTAGAGTGTGCATGCCAGAGAAATGTTCAAGGGAATAAATTGCGACACTACATCAGGGACCGACGACATCTGAACAGTAAGCACAGGTAAGGACGATAAATAAAAAACTAGATGAGAAATTATAGTAGCGAAGAAAAGGGTTGTTGTCTGGCAGAAATTATTTCAGTACGTTTTAGGAGTCTAGATCCTAATTCAATTGTTTTGACTGAATGATACAGCCGTTTCGTAACAAGCTTTTAGGTCAATAAATGTTAAGTGACTCAATATTATTTATGACTCAATATTATAATGTTACTAGACTTTTGCCCGCGACTTCGTCCGCGTCGAAGTGGACCAAGGAATCACGTTGTCCCATACAAACTTTGCCCCCCTTTTTCACCCCATAAGGAGTAGAATTTCAGAAAATCTTTTTTTATCGGATGCTTACGTCATACTAAGAACACACCCTCCAAGTTTCAGGTCGCTACGATCAGCGGTTTAGGCTGTGCGTTGATCCGTCAGTCAGTCAGGACAAAGGATTTTATATGTATAGATAATAATATTATAAATGTGAAAGTTTGTGTGTCTGTGTATGTATGTTTGTTACTCCTTCACGCAAAAACTACTGGACCGATTGCGATGAAACTCGGTATCTAAATAGCTGGAGACCTGGATTAACACATATGCTTTTAATCCCGATATTTCCACGGGATTGGGACTTACGCGGGTGAAACCGCGGGGCGCAGCTATAATATTATAAATGTGAAAATTTTTGTGTGTGTGTGTGTGTATGTATGTATGTTTGTTACTCCTTCACGCAAAAACTACTAAACCGATTGCGATAAAACTCGGTACCTAGATAGCTGGAGACCTGGATTAACACATAGGCTACTTTTTATCCCGATATTCCCACGGGATCGGAGCTTACGCGGGTGAAACCGTGGGGCGCAGCTAGTGATAAATGAAACTTTCCTATCAAACTAATCGCAGAAAAAGACATCAACAACTAATAAGGTAATAGTCAGACAAATTATAAAAATCTAATAAAAATAAATGTAAATGACTCATTACATATTTTACTTTATACAATGTCTGGGCAAGTAGTCTAATAAAATGCGCACTTTTTAATCATGCCCCGACCATACTTTGGACTGAATTGAATATACAAATAATGTCAAATTGTCTACCTCAAGTTTGACAACAAACAACAACTTACGCACCTGAGTTACGCACATCAACTGCTGAGTGTTGTGCGTATAGTTCGATTTCAAAAAATCTTTGGATGGTCACTGATCAGTGCAGTTATCACCTAAGTAGCGAAGCTTTTCGCTGAGTATTGCAACTATTATCACAAATCCGTTCAAAGAAAATAAAGAGAGCTCCTTATGCCTATGAACGCCTAGTACATCAGCTTCATAATGAAGTAGAAGTGTTGCTAAGGAACGACTGAAGCGTTGCTAGGTAGGAACGACCGGGAATAGGTGACTATTGAAAATGTTGAGTGTAATTTGTTCCCACTGGTAACGACTGAGAATTTTTATCCTATTCGTTCCCAGTGGTTGTTGCTAGGTAGGATGGACTGGGAACAAGCGCAGTAGCCTAAGTCGTGATTTTAGTAGTGGCTTGGTTTAGATAATTTATCATACTTACGTAAATATTTTGGTTTAGGATGAGCCATCGAACAAATATTATTGACAAGATTGTTAAAGTTTACCTTCCTAATGTTACTTATCTAGTTCAATAGTTATTTACAAATCATCTAATTATTATCATATTAGGTCGTTATACATTTCACAATATATTTGGTTTATTTAGTACATTGAGTTGTAAACAATGTGTCCTTCATTTAAGTTGTTAAGTTGCTAATTATAACTTGACTGTTCAAATAACGTACTTAGATGTATTGTGTAATTATCAGTTGTTTACAGCGTGATTTGTGTTGGATTTTCTTGTTACATGTACGACCACGCGTGCTTTTTAGTTTGAATATGTTTTTTATGAAGGAAGAATATGGTTTTTATGTTATTTGTGAAGTTTATTATGAAGTCTAGAAAAGATTAATACCTAATTACTATTTTCATAGAAGACGTTACCCGTCTACATCACATGAAAAAAAAACCCCATGAGTTTCTTAGGCCTTCTTCTCATTGGTTTTTAAGACGTTTCTATGTGATCTGTGTACAAAATGTATTAAGCATCCAAATGAATAAAAAAAGTTTGACTTTACTTTTTGAGTAAGAAAATGACTTTATTTTAATTTCACATCGTATCGTCAAGATAACTTACTATAAAATCTACAAACGTAGTATTTTTACTAAGAGAGTAAAAAGAGTTCAATGTATTGACCTTTCTTTATAAATAGTTAGAATATTTAAGTTTTAAATGATCGCAAAGGAATATCTAAAAACAGTTCCTTATCTCATTCTATAAATATCAAACTGTAACAGACTCGTCTTGACTCGGGGCCCCCCGACTTGTTGTTTTGAACTTAATGTTCTTCTGTGTTGTTACAATTGACACAGGTTATCACCTCTATTTATTGTGGCATCGACTGCAACGTACACTAGACGGAAGCTTCAGTTCCTCCCGGACAGTCATCACCATCAGACATCCACCAAAATGTCCAAGAAAAATATAAAAATTCAATGGATAATATACACTTTGTTTTTACTGAACGCGGTCAACGGAGACTCTCTTACTATGGATTCTAGACTGCACGATATGTGCAGCCGGTCTCTGTCAAATTTAATTTTTCACATCTGCACGGGAAATATCGTGATAAGCGATTTGCCACCGGAAAACTTGTCAAAAGTCCGCGGGAAGAGAGCTTCGCTGTTTTCAAGAGAGAGGATTAAGAGACAAGTGGTCGATGAGTGCTGTTTGCGTTCCTGTACAGTGTCCCAATTAATCCAGTACTGCCCTGAGACATGGTGAAAGGTGGACCCATACACCATGGTATTGACTGATTACTAGCCCTGTGGGTTACAACAAGAAATTCAGTGCTACAAGTGATTTAATAAAGTGCGTTTGTGTTACATTCGTTACAGTTTAGTTTAAAATGTTTAAGAGCCCCTAGATTTTGTTCAAAGAATTAATGTGATCCAATTTAAAGAGTACAATTTAATTTTGTAATTCAAGTGCCATTAGCTTACTAAATCGTTACGTTTATAAACCCTCAAATTAAAGGAATTTAATTTCAATCTTGTAAATACTCGTACATAGCAATCTACTGTTACAAAGCTTTGTAATTGTAGGTATACAGTAATATACAATTACAAAGGTTGAAATTAACCACCGTTATGTTTATAGTTCAATCAGCAAGATGAACTGAATATGGTATACCATATTCTAAGTAAACATTGTTTTATGAAAGGTCTATGGTGACCTTTTTACTTGATCAGACTGAATTAATTTCCGTCCTCAAATGTTTGTAAATTATATTTATGTGTAATTAAAAAAAGTTTAAATTCTATCTGTTTATATTTTTAAAACTTAATCATGGATAGCAGTGACTGGATAACACTGTGGCACAATGCGATGGTTGCGGTGTCGATTCCCGCTTTGGAACAAATAGTTGTTTAGATATAAATATTTTTCTGGTCTGGGTTTTTTCACCACCCACCCCATTACAGACTGTTCAGGAAGGGTGGTCACATCATTAGATAGCCTGTATATATATTATTTAATAGAGAAAAAGACTAACAAAGAAAGCTCTGAAACTAGAGCTTCTTCTTCTTTTCGAGTCAGTGACGTTCGACCAGTCTAATTTTTCCTGCCCAGTAGCTAGCCACTGCAACTGCAGCGGCGTTGGCCTCTACCAGGTCCTCCAGTGTGCAGGTATTAGGGCACAATGGGCTTTGGAGCAGGTGCACCATGGACTGCGACGGGGCTCCACACTCGCATTGCTCCTCAGTCGGTGCAATATATCCCCATTTGCTCAAATTTTGTCTGCAACGGCCTACTTGAGTCCGGAGTCGATTAAGTGACTGCCACGTAGGCCATTGCAGATCGGAACCGGGAGGGAGCCTCTCTCGCGGGTTTACAAAAGCTGGAGGTACGGGATGTTTCATTTTCCACCACCTTTTCCTCAGCTGGACTTTATTCAGAAGCCTGTGTGTGTAGCAGGCTAAAAATCAGAAAAAGTTTTAAGCGTAGTCGCAGAAAACTTTTACTGCTTTTTAGCCTGGCTGGGGGCAGGTTGTAATTGTAGAGAGGATGTCGGTTATCGAATTCTTGCTTTCTTTTTTTGACGCAGCAAGCGACATCGAACTAGAGCTACGCGTTTGAAACTTCGCGTGGGGGCTTGAGGCCATATTCGAGCACTATTAAATGATTAGGAAAGGGAAAGGAAAGGGAAAGGATTAGGAAAGGAAACTATATCAGAATCAGAAAATTGCCAGTATCCACACTTTTTTGTTATTACCCCAGTTGTGTATATGTTTCTAATAATAAACCAGGAATATAAACATACTTAATCTACACTAATATTATAAAGAGGAAAACTTTGTTTGTTTGTTTGTTTGGTTGTAATGAATAGGCTCAAAAACTACTGGACCGATTTTAAAAATTCTTTCACCATTCGAAAGCTACATTATCCACGAGTAACATAGGCTATATTATATCCCAATACTCCCACGGGAACGGGAACTACGCGGGTGAAACCGCGGGGCGCAGCTATAATAGATAGAGTGATTCAAGAGGAAGGTTTATATGTATAATACATGCATAATATAGCCGTGCGAAGCCGGGGCGGGTCGCTAGTGGAAAATAATTAGGTTATGAAAAATGAACTCAGCATCAAAAAAAAGAGAAAAGACTCACCAACAAAGCTCTGAAACTAAACAAATAAAAAGTATGAAACTGATGTGTCTCTGTGTTTCTATCTGAACTTCTCATCGACGACGTAGGCGAGCACTACAAAAGATTTAACTGGAAATTCCACCTCTAAAATGCTAATAAGGATAACATTAATTGTAGTGTAATAGGTATTTATTATTTTAATAAGGAAAAGATAGATGGACTGTTGGAGACAAGAAGAAGAAGACATACTGCGCTGACAGCAACCCCTTAATAAATTGGGATATGGGAAGGCAGAAGAAGAAGGTTTGTATACTATATATGTATAGGTAAGTATACGTAAGAATCCAGAACTTAGCGCTCAATACAAAACCTATACCTACCTATTTTGACTAAAGAGAAAGCAAAAAGAATATGAACGATGAGACACTCCTAAAGGTGAATGGAATGAAATGGAATGGAAAACGATATGGGTAGGCAGAAGAAGACTTTGTATACTTTTCGGCAAGAATTTTAAGTCCTAAAGTACACGTAAGAATCTAGAACTTAGCGCTCAATACTCAACCCTAGTTCAAAGTAGGTAACTTTAAATAGAAATGAAGCAAAAAGTTTCCATTACCCAAAGCGATAACCTGCAATTACTATACGCGACATTAAAATTAATTATATTAATTTGTTGTAACTACCTATTAAATTGTTGAGATTATTTTACTATACAGAGATAAAAGTAAAAAACAATATTTATCAAGTAGGTACTTAGGTATAGTTAGACCCAACTCACTTAGTTCTTAGTATTATAGGTACACTAGTTTGGTCCCGCGGTTTTTTCCAAGCAGGTTTGAGACAAGAAATATCGGAACAAAAACAGCTATTACTAATTAACAGCTATTATTTATTGAACATAATTTTACCCGTCATCCGTGTAGCGTTGAATTTTAAAATCCTTTCTTAGCGGATGCCCTGGCCTTCGTGCACCCCTAAAAGGGTGCAATGAGCGAAGTCGAGGGTAGAAGCTTGATATAAATAAATTTAAAGAACACATTTACAAACTTTAACATACATAAAAATTAGGAAAATAAAGCGTTTATTTATCTATCTAGGTATATTCCCTACCAAATATACAGATATTTGGTAGGAAGGAATGTTGTTATTTATTTGTGATTATCATAAGATCATTTCATACATGTATTTGCGGAATGAATAAAAAAAATCTGTGCTTAGGTATTTTATATTCCGGAAACTTAACTAAGTACACCTCTAACCTAATTTTGTTTCGGAATTTACGTCGCGTCTTTGTTATTGTGATGATATCAATGAAAAAAAATAGAGCAGAAAAATATAACTGACGAAATAATCAATTTGTTCAAGATATAAGTAATGTTACTCTGTAAGTATTTAAGCAGTGTTTGCTCTAAAGGTAAAAGTGTAAAGCGCTACCATCACTTGAACATTATGAAATAGCTGCGATCTGCGGATTCACCAGCTTTATTCTCGATCCGTGGGAAAATCAGGATTAAAATGGTAGCCGCAGAGTGCATTTCAGTCCTACTTTATCAGCAATTTTTATACTTACTCTATCAGCCCTTTTATATTAATTTGACCCCTAAAGGTCAAATTTAAAAAATCTTACCTAAATCCTAAAAGAAACCCCATGCGAAGTTTCAGACTTGTAGCTTCTTAGCTCGTAGCTCTTGGAGTTTGACAGATTCCATGTTAAGTTTTTCTCTTTTATATATATAGTAGACAAGCGACTATATTATGCATTTTTTTACATATAAACCTTCCTCTTGTATCAATATATCTATTAAAAAAAACCGCATCAAAATCCGTTGCGTGGTTTTATAGATTTAAGCATTCACACATAGGGAAATAGGGACAGAGAAAGCGACTTTATTTTATACTATTTAGTAAAGTAATAGTAATAGTGAAATGATACCGCTTCAATCTTACACTAACTAAGGGCCTTAATCAAGGATTCTGTTCTTTACCTCTTTAACTCAAGTTTCCGTATTCCATAAGCTTTGTTAAGTTTCGGACTGAAAACATCTGGGTGACTGAAATTCATACGGGCTAAAAACACAACACTTTGGCTTTTCTATTGTTTCTATGTTTCCATGGAAAACATATATTTATTTTATGTTTTACAGTGTGGTCCCGATCCCGTGTAAATATCAAGATAAAAAGTAAAAAACCTACTTGTTAATCCCGCAAAAGCTACAGATTGCGATGAAATTCGGTACGTTGTTGGTAGACTTGGATTAAAACATAGGCGATTTTTTATCTTTTTGCTTAATCAGGACTTAAGTAGGTAAACCCCAAAAAGCTAGTTAAAAATATGAATAACCTATCGAAAACATGTGAATCATCAGAATCAAGCACTCTTGACAGATCACGGTTCGCCTTGCGACAGAAACGTGTTAACAATGATAAGCTTCATGTAAATATGTAAACAAAATCCCGGCTCAAGTAATATTTGGTAGATAAGAACTAACTTATGACGAAAGGCTACCGGCTCTCTCTCCATACAAACGTTTTTTTTGTATTCTTTTCTATAATAACTATCATTTGAAAGAATTTTCTAATGACTAGTGACGATAAAAAAAATCAGCTAATTAAGAGGAAAGGGTACCCGGCTCCATACAAACGTAGTCGACTGTTTCCTCCCTGAATAATAATGACACTAACACAAATATTTTTGTTGCTAAAAACCTATAACTGCCATGACTATGCCCCTATGTCAAGACACTTTCTATGAAATTTTATGAATATTTTTTATAGAAAGTAACATTAAAAAACAAGAAAATAAAACAAACTTAAACAAACTTATAACTATCATGACCATGCCCCAAGCATGGTCATGATAGTTATAAGTTTATGTCATTCTAGAGTCATTATTCGAGGAGGAAACAGTTGACTACGTTTGTATGGAGAGACAGCCGGGTACCCTTTCCTCTTAATTAGCTGAATGTTTTTATCGTCACTAGTCATTAGAGAAACAAATCATTAAACAATGATAAACAAATTGGGTTTCTTATCACATTTTTTTATTTTCACGTTTAATGGTACATCTACTAATTGGCCCTAGTGGCCACAAAAATGTTAAAAAAAATACTTACCTAAAGGAATCATAATGACTTAAATCGGTAAAGAAATTTAAATTTCGTATGCAACGAAAACCTTAACTTTATTCAAATTTTTTTTTTTAATATTTCTAATAAGTAAAAATAATTGAAACTTTTAAGGTGAAAGGGTATCTGGTGCTCTAAATACAAACGTAGTCGACTGTTTCCTCCCTGGATAATGACACGAGCACAAATATTTTTGTGCCATAAAACCTATAACTGCCATGACTATTTGTAATAGTTTGTATGGAAAGAGCAACGCGGCTTGTACCCAGTCATACACACTATAGTTGAGATAATTGTATAAAAATAATATTTTTTAAATTTGACACTGGGTATATGCTGATCCTGCCTGGCAACCCCAGCCGTTGACATCTTCATTTAGTTCAGAGAATCGATAATTCCTTTTTTGGTTAAACAATTTTTATGGGTTTTATGGGTGGGAGGGACCCTAATGTCTCAGACGAAGCCTCGTATAATTACGATAGAACTTCACTTAAGGTAAGTTCGTTTAATCATTAATTATACTTGCTTCGTCCTCAACATTAATTAACAGATCTTTAGAGTTGTATAAAATTGTGTTATATAAGCAAAAAAGGAATTATACATACATAGGTATATGTATTAAGAAAATATGTGAACTGTAAACAAAATCAAGCTCTTTTATTATAAGTAAATAAAAGATGCTGAAGGAAAGTAACGAAATAACATTACTTATTGCGCTATCCCTTTCCTCATAGGACTAGCCTAAAGCACTTTACTGAAACAATTTCGAACTTCTTATAAACTTTAGACATAGGCAAGTGACACTAAAGTAAACAACTCTACTTGGGGAAAACACGTTATCAAACAATTGTTATTGAGATCAAATGTCTACACGAGACAATTCGTACGCTGTATAATAATTTGATTGCCCTATATTTTGTACTAGCTGCACCCCGCGGTTTCACCCGTGTAAGTCCCGATCCCGTCCCAATATCAAAATAAAAAGCAGCCTTCCTCGATAAATGGACTATCCAACTCAAAAATATTTTTTCAATTCGAACCAGTAGTACTTCCTCGATAAATGGACTATCCAACACAAAAGTAATTTTTCAATTCGAACCAGTAGTTCCTGAGATTAGCGCGTTCAAACAAACAAACAAACTCTTCAGCTTTATAATATAAGTATAGATAGGTAATCGCTTATGGGTTGATTCGAAGTAAATTGAACTATTTCTATAAAGGGACTCTTTCAAATTGTCATTTTTGGGAACAATATTCAAAATCCAATTACTATAGTCAATTTATTTTAAGACACGAGGGATTGTGATGTGAGTAAAATAGATACACCCAGACCAGAAACAAATAAGATTTCATATAATACTAGCTGTCGCGGCAAACGTTGTTTTGCCATGTAAAAAAAATGTGATAAATGAAGAACCGCTCGACCGATTTTGTACAAACTTCACATAAACCATCTACTGAATAGTCCGAACAAAGCTTAAACATTTGATTTGAATAGGTGAGCCCGTTCTTGAGTTATAAAATTACAACGAAAAGTGGCTTTGATTTTTATATAATACAGCAAATCAAAAAAAATGGGTCTGTGGGACTTCGAAAAAGTAGTAGAACAAAAATATATCTGTCTGTCTGTTTGTTTGTTACATAATATACAATTAAAAACGCCTAAACAAAGTGAAATCTGAGAAAAGTCGTGGTAAACTTTACATTTAAATCCAATTAGTAGGTGCTGAGTAATCAACAAAAAAACTGCAGCCGCTCGAGAAAACCCCTCGGTCGAACGCCTTACAACAAAGACGAACGTCACAGAATACATAATAGTGTATATCCCGATATTCCCCCGGGATCGGGACTTATGCGGGTTTGAATATGGAATAATTCGTATATTTAATTTCACCCGCGTAAGTCCCAATCTCGTTTGAATATCGAAAAAAAAAAGAATATTTCATATATTTTATTTCACCCGCGTAAGTCCCGATCTCGTTTGAAAAAAGAATATTTCGTACGTATATTTAATTTTACCCGCGTAAATCCCGATCTCGTTTGAATATCGAAAAAAAAGAAAAAAGTAAGTATCCTATGTCCTTCTCCTGGTTCTAAGCTACCTCTCCATCAATTTTCAGCCAAATCGGTTCAGCCGTTCTCGAGTTATAAATAGTGTAACTAACACGACTTTCTTTTATATATATAGATAAGATATGATAAGAATACTTGTTCCGCGGCTGGAATCGAACCCGAAAAATTTGTGGAGTGGCTACAAAGGTTGTATGGAACTAATTAAGTACTTAAACTAAGTTGGTTAGTACTGGAGGACCCTGATCCCAGATACTCTTAATAAATATTAAATTTTGTTTATTTTTCTATTTCCAAAATAAACTTAAAGGTGTGATAATATTAGGTACCTGCCAGTATAAGGGCCACTAAAAGGTTTTTTTAAAAAACCTTGATATTAGAGACAAAGTAACAAGAAATTAAATAAATGAATTGTTTTTCAGATTAACAATAAAGCTTAGAATAAATAAATTATCTAATAATTAAATTATTAATAAATTAAAGCTTAGAGCAATAAATTATCTTAGGTACCTGTTTTAAATAGTGCTTCTTTAGACTAGGCACCTCCATCTTATTCCATAACGAGGTCTAAGGATAGTCCGAGATGTAGATTTAAACCTTAGATTTAGACACACATTTACTTGTGAACTATAGTCTAAACACAATCCCTATAGATTATATAGGGTACATAATCTATAGCCCCATAGATTATATAGGGAACATAATCTATAGGGATAGTGTTTAGACTATAGTTCACGAGTAAATCTGTGTCTAAATCTAAGGTTGAAATCCACATCTCGGACTATCCTTAAACCTCGTTTTGGAATAAGGGGGCCTGAGTTTGCGACGATTCCATACTAACTCCTTATTTGTTTGGTTACAAATGTGGGTAATGCTCACTTTAGGACGAAACTATAGGGATGATTCATGATTTCGTCTCATATACCTACGGCCCAAACGGGCCGAATGCATGGAGTCAAAATATTAAATATTTACCATCCCTATTTTTTCCCATATTTTTTTGAATCGTGTTAAACAGTCAAGTACAGTCATCAAGAACATCTAGATGTAAATAAAAAACAACTGAAAATATAAATCCACGATAAATCCAATTAAAAAGTATAAAGTGCAAACAAAACAAACTACGAGAACCCTATAGTGCAGTACCTAACTAGGTCATATATCGTTCGTAGTCAACTAATCGGTGTTTAATTTGATTTGCGTGTAGAATGGCTGCCCGATAAAGCGCTTAGCAGACTCAAATAGGATTTATTGTATGGATAAGTCCAGCAAAAAAGGGTCCATATAAATCTTCACCCTAAGTTAATAAAGTCCCCGTTGACGGTTTTATCTCGAGCTGTGACCGCGGGCAGACTTTTTTGAATAGAGCTGTATCGCAATTTCGGGACCGAAATACTGTGGTTAGAAAGTAGATATAGCAAGAAACTGGCTTTGTTGAAAAGTTTCGGCAATGTGTGGGTGGTACCTGCCAAGTATGTGAACACTTTTTCTTTTCTAGACGGTGGGTACAGAAAATTATAGTACCTAAGTAAAAATCACTACATAGTATAAAACAAAGTCGCTTTCTCTGTCTATATATACCTATCCCTATGTATGCTTAAATATTTAAATCTACGCAATGGATTTTGATGCGGTTTTTTTTTAATAGATAGAGTGATTCAAGAGGAAGGTTTATAAATGTATAAAACATTCATAATATAGCCGTGCGAAGCCTGGGCGGGTCGCTAGTATATATTAAATTAGAGTGACCCATGGGACTAGGTCTATAAAAATTAAATATTTTCTGGGTAATTAGATAGATAGATAGATAGATAGATAACTTTATTTGTACAACACAGAAAGAAACAGAACACGACCCTAATTACTGTCCCTATAAAATGTTTTAGTTCAAAAAAAATTCATTGTTGTTGATTTTTCTTAACTTTTCTAACCCTTAATACTGCGAAAAGCATTATTTTGCGGGAATAAAATAAAAATTATTTGCAAAAATATACAATTACAGATGTAAACTTCTTTACGGACTGTTTGTAAAGAACTTTACCTATTCTTAACCTCCAAAATTCTGATTAAAGTCGGTTAAGTAAATTTGGCAATATAATTTACAACAATATAATCACAAACAAATAAAAAAAATAATAATAATAAACAAATAATGACAATAATAAACCAAAACATTCAATATAATTGTTCTATATTCTTTAACTGAATTTCATTTATTTAATTTTTGTTTACTCTTTTTAATTTGTTGTAGTACCTAATTTTATTTGTAAATAATATGAAAGAAGAATTGATGATTAACCCCGTGTTATTGGCTAGATTTATCATTCGAAAATGTTTTCAACCTTATAAAGAATTTTTGATTATATAATGAAGAAAAATAAAATATTTATTGTTAGTTACAATGCGCAAAATTTAGGCTCTTTATAGAATGATGGTTTTTTTAGAAATTTATCATTTACTTTATTACCGAATAATTACGCTCTGCGCAGCCTAAAAACTTAATATTATATTTATTGTAAACCACCAATTTTCCTCTGAATTTTCTCGATACAACCTAAATCACATAGGAATCGAATCTGAATGCAATCATACACCGAGTTTTCGTTTTACGAATGGTACGACACGTTTGGATATTCCAATATATGCCTCAAGGCTAGACATAGGAATCACATTTTGAGTGATCTAGGGCACTATTTCGGAAACTGTTGGATATTCACGTAACAGTGAATTGTATTTTATGAGTCTAAAATATATTGGTACCTACTGTAGGTAGGTATATATAGGAACTTATACCTAATTGTAGTGATAATAGGTAAACGTTCCTTTAATTGGATTAACTTGTCTAAAAATCAGCTCTATTTAAAACTATACAGAAGATTACAAAAAATAGCTATTTCTTTTAATTTTCTATACTAAGTTTGTTTCCAAGAAATGATCTCTATCAGCAACACATTGGTATTAAATATAGAGAGATTATTTTTTTTCAAAATCAACAGGTTCGATTACTGGTTTATAGACTTTTTCAAAAATCTAGTTACTTCTGTCTATCAGTTACTTCTGTCATAACTTTTCGCTATCTCTTATACTGAAGGTCCATGTATAAAAAAAAATAATCAGTTTAAACACCAAGCATTTTAAAACAACGCTCAACATCAGATGATTACAAAGACGCCCTAAGCGATGAGGCGTCAAGAAAACTGAACGACTAAAGGAATACCGTAGACACAATACCGAGAAAATTATGCGAGGACGGAAAAACAAATAGAAAATATGAAACAGAAATGAAAATCTTTTCCCTGTAAAGAGTAGACGGTAAATTAGTTCCATTCATACTGGGACCGGGCGATAATCTGAGTCCGACATATCACAGATGAGCCGTGAAAACGGACAACTAACTTCTTTATCAACCGATAGTTTGACAACTGCTCACATTTTTAGGCAAACAAACAAAAAATTAGTGAGCAACAGATAGCTGTTAATATGTATACCTAATGTACTAGTACATATATATTTTTGAAATGTGTTATTTAAGCCCTTTCATTTGATATCCCACACGGTACATTTTAGTCATTTTTATTTGTAACCCTCGACGCAAAAATGACGGGGTATTATAAGTTTGACGTGTCTGTGTGTGTGTCTGTCTGTGGCATCGTAGCTCCCGAACGGATGAATGGATTTTGATTTAGTTTTTTTTTTCATATAGAGGTGATTTTATTTATGACTCCATGTCCTCTAGAGGGCGCCATATTGTGACGTCACATAGCATATATCCAGCAGACCATTGTGACGCTTCTAAAGATACCTCAATTGTTAAATTATAATAATTCGTTTTGAAGTTTGGTAGGAACAGATGAACATACATACATACATACAGGTCAAAAACATACCCTCCCTTCTGGCTTCGCCGTAGTCGGGTAATGAACGTCTCCCTTCAAATACGAACAACCGACACTCTATCAGCCGATTTGAAGTCGGTTTCCACTAATGTCACCCTGTGGCTATGTGTTTTAGCATATGCATGAATATTTAAGCATATAATACTGGGTGCCGTTTGTCCGTCCGGACGACTGTGGTATTGTGTGGTATTGTGAACAGAGCAGTATTCTAATTATGAATCTGGCCGTTTCTGATATTGGAATCATCTGCGGTAATGAGGGTTTTACATTTGAAAATGGAATACACTGCTTTGCGATCATGTGACAGTGTTTGAACGGCATAAGAGGAAATGGTACTGGCTCTCTCTCTCCATACAAACGTAGTTGACTGTTACCTCCCTGGATAATGACACTAGCATAAATATTTTTGTTGGATAATACCTATAACTGCCATATGACTATGGCCCTATGTCTTGTTTTTTTTTCATATTTTAATTATCATAGAAATTAAGGGTTAAAAAAGATAAAAAAAACATAAGTCATGGCAGTTATAAGTTTTATGCTAAAAAAATATTTGCTCTAGTGTTATAGTGATTCAGGGAGGAAACAGTCGACTACGTTTGTATGGAGAAAGAGCCGGTACCATTTCCTCTTAATGAGAAATGAGCACAGTTAAAAAACAAAACGTGACCTTTCCCAAGAACGTAGTAAAAAAAGTAATAACATAGAGCAAGTTAATAACGTAACGTATGCCATTGACATCAAAGCAAATATGAGTCAAAGCGGATTCTGCCATTTTCCGCCAAGATCGTAATTAGATGGGTAAGTAAGTACTTACTGGAAGAGTTATTTGCAAAACGTTTATACGGTAGTCCGTATAATTGGTTTGCAAACACAAATTGTGTGTTGGTAAAGAGTTGACAATATGCGAGATACTTGGCATAAGTTCGATTAATTTTCTGTAAAGCTGAGATTACAAAGGACTCTGTAGAATACCTACTTGTAATATGAATATGCTTAAATAAACGACGCATTCTACTCGTAATATCGGTTATTTTACTATTAAAATCTTTGCTCCAACAACTTTGCTTTGTTTGTTATCTATCTCCATAATTTATGTCATCCTACAGACAAAAAGAAAGAAACTTAACTAATAGATTAGCCTTTGCCATATATGTATTTATAATTTTACCTATTATTGTACAGTATGGATCATAAGTAAATGATCAGTTTGCTACAATTATAATACTATCAACAAGTATTGGACTTACGACCTTCTTCTACTCGTAATAGACGTTACACACAAACTTAAATACTTGAATTAAAATTACTCAGTGTGGTTATTATTTTCAACAAGCTAGCTATGTCTTTAGTTGGCCGAGTTTTATAAGCCGCCACCCGCTACACCAACCGACGTGAGTTCGATCCACAGGTTACGTATAATGTTCAAATAGTGCTGCACAGGATTGTAAACGTTACGGTGGGCAGAGAATTTCGACCGTTGATTGTACATGATGTAGGATAAACTGCTAGGCACTGTATAATGTAAAAACCCTAACACCATATTGTACCCAGTTCTTCAATATTCTGAAAGAAAATCAATTATTTGCAACAGCACACACCATACACAAAAAGAAAAAAAAATAGATACTATTAATTAATTAATTATTTTAATAATTTAATAGATTAAAGGATAACGCAGCTTAACCATAATGTTTTAGCTGATTAAAGCATTGTCTTATAATAAATAACAAATGGTTGTCTGTAAAGTTGGTTTACGGACAATAATTTTACGTGATAACGTCTTAAGAAAACAATGAAAATTTGAGTTTTTTTTTGGTATTCCTTTATATTCTGTTTCCCTTTTTATATATTTTTTCCTTTATATAAATCTATTATTCATCACTCGTCACCATAACACAAGCCTAGATAATCGATATTATTATTAAACCCTCTGTTTCCTAAGTTACCATGAAGCGTCATGGTCGTATTACACAATATTACCGTGACACTTTTTTGTGAATGCAGGTGTTCCATCAATTTATTAGACGTTATCACGTCAAAAATAAATGTCTGATGACCTATTTCTGATGATTTAGAATATAAAGCTTTTGTATATGTATGTAAAAGAAAATCGTAAAGCTACACACAAATAATTAATTAATTATATATAGAGCGTACTTTTATTCCGAGGCACCGCCCACTGGGCACCTTCAAACTTACCGAACAGAAAAACCGATAAACTTTTTAATGGATTTATTGGATTAACTTGTCCAACGTCCTATGCTCTCACAAAGTTAAAAGTAAACCTATTAAATATTTACGTTGCTTAGTCTAGTCCACACCTACAATAAACTTTTGTTTTGAACTTAATAGAAAGAAAAACTAGTTTCCACCATATTTTTCTAACGTAAAAATATTGTAATAACGCGACAATTCATCTGATATGCAATTTCAAGCTAAACAAAAAGGCAGTAAAAGTTGTGATGCAATTTTGTCCCTTATTTTCTTCTTTATATATTCATTCTACGAGCTCGCTTAGGGGCTTACATTATTGGCATCGATATAACACGAGGCATCCCGCATGTCATTTCGTTGCCTCCAGGGCGCAAGAAATTGCATGAAATACATCCTGCGGCACGCAACCATTTTCATTTGACCTTCTTCGCTGGCATTTTTGTACTAAGAATGTGCAAGGTCCTTCGAAAATGAGAGGTCTCATTAGATTGGTTGTGTAGTGATATCCATGTGTGCTGTGAACGTCCCTACAGGGTGTATTGGACGCAATCTGCGATACCTGATGTTACTGGGAATTTCATTATAGTCTATTGACTGCTCATGACGAACGAATTGATTGAAGTACGAGTATGATTCGACATGTTTACTGCAAACATGCTTGAATTCTCAAACATCGTTTGCAGTAAACTTCAGATACCTAGGTACATTCGTACCTGAAGTTTCTTGAGACGGAAATTAACTCGTTGTTTGAAATTACGGGATTGAAACTTGAACTCGAAACTTGTCATCCCTGGAATTTGTGATCATCTGTTTCTTGTTATCGACAGATAGTTTACTTAATAATAAAGAGCCTTGATCAACACCTCAAGAGGCTCTCGCTGGATGGTTGGGTCAAGGGTCAGATCCAGAAGGCAGTCATCTTGGATACGGAACGTATTGTCAGAAGATTCCTCTCTCTGCGGCTCTAACCATCGGTAGCCTGGGCCCTGCCTCGCTGCCGACGGTCTTCTAGGTTTAGGTTTTTATAATGATTTACTGTTTTATATGCAAAATTTATACATTATTTTTAAAACTTGTAAATTAAATTTTATTTAGGTTAGGTTTTAAAGCTTAGATAGAATTATTTTATAAGTTTTTATAGTGATGTATATATTTTGTAATCAGTTTGTTTTTATAAAAAATTAAATTTAAGAAAAATAAATGAATTTGAGATAACATGTGTATTACTTGGCAAATGCCCGTAATACGCATTAAAACCGACTTGAAAAGAAAAACAGAAAATAATAATAATAATTTTTATTGACTTCTCCACAATACGTAACTTAAGCTAACTTAAGCTATTTTACTTATAATAGTATGGTGCATATATAATAATTATTGTGGAGACTGGAGCCCGCACTAAGGTTTGGGTAACCCGTTTTACAAGTCTCCAGGCCTCCATCGACGGTAAAAAGAAGAATACATAATATTAGATTACGGAGATTCAAATTACAATCTCTCTACAAAGAGAGGTATTAACCTATTTAGAAACTAGGTCCACCCGTTCCTGAGAAAATCGGTGGTGACAGACATACAGAGAGACGGACAAGAAAGTAATCTTATAATGGTTCCTTATTTACCTTTTTGTTGTAGAATTGTAGTATACCTACTTGTTCTACTTTTACAATTAAGACTTCTTTGTGCAGTAAAGAAATAGAAGTAATTTTATATTTTTTTTTTTTTTGTTTTAACTGTCACTCTAAAATAAACTAGTAACAAAGCAACATCTTTAATTTATTTATAATTAGCTCAAATAGTATTTTACAACACGTTATCAGCACGAAGAGCAAAATATTTTAAAGATTATCAATAGTGCTTGCTGATGTGAATATTTTAGTGTCAAAATCGTTTTTCGTTTGTATCGAAAATGTGTGATGGTGACTCCAATAGTGGAATGAATTATTCTTCGTCAATACCAGCGTCGCTCATACTGTGCAATAAAGATGGCTACATAAAATGGAAGTTTAAGATGCGCAATTATTTAATCCACGAAAATCTTTGGAAAACAGTAAGTGGCTATGGCGAAGATGATACTACCTCTGCTTCGATGAAAATACGAAACGATGAGAGAGCATTAGCTAAAATTTGCCTTACCGTTGATGGGACAGCAATGACCCACATTCGTAATGCTAAGACTGCTTTAGAAGCTTGGAATGCTTTACAAGATGCATACGAAGATAAGGGCATGGGCAGAAGGCTGGCATTAGAAAGGAAGCTATACAGACTCTCACTTGATCATTTTCAGAATATAGAGATGTATATCAATGTGGTTCTTAGTACAGCTCAGGATTTGGCTGATATTGGCAAGGTAATAGATGATGCTTCGATTGCAGCCATTTTGCTTGGAGGACTTGGTCCGAAATATGAACCACTTGTAATGGCTCTTGAAAATAGTAATATAGAGGTTACCACTGATATCGTAAAGAAGAAACTGTTGAACGAAATGTCCAAATGTGACTCTACAATACAAGTTTTTGAAACAATGGTAAGGAATTAACTGATTATTTATCGTCAAAAGGAATAACTCATGAGACTACTGCAGGATATAGTCCTCAGTCTAATGGCGTAGCTGAGCGTACCAATCGTTCTATTGAAGAAAAAGCACGTTCTATGCTAGCTGACAGTTCACTTTCAAAAGCCTATTGGGAAGATGCTTTTAGGGCAGCGGTTTACTTGAAAAATAGATCGCCACATCGCGCTTTAATTAGGAAGACTCCATATGAAAAATGGTACGGACAAAAGGGAGATCTCAGCCATTTGCGTGTTTTTGGATGTCGGGCACTTATTCAAGTTCCAGCCTGTCATAGACAGAAATCAGATATTAAAACTAAAGAAGTTATCTTTGTAGGATATACAGATGATCCTAATACTTATTTCTTTAGGGATGCTTCTAACCCTCGGCATGTACAGAAGTCCAGAGATGTGACATTTTTTGAAGATCGTTTTACACAACTTAAAGGTAATGTTGTTGAATCTACTAAGCCAGAACCTATCATTATGTTTGATGACGTTTTACAGAATGAAATGGTGGTAACTGATGATAGTCAACAGGACGATAACACGGTTGAACTTCAAGAAAATTCTGTACCATGTAGTGATGATGAACTAGATTATAATTCGGCTGAATCTGAGGGCCCTACTAGTCCTGAACGAAATGTTATAGAGGTAAGTAGGTATCCTACTAGAATTCGTAAGCAACCGGATTTTTATGTTGCAAATTTATTATCAGAAACTGATAATATGTGTGAGCCGAAATCTTACTCAGAGGCAGTGAATTGTGATGATGCTGATGAATGGCGTTCTGCGATGAACAATGAATATGATTCGCTCATGAAGTTGAAGACTTGGAAGCTTGTTGATAAGCCTATAGGTAATAAGAAGGTTATACCTTGTAAATGGGTCTACAAAGTAAAGAAAGATGCTCACGGTAACATTTTGAAGTATAAGGCTAGACTTGTGGTGAAAGGTTTCAAGCAGGTAGAAGGAATAGACTACAATGAAACTTTTTGGTCCTGTTATTCGTCATTCTTCACTCCGTACTTTATTCGCCTTAGCTGCTGAATTAGACCTAGAAATGAGGCATTTGGACGTCGACACTGCTTTTCTTAACGGAGAACTTGAAGAGGAAGTTCTTATGGAACAACCACAGGGTTTTGTGGAGAAAGGCCGTGAAAGTAAAGTTTGCCTACTGCAGAAATCGTTGTATGGGCTCAAACAGGCACCCCGAGCATGGAATATAATGTTGGACAAAACCTTATCCAAGATGGGTTTCACGAAAACTCCTTCGGAACCATGCGTGTATAAAAAACTTTATGGTCAAGAAATTGTCATTTTGGCGGTATATGTCGATGACATAATTGTCTTTTTCAAAAATGACATGACCTTTCAAAGCGTCAAGAAATGTTTACAAAATATTTTTAATATTAAAGATTTAGGTCCTTTATCCTATTATCTTGGAATCAATATCTCAAGAAAGGATGGTGAGATTAAGGTAAATCAACGTACTTTTATTTTGAATCTGTTAAAAAGATTTAACATGGAAAACTGTAAGTCGTTTGATACACCGTCTAGTTTAAAGAAACTTGATGATGGAATAATTGACGAACGAGAGTCTTTTCCATATCAAAGTTTGATTGGATGCTTAATGTTCCTATCAGTAAATACTAGGCCTGACATAGCTTATCAAGTTAGCTATTTGAGCCAATTTAATACCAAATATAACAAAGAACACTGGTTAGCTGCAAAGAGAGTGTTGCAATATTTGAAGGGTACAATCGATTACACTCTTACTTACAGGATGGTTGGCGATTATCTTAAAGCGTATGTCGATGCAGACTGGGCTAATTGTACGAAAGATAGAAGATCCTATACTGGGTACTGTTTTATGTTAGCTGGTAGTCCTGTAGCTTGGCAAGCGAAGAAACAGTCAACTGTAGCTCTGTCTTCAACGGAAGCCGAGTATATGGCTCTAGCGGCAGCTGCTAAAGAGGCCTGTTATCTTAAAAGTTTCATTTTGGATGTAACTGGTAAGTCTGACACAGTGATTTTGTTTAACGATAGTCAGAGTGCGCATAGTTTAGTGCTTAATCCAGTTCATCACAGAACAAAGCATATTGATACAAAATATCATTTTATAAGAGAAAAAGTGTGTGACAAAACAATTACGATTGATTATGTCCGGTCAGATTTAAATTATGCGGATGTGTTTACAAAACCTTTAGGCAAGGTTGCTCATAAGAGATGTATACATGGTATTAGCCTAGGTTAAGTAATTTCATTTTTTCTTTTATTATGTAATGATTAGGTATTTTTGTTTGTTTGTGTTCTTTCCCAGAGTCTTAATTGAAGGGTGGTGTTGTAGAATTGTAGTATACCTACTTGTTCTACTTTTACAATTAAGACTTCTTTGTGCAGTAAAGAAATAGAAGTAATTTTATATTTTTTTTTTTTTTTGTTTTAACTGTCACTCTAAAATAAACTAGTAACAAAGCAACATCTTTAATTTATTTATAATTAGCTCAAATAGTATTTTACAACACTTTTGAAGTACCGAACCTTAAAAAACAACAGACTCATAACAAAGATGTAACGTTAAGGACCACATTTACTTGACAGTCAATGTAAGATGGCATAAACGTATACCTACCCTCAAAATAGGTGGTTTTTTTAGTGCTCTAGCTCGAAACCATGAGATCAGAAACGCAACCGCAGCCCCGACATGATGACGATACAGGAACTGGTGGAGTTCTAATAGGTAAACCTCTGACCCATCATCTTCAGGGCAGTAGGGAGCCCCACATACCATCATTGCTCGTCCCTCAAGGGATGGCGGGATGATTTCTCCAACTTAAAAAAAATTTAGGGAGTAATTCATTAGTAGTAGTAATTAAGTATCTATGTTAATAGAATAAAATAAATAGCCTACAGTCTTCTTCTTCTTCTATATTTCTTTTAGCCTACCGTAAACATATTTAGTTTTTGAATAATATTCTTATTTTGTTCTACTTAAATAATCAATTTTTTGACCAGAATGTTGAACATTTTATTGGATCAGAGAGTTAAAAATTCTGAATAAAGAAAATTCCTAAACAATTAAATACCATAACTTAAAAACCATTAATCAAAGGAAAATGAAAATTACAGGTTAAAAAAGATAACATGACTATAAAGGGAGTGTTGACATCGCGCGCCGTAGGGAAATGACGCGTCCATCGTTCATTGATTCCCATCGCATCGCGGTCATTGTCCCCTACACCACACAGCCCTTGCAGTATGACAGACCAAAAACCTTCAGTCTTCTTTGTCTTCAGTTGCAGTAAACAATTAAAGACGTAATAATTAAATGCAATGTATGATATAAATAATGCATTTTGAAAATATGAAAATATGTAACTTACTGAATTTAATCTTTGCAATTTTATAAATAATTTTAATTTTAATATTGTGTGCCCAGTGTGGTGAACTGTTGTGACTATTTTAAGCATTATCATCGGCTCATGTACATAGTTTGACAATACATGAATTCTATTCTATTCTATTCTTGCCTAAAGTCTAAAAATGATTAACACGAGATTGAGGCGGGGGATGTTTGATTCTAACTACTTGTACTTGTATACGGGCTGTTTTTCCGCAATTAGACCCTTTTAATTGGGTCACCTTTGCGTGAGTGCCCAGCACCAACTACCCTCTCAGCTTAGTCGACCTCGTAAATACGTCTGGAGCCAACTAAGCCGCGGGTTTCATCACGATGTTTTGTTTAACCGTAAGAGCATGTTGAATATTAAAATAATGTACCTACACACAGAAAAAAAAGGTCTTTTTTTTAAGCAAAAAATTATTCCTATAGACCCTAAAGAATAATATATTGATTTAAAAAAAAAAAAAAAAAAATTGCAAAGCAATTTTTGTAAATTAAGAATACTGCTTATAATTTTCAAGAACATTTACTAAAAACAACAAATTATTCTTTAGCGTCTATAGAAAAAGGATTATTTCTCACTTCAAGTAATCTTTTTTTTCAATGCATATTCTAAAATATGACAAATTATATATTTATTTTCTACAGCTACCAATTTCTCTGCAATTTTCTGCTCGATGCATTGCTTTCAATGAATTTTCATAATCCATTGAACACAATATAAAAATAGCTTGTAACAAAAGCTAGACACCGAAGAAAGTGAAAGCTTTACAGTAAATGTACTGTAAATATTAGTACTGAAAATATGAGTTTATTTACCTTTTAATAAAATGAGAGAATCTAAATAAATTCTTATTTATTTTATGCCAACAGCATAAAATCTGCCAAGGACTGTATTTCAATTTAGAAAAAAAAGTAATTTTTAATATTAGTTTTGGACTATGTAGTAATTAATAGAATAATTTAATTTAGACAGGGTTGTTTCAGATAAGACCAAATGGACACAGTAGGTGGGTATTAAACCTATTCATAACAGAGTGGATATCTTGCAGCAATGAACTGTGAAATTACCTCTGAATCTTTACCATGATAAAAAGTATCTTATGTCCCCACTACCCCTAAAAATTGTCATGTCAATCGGTTAAGCCATTTGTATGTTGTAAACAAACAGGCTTTTTCTTAAAAATAGGTAATATACGTGGGGATTTCTTTAGCTTTATAGCTAAATCCATCCAAGGCAATGTCGTTGTCAGCTCCATTGTGTTCCATTGGTAAGACTGTTTCCATTACCGAGATAATTAAGGGATCGGTTTGATTGTTAGTTAATTAGTTTGTCTCGTGTGTTACGTGGATTGGCATAATGTGGTAGCCGGATTACTAATGTATTGGTAACTGTTTTGTTTGTGATTGCGGTTTTATGTACGAATTGAACGAAGGGATTGTTTAGATTTTGAATTTACTATAGAATTATAATAGAGTAAGATCCCCTGACCGCCAGACCTTGCTTATTTTATTAAAGCTGAGAATTTCTAAGCGTTACCTAAGACAGTTAAGATCTTGGTCTATAATGATATCCGCTACCTATAGGTTTCATGTGATGAGAACTCTATTACCAATCTGGAAGTATTCAATTCAATTAATATACCTATATACTTATTATGTTATATATAATATAAAAAAATGCAACCAAAAATATAAAAATAAATATAAATTAAAATATCACAAATAGGGTTAGTTGCAAAAATCATATATAATACTAGCTGCGCTCCACGGTTTCACCCGCGTAACTCCCGATCCTGTGGGAATATCGGGATAAAAAGTAACCTATAACCTTCCTCGATAAATGGACTATCCAACACAAAAAGAATTTTTAAATTCGAACCAGCAGTTCCTGAGATTAGCGCGTTCAAACAAACAAACAAACTCTTCAGCTTCTGAAATATTTATTTATTTATTTATTTAAAACCATAATAATATAAACCTACATATAGTCCCCTCATGAACGCGTCGTCTAAATCGCAAAATGCCCTAGTAGTGTAATTCCTGAACCACATAATGCCCTAGACCTTAAACGCAAAATTCCTGAAGCACAACTTAATAAAAATCAGCCAATAATTTAAAGTTCACATGTATTTTGTGACGTTCTACTAGTTGGCCAACCGTTTAGTCTAGAGTCTACGTTTCTGCATTTGAGCAACATTTTTCACCAACTTCCTCAAAAGTTACCAAGTACTTACATGTACTTTCCAACTACTAAACGTGTCTTAAAGCAACTAAATAACTATCTACCTAACTAACCAATGATGTCAATTTAGCACTTTTGGTGCTAAATTTAGCACTTTTCATATTGGTTTAGCACATTTCTTTCTCATTTAGCACCTAGCATCTTTTTTTAACACTTTTTTGAAGTGTCCGTGGCCTGGAAAAAGTATATCCATATTATTAATATTATAAAGAGGATATATTTTTTGTGTTTTTTGTAACGAATTGGCTCCGTAACTACTGGACCGATTTTGATGAAACGTGGTATGAGGATACATTGATTCATTGGAAATAACATAGGCTACTTTTATCCCGATATTCTCACGCCATCGGGATTTACGCGGGTGAAACTGCGGAGCGCTGCTTGTAATTTAATACAAAACTTACAGCCATTACCTCTAAAAATATACGTTATCAACTTTTTTCTGAGATTCTACAATCGTGTACTAATTCTTAAAGAATAATTTTGTTTTTAGCACTTATTAACACTTTTTTTGACAGTAATTTAGTACCTTTTAAGTAAACCGTGTTGGCAAGACTGTAACTAACAAATTAAGTACCTATATACTTGAGATAAGGCAGAATAGGTACCTACTATTACATAGAAGTAAATAACAAGCAAAGTAGAGCACCTTAGAGACAGCTATCATATTATAAACGACATGTGTTGGTTTAATTAGGAATCACAATGTCAAAGCTAGTCAAATAGTACTTTAGATAACTATTTATTACTTCTTGGAATGCTAATGCTTAAGCTTTAGTTTTGGTACAAAGTAAAGTATAATCACTACATAGTATAAAATAAAGTCACTTTTTTTGTCCCTATTTCCCTTTGTATGCTTAGATCTTTAAAACTACGTAACGGATTTTGGTGCGGGTTTTTTAATAGATAGAGTGATTCAAGAGAAAGGTTAAGGATACATGCATAATATAGCCGTGCGAAGCCGGAGCGGGTCGCTAGTTATACATATTTTTTTTTATAAAATTTAGCTTTACTGTACAGTGTACACATGCCCTTCTGTTTTTTAACGACTAATTACTTACTAAAAGAAAAATGACCATCTAAAACATAAAAAATATAGGCCATACGTAAACACACAGAGGCAAATGTGTTTACAGGAATAATAATGATTGCTCTAGAAGCACATTTGTATGAAGAATGTGTTTGCTAGGATATGGTCTTAATCATAATAGTTTCCATAGCTGCAAAAAAATAAATTAAAAAAGTTTAATTTCAACTAACCTACTTTTTGTTTCTAAGTCAAAACTCTAACAAAGAATGTTTACTTTGCACTTGCTTCTAAGTTAGAAAGAGTCCAATAATACCATTACAAAGTTTCTAATGCCTTTCTACACTATCAGCACTCCGCATTGATGGAAATTAACTTTGTAGAATGAATAGAAGACTTGGAAACAAGAACGAATCCTATTTAGAGGAGAGAGTTCTGAGATGTTTGTTTTTATTGAAAAGGAAAAAGCCAAGGAAAGATGGGGTGGTGAGTTTTATACTTTCAAAAGTGATCATTGCCCACCATTATTATTCGGGCAAAACAGACAGGCTTAGCAGACTTATCAGACGTGCAAACGACCTGAATTGAAATCGCAGTCAATTGGTGCGCAAACGACGACTTCCGAAAAAGTAAACTTTCGTACACTCAAAAGACAATATCAATTTATAATTGAAATAGCAATCGATCAGGTACGCAAACGCCCACTTCCGAAAAAGTAAACTACATCACATACAAAGGACTATATTTCAAAATTGAAATGGTAAACGACCAAGTGCGCAAACGACCACTTCCGAAAAGGTAAACTTAACAAAATCTTAACTTAAATCTAGATGTATGAGGATTGAATGGGACCTTTTCGGCGACACGCCCGGCGTCGTTTTTCGACGATGTTCATGTTTTGAAAATCATTTAACTTTTTTAACTTTGGAGGTATTTGTACCTGAGGTGAGGTGGTATGTACCTTCAAAGGGAAAATCTTCCACCAGGCAGGTGTTATACCCGGTAGGCCACGGCCCAACGATGTTTCGTTGGAACTTGTATATGAGTTTATCTTCAGAAAAACTTCGCTTGCGCGATCTAGGATCTACGATCGACTTAGTGGTGCCATCTGTTGTTGGCGATGTGAAGCGTCGCCACATAACACATAACTATCTCAGATAAAGACGCTCGCCTATAAGTAACACTACGTTTTTTGGGAACATATTCTAAGAATAGGGTAAAAGCAAACCTTCTCGATATCGATAATCCTGCCAAGGTCAAAAATCTTTAACTTAATAAATAAGTCTCGAAAAGACGCAATTTACAATAACTTGAGCCAAATGGAGAAGAAAACTTTGCACTCCGGCTCAAGCAGACGTAATGACCGAAGTTTCGTGTTTTTCTTGTCGAGGCCCACTTTTGAGATTTGCCACTATTGTCCTTTTGTTTTTTAGTTTCAAAATAACTTAACTGAAGTTTTCATAACATTGTGCGGAGTTTGTGCTTGGTTGAAATCTGCTGTTGGTATTCATAATTTTCGCTCAAAAGTTTGGACAGTTATTACAAGCTACAGTAGTAGTAACTAGTTTGCCTCGAAGCCTTATATTCTGTGCTTGTGTCATAGAAAATATGACACAACTAAATCTCGAGAGGTTTACAGACGTAAAGTCGGTTTACGGACGATCATTTTACGTAAAAACGATAAAAATTGAGATTTTTTCGTTTTTCTGTAAATCTATTCGCCACTTGTCACCATAATACAAGCCCAGATGACCGATATAATTATAAAATACTCTTGCCTTACGGGAACGGACGCGTCATGTTACCAGAACATGACACTTGTGTGTGAATGCAGGTGTTCCATCAATTTACTAGACGTTATCATTTCAAAAATGTAGGTAACGGTTTCTTTTGTATCTTTACAAAATTTGCCGTAAAAGGGTTAAAGAAAAACACAAAATTTATTCAAGCGTAATCTCGTGGTGCGGGCCTGACCATAGAGCACGAGATGAGGGTTTGATTTATTCCAATTCACGCGTCAAGCGAGACTTTTGAACTTTGGTATTTCATTTTAGTTTGGGAGAGCAAATTACGATGGTGTTTTTTGTTTGGTTAGCGGGGCAAACCTACATTTACCTTGTATACCTACTGGTAGCGTTTAACTCTTTTGGTTTTATAGATCTTTAGGTCAAAGTGGGGTACAGAGACCTTTGATCCTAATCGTTGCTACCCCGAAAAGAACATGAGACCATATGACATGAACTGAAAATATCTTAGGTCTCCTTAATGCAAAAAGATCGTCAAAGTACGGTTCCAAATGAGACGGTCTGGATACGATGTCATTAATAAATATTCCAGGATATAAAACCTTCTATTTTATGAGACCTATAATAATGGAATCATCTTAATATGAAGTCTTTCAAAAGGATAATGTTAAAATATACCTACTAGATTATCGCATTTTTCATGATGTTACTTCTCTGTTAAGAATTCAATAGATACCTTTCAACGGCTTATGAGATAATCCCTTCGGATATTCAATGGATGCAATATGTTACTTTCCCCTCCCTTATTATTATCCTTAGAAAAATGTTTGATACCTTAATTCAACATCAAAATCGACTGGTATTAGACGTACTTATTTATATAGTCGATATATTTTGAACAGGATATTAAGCTCTGTACAAAACTGACACGAAAGACGCGACGTAACAAATAATTGTTTTTACAAGCTTTGTATAAGTACCTTGGTAGTGCTTTGTGCTTTGTACCTTTGTAGGTAGCTTTACCTGTTACGATGTTTGTTAACAAATCTTGCAAATTCAATTTGATCTACTTCCTGGTTATTTTTAAGTAGGTTTGCGTTGCGTTTCGATGCTTGGTGCAAACAGCATTAAGTTTAGCATTTTTTTTCAGACTTAAATAATCTTTTTTTAAGAAATATCAATTGAAACAAATACGAATTGTGACATATAAAAGTCAAGTACTTGGTACGACAATTCTAAGGAAAGACTTTTATGTATCACAATTATTAGTTTTTTATCAAATAAAATTACTTTAAGAAAATACCTTCGGCATTATTTTAATAATTAGGCTGTAGAGAGGCCATTACTAAAGTTGAAGTTGAAGGAAAGACTTTGTCAACCACAACACACAGAGTTTACTCGGCTCAAAACATCACACCGCAATATATGTGTTTCTAATGGACTGAACCAGCACTTACTATAAATTTTAAACCTCTCCCCCCTCTCAACAACTCCCTTCCACGGATAATCACACAGACAACTCCGAAATGGGAATTTAGAGCTCCCTAGAAGCAGTCCTAATTGACAAAACATACTCGATTACAGCGTCCCTTTAGCAAAGACCCTTCGAGTTACAACAGGAGTAGTAGTGAAAACAAATTGCGAAGGGTAAGAGTTTTGTTAGCAAATTAATTTGGAGCCGTAAATCTGATGGTGAAATTAGTGAATTCAACGTTTGATGTATGTTATTAGGCACCTTTGACTCAATAATTGAGATGTTGATGGGTAGTCAAATACGCTTAATTCGATCTAGGCTCACCAACAGAGAGGGTTCTTTTAAAATGAACACTTTGAAAATATTTAAGTAGATTGAAGTGGCATTTTAAAACTACGAAACGAACGGTAATTTTTTAGGGTACCCAAAGGATAAAAACGGGACCATATTACTAAGACTCTGTCTGTCTGTCATCAGACTGTATCTCATGAGCCGTGATAGCTAGACAGTTAAAATTTTCACAGATTTTTCTGTTGCTAGTACAACAAATACTAAAAACAAAATATAATTGTATTTATGTTATGTTTTAAAATGAATGAAAAAGCAGCACTTGCCATTGACGTAATCGCGTAAAAAATCTCGAAGTTCAATCACGTAGGACAAATACAAAACCCTATCAAAATCAAAGTCAAACTTTCTTCACCCTAAGTTAAGATTCCCGCAATCGATACCTCCCAGTTATCGCCTCGGTAAACTTTTACACTTTTATGGAGGTTGCTGTTAAATTTTTTATGGGCTCAGTGTCCGCCAAAAATCAATTTAGGCGAGTTAAAAGAAAGGGTCCCTTATCTATTGTCAGCAGCTGTGTTGAAACAATACAGCTTTTATTCGATAAGTCCATTTTGGGAGTTTGTCATGAAAATGTGTTAAGAAGATACTAACGCCTACTGTGATATCAGAGCAATATGTCATATTCTTTAACTAGATATTATACTACTGTGTGGTAGAAAATAAAATATATGGATTTCAATAACCAGTTTTCATACCTATCAATTTAGTACCTACCCATAGTCGATAGGTTTTGATATACAATAACATTTTCGAACCCTAAAATTTCTTCAAACATCAATGCACAATGTAATAGAAAAAGTGAAAGTGTGAGGCTGTTTGTTAATTTGTCTAGACATAGATAAAGACAGACGTCTACGTCTTCGTCAATCATCCAACATAGTTACTGATACTTTTATTTGCATGATACTAATTACAGATAATTAAATAAGACAGTTGACGACAATGCACATCTATCTCCACTAGCTGTCCCGGAAAACGTTGTTTTGTGATATACAAAAAAAAAAGATGTTGGCCGATTCTCAGATCTAACGAATATACACAAAACATTTCATTTTTTTTTCTTATGTTTTCTTGTTTGTAACGAATAGGCTCCGAAACTACTGAACTACTGATTTGATCAAACTTGGTATGAGGATAGATTGATTCATTGTCTTCGATAAGTCTGAAAATATCCTCAAGTAAAAAAGTCATAATTAGTGAACATACCTAAACAAAAAAAATAATTTTATTGGGACTTATTTGCAAATTATATTTCATTAAGGTTGAATGTTTCGTATCGCTAAGCAAAGTATTCCGCTAGATGGCGCTTGTTTTCCCCGAAAGTATATTTTTATTTTATTTTGCTATAATTGACGTGGAATTAAAGTATTTGTATATATGTTGCCTGTTTTCTAGTTTGCTCTGAACATATTTCAAACATAATTTAATTTTTTGGAAGTCACATTTTAATGTATTTCCAAAGTACAATTTTTAACTCTTGTCACGATATAAATGACACGCACACATACAAAACAATAAACTGTAGCAACTATAGACTATATTTGACGTAGTCCTACAGATACCGATTGGTGTAGTCATTTAGAGCGGCGGGGTAGTGTTCTGAAGAGCCCCAGTTCAAATCTCGATACAAATATAATTTTTTTTTGAAAATATATTTTTGAATAAATTTTCTAAAACAGGATCAGTTTTATGGTAGGTACTGTTAGTAATCATTTTTTTTTAAACTAGGACGAATTCTGAACGAACAAATTGTACTAGGTCTGAATGGAAAGAGAAAAATAAAGACAAAGTAATGTACGAAAAGGTTTATTTATTTAAAATTAGTTCTATCTTATCATCTTATATCGGGGACTGACATAGCCAGCAACACTTCGACCCCTTGGGATCGATTAACGCAGTGATCCCACTAAGAGGAAAAATCCTATGTTTCTCCGGTTTGGGATATGCATCCCCAAGGAGGCCCATGGGTCTCCTTCGCTTCGTCACTAAGACGGCGCATTCACACAGGATGTGCTCCATAGTTTCTCTGACATCACCGCAGGTTCTGCAGTCAATATTAGAAGTTATCTTCATTTTTAAAAGCATGTCATTGGTTTTGTAAAGCCATGTCAAGGCACCAATCACAGCTCGTGCTTTGCTTTTTCCGTTGTTCAATATAAATTTAGAAGCCCCTCTGGGCCTGCTACCTATGAATTTCTTCGAATGTAGTAGCCCTTTACTGATTTCCCACTCTTGCGTGTGTTTCTTATCAACGTAATCCTTTACGGCCTTTGTGATTGTGCATGCTGGCAGGCCCGTACATGGTTCTGATCCAAGCATAGCACTTGCCGATCCTGTTCTTGCAGCTCATCAGTCTTCTCATTTCCTGCTATTCCTTCATGGCCTGGGACCCAGAATAGTCGTAGTTTGTTCCTACGGCCCAACTTGTGTGGATAGGTTACCCACCTTGAGGGGTATACTTGTGAAATAATTCAATCACTTACAAGACACTAAAATTCCCTCAAGGTTTATTTTCAGTAGGTGCTCAGATGGATGATACTTTAAACACAATAGTAGGAATATATTAAATGATTATAATATTTTATTTTTGGTTTTTCTATTTACTGACTACTTGACATCTCTGTTGACTCTCCGTTGCCTAGGTAACAAGCGCGCATCTAGTGCGAGGCAAAGTATCGACTGGGTGTATGTTGCCAGTGTGTACAACAAACAGTATCAAAAAAACAACAAGACTGCTTGGTTTGTTTCTCGCGAATTACTATACTTCATTTATATTTTATTATATTTTTATACTATTAATTAAATGCAAACAGGTACAAATGTTTATTTATTTATTATATACGTAAAGTGATAATTTGATAAGTCTATCAAAATAATGTATAATTCAAGTATCAAAAGTGACGCGACAGTGCCAAAAGTTACATAAAATCTTGCAGGTGTAGGTCTGGCAGCACTGAGTTGAATATCATGCAATTGAAATTATTTTGATTTTTTATTAGACAGATTAGACGGAGAGGCAACGTCGCCCTTATCCAGCAAACTGTATTGCGGCTCTGCTCTAGCGTAATTGCGTGTTCCTGCTTCCACACACAACGCGACAACGTCGCGTGTTTCCACACATCTATGCGTCACTCACACTATGACCATACGTCAATATAACCGTGCACCAACACATACGTAAAATTGGTCTCTTTTTTCACGCTGAAACAGAGTACTTCCTGGATGTTAAACAGTGATATTTTTGGTCTGCCCCTACAATAGCTTAAATTAGGCCTACTTTAAGTCATAATAAGTTAAATATCTCAGTATAAAACGTAGGAATCTCTAAAACATTTAGTAGGGAAAACGTACCACCTTAATGATATTTTATTCAATCAGTTTGACACTTTGACAGTTGGTTAATCATGTTTAAGTAAACACGTTTATTTTTTGTAGTGCACGTCAATTTCAGTCTAAAGTAGATTCTCTTAAATGTCACATATACCTACAACAAACTTGAAGAGATAAATAACAAGGAAACTTTCATAAATAGGTACCCGCATTGTACAATGTTACGCAAGGTAAGTAGACGTTCTCCTTCCCCCTACCACAACTTACGCACCTAGTGAAAAAACGTAGAGTTCCTTGAAAAAATAATATAGATGTGGTATTTTTGTTTAATTAATTCCAAAGTGTGATTTATTCAGTAGGTACAGTCGGATTACCAATTAGATGAACCTCACGTAACCTAGAGCTCATTTGCACATCCGTAAAAATATAGCATTTACCTATTTGATATTTGTTTTTTTATTGTATATTGTAATGTATAATAGGCAAATTGATTAAAACAATAGAATCAGGTAACATTACTTTACAACCTTACAGATGTGCGAGTGAGCTCCGGGTCACGTGGAGTTCAGCTAATTGGTATTCCGACTGTACAAAGGCACATGACAAACAAAACAAGGTAGAAAAAACAGTCAAAAGCTACACAAGTATTACATAAGAAACCAACAAAGGTGACATAACGAAAATAAAACACTACAGAATATATAAAAAAAACAGTAATAAATTATTAAAGGAGCCACCGGCTGAAAGACGCTAAGATGTTGTAAATGAAGACCTTTGTGGTGCGGTGGGCGAACGCCTGCAACGCCGAAGGTTGTGGGTTCAATTCCCGTACAGTACAGATATAATATTATGTTTCTGCTCTGTGTGTTCTGTACCTACCTATGTAAAAATTTGTAAGTATTTACAAAAGAAAAGTAGAAAAGTATTCCTTTTGTTATCTGGTCACCATAACACAAGCCTGGTTTCTTTGCTTGGGGCTAAAATTAAATGGCGGTGTGTATAATATCCTGTTTTCTTTTTTAATTTTTCGTTTCTGGCCTTAAAGTTTTTAGACAATCCATTCGCTATATATTAATTGACCTATTTAATTTGATATAAAATACGTTTTATCCAATAAACAGCTCGATGAAGGTCGTTCTTAAAGAGATCTCCGACTAAACCACTTTTTGAATAATAAAAAAGTGGGTGTAAAGAATAGTGCTCAGAATACTGTTGTCACCTCCATACCTTTCGCACATCCTGGAGGAAAAGTCATTGGGGAAATTCGTAGGGTGCGACGCACCAGCGTGTTTTCATTTCAGCCAGTGCCGTTTGCGCCAACGCCGCGAGAGGGCGCCATTCGCGCTCCATTCACCACGTGACTTGTTGCTTGAAGCGCTTAAACGATACACCGAACAAAACATGCATTCCGCACAAACGTGACTGAAATGAAGTTACGAATAAACAGCGCTGGACATGAATTTTATAGTGAAGCCGTTGTATAATCACGCAAAACTTTTGATGCTTCTAAGTTTTGGGATAGCGGTGATACTTACAGGCGTTTTCTTGCGTTTAAGGAATAATGAACTTGACACTTCAGATGGTACAGAGCTCGCAGACGTCGAATATGACTCTATGATAATCGGTAACTCGACTGTACCACGGAAAACTAGACGAAAGGAATACCTATACCGACTCTTGACAAATACGACCCGTTCTCTAATACAAATGGAAATAAAAGCGAGGAGACTGGAGGAAAATATGCGTAGGATTAAGGAGAAAACCGCAGATTTATTGTGGAAGAACAAAGACAAAGCACTGTGGCATATTTTGTTCAAGAATATAAGCAGACACATTTCAATTCGACACGAGTTCCATCAGCATGCGAGTCTGAAAAGAATAATGCAGGATAGCAACTCTCACCTACACAATAGGAAAAGAAAAGTTTTTCTATCTTAATAAACACTTTACGTGTAATATTCTTATAAGTTTTTGTATACGTGAGTAAATGAGACTTGTAATTGAAGTGACAATAATCTTATTTTAGTGGTATAGTGATGTTTTTATGGTTGAATCTTCGGCTGAGCGAGCAAGCAGTATCGTTTTGTATCTCAAACACGTATGTACCATGTGTCTATCTTATACTTTTAGCTACTTTATTGTCGGCTACTTCCTTTTCCTGTGATGTCATATATGTTACTGTCGGAGAATTACTTTGCTCAGTTATTCTTTTCAGGCAATCGCAACAATATTGGGAGGGTATCATAAATGTTATTTGATTTATTTTTCACGTTTGCATCGACGTCAGAGCTTATGTAGTCTCTTAAATATAAAATGCTTGTACTAAGGGAACAGGATATTGAATAGAAAAGATTACTAAAGCGTATTATAGCTAGCTACATACTTATATTACCTAGTCACAAACGTGTAGTATATGGTTGCCTATTCATTGCTAATAGATAAAAGCAGCCAAGTAGCGATGGGAAAAAAAATCAATATTAAAAAAACTCACTGTTTAATTCGGTGCAATAAAATTATAATGTTCTGGTAAGTATCTATATCTACTAAACTTAAATTTTAGACATAATTTTTTTGGTAAACTTTTGAAACTTTTATAATAAAGGAAAAGAAGAAGTTTGCACGTGGAGCATATTAAAAAATCGAGTCTATTCTTAGAATAAGCAGTAACAGAAGAATTTATAGTTTTTGAAATTCATGACTGTCTTTCTTTCTGTTAAAAAGACTAAACTACAAACATATAGAATCTGGTTAACATTATTGGATAGCTGTATTTTATATAAACGCCGAGGTATAATTTTCAGCAAAATATATCATGTAGAAATTGTATTATCTACAAAGCGGACTACCGTGAATAAAACTGGGGGGCGCAGGTAGTAATGAATAAACAAATCAAATGCAAGCACTCCCATTAATTCCTACTATTATTTGCCAACCAGTAGTTAATTAGGATGATGCTTATGGTGATGGCTACGTGATGTGTGGTTGTGTGTTGTGTAATAATGTGTTTCTAGTGATCTATCTATTTTTTAACGAGATAACGTCTAACAAATTGATGGAATATCTGCATTCACACAAAAAAGTCACGATAATATTGTGTGACGTCATGCGTCATGGTAACATGACCATGACGCGTCCGTTCCCGTTTGGAAACAGAGTATTTATTAATAATATCGCTTATCTGGGCCTGTGTTATGGTGACGAGTGACGAATAGAAGACTTATATAAAGGAAAAAAAATTAAAGGAAAAAGAAGAAAAAGAAATATATTAAGGAATGACAAAAAAATCTAAATTTTTCATCGTTTTCTTATGACGTTATCATGTAAAATTATCGTCCGTAAAATTACTTTACAGACAATTATTTGTTTTTTTTTCTATTTGAATGTTTAGTTATGTTGCTGACCATACCAATCAACCAACGCAGCGACATGCATAGAATACTTAGAGCAGTATTCAATAGAAAGAGACAGATATATTATCAGTATATCACATAGCGAGTGTAATCTTTGTACTTGACAAAATGTCAAAATGTTTATTTACTTGAGTCCATAGAAATCCGTGCGTCTGTGTGGACGAATCGATTTTAATTTGTGAAAAGCGAAGCAAAATGTCGTGTTGTGAGTATTCTATTTGTTATTTTCGTATACAATACGTTTAATGGAATGGAATGTTAGAAATTGAATCGGTATTTATTTTGGGAACATTAATAGAAACCTAAAAGGTTAGGTATTTACCGTAACAGTATTGAGTAAAAGGATTTTATATTTGGCTTCATGTGAAAGTGAATTTATGTGTTAACATTTTTATATTTAATTTTAGTTGTGTTACTTAAAAATATTTTTAAGGAAAAATGCAACTTCAAAAAACGCTTTTGAACGGTATTCAAAGGATGCGAGTTCGAGTCTCGTCTTAGTCGCAATTTTTGAAGTTGCATTTTTCCTTAAAAAATATTTTCAGATAGCCCAGTGTAGGGTTAAAACTTAAAAAAAAAAAAATCGTTGTGTTACTTGCCGCTTAGATGGTTTTGATCACAGAGATATATTATACAATGTGTTTCATTTAGCAAAGGAGTTTTAATACGAAAGGGGGTTATTCCAGACGTCTATGCGAACAACTTTTGTTCTACGACTTTTGTAAATTCGAACATTTCGTTCGAAGTTTTTGTATAAAACATCTGATTTTCAAGTAGAAATTCCCTCAGAATTATCGAAAAAAAGTTCGAATTTCCAAAAGTCGTAGAACAAAAGTTGTTTGCTTAGGCGTTTAGAAAAACCCCCTTTCGTATTAAAACCCCTTTGCTAAAACACATTGTATAGTGTTTTGATATAAACTAAACTATTATTTGACGTTTAAGATCTTCGCCCACTATAACAGATCATACTAGAAACTAAAAGAACCGGTTCACGAAACCTATTAGTTGATCTGTTGATTAGAGTGCTCTTGTACGCGACTTATATTCAACTTTTTAAATTAAACGCGTTTTGTGTATTTATTGTGAAAATTACCCCGACATTTCGGCAGAGTTACACCTGCCGTGGTCGCATCATCACTACATAGTATAAAACAAAGTCGCTTTCTCTGTCCCTATATCCCTTTGTATGCTTAAATCTTTAAAACTACGCAACGGATTTTTTTTTCGGTGTTTTTTAGTAGATAGAGTGATTCAAGAGGAAGGTTTATATGTATAATACATGCATAATATAGCCGTGCGAAGCCGGGGCGGGTCGCTAGTATCTTTATATAATGTTCAATTTTTTATTCCACACAAGGTGGGTACACTTTACTCAACAAGTTTCTGTTATCAAATATGTAAGAGCATTTAGGTAAGTACACAAAAACCGGCTTGGCTCAAAATCAAGGTCAAGTTCAAATCATATTGTGTTTTTAAATGTCACGATGTGTTGTTGCAATGGCTTTATCGGGTGACATTTGCTTATCAATTTTTATAAATAAATTCGGATATTTGTGTCGGTTTTCACGGGGATAAGTTTATCTGCCGAAAAAATAGAATATGCCGGGATGATGACGGGCGCAATCGGTACAATTAGGTATGTAGGATTAATAAATAAATGAAATAATAATAAATATTGCAGGACATTCGACACATCGCCATCTAGCCCCAAGCTAAGTAACTAGACTTAGTTATGGGTGCTAGACAACGGATATACTACTTATACAGGGTTATTGGAAATTAATTAGCACGGCGTTAAGGGCTTCTTCAGTGCACCTTAACAAACAACTTTTGTTCTACAACTTTTGTAAATTCGAACATTTTTTTGAAAATTTTGAGGTTAGGTTTACCTGAACTGAATGGTTCCTTACACGGAGAGGTCAGTAACCTTAAAATTTTACTTATTTTTTAAGTTTCATCTACTGTTCTTGGTGTGAATGACCTTTGTTTTAAAAAATCAGCTGTTTTTCGAATTTACATAACCTCAAAATTTTCATTTTTTTTTTCGAATTTCCAAAAGTCGTAGAACAAAAGTTGTTTGTTTAGGTGCACAGAAGAAGCCCTTAACGCCGTGCTAATTAATTTCCAATCACCCTGTATACTTTTCTTTTGTAAATATAATACTAATAATACAGTAACAACCAGACCACAGACAAATATCTAAGCATAAATACATGTCTGAGGTGGGAATCGAATCCGCAACCCTGTTTTTGGCAGTCCGGCATGGTGACCATTGTGCCGACTGGGTCGTCATTACCTACTAGCTGCACCCCGCGGTTTCACCCTCGGAAATCCCGATTCCATGGGAATCGGGATTTCGTTATAAAAAGTACCCTGTGTGTTAATCCAAGTCACCAGCTATCTCACACCGAGTTTTATGGCAATCAGTCCAGTAGTTTTTGCGTAACAAACATACAAACAAACACATGTGTGTTAGTTTGTGTGAAAATTTGAAAATGTGAAAATTTGTGTGTTAGTTTAGTATGTACTAACTCATGCTACTAACACACAAATTTTCACTTTTATTATATTAGTCGGAATGTCAGAGGATACCAAAATGACACCAAATAATATCTGGTGGATATCCTTTTTAACGTTTTAATAATATTAAAGTACGATCGATTTGGCCATATTCATAACTAGGTTTTCGAAAGACAGACAGATAGACAGACCGTGTCTAACTGTCTGTCTCAATCAAATGAACCCATAAGGGTCCTTTTTAATCGACCTTAAAAAAGGAGGAGGTTTTCATATCTCTAACGTACGGAACCCTAAAAAAATAGAAAATTGGCTTATTTGAAAGAAATACGAGCTAAAATATTCCGCTAGAAAACCTCAAACCCCACTTTATCGACATAAAACCATAAAACTTTATACCCGATTCGAAACGACCATTTTCCTATTTGTCAGCTGTTAAATAAACTTATTCGTCCGTGTCACTTGATAAGCGAAATAAAGGACCCAGTAAAAGGTCACAATGTGGAGGGAAGTGTCAGGCACATCAAGCGATCTGCAATTTATCATTTGGACCCCGAGGCGCGACTTCAAAGCAACGTGAACGCTTTAAACGACCTCCTCAAACCCTAGTGATTTTAATCTCACTGTTTAGATAAAAAACCTCTTTTTGATGAAAAGAGAAATGTACAAGAACTTCGTTGAATATTAATCGTGTCGGTACATTTAACAAGGCTCATAAAGTAAAGGAAGTGACTGAGATCATTCAAGGCAGACGTGAAATACAGTAGATATAAATTGTTTTTCTGAAGAGTTAATCTTCTCCCACTTTGTTGAAAAAGAAATTAATTTTCGCACAAAATAAAGGCTAAAACTCACTATTTAGATAAGTAAACCATTTTGGCAAAGCAACGCTGCGCCTCTGAAAACAACATCCATTGCTGGAACTTCCGTTGTAAAATTAAGGAAGGGCATGGAATTTACTTTTCTAGCGACGACATAGTGAGTTTCGGACTAAACAACTTTGTTTTAGTAGGCAAACAAAGTTACTAAGATAATCTCACGACTGTCATTTTTAATTATATCTATTTAGGTACTTCTAATTTAAATATTTCAATGTAATGTTTTTTTATGTGAAAAGTAAACAAAACAAGGAAATGGTCGTCCAGTCCAAGATGAGTTGAAAGTGATATGAATGTAAAGATATTTCCGTTTTACCGTAGTAATAAAATTAATTTTTTCATGTGCTTTTAATTTTAGCGCCACACACACATTATATCCTTTTTAACCGGAACTATTTACTATTACCTCTTGTGCTACCACACTACTACCCAGTACCTACTTACTATATACAGTGCAATGTTCCGGTTGAAGGACGCATGCAGGATGGTTTAAAGGATGCATGAAGGATGATCTGAAGGATGCATGCAGAATGGTTTAAAGGATGCATGCATGATAGTTTGAAGGATGCATACAGGTTGGCTTGAAGGATGCTAAGCATTAGGTACTTACTTACTTTACCCAGGCTAAGGTATCAATTGCAAAAGATACCTACCTACAGATTGGTTGCAAAAGTATAAACAGAATATCAACACGTCTTCATTATGAATGTAACATTAACAAACAGAATAAACAATGCTAAATATTGTCTCAACCGTGTTACATTACAAGATCAAAGCTTAACTCAGGTTTGAATATTCATGAGGGTGTAAAAAGTTAGCGAGGAGATAAACAGCCTTAACAATGGGTCGGTCCCATATCGATCAGATTTACCCAAACAATGGAGTAATTTATATGCAAGCGTTACCTGATGTGATTACATAATCTGGGGAGTGTGGGGTAAGTTCGCCCGCAAGGCCCGCAACCCTCGTTTGTGCAACGGAAAATAATGTTTTGATGTCTATCGACGATTTATTGAAGGTGACAGTTCCTTTTTACGAACGAGCCTCCGAGAAAATTGGATGCTTTTAAAAATAGCTTAGAATTTATGAAGGAAAATTCAATTCAGTGTGGATTTTATTGGGAAATTTAATATAAGGAGGCGATTTATTCAAATCTGTGATTAATGGCGTTTGCGAAAATGAATTTATTTGGACTCAATAGGATAATATTTTCTCCATTATTGTCTATTCTGTTTTGTAGTCATCTTGAAATATTTTCCTATCTTCCCAGGCAAAGGAGGACCGGGCTATGCTTCGCCTATGGAAGCGTTTAAAAACGGCCCTAGAGAGGAGTTGCTGTACGTTGTTTGCGTCCAACCAGACCAATCCAAAGAAGATTACTTAGCGACGGTGGACGTCGATCCCAAGTCACCTACTTATGGTCAGGTAAGAACAACATTTACACGAACAGGTGAAAATAAGATTGAACTATCGGCAATCCAAAAGCACCATACATCATCATACATTCTCTGCCGCGCGACAGGCATCGAAGTGAATGGCGAAAGCAAAGTGAACAACTTTTAAAGAGTTGCAAAGTAATCACCGTTTTCAATACTTGAACAGTCAGTAAAAGCGCGTTGCATCGCACCATAGATCACAGGTTACGCATATTCACTACATAGTATAAAATAAAGTCACTTTCGCCGTCCCTATGTCTCTATGTATGTTTAGATCTTTAAAATTACGGAAATGTAAAAGTAAATGCATTTGTATGAAAACTTCCCCCTTCAACCACAAAAGAAAGCGGACAAAAATATCAATTCGGTCAAAGGCATAAATTATATGGTTACTTTCTTAGTATATCGATAGGCAAAGTCTTTATTAAAAAAAAATACTAAGAGATCTTTGAGTCTCAAAAAACCTCACAACTAAAAACTAATATAAATCCCTTATTTGATAACATTGGTAAGGCATAGATTTTAAGACTTGCATTTTGTGAGACTAAAAAATGAACTACGGCCTACAGCTACCTAATGACAGGTTTAGAGTGTTATTTTAAGTCATAAAATCGCAGAAACACATAAAACAGTAAACTTCCTGAATAAAACATTGTACTTATAACCCTGTTTACCTACTTCATTGTATCCAAAATTAGGGTAAATCAACAAGAATCGAAGCTTGATTGCGCGCCAAACAATACTTCATTAGCAGGGAAAATATCAAAATAACAACGCTTTTCCGTCGTTAATAATAAACTTGTTTATAGACTAGCTTTCCTTGGACATAAATATTTTAAGGTACCGGTTATTTATAAAAGAAAATTGACTCTAATTCTTTTTATCAAATAAACATTAAATATTTTCTAAGAGTCGTTCAATGCTATTAATTTTGAAGACATCAAAAATAAATATCGTAGGAAATTGCTCACATCGAGCGTCATGTAGCCTCAGGCTCAGCAACTAGGCTTGTGTTATGGTAACCAGATAATGGATAGAATACTTTTCTTTTATTTATTTTTTGTACATTATTCGTACAGAAACACCCAGACCACCACCAATATTTTGTTTACAGATAGATATGTCTATACTTACATAAATACTTGTTCGACTGCAAGAATCAAACCCCCACCGTGCCACAGAGGTCGCCAATAAGTACTTACTATACATACCTACCTATAAGTAACATTTTGGAACTTGTACATCTGTATTACTAGTATTTATTCTGTGACCCAACATTAAGAACTATCTCATCTCATTAATCCAACCTAATTCTAAGGAAAAAAACATCTGTCAAGAATTAGCTATTTTTCCCTCACACCCGCAAGGAAAAACGCAATTACGCACCAGTTCTGTAGGTATTAGCAAATAAAACGTTATAGCCATTTAGCCGGGACATGTCGGGGTATACCGTCCCGGTAATCCCCCGGATCCAGGGTTCACGAAGTATTATTGTAGCTATTGCAACGCCGTCCGAGCTAAATTAACAGCCGGAATGCAATATATCTCGGGGATTTGTAAGTAGGATACAAGATAGAGGCTATTGAAAGGATAAGGTTTGTTTAGTAGACTACGGACACGGTAAAGCTGACCGTCCACTGCTAACTAAACTATGTTAGTTTAGCTTAGCTCGCAGTTTTACGTGGCATAGTTTGCGGTGGACGCACATGTATGAAAAATTGGCTCAACTATGCTAGCTAAGCTAAACAGTTCCAGGGTTCACGAAGTATTATTGTAGCTATTGCAACGCCGTCCGAGCTTAATTAACAGCCGGAATGCAATATATCTCGGGGATTTGTAAGTAGGATACAAGATAGAGGCTATTGAAAGGATACGGTTTGTTTAGTAGACTATGGACACGGTAAAGCTGACCGTCCATCGCCAACTAAGTTAGTTTAGCTTTGCCTGCACTCACAAAAAAGTGTGACGTCAAGTAACGTTACCATTATTGACAAGGTAAAGTATGCAAAATGATAATGTCAACGATACAAAAGAGTTCTTATGACGTTATCACGTAAAATTATCGTCCGTAAACCGACTTTACAGACAACCATTTCGCTGTATACGTGGCGGGATAAAACCTCGGACGGGACGGGAACGAGACGTGCATCGTTCATAAAGTGTTCGTAGTCTTTAAACATACGTAACGTGATTTTTCTCGTGCCGGACGGGACGTGACGATTTCTTGACATCGTTTCTTATAAAAAAACATCAACATTATTTTGTAAAAGTAATATGCAGAAAAGAACAGATTGTGATAGAATCGCACAGTCGATTGCTCATGCACACCGTATACACACTACTGCATATAGACTATATATATATACCTACAACCGAATTGAAAACATCCTCCTTTTTTGAAGTCGGGTAAATAATATCTATAGTTTCTTATTAAAATCACGTTACGTATGCAACGACCTTAAGAGGAAAGGGTACCGGGGGCTTTCTCGTAACGTAGTCGACTGTTTCCTCCCTGGATAATGACACTAGAGCAAATATTTTTGGTGCATACAACTTATAACAGCCATGACCATGCCCCTATTTATTGTTTTTTTAAATTTTTAATTTTTTTAAATTTTAATTTCTATGATAATTAGAAAATGAAAAAAACCAAAACATAGGGGCATAGTCATGGCAGTATTAGGTTTTATGGCACAAAAATATTTGTGCTAGTGTCATTATCCAGGGAGGAAACAGTCGACTACGTTTGTATGGAGAGCGCGCAGGTACCCTTTCACCTTAAGTTAGCATAGTTTGCGGTGGACGCACATATTTGAAAAATTGGCTCTAAAAGAACTATGCGAGCTAAGCTAAACTAACTTTGTTTAGTTGGCAGTGGACAAACGGCTTTAAGGACTGGACTGGCACATCACACCGTACTTTGTAGAACTTCTTTTGTGGTATTTTTTTTCAAGGAAAAATGTATCTTCAAAATATTGCACTGCGGCGAGCAGTGCGTGCGGGTGTGATAAAAAGTACGCTACGTGGTCTTAGTTCGTGGTCAAGTTACGCCTCAGTCGAATTAGGATATGCATTATTCTTGTTTTTACTAATTAAGGTTATCATCACTATTTTCCTATTGTATTTCTCTAATATGGTTCAAGGAACGGTGTGCTATTCCGTGTTTAGTTGTTTTTTACAGAAAAAAAAAACACGTAAGCGAAGTGTTAATTGCGTAAAAAACAACTAAACACGGAATAGCTAGTGTCAAACCCAAAAAACCCAATTAACAATCTGTAATTAATTCCTGGAAAATAGATTTTAAACGTGTAACTTTGAATAAAATTTTAATTGTCGAATTCTAGAATTTAATTCAAAATTTAAATTTGGAAAATCAATAAACTTAAGCAATTATCTGTAAACGAACCAAATTCGTGATGTTCACTACGCCATCTTCCTAAACATTTTGACTAACTCCCGTGATTGGTCTGCAGGTCATTCACCGTACCTACACGGGTAAAGCTGGAGACGAGCTTCATCATTCGGGATGGAACGTATGTTCTAGTTGCCATGGCGACGAAAGTCTGAAGAGAGATATGCTCATATTACCAGGACTTCAGTCTTGCAACATTTACGTGGTCGACGTTGGTAGTGATCCACGAAAACCGAAGATACATAAAGTAAGTTGATAATGTATTTATGTACAACCTATGTATTTATGTACGTACATACGATTATATAAAATACGGAATATCGGAATAAAAAGCCTATGACACTGCCCATGAATCAATATTATTATCTTCATACCAAGTTTTATTAAAATGGGTCCAGTATTTTAAATTTTATTTAATTTAATAATATCTTGATAATTTGAATTCTGTAAGTACATATTGTATACGATTTGCACTTATTTTAATGAAACATGTTACGTATTTGCATAAATGCAAATAATTGATTGAATCTTTTGAATCTGAATGAGTGAAAGGGTTAGGAAAATACAAAGGGATGCACAAATCTTATCTGAGATGCTGCCAGTCCCGCTGGTAATTATCAGATTAATTTAAATATCTTTTTATTTTGGAGTAATTTAATTAGGCAGTAGACAAAACATTTATTCATCATCATCCGAGCGATGTTCCCAGTTGCATCCCTCTCGGGAGCCCGGGGTCCGCTTTCCTACTTTTACGCCTCCACTTCGCACGATCTTCGGCATCCTGGTTAGTAAGGCCATTTGCACGCATATCACCCTTTACGACGTCAAGCCAGCACTTCTTGGGTCTACCCAGTCTGCCACGGCCTGGCGGAGGCGCCATGGCAAGACATTTGTTCCCCACGTAATTAGCCGGTTTTCGCAAGACGTGACCGTACCAGCGTAGGCGACATTCTTGCAATTTATCTGCAATGTCTCGGACATGAAGGCTGCCCCGGATGCGGGAGTTCCTGACGCGATCTTTTCGCGTCACTCCACACATCCAGCGCAACATCTTCATCTCCGTGACACGCAGCTCCTGCTTATGTCGCTCAAGTACCGGCCACGCCTCACTACCATACAAAAGGACAGGTCTAATGATGGTTTTATAGACCTGTCCCTTTAGTTTAACCGGCATTTTGGGGTCGCAAATGACACCAGTCACCTCACGCCACTTGGCCCAAGCCGCTGAAATGCGTGACTTGACGTCGCAATCGATGTCGCCGGACGCGTGAAGCACAGATCCCAAGTACTTAAACTGGTCTGTCCGCTCGACCATATGACCGTCTACGCAGACAGGTGTGGGATCTGTGGTATTGCAAGCCAAGTACTCTGTCTTCGCCACATTCAGTTGCAAACCGCCGTTCTCAAGCGACTCCTTCCACGTGTGTACACGTTGGACCAGCCGCCCCTTATCCGAATCCGCCAGCGCAATATCATCAGCGTACATGAGCAGCCATGGAGGCTCCTCGTGTGCATCCCTGATGGCAACGGACAGTGCATCCAATATTACGCTGAACAGGAACGGGCTTAGGACGGAACCCTGGTGAACTCCAACGGTAACAGGGAAGGGCTTAGTGTCGCCAACAGCAGTTCGCACCACAGAATCAGAATTTCGGTACATGTCTCTGATGATTTCAACATAAGCTTCCGGAACCCCTTTGGACCGCAGCGCCCACCAGATCATCATGCGAGGAACACAGTCGAAGGCCTTCTGCAAATCTAGGAATAGAAAATGCAGAGGCGTATTCTTCGTCCTGTATTTCTCCATAACGATCCTTAGGGCGAAAACAGGGTCCATGGTGCCATGCCCAGGGCGGAAACCATATTGACACCCAGAGACAGTGCACTCCTGTCGGATCCGAGAGTCCACTATCCGCTCGTAGAGCTTCATGGTGTGGGATACAAAGGGATGCACAAATCTTATCTGAGATGCTGCCAGTCCCGCTGGTAATTATCAGATTAATTTAAATATCTTTTTATTTTGGAGTAATTTAATTAGGCAGTAGACAAAACATTTATTACTGAACTTAAGTTTAAATCAAATTTAAGATTATTTCATAATAGACCAAGATCTCGCCTACCGCCAGACCTTCGAGATTTTATAAAAGCTGAGAATTACTCAGCGCTTGCCTCCAACACAGTCATGAACGATGTGCAGTTATGAAGTTCAGGTTATAGTTGGTTTGAAGAGCTATCGGGTAGCAAAGCCAAGAATGCAACTTGTTAATTTTGCAAAAAAAATTAAAAGAAAAACGCACTCCGGGAGTGCAGGCAGAAGTGAAAACAATAAACTTGTTATTTCTCATAGAATATTTCTTGAAACGATCTGCTACTGCCATCTATTAGCACTCACTTAAACAAATATAGTTTATTTTTTATTCGCTAGATGGCAGTAAAAAATTTAAATCAGCGCCATCTACATTCGAATAGCGGTCTTTCTAGAAACTAAGTTTCTCAATTTGTGTAATAGATGGCAGTATAAGTTAAACAAAAAGACTAACACAAATAAAATCTCATCTGTCGCGTCAAATCTCACCTGTCGCGTCAAAATCTGTCGCGAGAACGGCTGAAAATGCTCACCCACAAAAGTGCCCAACGCGCCATTAGAAGTTTTCACTTCAAAAACTAGCTTTTATTTTTGTATCAATGGACAATGTTGCCCTCCATGATAACTCTCCAAGCCTGAACTGTTCTAAACTTCATAATTGCACATCTATACTAATATTAAAAAGCTGAAGAGTTTATTTGTTTGATTGTTTGTTTGAACGCGCTAATCTCAGGAACGACTGGTTCGAAGAACTTTGTTGGATAGTCCATTTATCGAGAAATGCTATAGGCTACTTTTTATTTTTAATTTTGATATTCCCACGGGATCGGGACTTACGCGGGTGAAACCGCATATATTATAAACTAGTATCTAGTCATTTACAACTGTGTCGGAGGCATGCGCTGAGTAATTATCAGCTTTTATAAAATCACGAAGGTCTGGCAGTAGCCGGGATCTAACTCTATATACTAAAATCAAATTTGATGTCTTTCGACTAAGTGCTTTAGTGTCCATAAACTAACTTTGTGCAAAGATACAGTTTTAAAACAGATTTTTTATGTCTACACAACAAAAGTTTTTTAATTTATGAAAGACTTTATGTTACAAATTTTTCTCAAGCTCAAGTTTGTAGTAATTTATTACAGTAGAACACAGAATTTGTCTCTTAAAATTGTTTTTTCGAGTTATTATAATTTCAACTTATTCTTGTATGAATTTTGGATCTGGTACATGGATCTTCTGAGAATAATCCGAATTTAGGGTGAAAGGGTATTGGCGCTCTCTCTATACAAACGTGGTCGGCTGTTTCCTCCCATAGTGACACTATATTTTTGTTGCATAAAACCTATAACTGCCATGACTATGCCCCTATGTCTTGGTTTTTTTCATTATCTAATTATGATCATAGAAATTAAGATAATAAAAAAAAACATGGTCATGGCAGTTATTAGTTTTATGCAACAAAAATATTTGCTATAGTGTCATTATCCAGGAAGGAAACAGTCGACTACGTTTGTATAGAGAGAGCGTCAGTACCCTTTCCTCTTTCTTTTAAATAAGTACTTACTGTTATTTTTTTAAATACATATTTGTACTTACCTACCCATTTTTTTTTATTATTTATTTCTATTTTATACTAATCTGAAATCCTTGTAGCTTCATCTGGTGTGATTCTGAGATCGGGGTATGGTCGGGATAAGAAGTCTATGTTCTTCTACAAGTTCCCATCAATTTGTTTTTCAACTTATTTTTGGCGTGTAGTTTACTATCTAAGTTATTAGTTTGGTTTAGGTATTTTAATTATTGTTTTGGATTATATTTTTATTTAATTGTATTTACCTTAAGCTATAATAAAAAACAATAGTAGGAATAGACCGAATTTATGACTTATTTAAATAATATGTTATTTTAGTGGCGATTCCAAAATACTTTAAAAACAGAAATATTAACCTACCTTCTAAAGTTTCCGATAATCTCAATTTATTAAGTAATAAAATGTGATAAAGATCTTCCATTCAAACTTTAAATCGCTTTACAGTTATTTTCGATTAAATTTTAATTTACTTGCCCTTATAAAATCCAAGTTTAAGTAACTAGGGCGTCCATATTCATATTATTGGATTCCTTTTTAATTTCATCTTGCTATCCTATAACTTAAGTCTCTAATGGTAATAAATTAAGAGTTTAATCTTAGTATGGTATAAAAAAGTCCCGATTCCGTAGAAATGTAAAAAAGGTAGTCAAATGTGTTATTTTTAGTTCTAGCTTTATCGCACTTATATACAGATAAACTTTTGCATTTATAATACCTAATCTAATGCTATATAGTGTTAAAATATAAACGACCACTTTAATTTTTCATACTAGGTAACATGACACGTTTTATAAGTTTTCTTAGCTTATAAAATAAAAACAGACAGACACGAAAGTTAACTTATAAGGGTTCCTTTTTTTTACCTTTTAAGGTACGGAATCCTAATATTGACAAACAATTTTACAAAATTCATATCACTCATCAAGTGAGTAGGTAACAGCCCCACCACCATTGCTAATATGTCTTTGGACTAAATATAATAAAATTAATTAAGAAATACCTACCTAATCATTTTTCCATCACATAGTTCCAAATTTTCTCATTTACGGAGTCATACTTTACTAAATCTGTCGGCAAAGTTTGCGCATTTTACTTCATAGCATGTCATATCAAAGTTCAGCAATTTGCTACGACTGCGCGTCATACTGTTTCAGATTATTTTTAACCGACTTCAAAAAAGGAGGAGGTTCTCAATTCGTCTGTATGTTTTTTTTTTTTTTTTTTTTTTTGTGTGTATGTTACGCGATCATTCGAAGACGGCTCAACCGATTGAGATGATTCTTTTTGTGTTCAAAAAGTGATACCTCAGGGGTGGTCCCATAAAAATTTGGTGAGGATCTGATGAGAATCTTCGGAGTGATGAACAGAATTGCACCACGAGAGTGCAGCAAATTGCTCAGTTTTCGATTTCCACCAGTAGATTTGGCCCATAAACGAATAGTTACCGATAAATGGAATATCTGAAACCACCTTCTCATCAGAAAACTCTTCAATCAGTTACGATTACAGGTTACAATTTGAAGATTTTAGTCGAATTTAGTCGCCGGACTGGGTTTGAATGAATGTTAATAGAGAACCCTATCCTATATGAAGTTCTGATGAGGATCTTCGAAGTGATGAACAGAAATGCACCTCGAGAGTGCAGCAAATTGCTCATTATTCGACTTCAATCAGTAGAATTGGCCCATAAACGAATAGTTACCGATAAATGGAATATCTGAAACCACCTTCGCATCAGAAAACTCTTCAATCGGTTACGATTACAGGTTACAATTTGAAGAATTTAGTCGAATTTAGTCGCAGGACTGGGTTTGAATTAATGTTGATAGAGAACCCTATCTTAAATGAAGTTCTGATGAGGATCTTCGAAGTGATGAACAGAATTGCACCTCGAGAGTGCAGCAAATTGCTCATTTTTCGATTTCCACCAGTAGAATTGGCCCATAAACTAATAGTTACCGATAAATGGAATATCTGAAACCACCTTCTCATCAGAAAACTCTTCAATCGGTTACGATTACAGGTTACAATTTGAATAAAATATTCGCTTTTGCCTCGCCGGACTGGGTTTGAATGAATTTTGATAGAAAACCCTATCCTAAATGAAGATCTGATGAGGATCTTCGGAGTGATGAACAGATCTGCACAGCGAGATTCAACAAATTGCTCAGGTTTCCATTTCCACTAATAGAAGTGGCCCATACACAAAAAGGATGAATGGGGCATCCGAAAACACCTTATTACCAAACTCTTCAATGGGTTACGATTAGGTACAGGTTGCAATTTGAAGAAACAGTCGCTTTCGCCTCATGGAGTAGAATTTTCAGTGACAGTGGCACTAAAAATAGTTAAATAAAAAATAAATAAAAATTTAAAAAACCGACTTCAAAAAAACCTGAAAAGAAACACTAACAAAACCTGAAAAAAAAACCAAAAAGTGAAAAATAATCCATTTCGGGTCACTAAGACAGCAGATAACTTAAACATAAGTACCTACTTGGAAGTCGGACTGGGTGACACCATGTTTTCTTTATACCGCTCAACATTCAATCTAACCCAGTCAGACTTCCAAGTAGGTACCTACTTATGTTTAAGTTATCTGCTGTCTTAGTGACCCGAAATGGATTATTTTTCACTTTTTGGTTTTTTTTTCAGGTTTTGTTAGTGTTTCTTTTCAGGTTTTTTTGAAGTCGGTTTTTTAAATTTTTTATGAAAGTTGTTTTTATATAAGTTTGATCATTTTAGGAGCTTATTTATGATGATGATTTATGTTTTAGAGCACAAATATTATTGTGCTCAAAAACTTAATGTTTTATTAAATAAATAAATATTGCAGGACATTCCACACATCATCATCTAGCCCCAAGCTAAGTAACTAGACTTGTGTAATGGTTGCTAGACAACGGATATACTACATTTATATACTTTTCTTTCGTAAATATATATACATAGAAACAACCACACCACAGACAAATATCTAAGCATAAATACTTGTCTGAGACGGGAATCGAACCCGCAACCCTGTGTTTGGCAGTCCGGCGTGATTAAACCTAAAAACCTAATGTTTTATTAAAAATTGATTACTACAAAGCATATTATGTCATATATTTTTAGTAGAGCGATTTTAAATATTTTTACCTCATTATATACATTTAAGAATCTAAATAATTGCTCGAAACATGAGTCTTATTTTCGTTTTATACGGGGCTGTTCGCGAACTTAGCCTCTTCATTTGAGCCAATTTACATTAGTCTTATTTGCTACACCACAGGGTTGGCACAACTACATGTAATAACACATACATAATACAATTCACGATTGACCATTTACCTACACTTAAATTACTAAGAGCAGATAATAATTAAAAAAATAATTATTATACCTAATACACCAACATTTTAATAGTCACGCTTTTTGTTCCGAGTTTAAACTGAACAATTTTCCTTTAAAAACCAATGTAACATTCAATATGTTGAAATCTAAACGATCTCCATCCGATCTGGTAAATGTCTCCACTCCCTTATCAAAGTTTCATGTCTTGAATGTTACCAGGTAATAGACGGCTCCGAGATGAGGTCATTCAACTGCAGTTTCCCTCACACGGCCCACTGCCTGGCAACCGGTGAAATCATGATTTCCACGATGGGTGATAAGGATGAAGGAGGGAAAGGAGATTTTGTGCTCGTCGATGCGAAGACGTTGAAAGTGACAGGTGAGATGATGTCGCGTGGAAACTTTGGTGTTTTGATTTATTCGGAATTTTGTGGAATTGCTCTTTATTTATTTTGGGAGTTGAGTATTTATAAAAAAGCGTAAAATATGTATGTATAAAATATGTAATATGTATTTAGGTAAATTTTGGGAGGTACCTACTTACAAGTTTTTGCGAAATCCTATCTAGTATTTATTAATAGTGATTTTTTAAAATTTAACTGGTAAACAATGCGTCGCGTGTTTTGATGAAAGAGAAAACAGATAAAAATATTTCTTGAAGCAAAAAATAATCTCTTTAAAGACGCTAGAGAATAATTTCTTGTTTCGCTTTTCAACTTTCCATACAATTTTCTCGTTTCCGCTAACGTAGTAGGGTAGTAGTAGCGTTTGCTATACGAAAAAACTCACACTACGAGATTCATGGTATTTATTTAAATACTTGTATTTTCTTATAAACCTCTTATAACAACTTAACAAATTAAATCAACTTAAGAGTACCCACTTCAATCTATCCAAATAATTAAATTACCAAAATCCCGCAGGAACGTTTCCATTTTCATATAATTTTATACTTAACGACGAATCTAGACCCCAAACAACCTCACCACAGACTGCTCAATCCATTTAAAATTTAACAATTACAAAGTTTAAGGGGCGGCAAAAATAACAATTTGAGGCGAGCAAATAGTGTAGTTAAAACATCGAAATAATCCGTCTGCAAATACTTAATTCATTCTGTTAATCCTGTTTTAACAGAGTTTCATTTAGGTTTAGACTATAATAAAAGATAGCATTAAAGTTTTTTAATCCTGTTAAAACTCGTTTAGTGGAATTTTCATAAAGTAATACGTGGTAGAAATAATCTACATAGTTATAAGAATTAAATTAAAAATACATCCACATTTAGATTACTTAGAATCCAATTAATATTTTAATTAGATTCGTACTGAATTCAAAACATTGGTAACCAGAAATAAATTCTAATGAAAGATGTAGTTAGAACCATATATTTAAATTAAGTAACGCGGAATTGAAATTGTGATCGGGATAAAAAGTACCTTATTATTATTATTGCAATATTATTGCAAAGTTTCAGCTAACTAAAGTTTCATTGCAATCAGTTTGGCAGTTTCTGCTTGAAGACAAAGCAACATACATATTATATACGAATGATACTTACATACAAACTTTCGCATAATAAATTATATTAATATTATATTAGTAGGATTTAAATTATAGATATTTTTATTTATAAAGTTCACAGCATCTTAAATGCTTACGTAAGGTCCTACATTTCTTTCGCTTGCACTACAAAAAACGCAACGCGCCAGAAATACCCGTCGCTAACAACTAATATTGTTGATTGTAACGAATGTGTTATGTTTTTCTCAAAAGTGCTGAGATGGAATTGTAGGTGAAATTTTTACCAATATTTTGGGGTGAATTCGAGGCAAAAATTCTTTGTCATTTCAAAGCTAGACCAGTTTTAATTCTTAATTTTAGGATAGCTTTAAAATTATAAAAAACTTTTGGCTCTAAATCACACTAAAATGTTGGTAAAAATCTCACATACAATTCCATATCAGCACTTTTGAGAAAAACAAAACACATTCGTAACAATCAACAATTTTTACCAACGATGGCGACCGGTGCCAGTAGTAACTATTTAGTAGGCTGTGTACCAAGGTCGTTGGCGTATGGACCCCCCTTAAACTTCTTAACTTGATAAACCAACTGTCAACGTGTCAAACTTGTAAATTTATTATTATCAATATTTTGTTATTATAATACTATATAATTATAATAAGCAAAGCCGCCTTTATAATCCTTAGATTATTAAGACTTTTTATATAATCACCTTTTTTTAAATTAATCTTAGGTACATGGACAAAGGGTAAGGTCGCACAGTTTGGCTACGACTTCTGGTACCAACCCTACCACGACGTGATGATTGCATCGGAATGGGGCTCCCCGAAACACTTCAAATCGTAAGTTATTTCCGAGTAATCATATTGTATTCAATTTAGTTTCAATTGCTTCTGTTCAGTGGAGTATGCTTTGTTCAAACGGTTTTAGTTCGTGTAAGCAGTATTGAAATGGGATAATATGAGGAACTATTCTTGTGGAACTGTACTTCTATGAAGTATTTTGAATTTACTAGCTTCAGAAGTCTATATATTTGGCTGTACAACGTCGAAATTCACAGAAGCGGCCCATAGGTTGATTGAAAGTCAAAATTATTTGGAAAAATTAATCAATAGTTGTTAGGTTTTTAGATTAATTCTTAAGTAATATTTTTAGTTACCTATTTTTAATTTTTAGTTATAACATCGATTTGGTTTTAAACTGTTATGGTGTTATTATTTAGTGTTAATAAATAAATAAATAAGTTTAAAGTGAAGATATTCATCCATAAAATGATATATTAAAGATAGACCTAGATAGATGGATAGACTTGTCTGTAGTTATACTCGTACTAAATTGGGTAATTCAGTGTTTGTTAACATGGTGTTAGGTTACCTAGTTACCATATTATTATATTTGAGCCAATTGTGTCTAAACTAGGATTACTAATACTGCGCAAGTGGACTTTCCCACTAGTCAAATCGAGTTCTCCAATGTTTGGACAACTGACACTAGTCCTATTAGACAAGTGGGATATTTTATTATATTTTAGTCTCACATGTCTTATTGTTTTCTGTTCATTCAATTACCTAGTTCAAACAAATAGAGACGATTAGTAAAATGACGAGTGTCAATCAACATTTTCTTTTACTTCTTTTTTATTTGCTTGTGTCGTAAACTCTGGTAAGCGTGACTATTTATGCGTCGTTTCATATTAAAAAGTACTAGATTTTGTCTCTCTTTAACCGCTAAATCACTTAAATTATGCACTTCACAAAGTAATTTCCAAAGTGGTTATATTTTAAAATGTTCTACAGGTTATTTTGCTCTTCATTTTTTCTACTTAAAATAACATTCTCATCGCTTCCCTTAATTGAATACCATCAAATTTTAATAATCATAAAAGCTCTTTACTGTCAAGTATGATTAAATTTATGAAATACTAGCTGTTGCCCGCGACTTCGTTCGCAATGTGGTTTTGGTTTATATAGAATGCCTAGCATTTTCCCGCATAGATACTATTTAACGTTCGGTGTAAGTTATAATAACAAAATAGATACATTGTTGTTAAGCTATATTTTTTGATTGATTTGGCAAAGGCACTTATCTACATAAGTAAGTAATATTTATATTTATTTATTTCACTCAAATAGAACATAATACACAACAATATAATAAGCTAAAACTAAGTTCAATTCATATTCGCACAAAACTTTCAACATCTTTGTCTTCCTCATCATCTCATCTTTGGTTTTTTTTTTTTTTTTTTTTTTTTTTTTTTTTTTTTTTTTTTTTTTAATTTATTGTCATGAAGTCAACAGCTCTTAAACTAGTTACATCGGTAGGTAGGTTATTTCCTACAGCCAATAATAGACTTCTAATTTCTATACATTACATAGTTGGTTTGAAATGGTTGTCTATATAAAAAGTCAAACAGATGGTATATACATTATAGATCAACTATATATAGATATATATACACAATTATATGATTAACATACATATAGGTATAAACACATAATTACAATACATAACAATAACATACAATAAATATATAATATACACACACAATAATAAGTATGTACGTACATAACCCAATCAACTACAAACAATATTTTATTTCATTTATAATACTGCTCAATTCATCATTCAAACAGAATGGATAGGACTGCCCTTTTAAAAGATGCCTTGCTGAGGTGGAAAACATCAGTAGACAAAAAATTTTCATTGTAGCATCTCAGCGTACGACAAATCAACGAATTGTGTGCATAATTTGTACTAGTGCAAGGTGTACTAAACAGCGGAGCATGTCTTAATCTTATACGCTTATCTGGGGTGTAAAGTCGAAGATATAATTGAAGCAAGTCTGGACAATCAATTTTACCGTGCAGAACGTCATGCATAAACATTAATTGAAGGTAGGTACGGCGTCTTTCTAGTGGTAGTAAATTATGAAATTCACAAGATTCTTCGTAATTCAAGTTTTTAGTTCTTGTACGGTAGTTTAAGTGTTTTGTGAATTTCAATTGAATGTTCTCCATAGCCTCATTATAGGTTATATAATGAGGGTTCCAGACGTTGCAACAATATTCCAGGACGCTTCTGACGTACGCGTAATAGAGCATTTTGACACAGTTGATATCTGAAAAGGACTTACTTACCCTAAGAACAAAACCTAAACTCTTGTATGCTTTAGTTGTGATAGCTATGACATGAGCAGTCATGGTCATCTTAGAGTCAAACACCACTCCTAAATCTTTAGTGAGATCAGCCTGCTGGACGGGTTCGTTATTGAGGATGTAAGTGTGACTAACGAGCTTACGTTTTCGCGAGTACGTGATTTTTAAGCACTTAGAGATGTTGATTGATATACGATTGTTGGAATAATACTGGCACAGCCGATTAAGATCATCCTGAAGTTCAATAGCGTCAGAATCTGTATTAACTACTTTATATATCTTTGTGTCATCAGCATACATTAGAAACTTTGAAAACTGTAGAGAACGTCCAACATCATATAAATACACTGCGTAAAGCAAAGGTCCGACTACTGATCCTTGAGGGACCCCTGATGCAACCTTACTGTAGTCCGAGCGAAGACCAGCCACAACCACAGCCTGCGATCGGTTTCGCAGGTACGAATCCATCCAACGAAGGAGATTGCCACGTATTCCTAGCTCCTGCAGTTTACGTAGAAGGATCAAATGATCCACACGATCGAACGCTTTTTCGAAATCTGTGTACACGACATCTATCTGACTACCAGCATCCATACTACGCAAGACATCGTTCGAGAAAACTGCAAGGTTTGTATTTGTTGAACGGCCTTTTACAAAACCGTGTTGCTGAGGGGGAATATGTCCAATCACATAAGGGTACAAGACTTTATGCACCACCCTTTCCATTACTTTACTTAAAACATTTAGTATAGATATAGGCCGGTAATTTGCAATATCAGTTTTGGATCCCTTTTTATGTATGGGAACAATATGTGCAGTTTTCCACACGTCAGGGAAATATCCCTCTTTAAAACATTTATTAAATATTAGTGTTAACGGAGGTGAGAGCGAGTCAAAACATTTATTAAAGAAGAAAGGGTGAGTTTCGTCAGAACCGGCGCCTTTGGAACAGTTTAGTCCTCTGAGTAGTTTACGCATATCATCGACTGTGACAGTCAAATCGCACAACGTATCCAGGCATACCGAGGCAGTATCTGAGAATTGTTCATACTGCAGTGCAGGCGGTCTAAAATTTTCACTGAAGAAGTTATTAAAAGAATTGCATATGTCTTTGTGATTATTGTATATAATATTATTGTAATGCATCTCGTTAGGGTAATTAGATTTATTTTTTCGCTTAGATTTAATATAGGACCATAAAAACTTCGGCGATTCTTTAATTTTTTGTTGAGAGAATTCTATGTAGTTTGAGTAACATTCAGTATTTAGTTTTTTAAGCCGAGAACGTAATAATGAGAACGAATTGTAATCAGCCGGATTACCGTGTTTTTTCCAGAGCTTATGATACTTGTTCTTTTCTTTGATCATATTAAGCATAGATTTAGTAAACCAAACGGGATAAGTATATGTACTATTAATTTTTTTCTTGGGAATGAATTTTGAAATAGCCGCGTAGATAATCGAATAAAATTTATTTATAACATCGTGAATGTTATAAGATTCTATAAACGACCAGTCATACTCATAAAAATAATCATTAATAAGGGGGTAGTCGCCTTTTTTAAATAATATTATTTCCCTGCGTGAGGGTTTCAAGAGGGGTACCAAGATGTCGTGTACACATATCTCAAGTGGCACGTGAAAAACGTCTATCTTCGATAAAGGTATGGTAGATTTATTAATCTCAATATTCACATTAGATAAAATTAAGTCTAGTATATTGTTAGATGAGTTAGGAAACTTGTTAAATTGTGACAGACCGAGTAATGACATCAGGTCCAACAGGTTTTGCGCTGTCTCTTGGTATTCAACGGACCCTTTTTTAGTTATACTTATTGGGCTGGAGCTCCACCTTATTTGGGGTAAATTAAAATCACCACATATTATGAAGTGATCACCCGAGTGAGTTTCGAAAGCATATTTAATTAGCTCGCTGAGTTGAGATATTTTATCGGGAAGCGCACGATTACCAGTTATGTAAGTACAACACAGATGTAAGTCGCGCGCACTACCTATATTGCATGCAGGTATAGATAACCACTTGCACTCGAGCCCATCACGGTCAAGGTCAGGCCTAGCGCGCGCGCCCAGTCGAGACGCGCACACTATCATTGCACCACCTCCCAAGGACTCGCGATCCCTACGAAAAACATCATAATTATCAAGGTTACATAATTCCGAATCCAGAATACCGTCGCAGAGCCATGTCTCAGTGATAAAGACTATGTCGTAATCATTCAAACAAAAATTGTTATATATTTCGTTCGTTTTTGTTCGTAAACCTCGCACATTTTGATAATATATTTTTAATTGTTTTTTACGTGTGACCATCATTTAAAAAGGCAGTATAAACAATAAATACGTGTTATTACATCTATGACAATGATGTTTTTTATCGAAATTGAATGTGAATATAATAGTAATGTAAAATATAATTGAATGTGAATATAATAAAAGTTTTGGGCAGACAATAATTTTATGCAGCGTATAGCGGTATTTTTTAGTTTGAAAACATGTAATGACAGTTATAAAAGTAATATGAAATTTCGTACATAGAAGTTTATAAAATAGTTGGTAGGTATTAGAATCTATAAGTGTGTGTATTAATGAGTGATTGATGTAGTGCAATAAGTGAATCACAAAATGTGTAGTGGATAAAGTTACCATCAGTGGTTTTGTGTTTAGGTTTTTGCGATTTAAACAATTTAAAAGTAGAAGAAAAATCTGGAAAGTAACAAACGTCGGCCTAAATGTCCGTAGGTAAGCGAACAGATGATTCAGCATATTTTTTCTAGGTCGGATGTTGTGATGATTGGAATGGGCGGCGAAGTCTCGTTGCGTCTGGCAAAAATTTGACAGTTTTTTGTCCATACGAACTTGAAATTAATATCTTTAGCTTTATTTTTACATTCTTTTAGTAGTGACTTATTGTGTTTAGTGAGATGTTCATTTATGTAAATGATATTATTATTATTAACTTTGCCACCCATACCAATATCAATATCAGAAGACTTTAGTCCCCGGGTTTTGCGCGACGCCGCAATGAAAGCGTCCTTAGTACGACGGTTGCGGAACCGGGCGATGATGGTGCGCCCGCTGGTTGAGCTCAACGGACGGCGGGCCTGCACACGGTGTGCGAACTCAACTTCAGCCATCTCAATCGATACACCGATCTTCTCCGCCACCTTAAGGACTATATCCAATGTGTTTTCATCTTTGGACTCGGGGACGCCTGTAATTTCTACGTTTTGCAGCCTATTCCACTGTTGTTGACGGACGTTCTCCTCCTCCAAATACTTAATCTGGTTTGCATGCTTAGTAACAGCGACCCGTAGGGACTCGTTTTCCTCTCGTAACGTCTTAATCTGCGCTTTGTTGTCGGACAACATTTTCATAATATCATCATACTGCGAACTTATGTATTTGACAGAGCTTTCGATCGAAGAAACCTTATCTGTGAGGGTAGCTAATTGTTCCTTAATTGCATTTTTAACCAAAGACGAGAGGTCGCTGCGAAGGGCAGCTAGTACCTCCGTACGTAATACGTCACGGACGTCGCCCGTTGGTTCAGTGACGTTTTTAACCGGGGTGTTGGTGTTCCCTGTTTTTGGTTGCTTCGAAATGCAGGTAGGGCAGGTCCAGGCTGTTAATCTCTTAAACTTTTCTACGTTTAGTCCCACACATAATGAATGATAAGCCCTCGAGCAATCACTTACGCTGCATACTACTCTATCCTGTTTTGGGATAACAACATTGCATGCGCTGCATTTTGACATCTTGAATTGGGCAGCAACAAACAGTAAGCAGGTAGGTAGATAGGTTTTAATTAGACGCGATCGCTCACTATGCGCTCACTACGGGTGTGAGCGAGATGAATTATTCAGCGGCACTCTTTACTCGCGGTGAGCGGGGGTTGCACCGAGGTAGTCTTAATGAGTCAACGTAACAAGAACCGATTCACGCACCACTCCAAACTAGCGTCACTGTCTTTAGGAATACGGGCCGAATTTGTTTGTCGTTTCGCGCAAAAGTAATCTTAGAAATTGACACACGTCCTCTCCACACGACAACCAACGATGAGATTGTAACCGTAAGTAACTTACGGTTACAATCTCATCGTAACTTGTAAACGTAAGTAAAAAAGAATTATTAACTAACCGTTGTCCCTCTATCCATATTTTTGTATTCATAATATAAGAGGTTATAGTATTTATAAACACCAACATCATGCAAAAAAAAAAATCTATTTTGGTGCAAATAAAATTTTGTTTTTTATTTTCAAATATTATTAATGATTAAATATGAAAGGCCATTGGACAGAACAGATACTTATACATAAAATAACGTCCTTACCTATTGATAGCGGGCATTACGTTGAACAAAAAATGCTTTCAAACCAAACATCTAAAACGTCTCGGAAACGGGGTATTTGAAGGAACGTGATGTCCTATGATTTTACAAAAGTGCACGATGCCCTTAGAGACCTATACCTATCGATAGAGGACATCGAAGAAAACAAATAGGGCCTTCACACCAAACTTCTAAAGGATACAGGGTTTTTGAAGAAACGTGATGTTCCATGATTTTCCAAAAGTGCGCGGCGACTTTATGCCAATAATAATTGTGTAAAATTACGGTATGCCTAGGGTTATTTTATTATGCTAAAACGTTTATGCCAAACTACAAAAGGACATTTTGTTTATGCCAAAAGTGTGGTTCCCATCTAAAACCTCTAAGCCAACCTCCAACTACTAAAGCGTCTGGGAAATGGAATATTTAAAGAAAAATGATGTCCTATGATTTTTCAAAAGTGTGCGGTCACTTTGAGACCCATACCCACCTAAATGAACAAAAAATGCCCTCATACAAAAACCTATAAAGCGTAAGGGCATTATTTATCCATCGGGTCTAAAATCACAGCGCAAAAAACATAACACTGCCACGCTCCCATACTGAATGTCCGGACCCTTTTTGCAATTTTCTGAATTCTAGACCAAATTTCCCAGATTTTCTTAATTAGGTAGCTAGGGCTACGTAATTTTGGGGAAAACAAAATAAAAAAATAGCTGTGACATACGACAGACAGACATGACGAATCTATAAGGGTTCCGTTTTTTGCCATTTGGCTACGGAACCCTAAAAATTGATTTTTACAAACATACCTTATCTATTATTCACTTCAAAAACTTCAAAAAAGGAGGAGGTTCTCAATTCGTCGCGTATATTTTTTTATGTATAATTTTCGCCGATTACTTACTCGAAAACGCTTGAAACGATTTGGAAAATTCTTTTTAGGGTTTCGTACCTCAAAAGGTAACAAAGGAACCCTTATAATATCACTTTCTTGTCTATCTGTCTGTCTGTCCGTGTGTCACCACCGATTATCTCAGGAACGGTTGGACTTAGCAAGTTGAAATTACTGAAGTCTATGGTCCCTATTATGTGTATAAAAATCAAGGTGTATAAAAACTAATGTACGGAACCCTCGGCGCGCGAGTACGACTCGCAATTGGCCGGTTTTTTTATTTTGTTTTTATTTTCTAAGGTGTCCGCGACTTGAACTCATAATTCAAACTATTTAAATAAATTAGTTGAGCGCGATATAAGTGTAACATCGAGGAGGTCATCGCTATAGGAGATCCGTAATTTTATGTAGTAGTACCTCTTTGTACCAACCTCATTTTCAGTTTCACGTAGGTAGTAGATATATGCAAACTATTTGGTTTTATGACAACTGTCATCTTGAGCGGAGGCATGTACCTGTACGCCTAGTATGACTTGTTGAAGCACTCGAAAATAAGGAACCCTTATAAGGTCACTCTCTTGTCTGTCTGTCTGTCGGTGTGTCACTACCGATATTCTCAGAGACGGGTGGATCTAGTAAGTTGATTTTTAGGAAGTTTCATTGTAAATACTCAATATAGTATGTTTGATCGAATACGTAACAAAGTAGTGCTAAGCGTACTGTTCCTTTTTGACGTTTGATTACGTTTTACACGGAAAAATATTTCGATTTCACATTTTTTAAATGTTTTTTTATCAAATATCATAATTATTGTATTAAAGTTAAATTGAAAAATAGCCTAAATGTTAATCTGGTATTTTCTGAACATATTGGTGTGGACCTCGTTGAAATCTGTTCTCTAGTTTATGAGATTACCTGGTTCAAACAAACAGACAAACAGACAAACAGACAAACAGACAAACAGACAAACAGACAAACAGACAAACAGACAAACAGACAAACAGACAAACAAAAATTCTAAAAACTACCCTATCGTGTTCAGCTAACGATTCTAAGACGACCTGTGTATTTTTTTTCTGGATATTTTACAATTACAGATTTTTTAATGTCTACAGATTTATTATATGTATAGATTTTACCCATCCCATAATATCTATCAGAATTCGTATCACGGGTCGTTTTAATAAACACTAATTGGCTTATTAAGCCTGACGTTAAAACCGTTTCATAACGGTATACATATTATAGGTATACTTACCTATTATCTATTACTAAATTAATAATGAGATAGATACCATGTATATGTAGTCACTACATAGTATAAAACAAAGTCGCTTTCTCTGTCCCTATATCCCTATGTATTGATGTGGTTTTTTTTAATAGATAGAGTGATTCAAGAGAAAGGTTTTTATGTATAATACATGCATAATATAGCCGTGCGAAGCCGGGGCGGGTCGCTAGTTATAGATAAGGGCTGAAAGGCTATGTCTAGGTCATGAGTTTCTGTTATCACTATCACTACATAGTATAAAACAAAGTCGCTTTTCTGTCCCTATTTTCCTTTGACTGCTTAAATCTTTAAGACTACGCAACGGATTTTGATGGGGTTTTTTTTATTAGATAGAGTGATTCAAGAGGAAGGTTTATATGTATAATACATGCATACTATAGCCGTGCGAAGCCGGGACGGGTCGCTAGTTAAAGATGAAACAATGCAAGTTTTTGCAAATCAATAGGTACGAAAACTGTAAACATTAGTGTAGGTATATTAACTAAGGGTACCTAAAGGTTATTTAAACAAAACGAATCTCTAGGATTTATGTACCTATACCATATTTAATAAGAATTTACAGTAAAATAATTGTAATTAAAAATCTTTTGACTCTATACCTATTATTCAAAAGATTTTTTAATTACAAAAATGTAAGTAGTTCTTCAAATGAAGTTTTAAGTGAAGCTTTATTAGATAATATTGAAAAATGTTATTCAAAGACTTTTAATCGGTCTCTATTAAAATACTCAAACAGCCGTTAAGACTACAAAATTCTTAAGTTCTTGTTTAAATTAAAATTATGATAAATTAAAAATTATTGAAGTGATCTACGAGCGCGTAGGTGGTACTCGTAATTGTCGAGTGATTGAGTGAGGCCTACAAAAGAATCAATATAATTATTTTACCCTATTTAATTTTGACTGCTTTAAGTATGTCGACGTAACGACCAGTGAAACCAATTTGCGATTCTAAGAAATTCAATACTAACTTTCAGTTTTATTTCAGTGGGTTCCATCCAGAAGACCTAACAAACAAAGAACGCTACGGTACAAATCTCAACGTCTACAAATGGTCAACGCACGAGTTACAACAAGTCATAGATTTAGGTCAGCAAGGCTGCGCGCCTTTAGAGATCAGATTTCTCCATGATCCCAAATCTTCTCAGGGATTTGTTGGGTGCGCGGTCGAAGCCAACGTTTACAGGTATACCGAGATTTGTGAGGATTATTGTGTGAATGCGATATTAGCTTTGTTTTGGGTTTGGTTTGTTAAAGTGTTGGAATAAGATAGTGAAGAGTAACATGAAATCGTAGAACAAATAAGCATAATATATTTATTCTGCTTGTCCGTTCGTTCGGTCCTATCAGTAGAACTCTACGAACTTTACGATTAGTTTATCCGTTTAGTAAAATTAAACGGATTTTTTTTATCCGTTCCGTCCTATTATTAGAACTAAACTGATTTTATTCTCCGTTTTGTACTACTAGTAGAACTGACCCCTAGAACTTTATAGACTGCTTCATATCTATATACCGCGTATTATTTATTTCATTCATTACATAAACTTTTCACAGTACTTTTTCAATGACCTGTTAAATAGCAAGACGTAATAAAACACAATCAATAATTCTGGAATATATGTTAATAAACCCTAAATAACGCAGTGTCCTAGCTAACTTTGAAGAAGAAAAGTATTAACTTATGGCCTGACTTCATTTTAAGTCTCTAAGATGTTAGGTTATGACCTGAACCAGAATAAAATATAAATATCCATTAAATATTGTAATGAAAAAGGTAGACACATTATATACCAAGCAAGACATATTAAAGAACAATCAATAAATCTGGAAAAGATCTTAATAAACCTTATATAAGCCAGTGTCCTAGCTAACTTTGAAAAACAAAATAATTAACTTATGGCCTGACTTCATTTTAAGTCTCTAAGATGTTAGGTTATGGCCTTTAGTGGATTAAAATATAAAATCCATTAAATATTGTAATGAGAAAGGTTCAACAAGATGATACTTGAATATCCTTAACCATAAGTTGACAATAGTCCTTCTTCCTTCATGAAAATAAGAAGGCCAAATATGGCGTATTCCTAGAACTAATTGGAAAAGTCCCTCAAGTAACGTCGCGTACTGAATAACAGAACTAAGTTTTTTTTTATTTGTTTAGGTTCTACAAAGCCTCGGACGGGATGTGGAAAGTCGATAAAGTCATCGACGTACCGGTAAAAAAAGTTTCCAAAGACGGCGTCGAGTCCGAGCTTAATGGTAAGTTCCCTTTTTGTTTTTCTTTTATTTCCTCTAGTTTATCCAACATTAACTTTTTGGTAACATTTTTTGTTACGGTAAATATAACTCTTACATTACGGGTCGTTGTTAAATCGAGTTTATTTGTTCTCGGAGTTTTACACTTTTTGGGGAACGAGATAGCAAAGTGCTTCTTTTGGTTAGGCGTTTTACTGAATTTATTTGTTTGTTTACTGAAATTATACTCGCTATTATTGCATTTTTAAACAGCTTGTCTTATTTTTAATAAGGAAAATGTTAGCTTATTTTATTTTTAAAGGAAAAACTCCAATAATTTATTAACAGATTCTAATTAGTAATAAAGGAACTTGTAACTGATTGGCTGACTACAAAATAAGGAGTAATACGACGTATCCTCTGGGGAACCGTAGGGGATCTGACTAAATTTTAAATATGCGCCTATCGTCTCCCCTAGTTCGGGGGGGAGGGGGGGGAGTTCTCGACTGGGACCGTCCGCGTCGGGAGTAGGAGATCCGTTTGGGAGACGACGGGCGTGAACCCAAATAGTAACAAATAGCACAATATCAAAACAATTTGAATTAAAAATAATTCGGATACGTTATGTTGCAATTCTAAATATAAGACTAGACATTTTTTTAAATTTCATCATATTGAAATCGGCAATAAAAGTCGTAACATTGCCGGAATTCAGTAAAATAGCTAAGCTATACAAATAAATCCTTTTAACGGCCATACAATAAATTGTTGTTGGCTTCGTTTCAAATGTTTTATATTAAAGCCTTGACGTTTCGATTAAATTTTTTGCAGGTCTAATATCTGATATCCTTTTGTCTTTGGATGATAAATATATGTACTTTTCGTGTTGGTTGCACGGTGATGTGAGGCAATATGATATATCGGATCCTGCTAAACCGAAGTTGACTGGACAAGTTTTTCTCGGAGGACAAGTTGCTAATTACGGATTGAAAGTTATTAAGGATGATGAGTTGAAGGTAAAGATATGGCAAATGCTTTTATTTTTATGAGAAGTAATTATCATGACTATTATTAAAAGCTTTTATATAAAAACGTTACTGAATTTGATTATCTCACAAAGTAAAGAGCCATTGTGATCGTCATTTAAATTAAACTAGCTATTGCCCGCGAATTGGTACCGGGTGGTAGTTTTGTTTTATATACTAAAACCTCTTGAATCACTCTATCTATTAAAAACAAATTTGTTGCGTAGTTTTAAAGATCTAAGGATATATACAGTCATACAGCGAGAAGCGACTTTGTTTTATACTACGTAGTAATTTTATACGTAGCCAGACGTATTTGGAGTCATTTATGATATTTATGACTTCAGTGACAAGATTTACAGATTTTATTTCGATACAAATGGAAAATTAATGTTTACCCCATTCTTTTACCTTACAAAGGATTGTTTGTTGAATTCTTTATCGATCGGAACCATTCTCTGAATGCCATTTGTAATGGGTTAAATGAACAGTCCATGACTTAACATAATTATACCATTTTGTCGAGTCATTCTCTTCATTTCAGTTTTTCCCAGCTTCTGTTTTCTAAATTACGTTTCCTTTTCCGACATTTCATTCATTTGTCAGGCATTTGACATTCGCATAAACCTACCTACTAGCTATTATAATATTTTGACTGTTCCTTTTGTTTAGTTGTTTTAATGGTTTAGCTAACCTTTGTTTGCATATTTATAGGCACTGACTTCCATAGTCTTCGTATTATGAGATATCAATTTATAGAAGAACCTGATTTTGCTTTTTTCATAATTTCAGCAATTTTTTTTCCTATTTTTAGTATTAGTGTCTATATCTGTTGGTATACCTAGTAAAAATAAATTCTTGTAATTAATAAATGTATTCAACGTTGTAAATAAAAATAAGGTATTGCCTGGTTTGGATAAAATAACCACGTTGCCTTTGTTTTAGGAACCAAGCAAGCCTGTCACAGTAAAAGGCAAAAGATTATACGGAGGACCTCAGATGCTGCAACTGTCTTTGGATGGGAAAAGACTGTACGTCTCCTCATCTCTGTATTCTCCTTGGGATAAACAGTTCTACCCAGAAATGACTAAAGAGGTAACTAACACAAAACTTTATGATGAAATCCTGGCTCTCATAATATGCTCCCGCTTTTTTTTGTGGAATCGTGAAAAAATAACATTACCTATATTATATTTGTCTTCGCTTTAATTTAGGTGGCATAGGGTAAGTGTCAATCGATCGACTGATCGACTGACTGAATGTCTGACTGACTGACTGATTGACGGACCGATTAATATAGCACAGGTTAAACCGGTGGGCCTAGACACTTGTTTGAAGGTTATATTCTTTGTGAAGTTTTTCAGTCGGTATTCCATAAAAAAAGAGTTTTTTGAAATTCTACTCGTAAGAGAGAGAAATAGCAGGTAAAGCCTCAGGCTTCTGCTGTAGAAATAATATAAAGCTTTTCTTAAAGCTACATTATGATTTTTCTTGACAAGGTAGAGTAGAATTTTACAAAGCGTGTGCGTTCTTTTATCAAATTCCAACTATACTGTCTCGAAAGTAAACGTTCCCAAAAATTCAGATCTACTTTATTAAGCATAACATAGTGCCAAGAATGTGGGCCGTAGACAAAGTATTTTATTGGGTACAGCCCTTCGGTTAGTAGACCGCAATAAACAGCCCTTATGCATTATATTATATCAAAACCTTTTGTTTTATTTATAACCTTCAGGTGGGTACCTCTATTTACTTCTATAACTTAACTAGAGACATTTTTCTGAGACCTGTGTCACCTGGACTTTATGAATTATTCATGAGTAGCAGAGCATATTTTGTACATACAAAACACTATAAGACGTTGTATTTTTAAATTGTTTTGCTAGCGAATACTTTCAGTTTATGTATAGTGCTATTTGAATTCTAATAAAGCAAATAGCATGCAATAATAATTGTCTTTATTGCTATCATTTTGTTTACCTTTCGTTTGTCTTAACCTATTAGTTCAATGACCTTATAAATATTAATGTATGCTTTTTATAGTGAATTCTAAGTCTCGGCAATGACAAGCATTTTATCGGTTTGTATAATATGAATATTTTGACGTGACAACGTTTTATAAATTGGTTTGCCGGGTGACACTTCAAGAAACTGCGTTACGCTCCGCTGACGTTATGCGCTCACAATGAGAGCGAGTGAGAGGCACGCGGGCATGGTTAGCCCGCCTAAGAGCGAGAGAGACAGACATAAAAAGTGAAAGGCACGCGTCCCTTCCACTCGAGCACAGTTGTTGTCACGTAAAACTTTCGCCCGTATACCGACTTTACAGGCAACCAGTTTTTATCAACTTAATTCATCTATTTTGCTAATCTACTAAGTAAAATAGGTTGCCTGTTATTAGTTTTGAACGCAACTTTTATCATTAACTTGTTTTTAAGCAAAAAAACCTTTAAAACATTTTGTTATCTACTCGATTTTTGTCCAAATAAAAAGTTTGTCATTAGGCGTACTTAGAGGAAAGGGTACCCACGCACTCGCCATACAAACGTAGTCCACTGTTTCTTCCCTGGATAGGTAATGACACTTTAGCAAATATTTTTATGTTATAAAACTTATACACTTACACACACTTACACACTTCACACTATACACAAACACATTCACTCATAGACAGGACTCTTTTTAACTTCCATTTTATAGAACTAGCACAATTTATATATTACATACTTATTATTGTAAAAACCCAAATACTGTTGTTGAGGATACTTCCCCCACAGGACAGGCTTAGCCTAGTGTGGCGGATCTGTGATGTAATAATTATTGTAAGGTTTTGGTAAATAAATTTTATTATTATTATTATTTATTATTTATTATTATTATACCTGCCATGACCACGCCCCTATCTTTTGTTTTCATGTTTTTTTTTAAATCTTCATTTCTATGATAATTATTAGAAAATGAAAAAAACCAAGACATAATTAGGGGCATAGTCATGGCAGTTATAGGTTTTTTGTAACAATTTTTTTTGTGCTAGTGTCATTATCCAAGGAGCGAACAGTCGACTACGTTTGTATGAAGAGAGCGCAGGTTCCCTTTCACCTTAATAAAGGTACGAAGGTTTGTGTTATACGCATTCGAACGGTTAAAAAATATTTATTTTTTGTGTTATTTTTGCCCAGGGCGGTTGGATAGCAAAGTTGGACGTTGACACTGTGAATGGAGGTATGAAGTTGGACCCGGATTTCCTCGTTCACTTCGGAAACGAACCTTACGGGCCAGTGTTGCCGCATGAAATGAGGTAACTTATCGGAATATTTTTTTTTAATGGTAACTTTTGATAGGATTCTGTCAATACTTTTGGAAAATTAGGAAATATTTTTTCTTTAAGACTTTATCTTGTCTGTTTTGTTTTGTGTGTGTGTGTTTTGTTTCGTCTTTTATAAAACCATAATAAGTAGTTGATTATCGGTAAAAACACATAGGTAGGTACCTAATTTTTTTAAATTTGCCGTAGTTTTATATGTTTCCATTATTTGGAGCTTTCTATAAAACACTTGCTATCCCGGAAAACGTTGTTTTGGCATTTACAAAAAAATATGCAAAGGAAAAAAATAGAATAGTGTTTGATTTTCAGACTAAACGAATATCTTACACAAAAAATGTCATACTAATCGGTTCAGCCGTTTAGGTGGAGTTTGGCGACTAACACCGAGACACGAGAATTTTATATTTATAGCGTAGGCGTAAAGATAGGTCACAAAAGTAATTCGCTTCACTATGATTATCATTATCGAGGTTTAATCTAAAGAAACCTTATCTGTATTCCACAGGTATCCTGGCGGGGACTGTACCTCTGACATTTGGCTAGCTGATTAGAAAATCTTTCTAATCTTGTTTGTCTATTTACTGAAATATATTATTTTTGAGATGTAACTCAGTAATTAAATATTTTGAGGACGTCATAATTTGATGTCACTTAAGTAAGTTAGACAGCTTTGATATTGAAGATTAACAATTAGTTACTAGAGGATATGGCTCAACGAAAACACTGTGCCAATATTTTTATACCATGCATTAAAGTAAGATAATTACTCTTTAGGTATAATTTTATTTGCTGTGTCTATGTAATAATCTTAATAATATTATTATGTACTGGAACTTATTAATTTGAAGTAAATTTTTGTGACTAAAGTATGTTTCATTTCATTTAGTTGTTAACTCAACATGAAGTATCCCAAATACCAATATTTAATTAAAATAATGTCATTAATCGGAGGAATGTGTAGGTAGGTACCATTAGTAAATGTAAGACATTAAAACTTTCCCAATACCTAATACAAAGTAAAAGTCATTTTTTTTTTAAAGTTTATAGCCTGTTGGAATCTTTCGCATGAGATCACATTGAATTGTCTGGAAAAAGAAGTTAGGATGTGTGTCTTTGGAATGCGCCTTCAATCAAATTGTTAATATAGGAATGCGTCCATCAATGAGAAGACACAAGACGCTCATAGGGCCGGGGGACGATGAAACTATTATTTCCATCTGCCCTATTTTTTTTGTGACCATGCTTACGACGGTGAATATTACAATATTTTTGATATACAATATTACTTAAAATACAATATTTCTGGATCTTATCTCTTCTTATCTGAGTGGTAGGGTCCAGTGTGTCGATGTTAACGGAAAACGATCTCCCGGATCTGCGATAGTAATGGGGGTTCCTCAAGGATCCATATTAGGACCTTTCTTGTTCTTAGTTTATATAAATGACTTGCCTTACCTTGTAAGGGACAACCATGGGATAGTGTTGTTTGCAGATGACACCTCCTTGGTGTTCAAGGTTAAAAGGCGTCAGTCCAACGTTGACGATGTGAACAATGCTCTTTCTAGAATAGTTGATTGGTTCAACTCCAATAATTTATTACTGAATGGATCCAAAACTAAATTAATTCGATTCACACTTCCAAATGTAAAACAAGTAAAAACTGTTGTAAAGATTAATGATGAGGAAGTTGAATTAGTCAGTAAGGCTGTCTTTCTAGGTATAACTTTAGATGCTAAGCTTCAGTGGGGCCCGCATGTGGAAGCATTGTCCAATAGACTTAGTTCTGCCGCTTACGCCGTTAAGAAAATTCGCGAATACACGGACATTGAGACTGCTCGTCTAGTCTATTTCAGCTACTTCCACAGTGTCATGTCATATGGCATCCTGCTGTGGGGGTGTGCTGCAGATATTGATGCTATTTTTATATTACAAAAAAGAGCTGTCCGAGCTATCTATAAGATGGGCCCCAGGGAATCACTTAGAGAAAAATTTAAAGAGATAAATATATTAACGCTCTATTCACAATATATTTACGAAAACTTGCTCTACGTTCACAAAAATCCTGATATTTTTCGCAAAAATAGCGATATTCATAATTTCAACTTAAGAAACAGGGATGAGCTGACCTTGCCCGGTAGTAGGCTCCGGAAAATAAGCAGGTCGTTTAATAGTACATGTGTGCTCTATTATAATAAATTACCTAAAGATGTATATGACATGTCCATTAACAAATTCAAAACTTTTATAAAGCATAAATTGTGCGGTAAGGCATACTATGATACTTCTTCGTACCTTAATGATAAGAATCCATGGATGTGACTTTAATTGCTCCATTTCAAATAATACCTTCAAATATTTGTAATATTGACCTTTGTGAGCGTGATCACATAAAAAAAAACCCCATGAGTTTCTTGTGCCTTCTTCTCATTGGTGGGCGCGTTCCGAAGGCACACATCCTAACTTAGTTTTTAAGACTATTTCAAGTGATCATGTGTATACCTATACATAAGCATCGAAAGAAATAAAGAAATTTGAATTTGAAGGTGTAGGTTACGTAGGTATTTGAAATGGAGCAGTTAAAATTAATATCATAAAAGTAGGACGACGACGATTCGTATAGAACGCCTTACCGCACAATTTATGCTTATAAATTTTTTGGACTTGTTCATAGACATCTTTAGGTACGATCGGCAGCATAGGTAATTGCAGACACATCGTAGAGTTCTAAAATTACTATTACTTACTACTTACTCCGCTGGCTCAGCGACCCAAAGTGGATCTTGGCCTCCGAAACGAGAGTCTTCCATCACTCCCTGTCCTGCGCTATTTCTTGCCTTGAAGTTCACGCAGGTCAGCTTCCGGCGTGTCCTTCCAGCGATACCTGGGCCGCCCCACCGGCCTTCAACCGGTTGGGCGACGCACATATGCTCTCTTAGCACTGCGATCCTCTCCCATTCGCTCCAGGTGGCCAAGCCAGCGAAGACGCTGCGCCTTGATCTCGCCGATGATATTCGGCTCCGCCACCAGTTCCTCGATTTCGGCATTTTTCTTAGTCCTCCAAGATCCGTCTTCTCTCCTCGTCCTCCCCAATATCTTTCGGAGGATTTTGCGCTCCGCCACTAGAAGTTTATTTTCTTCTTTGAGTGTCAGTGTCCAAGCCTCACATCCGTACATGAGTACTTCATGTTGGAGAGACGAGGTACGATGGAGTGGCTAAATTTAGGTACCTGGGCTGCACCATAACAGATACCAACACTCGGGAGGAGGAGATACACATTCGCATCCAGAGCACCTTGAGATGCAGCGCGGCGTTGCACAAGGTGTTAGTGTCCAAGCTTCTCAGCAGGAGTACAAAAATCCGTATATATATATAAAATTACTATTATTGGAATGTTTTAATTCTAATAATGTTTGTTTCATAAATTTCTGAGTTAAAAGACTTTAAACTTCAACTAAAGCAGGTGCCTAGAATCTTGCTTGTGTCGAAAACATTCTTAAAATAGCCGTTTTGGAGCTCTACGGTGGGTCTGCAATTATGCAGCCGACCTTACCTTATTATAAAAGAGCACACAATATGAGCTATTATACGACCTGTTTATTTTTCGAACCTTACAACTGGGTACGGTCAGCTCATCAAAATAATCTCAAAAAGTTATTGCCCAAAAATTTTAGCATACAATTTATCAAACTGCGGATATTTCAGGCACATTTAATTACACAAAATATGCAAACACATGGGGCAGTAGTTTCACAAAACGGTGGTGAAATTAGCAACTTTTCAATGTAATTATAGTCGGAATGCCGTTAGTTTAACTCTGTTAGTTCAATTTTGTGTGTTGGGAAATTTGTGTAAATATTTTGTGGAAACATTGCGCTGCAAAAACAGGGAAAGGAATTCGAAAGTGTTAATTAATTTGGTAGACTTTTTTAAATTATCTAGATGAAGTGGCTCGTTGATAGGCACCTAGTTATTACAAGCAATTTTAGCACCTTCAAGGTCCTGACTAGTTTTCGCATTTTAGTATTTATTTGGTAGTTTTATACTACACATAACTTAATGTCATACTTAAATAAATTCCAGCCTACCTACATGGTCAAATATTAAAATTCAGCACTGAAAGCCCAATTGAATGCCGAATACCTAATTTTAGAATTTCATTAACATGACTTCAACATAAATGTTGACTTCTCTACACACGAATTAATAGGAACATGAAACCATTTATCAAGTACTTACCTACAAAATCAGATAGCATATTAACATATAGCCATGATTTAAATATATGCAATCTGTTGTTAAAATCTGGTAATGATTCGAATATTATCAAAATTTTGACGAATTATAGGAAACCACAAAATTTACGGTCAATTTGTAATTTCAAATCCATCGAGCATTTCAACTTATCGTGACGCAACTATTTTTCTTGCGATAATTTGGGTAGAGAGGTATATATTATTGCAATTTTTCAGCAATAGACTGGAGACCATGACGAACTTTCGAAATTCCAACCAAAAAAACGTAGCTTTCCTAAGTTTTCTTAATAAACTCGTTCAGCCTCTATAAAAATGATCCCTAATATAATATTTTATCCGCAAAGGTTCAATACTATAGCCGTCACATAAACTAGTCGATAATATAAAATGCTCAAGTCGTGCGCCAACGGTCGCTGTGGAGATAAAGAAAGTTATTTATGTTTTAGAGACCACAGTGAAATATTATGTTATGTATGTTAAATATCGAAGTGGAGCGATAGGATTTACCACTGGCAGTAATACAGCAATTTAATCCTGGATTTTTGCAGGAGAAGGTGTATTGATATCTCTTTCAGTCTACTAATTATTTTCTATCTGCCACGGACTTTTCTATCATAAATTCTATCGTTAAAAGTAGGTATCCAAGTTAAGTTTAGCTTGGTTTTAGCCCATTAAATGTTTATGGGCCAATAGACCCAAAATCTAATCTTAACGCAAATCGATGGGAATGGGCAAAATAGAGATTGCTTTTCCTGTAATGAAAGAATCTTAAAAGGGTCCAAAAATGTCTAAAGGACATTAGGGATAGTCGTAACCATTACCGGGTTTAGGAACGAGAAAAATACATATTAATTTCGTTTGCTTTCGTTGAAGTTCAAAATGGTTTGGCTTAACGGTTCATTAATCTATTGTTTATTGACTATTGTATTGAGGTGGGGTTATATTTTAAACTTTTGAGTGCTTAGGGTGTTCATTGAGGGTGCTAAAAGGAACTGCTATGCCTTGTTAGGGTTCCGTACCCAAAGGGCAAAAACGGGACCCTAATAGGTCTGTCTCCAGGCTGTATCCAACAGTAAAAAAAAATAAGTAGGGTCTTTCAACATGGTACAGAACCCTTTGCGCGAGTCCGACTCGCACTTGGTCAGTTTTTATACAGGGTTATTGGTAATTATACTAGCAAGCCGTTGAGGGCTCCTTCTGGGCACCTTAACAAACAACTATTGTTCTACGACTTATGGAAAGTCGAAAAAAAATATGAAAATTTTGAGGTTATGTTAAATTCGAAAAATAGCAGATTTTTAAAACAAAGGTCATTCAGACTAAGAACAGTAGATAAAACTTAATAAATAAGTAAAATTTGATGACCTCTCCGTGAATGGAACAGCTGATTTACAGGTAAACCTAACCTCAACATTTTCGAAAAAATGTTTGAATTTAAAAGAGTCGTAGAACAAAACTTGTTCGTTTAGGTGCACAAAAGTAGCCCTCAACGGCTTGCTAGTATAATTACCAATAACCCTGTATATCTAGTACCTACCTATTGTAACACTGTAAAGAAATAAATATTACAGGACATTACACACATCGCCATCTAGCCCCAAGCTAAGTAACTAGACTTGTGTTATGGGTGCTAGACAACGGATATACTACTCACTTTCTTTTTTATATAGTTGTATACTTTTCTTTTTTGTAAGCGCCCCGGAAGAAAAAAAATGTTGCTTTAGTAGTTGCCCCCACGTGTGCAAGACGACCAATTTCCACATGTTCCCTTAGCACGTAGTAATATCGAATAGAACACAATGACACAATCAGTAATCATGCTACGATGTAATTGTTGCAATCATGAATTAATTGGATTCTGTAATTCTCCGAGTATCACCAGCTAAGGTTAATTAACTCAAAATGGACATAAACTGCAATAGTTAATAGTTTGTTGCGTTAATTTGACATTTTGTTGGATAGGGACCCACTCAGAAGGATGCTTTGTTAAAAACAGCATAAAATAAACTACCTATAGGTGTATTTTTAAAACTCCTTAAAGCATGAAAGGCTTTACTCTGGCTACCGTGGTGGAGCCAGAGCTTTTCATACATAGGAACAGTTGTCACAAAATACATATCATCAAATAATCTAGAGAAAAGAACAATTTGTAAGAGACATTCAAGTGAAAGGAAACGGTTGAGTGGAAGTCATGCGTGCTTAAGCGTTTGGAAATAAAATAGGGAGTCATTTCTGGCCCCTTATACTCATTTGACCCAAGCATATTATCTATAGTTATGGGACCTGTATGGGTTTCCTTTTTCTTTGGGTTGGTACCCAAGACAAAAATACAACTCAGCACATGGGTTGGCAATTCAATGTTACCTGAGTACAAGTACGGACTCAAGATACAAAACCACCTGCCGGCTTCATCTTTTTATTCCACAAATAATTTTCTCCTTTTTGGAAGACGGTTAAAAAACAATTTTGAATTGCAAAGTTTTACAAAGAATAGGTACCTTAATTAGTTGTTTACAAAAATTCGGTTAAAGGGTTTTTTAATGAATTTTTAAACCGCTTCCGCTCTGGTATCGCGCGAACAACTTTAATTAAAATCCCTAGGAGCGTAAAAACGGCGACGATTTCGAAATAACTGGAGGAAAAAACGTAGAATGATTTCATTTAGTTTTGTTTCGTTCGAGTTGTGAACATCTGTTGTGTCCGTGCTGGGGCTCGTATTTTAGAAACTCTAGGTAGAGAGAGTAAAGCTATTGAATTTAATCATATTATGAACACCGCGATGGTTCAAAATTGAACGTCCACGTAATTATATTAAAAGCAAGCGCTACGTTGATATTGTTTTTAGTTTTTGTGTTGCGCTTTCAATTTATTTATTTGGAAAGGTTATCACGTAAAATTATCGTCCGTAAACCGACTTTACAGACAACCATTTTTTTCATTAGACTTAATCCCCTTATTCCAAAACGAGGTTTAGGGATAGTCCGAGATGTTGATTTAAACCTTAGATTTAGATACAGATTTACTCATGAACTATTGTCTAAACACTATCCCTATATAATCTTTATGGATAGTGTTTAGACTATAGTTCCATATGTAATCAATAGCGATAGTGTTTAGACAATAGTTCACGAGTAAATCTGTGTCTAAATCTAAGGTTTAAATCCACATCTCGGACTATCCTTAAACCTCGTTTTGGAATAAGGGAGAATGTCACTGAATGTGTTCCAATGTGTTTGGATTAAATTCAACGTCTAGGATATACAAGGACAACAAAAGACTTGAAAACAATTACCATGGGTACAAAGCAAAAACGTTGAACGTCTAGGAATCTGGTAATGAGGAAATTCCATCGAAACTCGGTGGAATGTAATCTAACGTGATTATGCAGTAATCGAACCAACGAATTGAGTCGAGGACGGTGCCAAAAGATGTTATAAGGCCTTGTGTACACTAGTAAGTAAAAAATCTAAATATAGCCAGCCTGTACTCCAACTGTAAGTTTTGATGCATAACAAATAGTCAAAGGAACATAATTACCTACTATTTATTAATAAAAAAACTTCACTTTTTGAAAAAGGTTCTCATTTCGTATGGTTATTTTTATATTTTCGGCTCATTATAGCAATTATTATCATATTATGGGTTTCACATATATTGTTTCTCTCGCTGAAGTGGGTGAAGAGGTACGGACCAAAACCAAGTACTTGCATTAAGATCAAGTAGTGTCAAAATTGAGGTGTTGAGGATCACAGGTATGATTATGAGTCCCATATCATGAGGCTATAGAGCCCCGGTTCTTTGGAAGGCGTGCGTGAAGCCGGAGGCACCACGTAGAGGCTCTTTCCAACCGACGATTAACTCCATCTGCACTATAAAATGCAGCCAAGGAAAACCTCCAGTTTGGATAGAACTATTGATAAACTACACGAGAAAACTACCTACCAGGGCTGTTATTGTGATAGGATAGTAGTGGACTGGATAATGGAGAACTATACTATAGCACCTGCGGAAACAATTTCCAACAGCTATGATTATTATTATTAAGTAAGGCATGATGTGAAGTTCTATTTCGACTACTCCTTTTTATAGAATTTAAAAAGCCAAACGTTGTGAAAGCACCCCTATTTCGAATTTAGGAAACCACTCAAGAATTCCTTTTGCTGTTAGAGACGTTAATGCAGCTGCATTAGATATATCATCGTGATATACACAGATAGACCACGCGTGGCCAAAAATGTTGCCAGTTAACAGCACTTACTCACAAATAGGATTCAGAAGTCAATATTTTTTTACCTTGTAGGATTGCAGTATTTTTCACAGACAACTAAGCTAGTGTTATGGTAGCGGTTTCAACAGCGGTTATACCACTTTTTTGTACATATTTACCCACAAAAACACCCAGGCTATAACAAATATTTGTATACAGATAGAAATTTCTGTAATACACAAATACCTACTTATTCGAGGAATAGAACTCAAAACATTCTGTGTTGCAGGCGAATTTTGACCCACCACGCGGCCGCAGAAGTGTATTTTAATGGATGATAAATGAAAACAGATTAATCTGAATAATTCTTAAAGTTATAATTTAAAAATATTGAAATTACTTTCACCTTAAGGGCCGGGACACATAAACACGATACGACGTCGTGTCGGACCACGATGCGGCGTCATTTCACGATGCGACGTCGCGTCGTGGGAATCTACGACGAGCATCGTAAAAAACTACGTCACGACATCGTAAAGTGCCACGATACACGGCACGACGTCGCGTCGTAGAAACTCAGGATGAGTTCCTGTGTCAGTGCCACAGTTGTTATTCAAAAGTCTTACAGTTAATCCGAGCATCTCGAGAGGTTCAAGAGGTGCTCTGCCTCTGCCATATTTTCCTGCTATATGTGGCGTTATCCGATCAAGTAACTCTTCGAAACTTGATACACTCATTCTAAAGAAACCAAAAAACTTCTTTTGATCTATTTTTAAGGCGTTGTACTTCTTTATGAAGTGGCTCCCGTTATTCACGATTAAAAGAAATGGGTGGATCCAGTATCTTCTGAGTTTCTGTATTTTCTTTATCCGTCTTCTTAACAACAGCAGGAGCAGGACGCGTCTAGTGCGGTCCATTTCTCGAAATTAACTGCGAAGATTCACCTTGTATTGTATCGACGGCGTCGTGCCGTGTATCGTGGCACTTTACGATGTCGCGACGTAGTTTTTTACGATGCTCGTCGTAGATTCCCACGACGCGACGTCGCATCGTTAAACGACGCCGCATCGTGGTACGACACGACGTCGTATCGTGTTTATGTGTCCAGGCCCTTAGGTGTGAATTTTTGAACGGCCAAAAATTTTCACTAGTATGATTGTCAATACGTACTACCAAAAATCACTTTGATAGAAAATATGAATTTAATACATTTAAAATTATTTTGATACATTATTTCACGATAACTAAAATAGATAAAGAAAACTTTACTACTAAATGGATTATACTAACACATTAACAAATTTAATTTAAAATACCAATTGAATTTGCCTCCAGTTCTTAACTTGTATCTATCAGCCAATCAGAAAATCTGTAGTCTGATTTAACCCTAGAATTGAAATGTCACATCAAGGTAAAAGTTCAACTTCAAGATTTTCAGATTAAACTGAAATTCTTACTCGAAATATAGGATTTTATTTCGTAAGCTTTTGCAGGGTATAGATCTAATATGGGGAGCCTTTGCAAGCATTTTAATTTGTGATTTTATCGGTCGCATGTCAAAATTATTTTAGCTTTGAGGATTAAGAATCTTATCTGCAAAAGGATGGTCTTTATGAAGAACGCAATCATATGCTTATTAAATATTAACAGTCCTATCGCGAGAAGGGGTAAAGATGGCCCTATCATCTCACACCCCATTCTAAGTAATGGGGGTTCGGATCTTGATAAGTAATATCTCTTGAATTAAGTATAAATAAACCTATCTCTACTTATTTATTTATGAAGGGGTGTTTTTAAAGTCTGAATTGTTACCCGACTACGGCGAAGCCAAAAGAGAGGGTAATGTTAGGTTAGTTACTTGGTTAATTTAAAATAGCTTGGTGCAATGTAAGTAGTTAAGTAAATACCTACCTACATTTATATATAATAATAAAATAAATAAAAAATAAAATGAGCCTTTATTACTGTTTTAACTTACTAAACATTACTTATTATATTTAAATCCTAATTTTTAGAAACAGTTTGTCTTGCGACATAGGCCTCCTCTAAAGACTTCCACATTACTCTATCTTTCGCTACTCGGATCCATTCTGGTCCAGCCACCTTTTTTATATCATCTTCCCACCGTTTCGTTTGACGCCCTTGACTTCGTTTACCATCTCTTGGGTACCACTCTGTTATTATTTTGGTCCATTTATCCTGTTTATCTCTTAGCATGTGTCCTGTCCATCTCCATTTCTGGGTGATATACTGAATTTAGTTGCTTAAATTGAGTTCTGTTTTTAATTTCTGTTAGTCTAACTTTATCTTTTCTCTTAACCCCAATAACACTCCTTTCTCCAATAACACTCCTTTCTTATATATAATAGTACTACCTATATACATATGGTAGTATGTACGTACCTACATATTATAGGTAAGTACGAGAAAATTCCGATACAACTAAACCTAAACCATAAAATTTTACGATAGTCTTTACGTTAGCCGTAAACACTTTTTGATGGAGTCTTCTAGAATGCCGGATATAGGGGGAGAGTTGAAAATTGAACGGAAATAGTGAAAAGGAAATGAGTTCATTCTGATTTTTGTTGAAACACCGCCGTTTCTACTTGAGCTCCCTTCAGATATAACTCTTTAATAAATGGAGATAAACTAGACAGTTTTACTAGTTATTTTCAAAGCACGCCCGGTGCATAAATAAATGTACTATTGTTTTACAGTTTAGCCGTTTATTCATTGATTTTATTTGTACAACAAACGTATGCTCGAAATGAGTAATTTGTTGAAACCAAATTATTTCTAAGATCTTTGTACCTACACAGATAGAACAATAAATGATATTCTATTCTACTCTACTCTACTCTACTCTACTCTACTCTACTCTACTCTACTCTACTCTACTCTACTCTACTCTATTCTACTCTACTCTACTCTACTCTACTCTACTCTACTCTACTCTACCCTGCCCTGCCCTGCCCTGCCCTGCCCTGCCCTGCCCTACTCTACTCTACTCTGTTCTATTCTATTCTATTCTAAGAGCAACAATGGCTAAACAGAAATTATGAGTTGGTTAGAAAATGTCTGGGACCTAGCAGGAATTTATATTCTGACTAATGTCTGGGATATTATCTTCAGTTACATAGCATGTCATCAGCTAGATAGCATCTGCAATACCTTCATACTAATATAATACTAGAAGTAGAATACGGATTTATAGCTTTTAAAATTATATGTATATTATCTTTGTTTGTTTGTCTTTTCGTTACTTTTGTAATTTAAACTACTGCTCTAATCTGGTATTCTCTATTTTCTGGTCGTGGTATACTTTATATGAATTCAACTGAACTACAAATCCCTTGCGCTTTAATAAACGAATACATAAAAAACAACCCTGCATGGTATGAAATTGCTAATAAAAAATTAAACTGTTTTACGGATGATTATTTTACGTGATAACGTGATAACAAAACATCGATGGTAACCATAGCAACTCATTATCGTTGATATGGATACCTTGTCAATTACTCACATTCCCGGAACGTGAGTGACGTTGCTATGGTTACCTTGTCAATAACGGAACGTGAGCGATGACGTCACACTCTTTTGTGAGTGCTGCCGGTGTTCATCGATTTATAAGACGTCAAAAAAATTGCTCATTTCTATTTACTGTTGACAGGATTTGTTCTACATGGGTAAAGTCGTGAGACACAGCTAATATATAGGTATACCACTGGCTGCTGTTCAATTATTCGAGCATAAAGTTGAACAGCAAAGTGGTAGCTACACAAAAAAGTAACGTTTAAAAGTTTCAAAACGCAGAATGTTTCATTCATAGCTCGGATGTATACTTGTACGTACAGGCTTGTTTCAGTTACAGTTGAAATATTTTTTCAAACTTTTGCTTACTAAAGACACGAATGCGATATTTTTTTGAATAAATATGTACCCGTATTATTTTGTCGACGTTGGCCACACTGCTGCGGAACCTAAATTAAATTGGGTTGGCCATATCTACTGCATGTCCGATCACGTGTGGGCAAAAACAACTTAAGAAATATAGTTTTAAATAACTTAAGAAATCGTAGAACTAGCTCATGTGGAACTAGTAGCGTAACATTACAATCCTGTGCAGCACTATTTTAAACACTCCATGCAGTGTAATCTATGGATCGAACCCGCATCATCAGTTGGTGTAGCGGGTGGTGGCATATACCACTCGGCCAACTAAAGACACAGCTAACATATTGAAAAATAATAATCACACTGAGTACTTACTTTAATTTAAGTATTTATGTTTGTGTGTAACGTCTATTAGAAGAAGGTCGGTAGTCCAATACTGGTTCATAGTATCATAGTATCATTGTAGCGCACTGATAATGTACTTATATTATATACTGTACATGAAGTTTTTAATAACAGTCACCTTCATGTATAGTATGCGTTAGACTTATGTCTACTATATTATTATACTCTTGTACCTACTCGTCTATAGGATTCACTATGATAAATAGACAGACAGATGGACAATCAAGTGATCAATTAAAGATCCTGCTTTTCCCTCTTGAGGACCGTGGTCATGCGTATCTTTTTCAATCTATGAAATGGCTCCGTAAAACCATTTGCTCTGAGCTTGAGAATTACCAAATTGTATTGTTCAATGTAACAGGTAGCACTTTAGTAATTGGCTATCCAATCAGATTCTGTCCCTTTCCGGATTCTTTGTGTTCTAACTTTGTTAACGTGTTAAGCTACCTAAGAAAATAGCGGGAAATAGTGAACGCGTAGAGAACTTGTTTGTTGTCGTACTTATTGCTTAGAAACTCGAAGAGGTGAGTTTATCTGGCTTCAGCCTGGAGTTGCAAGTAGATATAGAGAACAGTCAGGGGTAACCTGAGTATTGACTGAGGATAAGGATATGCCGAAGATGCAACGCACATCACACGTCGAACATCGGCATCGCGAATCGATAACATGTCGGTTCACTCGCAAATTACAAAAAAACCGGTTAAGTGTGAGTCGTACTCGTGCGCCGAGGGTTCCGTAGTTACCAATTTATCTTGACCCCTATTTCGAAACCCTCATACAATATAAGGGTCAAGTTAAATTGGTCCAACTATGTATGTATGGGGACACCCTTTTATTTTCAACTTTTTTATTTTTGGATTTTTGTTTTAAAGACCTTGCTTTTTGAATGTAAAAAAGTTGAAAATTAAGGAAAATTTTGGTACTTACAAGTTTTTGCGAAAATGTAAATTTGCACATATCTTTTTATCGTGTTGACTCAGGACCTTGATTTTTATACACCCAATAGGGACTATATACTTCAGTATCTGGTATGAATTTCAACTAGCTAGATCCACCAGTTCCTGAAAAAATGAAAAATCACCGGGGGTGACAGACAGACGGACAAGAAAGTGATATATAAGGGTTCCTTTTTTAAACATTTGGGAGTACGGAAACCTAACAATGGAAACAATTAGATAAGAAGCAGTGCCACCACAGTAGCATTGTTCCTACCATAACATTTTGAAAATTCCTCCTGACTGATTGGTGGATACAATTCTATGCAAATATCTCACGAAAGTCAAATATGGACCTGCTTGATTAACATCCTGTTGCTATGTAAATACCCCACGGAGGGTATACAGTTCCCGAGGGCGTTGTTGGGAAAATAGACGTAAAGCATAGGGACCTAATGAAGGGTTTTACATACGAGAAATAAACGCGCGGAGTGAGACGTGTTTTTTTATTACCTATTTTGTTTACTATAGGTACTGTACTGTAGAACAATTTGAGCTTTGTTTGTAATCTGTGTGTTCATTTATATTTTATTTTATTTGGAAGACAAACAGCAATAGCAACATATTACCTACAAATCAACCTTACTAACTAAAAAACCATTTAATAACAATTATCAGTACCTAGATTTATTGGGACCTAATTCAGTAGCTTTTAAGGGGTGACTTACTGAAGTAAGTATCGGACCTAATAATAAGAAAAATATACTTTTTTTTATCAATAAGTCTAAAAAAGAAAATTTCGTATAGGTTATCAACACTGTAATCTTGTAGTCCACTTGTGTTGTTGTTGTGTTACAATCGTTCACAATTGATATATGTAACAACATAATAACATAAAGTTATTCTATTCTTTAATTTTATTTCTGCAATCCATGGGATAGCGTCGTTTTCTAGAGAGAACAGGTCTGTTGAGGAGCTGTGGTACCTTGTGAGTGGGTAATCTCTTACTAGGTATATGCTCAACATACTGGACAGCAGCTCCACATTCACTCATCGACAGCAGCAATCTATTAAGTAAAGAGCATGAAAACGCTAGCGTCTTAACAGTCTAATGTAAAACTTCCTTACAATGCAGTAATGTGGTTAACAAGCCCTACGACTACGACGGAATTTTGGGATCGGTTATAGCACGGTTCTGGTGATGTTATTAAATAATTATTAAGGAAGTAGGTATGGTAGGGGTACACCGAATTTATCTGGGACTTCGATTTTGACAGATAGGTACCTACCTAATTAAATAACGACAGCTGGTTGAATCTTGACGAAATGTATCTTTTAAACTACTACTAACTTCTTTTCGTGATTTTGACGTGACAACGTCTTATAAATTGGTTTGCCGGGTGACACTTCAAGAAACTGCGTTACGCTCCACTGACGTTATGCGCTCACAATGAGAGCGAGTGAGAGGCACGCGGGCATGGTTAGCCCGCCTAAGAGCGAGAGAGACAGACATAAAAAGTGAAAGGCACGCGTCCCTTCCACTCGAGCACAGTTGTTGTCACGTAAAACTTTCGCCCGTATACCGACTTTACAGGCAACCAGTTTTTTTATCTTTTATTCTTTTGATGAACTCTGTGGCGCCGTGGACTAACACCCGTCTACGATGCAGAAGGTTATAGGTTCAATTTCCACCTTGAACAAGATTTACTTATGTATAAAGTGTCCTGCAATATTTATTTATTCACATTATAACTATCATCGCGAAAACTTTAGTATATATACCTAATATGTATTATAATAACCACAGAAATAGGTAAATAAATTATAATAAATGATGGTAGCGGGATATTTTACACAGCGCCATCTACTCCATCTAGCTTTAATTTATATAGCCACTAGCTGCCCTCCGCGGTTTCACCCGCGTAACTCCCGATCCCGTGGGAATATCGGGATGTAAGCTATCCTATCTCTCAAGTTGGATCGAACTGCACATGGTGTGCGAATTTTATTATAATCGGTTAAGTGGTTTAGGAGTCCATTGAGGACAAACATTGTGACACGAGATTTATATATATTAAGAAGATGTATTTTCAGTAGTAACTAGGAAAATAAAGGAAAGAAAAATCTTTAGTCGATTTGTGAATTCTATTCGCCTGATAAACAAATAAACCTAAAATATTTAAATTAAATCAATACCCAAAAACTTAAGGACTAGACAAACAGATATTTGGGGTCCAATTTAAAACAGTCTTGAATTATTCAAGTCACCCCAGCGTAGAGGGTTGATTATCCTTGCGTGCTAGAACAGGAAGTGAAGCCGTCGGCTTTGAGGTGCTGTTAACGAGAAGTGAAACTGAGTATTTGACGACGAGATTGTAAAATTGATTTTAAAAAATTTGACAGTATAATTTTCCAGTTTTGTTAGGTGACGTCTCATTTAAAAAAAGGTAATTTAAAGTGCCATAAATCATTCCTCAGGACGCACAAACGTGCATGTTCACGGCTGATGCAGAACATACGTATCTACCTAAATAAATTAATAATAATAAATAATAAATATAATAAATATTTCAGGACATATTACACATCGCCATCCAGCCCCAAGCTAAGCAACTTAATGCTTGTGTTATGGGTGCCAGATAACGGATAAACTACTTATATACTTTTTTTTTTGTAAATATATACATATTATACATACAGGAAACACCCAGAACCAGAAACAAGAATTTATGGTCAGCATAAATACTTGTTCCCGGCGGGAATCGAACCCGCAACCTTCTGCGTCGCAGTCGGGTGTTCGCCCGACGCGCCACAGAGGTCGTCGAATATTATTTTATTTAAATCATTAAATAATTTTATTGATTTAAAAATATTTATTTTTTATTTTAGTTAGTTATAAACAGATAGATTACAGATAGCACCATCTAGCCCAGCATAAGCATCTGGACTTGTAGCCAAATAACGGATGGATTACGGATTACAACGAAATAAACATAAATAACCTAGAAACAAATATCTGATTAAGGTGAAAATCAAACAAGCAAATTTCTGTGTCGCAGGCTGGTGTTAGCCCACAGCGTCTCAGAGGTCGTCAATCATAACTATAATATAAACTATGCCCAAATTATGACATCTCCGAGAAAAAATATTCCCTAGGGATGTGCGCGACTGACAGTAAAGAAAAGCCAAATATTAAAGGTTGTTGCTACGCAGTTTTTAAATTGTTCAATCCACACATCTTCAGATAATGTTACACTTGATTGAAATAGCAAAATTGGGACCCATTAGGGTAACTTACGATATGATAGCTCTCTGATATTTCAGCTATTCACTGTGAAGATCTTGATTAGTTACATTGTTCGTTACAAAGAGGGTTTGTAACTAATACGAAGTAGAATGTATTGTATTTAATTAATAATAATACATACATACTAAAATATATTACTATAACAATATACGAGTGTCTATCTTTTTTTTTTCTACTAAATTGATTCTCGTAGTTTTCTGTGTTCGATTTTGACTTGTTTAATTTTTTGACTCAATTAAAGTGTAAAGGGGACTTAGTCTTGGTCGCATTCAATAACCTATATATCGACAGCCAAAAGTTAACCAAGAATAACACTTTTCTGACAAAGCAAGCAAAACTGCAAAACAAAACAATTCAAAACTGTAAAACTGCAAACAAACCACCAAAAACAAAACTGTTTGCTTTAAAATCTGTATTTTAAGAAAAACCTGAATGTTGACATAAATTCAAGCACAATAGAATCATTTTGTTGTTGAATTCTTTTACCATCACAATTTTAGGTCAAGTGCGAACATTCTGACCTAAAAACTTTATTTGAATATAAATAAGTTTGAGTACCCTTGTCAAGTCTCAGACAGACATGCTCCTTAAAATGTTTTCTCTATTATAAATGTCCATTAGGAATTTGTCTCTAGGTATAATATGGTAGAGTGATTACATTATCTAATTTTCTAGTAGTAGGTCCGCACTTTTTCTTTACTACTACTTTCTTACAGCGATGACAGGCACAGCGCCTTCAACAAGCACTTTCACAACCTGAACATAACGGACAGTTCACTGTGCAGAGCATGCATGGAGGCTGAAGAAACGACCGCGCATGTGCTGCTAGACTGCATGGTACTAACGTAAATTAGACTCAAGACAATAGGTGACGGTAAAAGCTTTCCAAAATTTGAGAAACCACATCTAGTGGCCTTTATGGAAGAGCTGGACTGGTTCTCCCCCTGACAAATAGAACCTCACGCAAAGGGGACCCAACTAAAGAGGTCTGATTGCGGAAAACAACCCGTATACAAGTAGGTACAAGTACAGTGATACAAAATAAAGCAGCTAATAAGCAGCTCAGTATTTTCTTACTAGTTCCAATCACCTCCTTAATCTAACCTTCGAATCACCCTTTGTACATAAATAACAATCTTTTCTCGAGTAGGAAACGACAAAAGGTTTTGGTCTTATATTGAGCGACGACAATTTTTTTGTATTGAGTATTAAAATAGTTCACCTTTCAAACAAAAGTAACAAAATCAAAATCGGTTCATTCGTTCGGGCGATAGGATACCACAAACAGACACACTCAGACACGTCAAACTTATAATACGTCGGGGGTTATCAACTTAATGTTGAAATATTTTTATTTAGTTTTTAAAGTTTACCAACACCAAATACGTTGATCGTTGAAAGCTACCATGATCTATGATATCATCCGCGTCTTCTGTTATTTACATTTTCTGGTTGGTATACAAAATGGTATCCATGATCATTTATATTTTCTGCGAAAAGCATTGTTGTGTAACGCTTTCACTATGACCACACCAACAGCGTCCAAAGCACCAATATGGGTGGGTATTTTATAAAGATTTACGGATGTTTGAGCCACATCGAGCAGGCTGTCTAGAAAAATGGACGGTAATGCATTAGCTGATGGGGGCTAAAGCGCTTAGCTCCTCGTATCGACAGGGTTGAAGAAACTTTATTTTTATTCTTGATGGCCAACTGCAGATTTAGTGGGTTTTTATGCGTTGGGATTATTTTATTGCGAACATCTTCGTTATGCAAATCTAAGCACAGGGGTTAGAAGAGGATTTACTGTCCAGTAAACTTGTGTGATGAACAGTGATCTCTGTCATTACTTAATGATTTTAGTCATTTCACTGTCATCATTTTTAGGTCATTTTATGAATAAGTAAATGTTACACAAACTTTAATTTAGGCAAATAAAAAGTGGAGCATTTAAAGGCAACCTAACCCATGTCAAGAAGACCAACTTAAGTAAACAAAGAAAAGCTTTTTGTTACCATAAACGTTTAACTTACATAAATAACCATCAAGGCATTCCCTAAAGATAAGCCCTTGTTCAATATAACCACTTTCATGCATATGCCTATTTCCCGGCCATCTAAGGTGAATAGAGAAAAAAATGACTGTTCAATATACAAAGAAAGACCACGCCTATACTTCGCCGGTGGCAATAACCGAGTGCTTCCTGTTTGCCCCACCAAGCTGCCCCACAGTGGGGCAAAGTGGAATCGTTAAAATTTTGTAGTCTCGTTTGCCCCACTATTATGATGCTGCCCATCAGGGTTGGCACCTTGTTGAGAGTTTGAGAATTTTCGTGTCATCTCTAAAGTTATGAACCATCACGGTATGTTACAAATTACACTAAAACATGCAGAATTAAGTTACTTGTGGTGCCATAATCTCGAAATACGAGCTATGTATAATACGAGACATTAAATAATATTGACAAGATCTCCATTTCAAATGTCAGTTGTGATAAATGTAACTGGGTTGGTAACCTATGGAGTGTGTTTAAATAAAAGTACAAAATGAAAGAAAGAAAAGAAATAAAGAAAATGATTATTTGAAACGTTAACTTCTGAAAGAATCTGGTTATAAATCACAAAATAAATTACAGGACTCGTTACAAATAAAATCTTTGCCAATCTCAACACACAATAATTAGTCACTACTAGCTGTAAAATAAAAAAATCTCAGATTGATTAACACTTGACTAAGTTAAATACAGTTTTACTGATTAAATAATAAAAAAACATCATGCAGAACATACAGTCACGCAAAATATGAAAATTTTTAGAAAGACCAAACCAGTTTTATTTGGTAAGCATATTCGTAGGTAACGGTCTCGCCGATTTTGTTGTTATGTGACGGTACGTTTTTAAAGTTGCCCACATCCGTTTTTGCAAGTGTCTACATAACATGGTGATTTAGGTAGCTTTCAAGAAACAACAAATATTAGTGTACGCTATTATGAGTTAAATGTCAACCAAAGCTTTCATAGCTCGCTGTCTTCAAATATTATTGAAACAAGTTAAATAAATAAAAGTTTAAAATACGTGGTTCCCATTCCGGAATCTGTCATTTTACTACAGAGAAAAGAGCGATGTAAGCTTTGGTAGCAGTAAAAATGTAGTTAGCTGAGTCAAATGTTAATCAATCTCCAAATATGCTGCTATGAGCTCATATACATAATTGAAATATGATTCAAATATGACTGAAAAATACGTGGTTCCCATTCCGGTAGCAGTAAAAACAATGTCAATTAATCTGATATTTTATTTTTCACAGTTAGTAGTAAAAGTGACTAATTATTGTGTGTTGAGTTTGGCAAAGATTTTATTTGTAACTAGCTGTCCCGGCAAACGTTGTTTTGCCATATAAAAAAAACTAAATCAAAATCGGTTCAGCCGTTCGGGAGCTACGATGCCACAGACAGACACACACACACAGACACGTTAAACTTATAACACCCCGTCGTTTTTGCGTCGGGGGTTAAAAATCATACAAATCGGTTCAGCCGTTTAGGTGTAGTTTGGCAACTAACACCGCGGCACGATTGACATCAATATTTATACGTCACTCAATTGTTTTGCCTTCCCGGCACCTCTCCATTAAAACTTGAACTTTATGTTATGGTATTAAAGTTCTTATTGACTTGTATTATTACGAATCGTTTGTATGGTATGGAGTATAGAAAAGTGTTGTTTTTAGACATTTTCAGGCAATTTTTTAAATTTTTCTCTCCGTAAGAACCATCCTCGTACCATATGGAATATTCTAAAAAAAGAATTGGCCAAATTGGTCCAGGCGTTGTTGAGTTATGCGCTTACCAACACATTTTGCGATTCATTTTTATATATAAGAGAAGATGAGTCGTGTAATTTGTTTTGTGATTTATAACCAGATTCCTTCAGAAGTAAACGTTTCAAATAATCATTTTGTACTTTTATTTAAACACACTACATAGGTTACCAACCCAGTTACCTACATTTATCACAACTGAAATTTGAATTGTGTATTTGTATACCGTGATGGTTCATAACTTTGGAGATGACACGAAAATTCTCAAACTCTAAACAAGGTGCCAACCCTGATGGGCAGAATCATATTAGTGGGGCAAACGAGACTACAAAATTTTAACGATTCCACTTTGCCCCACTGTGGGGCAGCTTGGTGGGGCAAACGGGAAGCACTCCAATAACCGACAACAATTGCTTTGTGTTACTTTCAAAAGAAAAATAGTAGACCCCTAGATTGCTTTCAAACCCTTGAGGTTGTCTGATGGGCTGGTTATTTACATCCCATTGGAAAAAAGTTTGGTATTTCAGCTTTTTTATTTGAGCAACTAAAGGACGTGAGGGTGAAATGTGTAATTTATTAAACAGTTGTTTCTCAGAGTCCGGTCACTGCTTGAAAACTGTAGCTGTAAATTGTTTAGTGGGTGAAATGTATAAAGTGGATTCTTTAGGGTCGGGTAAGGCATTTTGTGGTTTGGGGTAATATTTTCGGAGTTTTTTGGCCTTTGATTTGTTATTTACACATTTTCTAAGCAAATCCCTTGGTATTTAAGGATTTGGACTCAGGTGGTAACTTCTCAACTGAAGACGTTGGACTTGCTTCAATTAACTAATGTTTCATTAAGAGGTGTCACACTATAAAGGCTTCGGATGATGACGAAAAATTCGTACCGTTTGATACTTTTAACCTTAATCAAAGGGAGACGGTCGTTGATGCGACACCTAGCGGAATAAATACACAGTCTTTTCTCCTCAAAATGTCACATGTAACGCAAATGCCGCCGGTTTGTACCATGTTTAGACAGTGACCTACGTCTTCTTTACCTTTCTCCATAATTTCGTTAATCTTCATCGTCACCTCGGAAATAATATTCTTGAATGGCTCTTATTAAATACCACTAAAATTGTTTGTCATCTCATCAAACTTTTTTACTGTCAACGAATGATCTCGAATCGTAAGATCGTTGTGACCTCGTAGCTACTATAAAACCTTAGTAAGGGCCGCGAACCCAAAAGAAATTTGCCCTTTACGACCCTCTCGTAAAGTAAATATCACTGATCCTATCCAGAGAAGATGTCGACCACGTAAATGCGTGCTTATTAAACCGCTTTATAGCTTATTTTAGTTTTATCTTTGATTTTGTGTTGACCAATTTCTGTACCTACCAATACGCACTGTAGCAATTAGGTTAAAAATGGTAATTTGAATTACCAATGGTTTTGCGTGTAATCGTAGTTCATTGTATTTCCGCCAGTGTCCGGTTCAAAACACATACATATATAGGTAGTTCTATGAAATAACATGTTCAGTTCAAATTAATAATATCTATACTAATATTATAAAGCTGAAGAGTTGGTTTGTTTGTTTGAACGCGCTAATTTCCGGAACTACTGGTTCTAATTGGAAAATTCTTTTTGTGTTGGATAGTCCATTTATCTAGAAAGGTTTTTTACTTTACTTTGCTACTTTTTATTTTGAAATTCTCACGGGATCGGGACTTACGCGGGTGAAACCGCGGAGCGCAGCTAGTTTTAAATAAAATTTTGTTAGGTGAGGTATACAAATATTGTAGTAATCGTACCAAGTGAACAGTTGAATATTGATTTAAATTCATTTTTAATACAAGTCCATTTTCGATAAAACCTTTGGCTATTTTTCCTACAAAAATGTGTATCTTGCAAAACCACGCTAGAGAATTTTCTAAAAACATCGAACAGTTTCAATAACAACCAATTTCGACGACCTCTCTCCATATCTGCGAACAATACTAGCACTTTAAGAGAATTGAGGAAGCTTACTGAAATTGGAAAAATACACTGTGAAACTGTAACTATTGAAACAATTTCTAGTTTTTGTTAGTTTTCTCAGGTTTAATAAGCCAATATCTGAGCTGGCACGTTTGAAGATTTGAAATAACAATTTTAATTAACAATTGAAGAAGGCAATTGATTTTAAGATAATATGATTGGTTGCAAATAAAAGATAATTATAACTTGAATTTAAGGCGTCGTTTACACTTCACTAACTTTGTTTTAACTAACTTAACTTTGGTACCTTTGTTTCATTTCTAGCTAACCCTGAAAGTGTATTTAGAAGTAAGTATTTTTTATCAAAGAATATTTCAGCGTCTGACCACTACCACATCTGCCTTGATGGTAAGTGACGATGTACACACTAACCTAGATTATATGTGTTCACTGTGACTCTCTTGCGAGTCCAGCTACTGTAGCTATAATAACTAAGAGTGCAATATCTTTTGACTCTACTTGTACTTGTATACGGGCTATTTTCCGCATCTATGCCTCTTTAGTTGGGCCTAGCTCTACCTTAACTTTTGCCACTAGGTGTGGTTTCTCAAAAAAATTCGGAAGGCTATTGACGTCACCAATTATCCTGAGTCTAATTTCCGTAAGTATTGTGCAATCTAGCAGCACATGCGTGGTCGTTTCTTCCAGCCTCCATGCTCGCTCTGCTATAATGTCTTCGTATCAACTATGTTTTTAGAAATACTAAACCGGTGCAATCGGTTGCCGGCACGTTTTCAGAGGTTATACCTATATTATTTTCAGCTTCAAGACTTTTACAAATGGAGTGAATAATTCCACGAGGTCACGACTTACTTAAAACATTATAATGGAATAAAAAAGAGCTCTACTCTCTCTGGGTTTCTTAAGAAATAAGATAAAACACAACTTGAATATGTAATGACTCTTAATGATCTGTATAGACAAATTTATTATCCATTAAAGGCCTTGATACCTTATTATACGTTTACTTAGATGAATATTGAAATATGAATAAAAATATAGTTCATAATCGAAAATCAATTTATAGACAACACTAGCTGCAACCTACAGTTTTACCCATATTAGTCCCGATCCTCTTAGAATATCCAGATATCCACGAACCAAAGATCGTAATTGGTTGAATAGTTTTTGCGTAAAGAGATAAAAACCGGCTAAGTGCGAGTCGGACTCGCGTACTAAATAGAACTAAATATAAAAGGTACGAAGACGGAACCCTTCGTACCCATTATATTTATACCTTCGTACCAACATATTTTGTTTTAAGTATTTGTATTTGACGACCCAGTTGGCACAATGGTTACCATGCCGGACTGCCAAACACAGGGTTGCGGGTTCGATTCCCGCCACAGACAAGTATTTATGCTTAGATATTTGTCTGTGGTCTGGTTGTTTCTATGTATTATATGTAAATATTTACAAAATAAAAGTAATATAAGTAGTTTATCCGTTGTCTAGCACCCATAACACAAGTCTAGTTACTTAGCTTGGGGCTAGATGGCGATGTGTGGAATGTCCTGCAATTTTTATTATTTATTTATTATTTTATTATTTATTATTATTTGTTGCCAAAGCGGCAACAGAAATACATCCATCATTTGTGAAAAAATCAACTTTCTGTAGCTATCATGGTTTATGAGATATACAGCTTGGTGACAGACAGACAGTGGATAGTCTTATAAAAAGGGTCCCGTTTTTACCCTTTGGGTACGGAACCTTAAAAATACAGATATTCAGAAACTTTCGCATTTATTAATACCGGCGGCTGCGAGATAAGGTTCAATTAATCTAAATAAACTCAAAAGTATTGATTTTTGCCTTGCAGTAACCATCTTGTCTCTTGAACTCAAATCTCAGACGCATGAAAATATTCAAGAGCACTTCAATATTGTATCTCCACGGAGCTAAACGGTATTGCAGACCAAGTTTCCATGGCAACCGAGGCACTTAGACAAGGGAGGATTCAATATGAACTGCACCATTTGAATTTCAAGTGCTATGCAAAGCGTATCTGATTTGAGGACCGAGAATGGTTTAATGTACTACTGTAAACATAGCTATTAGAAGTAACAAAGATATTTCATTTTATGGCGTAAGTCCTTTTATAGGATTTTAGATGTGAGCCTTTTAGTTTTCTACACACTATGGAATATTCCTGTAGAAATTACTACCACCATTCCATTGCTTCTTGCTACACATAAGCGATAAATGGTGATTATGATTAATTTTCAATCAATATCTGTCGACCCTTTTGATATTGAAAAGGGAACCAAAAATACGCGTTTGGTATTTTTGTTTGTAAAGAATAGGCTCCGAAACAACTGGACCGATTTTGTTGAAACTTAATATGAGGATACATTGATTCATTAGGAGTAACATATTCTCACGATCAAGAGTTTCGCGGGTGAAACCGTGGAGCGCTGCTAGTAATATACTTAACCAATATACGGATACCAAGATTTATTAAAATTGGTCCAGTAGTTTCGGAGCCTATTCGTTACAAACATAAAAACAAAAAAATCTTTCCTCTTTATAATATTAGTATAGAAGTAGGAATTATACTAGAATTTACGTGCTTAGGTCACGTGAGTAGTCTGTGCCTATAGGTATTATTTTAAAAAATACTGCCAAGGATTTAAAACTTATTCATAAATAGCGACCCGCCCCGGTTTCGCACGGCTATATTATGCATGTAATATACATATAAACCTTCCTATATATAAACGACTACTACTACATATAAACCTTCCTCTTGAATCACTCTATCTATTAAAAAAACCGCATCAAAATCTGTTGCGAAGTCTTAAAGATTTAAGCATACATAGAGACATAGGGACAGAGAAAGCGACTTTGTTTTATACTATGTGATAAGTGCAAGCAGGAACAGCGGTCAATATTAGGGACATTAGCTGTATAGGAATAATTAAAAGAGGCATGCACATATTGCATAGTCATTAGTAAAGGCTTTATGCTGGATCGTGGCTAGAGCCTCAAAAACAATACAAGAACATATTTCATTGATTAATTGGACCAATGAATAAAAACTCGGAAAAATGTCAAACAATACACAACCAACAATGTCAAACAATTATTGAAATGAAGTCTTCCATGCAGAAAACGATATTGCAATGCAGATTTTTCTCTTAATGATCATTACATAGAATAAGAAGCACTACAAATCAAATAAGGGATCGATTTCAAGTCGTGGATCCGTCTCAGTTCGGTTGTATACCGTCTGGGTACCAGTCATACAGTTTGATAAGTTAATTTTAAATTAGAAAAAAGTATTTTTTTAAACCCTTTTTTACTGTATGGTAGATAGAAAAATAACTTTATTTGTACAACACATAAAGTATAATAGAACACGATATACATAAAGTATATAAGTTGCATAAATGGGTGGCCTTATAGGTGGAAGCGATTTCTTCCAGGCATCTTTGGAACTGATGATTGATTGATATGAATGGGTTGTATATGGACTATAAACAAGAGGTGAGTTACTTTTTAAATATAGATTCAAACATCCAAATGCAAATGATTTCTACAGTCTAGTCTGATTCAATTAAACTTAATGAAGACATTACATAACCAATATCTACCAATGACGACCTCTGTGGCGCGTCGGGCGAACACCCGACGCAGATGGTTGCGGGTTCGATTCCCGCCGGGAACAAGTATTTATGCTGACCATAAATTCTTGTTTCTGGTTCTGGGTGTTTCCTATATGTATAATATGTATATATTTACAAAAAAAAAAAAAAGTATATAAGTAGTTTATCCGTTATCTGGCACCCATAACACAAGCATTAAGTTGCTTAGCTTGGGGCTGGATGGCGATGTGTAATATGTCCTGAAATATTTATTTTATTTATTTTATATAAGTTGCATAAATGGGTGGCCTTATAGGTGGAAGCGATTACTTCCAGGCATCTTTGGAACTGATGATCGATTGATATGAATGGGTTGTATATGGATTATAAACAAGAGGTGAGTTACTTTTTAAATATAGATTCAAACATCCAAATGCAAATGATTTCTACAGTCTAGTCTGATTCAATTAAACTTAATGAAGACATTACATAACCAATATCTAAAATCTTGTAAAATCAGTGCAATTCAGATAACAATTGCGACTAATCGAATAACCCCGACAGACAGGCGAAGTCACCGTAGAATTCGAATCAATTAACAAGAACCAATTTGCTACGAAGTTAGACGATGCAATTAGGGCAACTCAGACAGCTGCTGTTTATAACTTAAATAGCACCTTGCTGATCATTTTAGTAATGGATTTACTTGTAAAATACACATAACATTCTTTTTTGTAAGTTTTGAATTTCTGCTCCTAGTCGAATTCATTATAGACTTTGTCCGCGTAGGGTTTTAATTTATCAAAATTCTTTCTTAGCGATTGCCTTAATAATGTGTGCCAAATTTTAGCGCTATATAGGGTGAATTTTTTTCATGGGCCTTCCGCTATATTCTAAACTGTAAGAGATAGCAAAAAATGCTGAAAGGAGTTGCGTAACCGAATTTGACAAATTTTTGAAAATGCCATTAACCTGAAATCGCAATTTGCAAAATTTGCAAAAAAATGACAAAATCGGGCACAAAACTTCTATCAGCTATTTTTTTGCTATTTCTTAAAGTTTAGGATAAAGCCCTGAAGGCCCACGTAAAAAAATCACCCCGTATCCATTATACGTTGATCAGTCAGTTAGGACTTAGAATTTTATATCTAGAGATTGTGATAAAATATTGTGTTGGAATGAAACGGTCTCACAAAGTAAGACAATAAAGTTAAGTTTCAAGATTAAGCAATTACCAATAAAAATCACTAACTTTGTCTACAGTTTACACACAAAATTAGCCACTATTATTATATTAGACCTACTACTACTAACTAGTAATTACAAATTGTACTAGGTACCTGTATGTACTTTGACTAATAAACTGTGCCTTTCTCGAAACCTCTCCTCTTTTATGTATTGTCTTCTTTTTTATCCTATGTAATTATTTTCTTTGTTTTGTTTATTTCTTTATTCCTGTGTTTGTACTCAATAAAAGCTTTTCTTTCTTAATTTAAAATTTTGGCTTTTACAATTTCTTATTTCAATGAGTGCCAGTGCTTTAGAAGTCACACTTATGCAGTTAATTTGCCATTCCCACTACATCTTGTTTGCATACAATGTAGACTATGTATAAACACTTGTATTAATATTTCGTATACACTGTAATTTTATTGTTAATGAAGATTATTGTAGAGAAACTAAAACCTAGATTGATGAACGATGAGAAATATTAGATGGAGAAATTACTCCTTTTTATTTAATAATCCATCGGCTTCAAACAGTGCTTTAATATTTTTTTGGTTGTATATGTTTCCACGACACCAGCGCTTTACTTATCTTTAGAGTTAATTAACTAAGCTTATTATTTAATTCTATTCGTTATAACATAACATTGATAAAATTCAATCTTACAAAACAAAACTTTCAATGTACAATATAAGAACACTATTTAACCAATTTCTGATAAACCTATTGCCTATTGCCTCGCCTATGGATACTTAAATAAATTTAATCTATTCGACGAGCCACCGCCTCGCAATACGGATCAAACCCAGCTCTCTCAGCGTAATTTTTTCCATCATAAATAAACTCCGTAAAAGAAATCCGCGCATGTACTGTAAAATTCAATGCCTTGCTTATCTTTTGAGTTGCAATCGCCGTGCAGAGCATTTGACTTATTTTAGGCACTTTATCAGTTACTTTCCTAGGTTTCATATGAGCATAATTAGGGCCCAAATTTTGTACAGTAATTTTAGATACGGGTCCGTTTTGTAACTCTCTTCCAAGATCGAGTGTGGCTTTACTGCAAAGGTATCCTAATTTATTTCTTCTATGTTCTTTTAGAGTTGCTAAAAACATCAATTCAATACTGCAGTCGACTTCATATCTGGAAAATGAACAAAACAAACTAAGTACATCACTAGCATTGTAATTATTTAACTGTTCAAGAGTGTCACTTCAATGCATATAGGAATAAACGACCCGTTTATTGCTTACAACGTCCTTGCTTCAAAGCCGTATCAATTGTCAAAATAATTTTTACAATTCGACGGCCCAGACGAAAAAAGGCGTAAAGTCACTTTACGTAGAATTTTTTTTATTGCATTTTCGGATTTTATACGTACAAATCTATATCCTAATTTTTTTTCAGAAATTTAAACCCATAAATAACTGAGATATTCAATTAGACGTCTTTGTTCGTTTGACCTATTCCGCAAATTATCAGGCGAATAAAGTCATCTTAACATCATACCGACAGTCAAAAAGTAAAAACATGGGCGAAAAAACAAGTTACAAAATCTTACGCCTTTCTTCGTTTGAAAAATAAAAGCTAACTAGTGGTATTAAGTTAATGCTCTGTTTTTCGCCCAAAGGAAAAATAAGGTACAAACTCTTACGCCTTTCTTCGTCTGAAAAATAAAAATTAGCTAGTGTTATTGAGTTAACGCTCTATTGTTCTCCCAAAAACAATGTCTTGACTAAAACGCAAGTGATTTTACAAATAGAATAAATGCAAATATTCAACGTAATATTAGGTTTCTGTATAATTCGTTGATAAAATATTGATGCACTAACTGAATATTTTTTAAAATGCTTTATATAATTAACGTTACTTTCTATACAACTAGACTTTCAAACGTTATTAATATGTAAACAAAGTTAATAAACAAGTAAGTTAAGTGTCATGCGGGTTCGACGAGGCGATAGTTCCTCTCAGGACTTTTAGCGCTGTGATGGTTTTGATAAGAGCTCGCCGGACTTCCAAGGATTTATACCCTAAGGATCCCAACAGGTACCTACTTTATTGGATACAGATAAGGGTAGTAACCATAGATATTTTGGTACACAGACGGTTCGAAAACTGAGTCTGGTATTTATTCAGAATCTTCACAACTATGGAGTAGTTTGGGTCAATACAATACGGTTTTCCAGGCTGAGATGTATGCAACCATAGCATGCGCAGAGGAAAATCTAAAAAGGAGTGTAGAGAACATGACCATCTACATTCTTAGCGACAGTCAAGCGTCCCTAAAGGCCTTAAATTCCTGCCAGGTCAACTCAAAATTGGTCCTGAATGCGGTGAAAACCCTAAACAAGTTGGGCCGCAGGAACAAACTACGATTACTATGGGTCCCAAGCCATGTAGGAATAACAGGAAATGAGAAAGCTGATGAGCTAGCAAGGACAGGATCGGCAAGTGCTATGCTTGGACCTGAACCATGTATGGGCCTGCCAGCATGCACAATCATAAAGGCCGTAAAGGATTACGCTGATAAGAAACACACGCAAGAGTGGGAAATCAGTCAAGGGTTACTACATTCGAAGAAATTTATAGGAAGCAGCACCAGAGGGGCTTCTAAATTTATATTGAACAACAGTAGAAGCAAAGCACGAGCCTTGTTGGTGCCTTGACAGGACATTACGGAACCAATGACATGCTTTTAAAAATGAAGTAAACTTCAAATAATTACTGCAGAGCCTGCGGTGATGTCAGGGAAACTATGGAGCACATACTGTGTGAATGCGACGTCTTAGCAGCGAAGCGTGTGAGCCTCCTTGGGAATGCGTATCCCAAACCGGAGGAATATAGGTTTCTTCCTCTCAGTGGGATCACCGCGTTAATCGACCACTTCTTCAAAGAGTAAGAAACATGAAGGTAGGGGTAAACACAAAAGATCCTATTGGGTCGAAGTGTTGCTGGCAGTTTGTCAGCCCCCAATATATAAGATAAGATAAGACAGAGTATTTTGTACAAAATTCTTAGTAAGGCTTTTTGCACCTTTTCAAGTAAGAGGGCATAAGTAGACTTATGATACAGTTCCAAATACAGGCACCAGTTTCGAGTTTACTACGCACTAAGGCACTAAAGATGAGACCTCAGTGTCAGCAAAATCGCGAGCACTCCTGATGACGAAACCTAGGCGTCTAATTGACTCTTTCGCCAGAGCATTTACGTGAGGATTGAAAGTGAGCTGAGTGTATAAGGCCACGCTCAGGTCCCTAACACTGGATTTCCTCGAAAGTATGCAATTATTTAGGCTATAGTCAAAAACGATTGGACGTTGCATACGTCCAAAGGTATAGAATTTTACTATGTTAAAATCCATTTTATTTCTGCCGCTCAACAATAGAATCAACATCACGTTGAAGCACCTCACCATCTGCTTTTGACCGTATCTATCTCTGTATAGAGTTATAAGTCATCTGCATACAGTAGGTATCTGGCAGCACTGATAACTTAAGGGATGTCATTTACCATAATTAAGGACAAGAGAGGCCCAAGTAATGAGCCCTGATTTACTCCAGATCACGTATGAAAAGGTTGGGACTCATATAAACCTATAGTCTAACGTACTGTTGACGGTCGCGCAGGTAGTCGGCGAGCAAACTGAGGAATTTGGGAGTGAAACCTATTGCGGTCAACTTTGCCAAAAGTATATCGTTATTTACCCGATCAAAAGCTTTCTGGAAGTCAAAGTAGAGGACGTCCACCTGACGTCCACCTTCGGTCTAAGCATGCCGTTTTTTCCTAAAGCCATGTTGTTTGCTACATAAGTATATATACAGAATGCAGAATGCGTTCAAAGACTTTTGATGGCCCTGACATTATAGAGATAGAATGATACTTCTCAACTCGCGCCTTGTCAGTTGTTTTCGGTATAGGGATCACTCTGGAAACTTTCCAAGGCTTCGGGTACACTCCAGACTCAAGTACCAGGTTATAAATAGGACATAATGGAGCACAAAGTTGAAAGATGAAAGTTGAAAGATGGACATTGAGACTGCTCCCCTAGTCTATTTAGCTACTTTCGCAGTTTCATGTCATATGACATCCTGCTGTGGGGATGTGCTGCAGATATTGACGCTATTTTATATTGCAAAAGAGAGCTCTCCGAGCTATCTAAAAGATAGGCCCCAGGGAATCACATAGTTCCGATTGCAGCTCTAACAATCTTACTTACAGACGCATCTTTTAAAATTCAAATCTTTGGATTGTTTAATGTTACTGTGTTCCAACTTACTCAGATGACTAGCTGATCCCAGCCTCACCTCTATGTCAAGTGGTAGGTGGAATAAGTCGATCCGATCCAGTCCTTCAGTGGCTGCTACTGAGACTTCAAGTCCATTATGTCCGTTATCACTCTCCTGAGTCAGCACTACATCTAACCTTCTTCCATGCGCATTTTTCACAAAATTTCTTTCAAGACATAGTACAGACTGATAAAAGTAGCAATAGTAGGTATTATAGTTTAAAAAAAAAAGTAAAACATGTTTATTTTACCTGACTACGGCGAAGCCAAAGGGGAGGGTAATTAATGTGACTAACAAACTAGTTCCTATTATTTAACGATTATTTTATTAATAATTAAAACATTTACCTCTATTTACCACTAGTTACTAAATTCATTTCTATTTTCGGTGTACAAAATAGTTTGAGACTGAATTGTTTATGTGTGGTTGTTAAATTTTGATTAATCATAAATAAAAAATAATATTAAACATTGTTTTTTAAACTTTTTCTATACAAACTTACAACTACGTTACTCCTTACCATTTTGAATGAAATGAAAATTAGTAGGTAAAATAGATTCGCTTAAACAGTATAGCCCAATTCTCAGGCGAAAAATAGCGTAATCACCAAGCGCGCGGCACACATCCTAGCATATAGATAGCTATAAAGGTATGTAATCGTTTATTACTTAAAGATACGTCCAGCACTTTGAAACGAACAAAGGCGTAAAGTGACATTAAAAAACTTAGATCCACCTCGTCGTAGGCGAATATAAATGTTACTTGGTTTTTAGGGTATTTTAAGGAAATTACGCGGTATATATATAACATACTTATATCATTCGAAAGCTCTTTTTTTTACGCATCCATTGATATAAAAATTATACATAATTCTCACAGCCACTCGTGTCCAGATCAATTTTAACGTTTTTTGGCTCTCCTGTAAAATTTGATTTTTCATTTAACCGCTTCATTCGTCTGGGCCGTCGAATTGACTGAATAGGTATATTAAAGTTGTTAAATAAAGCTGTACCCAGAGAGATTGAAACTGATTATGTACCTAGGTAGGTATACATATTGAAAGTATTTGAGGGTGGGAGATTGATAGTTCTGGTGGCAAGAGGTTTGAAATTCATACCTTTTTCAAAATAAATATCTCTATAGAAACATCGCCAAGTGTGTCAACTAGACAAGGTGTCTAAACTTAATACATATAACTACTACTAAGTAAGTAAGATATTGAAACTAAGAAATAAAATGCTCACAATTCAAACATGTTGACTCGTTGATCGAAATCAGCCATGAATTTAATAAGAGACTGGGACGACGGATGCTTGCAACGTTCTTCAGCGAAAACTTCAAAGAATGGTTTTTCCGTCGTGTCTGGGTCTGAAACCTGAAAAATAATAATAAGACCACCTTGAGTTTTAGTAGTAACATTTTTATACACAAAAGTACAACTTTTTTTCTCGTTGGTATGTTTGTTATTTTGTTTGTTTGACTCTGAAGCTACTAGACCGATTTTCTATAAAACTTAGGACTACATTTACAATACATGCAATTTACCTCTGGACGACCTCTGTGGCGCGTCGGGCGAACACCCGACTGCGACGCAGAAGGTTGCGGGTTCGATTCCCGCCGGGAACAAGTATTTATGCTGACCATAAATTCTTGTTTCTGGTTCTGGGTGTTTCCTATATCTTAATATATATAAATCTCGTGTCACAATGTTTGTCCTCAATGGACTCCTAAACCACTTAACCGATTATAATAAAATTCGCACACCATGTGCAGTTCGATCCAACTTGAGAGATAGGATAGCTTACATCCCGATATTCCCACGGGATCGGGAGTTACGCGGGTGAAACCGCGTAGGGCAGCTAGTGTATAATATGTATATATTTACAAAAAAAAAAAAAAGTATATAAGTAGTTTATCCGTTATCTGGCACCCATAACACAAGCATTAAGTTGCTTAGCTTGGGGCTGGATGGCGATGTGTAATATGTCCTGAAATATTTATTTTATTTTTTTATTTTATTTGGTGTAACGCTGCTTCTTCTACACAGGATCGGGAGACACCACAGAGTACTCCCACATGAGTAGGGAATGCAATTATGTATTATGTGTTATATAACTATTAAGTATGTGGTACTGCTAGTCACTTCACTACATAGTATAAAACAAAGTCGCTTTTTCTGTCCCTATTTCCCTTTGTATGCTTAGATCTTTAAAACTACGCAACGGAATTTGATGCGGTTTTTTTAATAGTTAGAGTGATTCAAGAGGAAGGTTTATATGTATAATACAAGCATAATATAGCCGTGCGAAGCCGGAGCGGGTCGCGAGTAAATAATAAAGGAAATACCTTCTAGCACACCGTCGTAAAGTTTCAAGTTAAGTGAGTACCTATCTATATTTTTAATTATACATGAAACATCATTACAGTGTTCATTAGAAGTGGTCTTCAAAGTTATTTCGATTTTTATCCTTATCAGTAGTCAATTGTAGATAATTTACATAACATTGCTCTTAGATACACACGTTATGAAGCGTTCGAAATGCCTTGGTTGAAAACTATTCTACTCCTCATCCTCAAAATTGAACCTCATCAGGACAAAAGCAGGCTGCTGCACGAACTGCTTTGCGCAATAGGTGAAAATTTCTGAAAATTGTCTTGTTTGCTCATACAAGAAAGTCCTTTGAACTCGTGTTCATGGTAAACCTCATCAGGACCAAAGCAGGCTGCTGCACGAACTGCTTTGTGCAATAGGTGGAAATTTCTGGAAATTGTCTTGTTTGTTCATACAAGAAAGTCCTTTGAACTCGTGCTCATGGTAAACCTCATCAGGACAAAAGCAGGCTGCTGCACGAACTGCTTTGTGAAATAGGTGGAAATTTCTGGAAATTGTCTTGTTTGCTCATACAAGAAAGGCATATATAAAATAATTATATACTTTTCTTTTGTATAATATACTTAAATTACACGCCTTAAGTAAAACGCTTACCTGTAATTTATTAAAACAAGCAGCCGCTACTTCTCCGGTCTTTATCTCTACAGCTACTACTGATACTCCATCCAGTGCAGCATCAGCACATAGCTCTAGCAATTCTTCACCGGCCTCAGGGTTTATATTGACTTCTGTTCCTATGCATACTAACTCGTCTTTGTTGAACGCTTCTCTAATTACCTTAAACATTGAAAACATATTAAATGATTGCCCTAGGGCATTTTTGCATATATTTTACTATATACGCCATCTACATACGAATAGCGGTCTTTCTAGAAACTAAGTTTCTCAATTTGTGTAATAGATGGCAGTATAAGTTAAACAAAAAGACTAACACAAATAAAATCTCATCTGTCGCGTCAAAATCTGTCGCGAGAACGGCTGAAAATGCTCACCCACAAAAGTGCCCAACGCGCCATAAGAAGTTTTCACTTCAAAAATTCTGTTATCAAGTTTTATTGAAATTGCTCCAGTAGTTTCGAAGCTTATTCGTTACAAATGAAAATATCTTTTCTCTTTATAATATTACCGTAAAGTAACCTAAACTATTTAATAGGTAATTAGGGAACTCACATTCAGTGCACCGGGAAATGTTTTTGACGTCAAAGTTTCTATTCGATATTTGCCTGTAAATATTATAATATATCCTATTAATTAGCTTAAAGATTTAGATACTTATTATTATTCCAATCACAATGGTTTTACGCATATTTAAAAGTTTGTACATACAAATAATAACCCTACAGAAATGTTCCAATTTATCTTTAAATGTGCTAGATAATTTATCTACACCTATACGTAATAAACAACCATACAAATTATTCTCGATGCATAATAATAGCTATGTTATCTATTAATGTATGCTATTTTTTTGTCTGCATTAAGTAGGTTCTTATGTATTTCTTATACTTTTATTAAATTATTAATTAAAGTTTTAATCGTACAACTTCGTATAATCAACCAAAATCAATTAAAATAAGAAAAGATAACTTACCACAAGGAGAAGTACACCATTCCATTTTTGGAAACAAATACAAACAACTAACATACAGTACTTTCTATTTTACTTAACGTGCGCTTGCGACTATGCCGCTAACATAACTGGCTCTCTAGTTGCAAAGTTAGTGTCACCTACAAAACCGGATTCTAATCATTTGCCTCTGTTTGTTGACTGTTGTTTAATATAAACGGTTACTGACCGATTTATACCGTTTATCTATTTTAGTAACATAATAATCGAAATCAGCTGACAAAAATTATCTTAAAACCTACTTAATTTTTTGTGTTCTTTGTGTTATTATCGAGTATTTAGATAAAAAGTTAAATATGCGCTACTGTCTATCGATGTCGATACAAATGATAACATGTAAACTATTTTGAACAAAAAAGTCGTGGTTCAGTAAACTTACTCGAGGACAATCCGATCCCGTAAGATTACAAAAAAGTTATGACATATCCAGTAATTACCCTTCTCTAAAATAATTTGTGGTAGGTTAGTCAAGGAATGCCTGTGGAATTTTTTATTCACTTACTAGACCAAGAGTTTGGAAGTGTTTTTGCTTCTATCAGACTATATTCTTAAGACGTGACCTTCAATTTGAACTTAAAGTCGAGGATAAAAATCGATGAAAATAAAAGAATACATGAATAAGAACTTGACACTATCAAACACTTGACACTAGTGTCAGAACCAATCCAATACAGCTGATTCAGTTGGTAGCAATCAGCATTCGGCACACGGACTGAATTCAATTTGAAGTGCGCTAACAGACAGTCGAAGTCGATATTTTAACCTGCTACCAACGAAACTTTCTCGATTATTAGATTTGTGAGTTTGTAGACTGCAGTTTTTAGTATGAGATGAACATACCTAAATTACCTAAGTTTTGAATTATCTTTTTTGTAGCACCAAGATTTAAGCCTGAACGTTGCAGCAGGAGGGTGCATAAGTGCTCGGTTTTAAGAACAATGAACTATTCCTCCTCAAACTATTTTTTATAAACTTTTTTTTCTTTTCTTTTCGTAGTGTTTCCGTGACCACGATCGGAGTAGCTCGATCAAAACATCAGGTGAAAAATAAAATACGTAACCACCAATTTTATAACGCGATTGCGTTTTGTGTTTATAGAATCAATAAAGTATTTGCATCACCAACAAAATAATTAATAAGTACATGTTGCTTGTATTGAAGTCATTGATATTTATGTCGATTGATAAAAATTGGAATGAGAGTGCCTTTCCTCCCACTATACCTTGCCGAAACTTCCGGATGCTGCAAAGCTTATCTCCATTGTTAATATAACCGTACCAGTAGATACTTTTAAAAAAGCAAGATAAGAATTTTAGAAATTTAAGTATGTACTAAAAATTCTATCTACAATTTATTTATACATTATAATTATGCTTACTAAGCACATTTTCTAAATATATAAATTTAGTCAAAAGTAAGATGCAAATCAATAAATTATGAATTCACATAACACCATATTTTTAATAACAAAGAAAGGTTTACAGAAATCTTAGTTCATTTTATTAATCTAAAAGCAATCCTTGTAGTTCTAAATAAGGATCGAATCCATTTCTTTCCACATAATTTTTTCCATTGTAAGAAAATTCAGCAAACGATACTCGAAAATGCACCGTGAAACCCAAAGCTTTGCCAATTTTTTGAGTAGCTACCGATGAGCAAAGTATTTGACACATTTTAGGCAACACTTTAGTAGGTTCTCTAGGTTTTAATTGAGCATATTCCGGACCCAAGTCTTGTACATTAATTGTAGCTACTGGTCCATCTTTTAACTTTTTAGCGATGTCGACTGAAGCTTTGCAGCAAAGATATGCAAGATTTTTGCCTCTGTGTCTGGGAAGTGTTCCGACAAATATCAGTTCGAAACTACAATCGGCTTTATATCTGAAATAAAGCAAGGAATCCCATAAAATTATACCATAATAATTAAAAGATGAATAATTGCATTCCTTCTACAGACTTTTCTTGGCCTATTGTAAAAAGCAGCAGATAAAAAATTTACGAAAATTCAATCTGTGTTATCAATTCAATTAATGTGAACTGTTGGTTGTTGGTGGACTATAGTCTCCAACAGCCATCAGAAAAATAGTAAAATTTTAATAGTCTTACAGTTCAAGCATATTCACCCGGTTTTCCACTTCTATTGAGAATTTAATCATGGATTTGATAGAAGGACTTGGAGCACGCTTTTCTTCCAAAGCTTTGGCAATCGTGGCATGTATGTTTTCAGTCTAAAAAAAGAGACATAGATAGAATTACTACGTGAAATACAGTATATATATCTACTATATAGTTTACAGTAATAATAACAATAGATCATTGTACAAGCATTTAGAGCATGACTCCGCGGAACGTCTTAGGTACTTCGTTATTTCTTATTCGTACTGCAAGAAAATGGAATTAGTTAACTAGGTTGCATTTATCTTGATCTTTCCTGACTTGTATAATTTGTACACTTTTCGGAAATCTATTATTACTTACTTGAAATTTATTGAAACAAACAGAAACAACGTCACCAGTGGCAATTTCAACTGCTATTACTGATATTCCATCAAGTACTACATCCGCACAATAATCCACGTACTGCTTAACGGCCTCTGGATCTTTGCTAATTTCATTTGCATTGCTAACATATTCATCTGGTATAAAACCATCTTTGATTACCTGAAAGAAAACAGGAATTACTTTTTTAATTATTTATATATAATTTAATTTATTACTTATTAATATACAAAAATACTTTTGTACATCTTACTGAGATTATGATATCCATTGACATCTTGACCTCGAAAAATTTAGTACCCGGTTCCAACATAAAAATACTCAAACATCAGTTTAAAAACCTGTACTTAAACCACGTCTAAAGTTTTACTAATGACAAAGCGTTGGTTTTTTAATATTATGATTAAAAAGAAAATATGAAGTCTATAAGTAATAGTAAATAAGTACTACTTACTGTCATTGCTCCTAAAAACGTTTCTGGCTTTAACACTTCTATTCTGTATTTGCCTAAAAAAAAACAAAATATATGTCAATTCATAGTCACTGAACAAATAATTCACAAATAATCACAGAAAATAATTAAAAATGCTGACCACAAGATGAAGTATACAACGCCATATTTATAGTGAATCAAATGATAATTTATAAAAAAATAGTCTACGTGCGTATGCGACTCTGACTCATGCGCAACTAAATTATTTTTATCTGGTTACGGATAATAACCAACTTTTATAACCAATCTCTCTCATATCATTTATCATTTAATGTACATACGTTTATCATCTAATATTTACATCAGATTAGGTGTTTGATTTTTATGTTATGACTGTTAAATAAATTAGAAGTTTCCGATCGTTTTTTTGTTTCCTTTAATTTTTACCTCGCATATCGCGAGACGTATATTTTTTTGTGCATTTAAATGTTCCCAAAAACCTCCAGAACGGCTGCGCAAAATGTGGATTGTTTGTCTTCACAACATCCATGATCGGATAGCCAGATAAATATTGCTAAATGAACGTTCCATTTTTGTTTTATTCGATTGTGAGTACCAGATTCTGGAAATCTTCTGAAAAAAAAACAACATGGCATAACTCCGCAGCCAGAAGCCGGATCCCGCAGGTAGGAAAAAGACACCCCTGTCAAAGATGTCAAATTAGCCAACCATCTCAACCCAACACCCTGTAGGTTAGGGTGGAGCGAAAAAACTTTTTTTTGAAATTCGACTTTCCTGTATTGTTAATTAATGACCCGTGGTCTTAGGAGTGTTCATGCAAAATTTCAGCTTTCTAACTTAATATCTTGAGGTGGCGCACTAGACTTTAAGATTAGAACAAAGGGCATTTTTGCGTTACCAATAGAGCTAATGTAAGATTATAATTACCATCTTTATTAACAATATATTACTCAATATTACTATTACAAGTAATAACTTTATCAATACGTAATAAATCATTATAAAAAATATATCGTAATTCCCTAAATCAGAATTCTCAGAAACATCTTTTTTGACGGAAATAGTAAATTTTGGTGTTATACTGTGGTATGTCTTGCCTGGCTTTTATTCTGGGAATGAATGAAACCATACCTAGCTTCGGGTCCACAAACAGACTACGAAGCCTCTGATGCAAGCTTGACACATCTCTGTACTGCCTGAGTGTGGTTAGGATACTTTTAATGTCAATTAAATTACTTCCTAGAGAAATGATTGCCATAATTTCGGTGTCCCTATATTTTAATACATCGGAGGTTCTATTAACTTCTATTTCACCAAATCTACTGCAACCATCTTAAAATAGTGTTAAAGACGTGATTTGGAACATATTTACAAGAAAATATTGACTTGATATCAAACAAAGTTGGTGCGTAAACTTTCACGGTGAAAGTAGCTAGGTTCCTTCTAGTTATGTGTCAATTCAGTTGTTCCATTAAACAAACGAAGAATCCTATTTGCGCAAGTCAATCATCAAGAATAGACCACCTTTCCTAGGCTTTTGTTAACTAAGGTTTTGAGACTGTACCAGCAGAAATAGCAGAACACTCTGAAACAAATATTTCTGATTGGTGCTTCACAAATCAGTGTTTAAATCCGGGAAAGATAGAGATCGGAGGTGCAATTGGGTTCAAATCCTATATTTTTAAGTCGAGACACTTGTCGAGCTTTTTTCTAAGCTATCAGTAAAGCTATTAGGGCATGTTGTAGTACTAGTCGAGTCTAGATAATGAATGGCATGCAGATAATTGACAATTGACATTAATAAATACAAAAAACATTGAAAACGCGGCTTCAGTTGTTTTTCTGGTAAAAATTGACTATATTTTTGTGTCTGATGTTCACAGCGGTACCATCGCATCCAATCACCACCAAAAAATAACAATATTCAAAAGTCCTGTGATGAAAGTTTCACGGTAGAGTTTTTGAAGAAAATTTCCTAAAGTGTGACATTTCTCAACATTGATGTATAGAATTTTATTGGACCGCAATGCACTCACGTCTTAGATAAGACATCGAAGAAAGTAAAACCCGTATTTTTATTGTAAAAAGTTTCGAAATTAGTTAAATTTGCGAGTAGAACATAAAAGTCAAAAAGTAAATTTTGTATAAACTACCTTCTCAGTGCGCCACCTGAAGATAAAGTCGTAGACTTTTGATTTTTTGTCTGAATGAAGCTTTTTCATAGGGTCATCGATTAACAATACAGGAGATTTAAAAAAAAGAAAAAAAAATTTTTTGGCCTGTTTCGCTCCACCCTACTGTAGGTATTCTAATATAAGTATCTGATTCAATAAAATTACTTTGGTTGCACTCCATACCTACTTGCACCAAGCTTTGTCAAAAACCGAAAAAAACTAAATTCCAGAATGATTACATAAATGAAAAACGTTTATCGTGATAAAGCGCTAAAAGGAGCCAAAGGCAAAATATATTTCTGAACTAAAATTGGTAATTATTGCATGAAAAATGGTCGTTAAGTGTAGCTGTATTAAGATTCCTACCGTTTGTATCTGAATTTTTTTTTCTACATTGCTGTTCAATTTTGAGACGATAATTTCCTGATGTTTCTAAGGTTAGACAAACTTAGTCAGATATAAAATGTCCCAGGTATCTTTACTTTAATTTGGTTAGGCTAAAGCGTAGAAAATTTTCGCCTTCAAACTATGTCCTAATATAGGAAAAGATTTAAACTTGCTCTACGTTCACAAAAATATAAAAATAGCGATATTCATAAATTCAACTTAAGAAATAAGGATGAGCTGACCGTGCCCGGTAGTAGGCTCCGGAAAATAAACAGGTCGTTTAATAGTACATGAGTGCTCTATTATAATAAATTACCTAAAGATGTATATGACATGTCCATTAACAGGTTCAAAACTTTTATAAAGCATAAATTGTGCAGTAAGGCGTATTATGATACTTCGTCTTACCTTAATAAGAACCCATGGACGTGACTTTAGTTGCTCCATTTCAAATAATACTTTCAAATATTTGTAATATTGACCTTTGTGAGCGTGATCACATGAAAATTATTTTCGTTACGGAATTTCTTAATTCGGTCGCCGCGCTCAAAGCCCGCGATAAAAGCTATGCAATAGCTTAAAAAACTCCATGAGTTTCTGGTGCCTTCTTCTCATGGGTGGGCGCTTTCCGAAGGCACACATCCTAACTTAGTTTTTAAGACGTTTCAATGTGATCCTTGTACCCATGTATTAAGCATCCTAATGAATAAACATTTTTGAACTTGAATTTGCATTTAATGTACTAATAAACAATTTGATCAAATGTATTAGAACAAAACAAACCCCAATAATTAACGACTTATTGCATGAATAATGAACAATTTTAGTTATTGGTGACAGGTATGTTGCGTTTGGCCCTATATGCACCATAAGAGATATACGTTGATAACACTTAGATAAGCCGTTCCATGTAGTTTGTTTTTTAAATTTATGATTATGAAATTATTTGTCAATATTATAAATAGGGATTATTCTTGCAGCAGGCACTATCAGACACATATGAGTGAAATTTATTGTTACCATATGAATTTTCAATGAAATTGAGAGAGAAAATATAGAACCTTTCTAGTCCATAGAGGAAAGACATCTAAATCAATTACCTTTCTACTGGAATCAATTCAATTTTCTCAGTCTTAACGAAATTCCTTAAAAGCTTGCGCTGAAAAACTTTTCTAGTGCTTTCTTTAGTTCTTTAAACTTTAGGTATTAATCGGTTTGCTAGTTTCTGTACTATAGTATACTTATGAAAAAGCTTACTTAATATTACGCTTAAAAAGTTTATTTTACATTTTAGCCCTCTAAAGAGTTTCTAAAACTGAAAAGTTCCATGAAAAGCTTTTTCAATGTTATTTTTGTCCAAGCGAACTGAAAATATTGCTACGAAATTAATGCAAACGTTGAAAATTTATACGGATGATATGCTCAATTACTCTCTTTTAAGTACTTAGTTTAAGGTAGCAAAAATGTAACCAACATTTTCGCTACTGAAAGCTTACAGTTAACGGCATTTTGGGGTGAAAATCAGTAGCGGTGAGATGGACACACAACTAACAGCATTTATTGAGCCACCTTCTATGTAAGCACTTGCTAAATGTATGTAGTACCTATATTTACTTTTATGTACCTACTAAATGTACGGTCACCTGCATAATTGCAGACCCACCGTAGAGCTCCAAAACGGCTGTTATAAGAATGTTTTCAACACAAGCAAGATTCTAGACACCTGCTTTAGGTGAAGTTTAAAGTCTTCTAACTCATCAATAATCAAACAAAAATGATTAGAATGCAATCATTCCAATAATAGTAATTTTCGAACTCTACTGAAGGCTGCAGTTATGCAGCCGACTGTATTTATGTATGTGTTTGTGTTTGAAAAATAATATATGTAGAGTTGGCGCAGTACATATACTTCTTTTATTCTCCTATATTAACCGTCATCTCGCCGTTCATATCCATCTGTTTCATATTTTGTCTAACACAGTGCATCCATCTTTTTTTAGGTTTTCCTTTTCGTCTCTATCCTTCCCCATTCACACTCATTACTCCACTAAGTAGTACCTACGTACCAACATCCTCAAACAAAACTAAATTCCTATGGGAAATTTGCCTTTTGTTATCTATTTCCATACTTATACAAATATTTCCTTTCGATTCACTTTATAGCTGTTCAATGTAATTAAAAACTGTAGGCAGGCATATATTTTTCTCTTCGCATTGAGAAAAACGGTAAGTTAACGTGAGAATTCGGAATATTTAGAAGTGACTTGGGACTAATTTTGTTGAATTGCCTTTGTGTTCCCATTCCCTTTCCGTTTGTGTCGAGTGCTCTCTCACTTGGCACATTTAATACTTTGCGAGAATATTGTGATCATTTCCTATTACTTTTGGCATGGTTTTTTGAAGTGAAAACTTCTTATGGCGCGTTATTTTATTTGTGTTAGTCTTTTTGTTTAACTTATACTGCCATCTATTACACAAATTGAGAAACTTAGTTTCTAGAAAGACCGCTATTCGAATGTAGATGGCGCTGATTTAAATTTTTTACTGCCATCTAGCGAATAAAAAATAAACTATATTTGTTTAAGTGAGTGCTAATAGATGGCAGTAGCAGATCGTTTCAAGAAATATTCTATGAGAAATAACAAGTTTATTGTTTTCACTTCTGCCTGCACTCCCGGAGTGCGCTGTTTTTTTTTTTTTATAATGTATGTCTCCCTTAATTATTTCATAATCATAATCCCTATTCGCCACAAAAAAAATAAAAATGGTACCTACACAATCTATATAAAAATTCTCGTATCGCGGTGTTAGTTGCCAAACTCCACCTAAACGACTGAACCGATTTGTATGATTTTTTTGTGTATATTCGTTAGGTCTGAGAATCGAACAACATCTACTTTTTTATATGGCAAAAAAACGTTTACCGGAACAGCTAGTTATCTTTAAAGGTTCAAAAATTATAACTAAAATTGCTTTAGCTAGGTAATCGAAAACAACCTGAATTAAGAACACTACAACTAAAATTAAGTTTAGGTATAATTATTAAGATAACCATAACTGAAACAATTTTTTTTTTTTTTTAATATTTCAGGACATATTACACATCGCCATCCAGCCCCAAGCTAAGCAACTTAATGCTTGTGTTATGGGTGCCAGATAACGGATAAACTACTTATATACTTTTTTTTTTGTAAATATATACATATTATACATATAGGAAACACCCAGAACCAGAAACAAGAATTTATGGTCAGCACAAATACTTGTTCCCGGCGGGAATCGAACCCGCAACCTTTTGCGTCGCAGTCGGGTGTTCGCCCGACGCGCCACAGAGGTCGTCAAAAAAATTCTACAACAAACTATATTCGCCATAAGGATAAATGTAACATGAAATGCGGTATGGGAATGTTAAGTGGGTACAGTAGCAAAATAAGCATAATACTCGATTATAAAATGGGGTGTCCATAATATTTCATAAATGTTAACGACTCGACGATTAGTGCAGTCACAGCATTTTATGGTCTGTATATGGAGAGTGGAATGGGAATCGGCATTAATTCATGGACACACGATCCTGACGTATGTGTCTAGCCGCTTCGATCCTTTCTGTGAAATATGACACCATTGTCACCCAGCGACTTGTTAATTGAGCTATTAGTAAAGACAAAAGCAGTTAAAATAAGTCCTGGTGCTCTTACTAAAATCCTAGTTAAGTTTTGTGATTAACTAGCTATGTTTCGAGGGTTCACCTGCGTAAATTAATTTAAAGAAATAATTATTTCTTTGCTCTTCTACTTCTCCTACCTAGATGATTTTTTGCTAGGTTTTTAGGTTTGTATGTCGAGATGTTTAGGCTATGCGTTGTCTGTCAATCAGAGCTCAAAGTATCAAATTATTGTTATCGAACGCTTAACAGTTTCTTGTGAGTGAAAAGTGGAAGGAAAAGTCCAAAAGGAATTTTCGCCCTTCGTCAACATTACATTTTCCCTTTAGGAGTTACTCGAAACCACTCTCAATTTTCTAGTCAAAAAGCTACAAATGCGACTGACAATATTTATCTTAACCATCAATCGATTAGTAACCTTAAACGATCCTATATAAGGTTTAGAGTTCTGCTCACGTTATCACGTATTTAGGTTCTTTTTGGATTGTGCTGCGTCCTCGAGACAGTAGGCTCTCAGGGTTGCGGTCTAGGAATTAATGTGGCGTGTCTAAAACCTAGCACGCACTTCTAACGCGATGTTTCGCTTTGTTTCGTTTGAACTGTGACATTGGGACACCAACTTACTACAAATTAGAATAAGGCTTCTTATATTTCATCTTGATGTTAGTTATAAATCGACCAAAAAAAGATAAACGTTCTTTTATAGAATTTGTTTTCATTCTGAACTCAGTCCTCCATAACAGACTTTATCACATATTTTTAAAATTCATTTTTTTAATGGCTTCCTATTACAATGGTCCAATACATGTGTGAGCACCTTTTTCATGTAGGTAGGTATAATATTTACCTTGGTGTTGAATGCAGGTACATTGCTCTTAAATTAATAAGCATCTACCTATAAGCATCATCACTACATAGTATAAAACAAAGTCGCTTTCTCTGTCCCTATATCCCTATGTATGCTTAAATCTTTAAAACTACGCAACAGATTTTGATGCGGTTTTTTTAATAGATAGAGTGATTCAAGAGGAAGGTTTATATGTATAATACATGCATAATATAGCCGTACGAAGCCGGTACGGGTCGCTAGTCTACTAATAAAATATGTATATTTATACTATGTCGACTGTAATTTTTGCAGGAACTAAAACTACAACAGTTTTGTAAAAATATATCCAAATAGAGATCGAAATGTAAAACCTATTTCGCGGTCATCTGTAAATAGGATTAACCAATCTCCATTAGCGGCAAATCCAGCATAATTAAAAACTTCCCAAATTGGCTAAATAACTAATTAAATTCTGTCTTTTATTGATGAGTGAACGTCATAGACGGCATCATGACTTAACTACTTACTTATCTGGCGACATAGTGTTTTTAGTTTTCAAAATTAGGTCTTTGAACGTTGGAGATGAAGTTCATAACAGAGGAGCCGCAAATAAATTTTACATTTTGATCTCCAATCTATATGAAGACCCAGTTGGCACAATGGTCACAATGCCGGACTGCCAAAAACAGGGTTGTGGGTTCGATTCCCGCCTCAGACAAGTATTTATGCATAGATATTTGTCTGTGGTCTGGTTGTTTCTATGTATTCTACTTCTACGTATCCGTTGTCTAGCACCATGTCTAGCACCCATAACACAAGTCTAGTTACTTAGCATGGGACGAGATGGCGATATGTGGAATGTTCTGCAATACTTATTTATTACTAGCTGCGCTCCGCGGTTTCACCCGCGTGATATTTTACTTCGCAATTTTCTTAATTTTTTCTTTCATAAGAACCTTCTTCTGACAATAACAAACACAAAAAAAAAAAGCGAAATCGTTTCAGTTGTTCTCGAGATATGCGCTTAGAAACACATTCAGCCATTCATTTCTATATTATTTATTTATTATTATATTCGCCAAAATTATGCTCGGCACAGCCAAATCTAGGTAATTACAAATTAACTGCAAGCAATACCTACTAGGAGTAGAGCCAGATTACCATCTTGCATAACTAATTATATACAGACCAACAGTAACACTAATACTCTAATTATTGTTAGTATTCAGATAATCGTTTTGAATTATGTTTGTGTTTAATATTCTCTCGTTTGAACTAGATAAGAAAGTAAATTGAAATTGTTTGTAGTTAATTAACCTTTTAGCTGAAAATATACTTTATAGTAGAACTAGGTATATAGATTAATAAAGAGATTTCAAAAGCTAAAATCTTTTATGAATCTAGGTATTCAGTTAATTGTTCTAAGTACAGTCGGCTGCATAATTGCAGGCCCCGGTAGAGTTCGAAAATTATTATCATTGGAATGTTTTCATTCTAGTAATTTTTGTTTGATAAATTGATGAGTTAGACTTTAAACTTCAACTAAAGCAGGTATCTAGAATCTTGCTTGTGTTCAAAACATTCTTATAACAACCGTTTTGGAGCTCTACGGTGGGTTTGTAATTAAGCAGCCGACCGTACATATCACTTTTTGATAGGTATATGTTTCCTTATCTACCTACTATTTTTTTATCTAAAGAATGCCTACATTTATTACTAAAAACAAGAAACAGAAATATAAATCAAGATATCCAATAAATATCCACAGCTAGAACTAAAGTAACAAAGCACTTTTTTTTACCATAACAAAATAAAACAATCTACATAATATTAATTCGAATGCACAACTTAATAGGCAATGTAGAAAAGAGAAAAATCTATACTAATACTAGCTGCCCTCCGCGGTTTCACCCGCGTAACTTCCGATCCCGTGGGAATATCGGGATAAATTAAGATGTATGCTATCCTATCTCTCAAGTTGGATCGAACTGCACATGGTGTGCGAATTTTATTATAATCGGTTAAGTGGTTTAGGAGTCCATTGAGGACAAACATTGTGAAACGAGATTTATATATATTAAGAATATAAAGCAGAAGAGTTTGTTTGTTTAAACATGACTAATCTCAAGAAATACTGGTTCGAATTGAAAAACAATATTTTTGCGTTGGATAGTCCATTTAGCGAGGAAGGCTATAGGCTACTATTTAATCCCGATATTTCCACGGGATCGGGAGTTACGCAGGTAAAACCACGGAGAGCTGCTAGTAAGTACTAAGGCTAACGAGCACCATATCAAATAAGAAAAACTTGTTCATCACTAATGAAAAACGATCCAAAAGAAACAACAAAATTTCCAATATGTTAAAAATTTATTTTACCGATCAATAACCTCTTTCAAATGTTTTAACGCTTCATCTAAAGCAACATGCACTTCCTGAGTATTCAATGGTCTTTCCTCCAACGAAGCTGTCACACTCCTATTATAAGATTTGTGAAGTATACTCTGTGTTAACGGACAGAAGACATCTGGATTCATAGACTCAGTTCTGGATTTTCCAGTAAGGTAGCTCATTGGTACACCTATTAGAAGAACGGAGATGGCTCCAGCGAACGGACAGTAAGTAAATGCTATTCGGAATAGAGATTGCAGTGGTTTTGTTGGTAGTTGGGTTCTGTAACAGAGGTTAATTTTGTAAGTACTAAAGTTACGCGCAGGTGTTATAGCGCCCAAAGTCCATGAAAGTACCTAAATACACTATTATACTATACAGGGTTATTGGTAATTATATTAGCAAGTGGTTGAAGACCACTTCTGAGCACCTAAATAAACAACTTTTGTTCTACGACTTTTGGAAATACGAACTTTTTTTTTTAATTTTGAGGTTATTTAAATTCGAAAATTCGCAGATTTTTAAAACACAGGTAATTCAGACTTAGAACAGTAGAGAAAACTTTAAAAATAAGTAGTATTATCTCAAGGGTAATGACTTCTCCGCGTAAGGAACAGCTGATTTTCAGGTACCTCTAAACATAAACTCAAGATTTTCAAAAAATGTTCGAATTTCTAAAAGTCGTAGATCAAAAGTTGTTTGCTTAGATGCACAAAAGTAGCGCTTAACCGCTTGCTAATACAGTTACCAATAACCCTATATACTCTCACTGTATTATATGGACTTCTCTACTGTAGATAAAAAATATTTCAGGACATTCCACACATCGCTATCTAGACCCAAGCTAAGTAACTAGACTTGTGTTGTGATGATTCACAGGCATCTACTCCGAGTTGGTGAACGAACTTTTCTTTTTATTAATGTTAAATACTCATTTTAACTTCGCAAAGGCATTTTTCGAAGAAGAATCCGTTTAACTACGCTCAGTCAAGAGTCGATCCCAAGCATGGTTATGTCTAATGAAAATCAGAGTATCTCCCATTATGGGAAACGGTTAAAATAACTAATAATTTGTTCCAGGAAGGACCACAATCACGATCAAAGATGGTTTATTCCTAAAGTTATCCAGTAATTATAGTTGCGCCTCATAGGAAAAAACCGAAGCAAACTCATAAAACTGGCAGCAACGAGTAATAGTAATAATATGGGAAAAGTTTTAATAAGAGGGAAATAAAAGAGGTTGAAGCCGATATCAACGAAGTTCTGGAGATTAAAACTTGGAGTGTAACCGAGTGTGAACTCATTGTGGGTGATAAAATGTATGTCGTAAATGTAGGGATGTGGAAGATAGCTGAAAACGATCTTGGAGTTACTTTATGGTTTTTAGGTCTAATTAGAAAAATTGGTGGTGCCACACGGACAGACAGACGGACAAGAAAGTGATCTCATAAGGGTTCCTTTTTTTACCTTTTGAGATACGGAACCCTAAAAAGAGGAAAAGACTTAATACCGAATATATGAAACTACCTACCTTTACGAATCAAACTTCGCATGGGGGTTTTCGGAAATTTAACTACCTCAGGGATGAGTAACTCTGTCTTTCTGTGAAGATTTGTCTTGAATTAAAGGAAAAACACCTTTACGGACAAAAAATAAGTAAAGGTACTAACTTACTAAAAGCATTTTTAATCTCAGTCTGGTATTTGTTAACAAGCGTCTAACTTAGTAGTCTCACTCAGTAATGCTTTGATCAAACTTGGGTACACTAGTTTAGTACTAAGTTTAGACTTTAGTGCAATCGACGTCGCGTCGCTTAACTACGTGAACAATTTTAATAAGAAGTGGGTGGTTCCATTGTAATTTAATCGACTTCAAAGAAAGAGCTTGTAATTTTTTTGCAAATTAAGGGTTTTCCATTTATCGAACACATGAGGGTGGTAACTAGGTATTAATTTAACGTTTAGATTTAAGTAAATAAAAAAAATAGAGGTAGGAACCTATGTATTCATTTTGTTGTTGTTGTCTTTCAACTTAGAGAACTGTGATTGTTTTATCGAAATGAATTCAGCAGTTTTTAAATTAATGATGACGTAAGGATAAAGGACATGTAAACTATTGTATGAACGTTGGCTATTTACATGGTATAACACGATTTTTTATTGGAATTCATGTGTCTTCTACTCATAAACATATTTGGATAAAGGGCGCATACAAATTAAGATGGCGCTGGAGGGCTAAGCCAATAACTTAAGTAGTCCTTTAAGTACTTAGGAACGAAAACAGACATTATGCTTAGCTTGGGGCTAGATAGCGCTAAGTTTATTAGCCTACAATGTTTATTTAGAAAGTCTTAAAAGTGTGAAATGAACTTACGCTACATTACTCAAAGTTGCAGTGAAATTCGTATAAGGATGTGTGATATTTCCCTTTCCACAACCTGACGCAGCCAACGGTTTTCCTTGAAACGTCAAAGCCCCTGATGCCAGTGCATTTTCAGCTCCAATAAGTAACCAACCACATAGTATTAGGCTCAGAAGACATCCACTTAGGGCACCCTGAACAATAAATAAAAATTAAAAACAGCGCCATCTCGGTTTCATCTGCAACACTATTTAGAACAGCGGCATCTGTGTATTATTGTAAAAAACTTTTCGCAAGCCGCCTTGCTAAATAAGTGGACGGCAAGAGCGCAACTCTTGTTAAGTTTTTGGTTTATAAACTAGATGGCACTGTCAATTTTTTTACGATTTAGTTATAAGTCTCTTAAATAGATGGCGCTATTACAATTTTAACTTTACAGAGCCCGATTAGAAAAATCATACAACTTACAGAACAATTTGCTCGTGAGAAGACAATGCCCAATGTAAATAATCCAAGGAGCGTACCAGCTGTTACACCAGTCACACCTGAAGCCACGTGCTGTAATCTATCCAAGTCTTTCGAAAACCAAACTATAGTGGCACTGTACGTGCCTACAATAAGGCAGAGTACCTGAAAAATAAAGAAAATAAAATGTTTTAGCAAGATTCGTTGGTAAATTGGATAGTAAGAAAAAATAATTTGTTTAATACCTTCATAATTCTGCAACAAGCCAATTCATTGGATCTACGCGGCATCCATGGCCTTATAAACTCTTCGAATAGAACTCCCGAAATTGAATTTATGAGTGACGCCATACAACTGCAAACAACAACTAACTAAGTAGGTAATTTTGTTAGCAATAAGAAGAAATAAATAGTGATTACAATTTTACCTACTCACCCTGTAGTTGCACTGAATAATGTTATGATGAAAATTCCACATATTCCGGGGAACATTGTTGATAAATTGTTTAGGAAGTAGGGTACTAGCTGAAACGAACATTTAAATTAGGAAACCTGTGCTTTTATTCAATCCTCTCATACGCTAAGAAGTGGCTAGTTCGTTTGTAGCAGAAAGTAATTCGCCGACAATTTACATTTAGAAGCAATCCACCGAACTATCGGCTGATAAAAATCTATAATCTGTTTGGGCTCTTAAAGTACAAAATAAAGGTAAACTCACTTGTTCATGTTTATTTATCTTCCCAGTCAACAACGGGTCACAGCCAGCAAACCACGCATACATTGTCAATCCAAGAAAACACGACAACAATTTCATCAATATCACTCCTACACACGATATAGCTAAGCAGATTCTTGCATTCTTTATAGTGGGCACTGCTAGAAGCTTTTGTAGACTTGATTGGCTAAGAGCTACTTTCCAAAGCCAATTTGTACTGAGGGCTAAGGTTACAGCGAAGAACGATGTGTGATGTGCTAATTCAGGATCTGGACTGTAAAAAATAAAGGCCAATGAATATGACGATATATATAGGCAACTACTGTAAAAAGTTACTATAAAAAAATTGCAGTACTGTAACTGGAGCAATATTTGATTTGTCTACTTACTCATACAACACCAGTCTTCCGCCATCACTAGCAATTTCCCACATTCTCTTAAAGCCCATTGGTAACAACGCTAGACCACTGGGCAAAGCTGTGCCAGCTGTAGCTAGAAACATAGTTCCTATGCCGATAGCCACTATAGCTCTCAGTCCTCCTATAGCACTAAAAGTGGCACAGACGACGCAAATTACTGCTGTTATTCGACCAGCCAAGGGATCAGTTACTGAAAACAGGCACAAAATTATTTTAGCTACAGTCTTTTTCAAAAATAGCTTCAGTAGTTAAAAACTCAGCTTATATAGTGTTCTATAAAATCATAGGAAGTAGAGACATGCCGAATATAAGAAAGATAGAGCTTACACTTTAGGTATTTCAATCGCCTAAGCTAAATGCGCCTTAGAAAGTGCTTTAATCGATAATCAAAAGCTGTCTTACCTAATCTGAATGCCATCAATGGAACGTATGGAACAATTGGTAATATCATAAGCTTGCTGACAACAAACAACACTGCAGCTATAGTTCGTGTGTGCGTTGAAAATCTTATTTCTAGATATTCGAAGCTGGACGAAAGTTGCAACTTATGGAAAACTGAAACAAAAAATCGGTGATGACAGACGGACAAGAAAGTGATCTTATAAGGGTTGCTTTTTTACCTTTAGAGGTACGGAACCCTAAAAACTACATTGTAAGAATATTTCACACTATTTTAGTTGGCGGCGGCAGCATCATATTTCATGGTGCAATTTTAGTTGGTAACAATTTTTAATATTATAGGTACACATTTAGTTTATTTAACTTACTAGCTAACAAAAGAACTGCCAATAAAGATAGCCACATGAAAACTCTGCAGCGTCTAATAAAAAAATCTAAAGGAGTTTATAAAATTAGAAGACACGCAAACTGACACCCAGACATAAATTATCGTAAATTCATTATTTACACTAAAATACAATGACTCCTAACGTAAGTGAGACAGCTTATCAATGAAAATATTTACCTGGTAAATATATGACAGCGGTAAGGAAAGTTACGATGATAAGAGACAGAGCTGATGCCCAGTACTGAGTGCCTCTAAGGTATATTTCAACAGGTACTCCAAGAAGGGTGATGCTGGTTAGATGGCTAAACACAAAAAAAAACTTATTATTATCAAATCAATAAATTCCACGAACTATTAGAAGCAAAATAAATATTCACCCAAACTGAGAAGCAATAAATAAGAATAATTAAAAATGTTTAAAACAGATTTTAATAATCTTAACTTCAGATTTAAAACAAAATTGAACTTACCTGGCAGTCAAAGCAATAGAAATTGATATAATAGACATATTTTTTCCACCAAACAAAAATCCAGCAACCGTATGATATCTTGTATTTACTAAATTGTAATACAAAATAATACCTATTATAACACCTAAAACAATACCGAATAAACAATGTTCGGCGATATTAAAATAAATAGGAGACACTGGTACTGTAATATTCCTCATTTTCTTTAACAAATTAATGTTTCTTAAACGTGTTTCACGCGGTGTCTGCAAGTACTTAATGCTTGCTAATATTCTCGATATCAGGTGATGCTTCTAACAATAATAAAAGAGATATAAAGAAGATAAAAATGGATTTCAGCTCAATCTTTTAGCAAATAGTCACACAATGTTTACTGTTATTTGTTTCTTACGTCATTTCTGATATTTGTTCATTTTAAATAACTAAAGGTAGGTACTTACTCAGAATGGTAGCACGTAGCTCAGTACGTTTGCGTTTTTAGAGGTAGAGTTTCTTAGAGGTTGGTAGAGGGCCGTGTCTTAGAGGTTGGTAGAGGGTTGCGTATACACGATCTGCAACAGAAGCGTTTAATTCAAGCAGGACTCTAAATTCCTCATTCAATAATTATAAGACTTTTTAATCAATCTTAATAATAACTGAAATAAATCAATGAATATCTAAAATAACAGCAATTGAATATTATGTAATGCTGTATCTTCACTTTTGTTGGTTACATCAACAGGCGTAAAACTTCGTTCAGCCAGAAGTCCATACTCTAGCGTTCTGGTACCTCGAAACTCAAGAAAAATACTTAGTACGCCCTACATTTCTAGGAATCACTTTAGTACATACTTCGCGTTTTCTGATTTAAAGTAAATGTTAAAATAAATTGAGGACAGAGTCATCTGTTAACTTTTGTTGAAACTTACTAACTAAACTCTTGAACTGTTTTAACAATTTCCTTCACTGCCTAAACTAAGGTTTATACTTTAAAGTTTTTACAATGCTTTATAGATGGAGTTAAAACAAATTACTTTCTTATAAAGGAATACCTACAAATAAAATTAAAAGTGAATTAGTGAAATTTTTAGTGTAATTATTGTCAATCAATTTTAATATTTAGTTTTCCGTTTTTACTTGTTACAGTATTTAACTTTAATCTTAGCTTTTGTCTCCTCTAAAAACTTGTATTTTTTATTGCAAGTGTTTTAACTAACTAGGTATGTAGGTATGTATAGTTGGTATACCTACTCTCAATTCTACATACTTATTTATATATAGGTAGAAAGGTAAGGTACCTACTTACCTACATTTACCTTTCCACATTTCATCTAGTTTTCGTGGCTTTACGTATAAAGGTGTTTCTATATTAGGTAAGTATTATGGATAGCTGTACGGAACCGGCATCGGTACCACATTAGAATATTACACTCGCACCTGTCCCTTAGGGTACCGTAAATACAGTTTTTGCTTAGTTTTATGGTTGTCGCAGGATTACTTTGGATGCTGATTTTAGTGATAGTACTAAAGTAAAGGTTGCTTTGGGTAAAGGTGACTTGGTTAATTTGAACGAGGCGCACAATATACAATATCTTTTCATCCAAACATATTTTTATTAATTTAGTAGGTAAGTATATTTTTGGTTATTGATATTTTGTCCATAATATCAACTATTTTAGATATACCTACTTCCGTTAATCTAAGCACATTATGTACTGTGTCTATCTATACCTTATAATGAAGGAAAAGAGAACAAAAAGTGGAACAGATTAGAGTAGAATAGTGGATTTGGAACAAACAAAAATGAGTTTAGGTCTTAGAAAAAGTAGTAGAACAAATTCTTTGGTTTTTTTTAATTCGTTTTTTTACCCTTGCTTTTAACCTTTGTTTCATGCTTATCTCTGAGTAACTTTTAACTTTTCTTTCTTTCTATCTATCTTATCTATCACACAATAGCATAGATATTTAGAAGTTGTAGATTAAAATACAAAAGAGAAGCTTAATTGAATCTAGTTTAATTGAATCAAGATGCATACCTATTACTACCTTTTTCTAAATGTCGGTTAAATAGGAATATTTTTTATTGACAAATATACCGTTTAAATCACGGTACAAAACTTAACCGTACAAAACTTTCGTACTATTCCGATACCGCCGAAATGTAATGGCACGATAAATTCCCACCACGTACATTCGAATACACAAATCATCTAATACACAATATCGCAAATATTTCTTGTCCAGAACATTGGGTGACACTACCTCCAACTAACAGGGAGGTAGACCCGAGGAAACGAGACAAAGATGCAAATACAATTTTCTTACTAGAGCAATAAGGATAGCTACTGAGAAAAATTAAATTATATTTCCCAATGGTGTCAGCCAGTTATTAAGTGGCCAGACGCCATTTTGAATTATTACATTTTTTTATTTAGTTGCCTCAGGTTTTCCCTTTTGTACGAGAAATTCCTATTATTTGTAAGTTGCGGGAGTATTATGAATGGATTCAGCAGAAATGGGTTAACGTTGTAAATCAACAAAAGAAAATGTTGAGATGTAAGTTATGTACCTACCTACGTATTGGAACTCCAATAATCTAATACTTAGTATGAAAAAATACTAGGTATTAGTGCAGTTATTAATCCCATGATAGGGTCTGTACCTATTTCTGGGCTTCTCATTCCACTTCGTTCTATTTGCATTGTCTGAGAAATCTTCGCAGTCTTTTAGGTTTTTTATTACCAAGTCTGTCCACTTTAATTTAGGTCTGCCCCTTCTTTTTTTAATTATTTAGTAACCTGATTGCCCTATGTATGTATACCTATGTAAATTACAAGACTGAGCGACGCAGAGGAGTAGTAATGGATTTATCAGTCTATATAATATTATGCATGTATGTTTGTTTGTTTCTTTCTTTGTAGAAATCTAGAGAACAAACTCAAAGCTCAATTTTTATAAAATAAAAATTCAATAAAAATTAAAATTTAAAACAATAGGTAAAACCTAGATTGGTACAGTCGCAATCACAAAACAGAAACCAACAAAATTCAACCAAAACATTTCATGCATATTTTCTCAAACAGAAAGTGGGAAATTATAATAGAATTGATGTCCGGAAGGGAGGCGAGAACAAAAGGCTCTTCAGGCCATCGCATGATTGCACTCTTTGGGTGAAAAGAGAATTTAGGCGGCAAACTGGTACATAGTGTCTTTACAGCTATTGGCTTGGCTTTGTTTAGTGAAATATTAAAGAGAAGTGTTGATTCTTCCTGATGTTGAGCGTTAGAATAAAAAGGAATGTTCTCCAATTCATAGCATCCCCACTTATGATGAACCAAAGTCCTCCGCCGCATCTGTATATTCGCTATAAACTCAAAAACTACTGCACCGATTTTCATGCTGTTTGCACTAATGGATAGAGTGGTTCTCGAGAAAGGTTTTAGTATAAAAAACTAAACTACCATGCGTACGAATTTGCTGGCAACAACTGGTTTGAAATCTAGAGACTAAATCTTATGGTATCTTAAGTTTAAAGGGATTCAAATAGTAAACCTGGCGCTGTCGCGTTAGCAGAAGCAGTTCATTACCCTTACTGTCTTATTGAAGACAGCGCCATCTAGCCTCAAGCTAAGCTACCAGGCTTGCGTTTTAATGGCCAAACAACAGCGAAAACACTCTTTTTTTTCCTGTAAATTTATACTTATTATAACTACATACAGACAACCAGACCAAAATCAATATCTGTACATACTTACATAAATATTTTTTGAGGCGGGATTCGAACTCGCACCTTCTGCGTCGCAAGCGAGTGTTCAACTGTTCACTTACCACGCCGCAGTTGGAACAATGGTCACCATGCCGGACTGCTAAACACAGGGTTGCGATTCCCGCCTCAGACAAGTATTTATGTTTAGATATTTGTCTGTGGTCTGGTTGTTCCTTTGTATTATAAAAAAAAAACAACCCTGACGAATTGAGAACCTCCTCCTTTTTTTGAAGTCGGTTAAAAAGTATATTATATTTACAAAAGAAAAGTTGAAAGCACCCATTGCACAAGTCTTGTTACTTAGCTTGGGCTAGATGCCGATGTGTGACATGTCCTGCAATATTTATTATTATTTATTTACATTTTTAAGGCCACTGTTAACTTTGGACTCTGTACACTTCTAAATTACGAAGTCTCAAACAAAGGCTACTCCTATTCCTATATATCCCTAAAAATGCGATCTAGCAATAGTAGTTTAATCAAACGTTTAGGGTTGATACTTAAAATAATCTCGTTGGAGTTACAGTCGCCCCCTGGCGTATGATAAACCGGTGATAACCGGATATGGGGACGAATGAATTGGACGCTTCGAGCGACGTTTTTCTGCGTTCTCCTCTAGTTTTTTGGTAACGATTCTTTAAACGTTCGTTATTTTTCTTTTTCGTGGTAATCGAAAATTTTCATGAAAAAGTCTTCATGTCGCGAGTGAATAGGTATATTCTAAGAAAGCGTGCTATATCAGGCAGTGATAGTGGTCAAACGCTGACCTACCTTATTTCATTTCAATAATAGTAATTTTATAACCCTACGGTGGGTCTGCAATTATGCAGCCGACGTCACTTATCTATCTACCACGATATCAAGTGCAATAAGTGACAATAGGTATCAGTTATTAAAAAAATCTTTCCTAATTTAAAGTAGGCAATTTTGTCTTTAAATCTGGTACATTTTCCTACAAAATATTTTTTTAGAATGTACTAAGAAAGAGGCAATTCATTCAAACGCTACTTATTATGGGTAATATTTACCTTTATGTAAAATAAGATGGTTTAAAGTTTTTGCTTCGAAAACAAACGATTGAGAATTTTCTAAAATACCAGCTTTTGCCCGCGACTTCGTCCGCGTAGAAATCGAAAAGGTTCAAATAAGATTGGACCATGGCATCACGTTGTCCCATACAAACTTTGCCCCTCTTTTTCATCCCTAAGGGGTAGAAATTCTCTTTTTCGGATGCCTACGTCATACAAAGAACACACCCTCCAAGTTTCAGATCTCCACAATCAGCGGCTTAGGCTGTGTGTTGATCCGTCGGTCAGTCAGGACAAAGTATTTTATTTTCTAAAAAATATTATCGAATGCTTTAATAATACACACATCTTACGTTCATTTCACGACGACACGTTATCGAGGAAGCTTTCTTTGGTTTAACGTTATGCTATTTTCCGCTGTAAGGATATCATTAACATAAATTTTGCGCTTTCCCAGATAATCTTGGACATCTGCCCGGCCCCCTTATTAGGCCCTATCTAGTTTACGTGATATTATTGCGACTGTCACAAAGAATTTGTGAAATATCGCGTACGAAAGTATTAAATTTGCTGCCCAATTTGTTCTAACGTTGTCTTGGGTTAATTTAGTGAGGCATTACTTGTGTTTATAGGGTGATATGCAAAGAAGAGCAAAATTAATGAGGTCTTCGTTAGTTATGTTATGAGAGTATTAAGCGGCCTATAGCAATTTTAGGGACTGTAAACCTGTCTTTTTCTTTCATTACTTTTGTCTACAGTAAAAGCTTAGTTTCATAGAATTTTTGTGCTGTTATTCCATTCATTTTTTCAACTGTATGCAAACCTTTTTGGGCCAAAACTGAATCCACCCTTTCGAGTACATTCGCATTACGAAAACTAACAAAAACAATACTTACTAACAGCCTTATACACGCTCTACCTTTTAACGTCAAAAGTGAGAAGAAATGGGTAAACAAATCCCACCTTTTTTCCATCACATTTATTCGTATGACGTCACTAGAAACGTACGTATAGAATATTATGTGTATAGGCACTGGATATCGGTTCACGTGGAGAAGAACAAGAAGAGTAAAAATAATAATGACCTCGTATTTGAGTTTAGAAATACCTAGAGACTGACTTGTATTAATTTTAATATGTAACTTTTTAAATTTTTAATTTGTATGTTCTTTTTTGTGTAATGGGTCATAAGTGCCTGCAATAAATCTATTTTATTTTTATTTATTTATTATTTATTTATTATAATTTCTTTTGTCGATAGTTGATTGCCGATAGTGGGTACCTATATCGAGTTGTCAGCACTAGTAATGTTGTGAGCCAATTCTAACTAATATTATAAATCTGAAAGTTTGTTTATTTATTTGTTTGTTTCCTCTTCACGGTCAAACGACTGGACCGATTTAGATGAAAATCGGTATAGTGATAGGTAATATTATATGGGATAGAGAAGAATACTTTTGATCAGAAAATTCCCGCGGAATCAGGACTTACCGCAGGGCGCAGCTAGTCACTACATAGTATAAAGCAAAGTCGCTTCCCGCTGTCTGTCCCTATGTATGCTTTGATCACTTAAACTACGCAACGGATTTTGATGCAGTTTTTTTAATAGATAGAGTGATTCAATAGGAAGATTTGGGTACATAAAATAAACCTACCAAGCGTACGAAGTCGCGGGCAACAGCTAGTTTCTCTATAATATCATTAGCATCTACTCCAATACTTGGGATCGAATGGAAATGGAAAGGTAAAGTGATACGTCACATAGGTAGGTAGGTATTATAGATGTCAGATGCGAAGAGTAAATTGAAGTTCTGTTCGGTATCTACATAATAATATTTTGTATGGGTTTTCATGAAAGATTATAATAGGATAAAACGTATTTCAGCTACAGGTAAGCTCCTACTTACTATGTTTAGTGAAAATATATATTTGTTGAAATGTTATTGAGTGTTTTGACGGCCCAGTTCACACAATGGTCACCATGCTGGACTGCCAAACACAGGGTTGCGGGTTTGATTCCCTCCTCAGACAAGTATTTATGCTTCGATATTTGTCTGTGGTGTGGTTGTTTCTATGTAATAAAAGTATATATTTGCAAAAACAAGAAAATTATATAAGTAGTATATCCGTTGTCTAGCACCCATAACAAAAGTCTAGTTACTTAGCTTGGGGCTAGATGGCAATGTGTGGAATGTCTTGCAATATTTATTTATTTATTTTATTTTATTGATTTAATGGTAGGACTTTTATTAAGGCAGTCAGACTGGAAATCAGCGCTGTGTAGCTGTGTCTTACAGCATAAAAAATAGCTGAACCTGCTCTTTTTGCATATTATTTTACCCTAAGATCCCTTTAAAAACGACCTTATTAGAGCTGTTAAATGGATAAAAAGTATTTTATATCAAAAATAGGTCAATTAATATATTGCAAACGGATTGTCTAAAAAATTGAAGTCCAGAATGATTATCTTACCTATATCTTCCCGTTTCGAAGAACACGTCAACTCATCTGGAGCCAACTAGGAGACAGCAATGTACATAGCGCACATTTTTTTGTTTATAGTAAAAAAATATCGCTTAGATTGGTCGAGAGCGAGAGATTGCCCCACAATCTTCGGGGTAAAAGTTAAGATTCCGTTCATCGGGCAAACACTACTCTTATAACATTTCAAACATTGCAGTATTACATCTTTACAAAAATAAAGTTTAATTCAAAATTGTCTTTAATTTGCAAATTTTGACGGACAACTTACTTACTTACGTACATACGAACAGTGCAAGTTAAATAAAAGCTTGTAATTAGGTTTTATTTTCGTTATGGAATTTCTTAATTCGGTTCGCTCAAAGCCCGCGATAAAAGCTATGCAATAGCTTAAAATATTTTAGAGAATACCAAAAGCTGACTTTGAGGGCATTTTATGTAATCGAAGGGCAATCGAAATGATATGGCAATGTAATTGAACAATGTTAGTACCGAGTATTTTATTGGCCTTCAGAAAAAAACAACATGCTTTGTCGTGCGATTAGTCATGTAAGGTTTGTCCACAGCTTTACCTTATTCAAAATCGTTCGAACCTATTCATTTCCCGATACAAACCCAATATCCTGTTTGTATATTTATTCAACATATCACATCAGTATTAGCCTGATATATTTCTGAGCCTACGTGTTAGAGTGGGCACGGGCTCAGTTTGATTTATACATCGGAATGTAAAGAAATGAGAGGTGGCTGTCAATATATAAGTATAGCTATATCGTAGTACCCAGTTTTATAATATAGGGTTGTGATATTCTATATTTTATAAATAAAAAAAAAGTTATTATTTAAAAAGTATTACACCGATATTAATGATTTTTTAGAGTTCTGTACCCAAAGGGTAAAAACAGGAACTTAGTACTAAGACTTAGCTGTCCGTCTGTCTGTCTGTCTGTCACCAGGCTGTATCTCATGAATCATGATAGAGAGTTGAAATTATTTTATAACGCGTAATCGCTGAAAATTCATAAAACGGTGACGAATATATAGAACCCTGTTTTGAAGGGTCGGGTTATAACTCGTCAGAAGATTTCCTAATTAGCCAGTTTCATGAAGAAGTCAGTTTCATTATTCGACCATTCTAAAAAAAACCATTTAAGTCGACTGTTTTTTTAATTCGCCAGTTTCTTTAACTCGTGAGATTCAGTCGATTTAAAAACCTTTATTTCATTGCAATAATTTTAAAGCAGAGGCTGTTTGACTGCAATCGGAACTTCGTTATTTTATTCAATTTTCTTTAATCACTTATTATTTTTAAATTATAAATTTAGATCACTGGGCATTTATAGTAAAATTAAATAAGTAGATAAGATAATAACCAAAAAATAATTTACTTAAAATTATAAAAATCCTGTGTTCAATATTTATATGAAAACTATCAACTCGGTTGAGTGTAGGCCACACATATCTCGCGACGAATTTTCTAATCGCGTCCGCTCGGGATGGGAAAACATCATATTTCACCGGAGGCTGGGGGTGGATGATACAGGATCGGATCTGAGGTTGAATTGTGGGGCAGTTTAACCAGAAGAACACCTATTTAATCTAGAGTGTAAATGGAGAAATAAGTGTAATTTTTAAACGAAATAATGTACTTACCTACTTATTTCTTGAAATTGTTTCAAGACTTTTCAGAGACAAATTCTTTTTCTGATTTTTTTAATAGTCTTTTTTAAGAAATAGCTCAGGACAGGGAGCGATGGAAGACTCTTGTATTGGGACGCCAAGATCCACTTTGGGTCGCTGAACCAGCGGTGTGAGTAGTAAAGACTTTTCAGTAAACAATAAAGATTTGTTGTTGTAAGTAATCAAGTATGTAAATACAGTTGTTAAGAGAGAAATGCGTTTCCAGTTCGAGCTTCTGTCCTAGATGTTGTCCTTAGTAGATACAGATTAATTTTCCAACCCCTTTTTCCCCTTGTCCTGAATACGTACCAGTACTCAGGGGGGTTCAAGGGGTCGTTGGGTCGGAGATGAGTTTTTTACGCATTATTGCTACACACGGCACAAAATTGAACCCCTACTCCTATACTAATAAATTCTAATTTCGATTATTTGTGACGACACGGCGTCTTCTCAACAGTTGATTAAGTTTTGTGTTTATTAATAAGTAGGTACGGCATAAAAAACATTAGAAGGTACATTTTTGGCAGGCCAGGTAGATACAATAGGTTGCCGAAACAGTAATGTTCGTAAAAACAAGTAATTTGTATTCTCGATTCATAACCGCGGAGTTTTTTTTAGATAATTTTTTTTACGTCAGGTTATTAAATTTAACTCATTTATTCATTCAAATTACGTAGATCCAATCATGAAGGAACAAAAATTTTCTGGGCGGGGAAAATTCTTTGTTCCTTCATGGATCCAATATAATATTAGAAAAAAAATGTTTGTTTACTGTAAATTGTTTGTGGTAAAAAATATTGTATATTGTAAAGTCAATTGTAAAATAAATTGTAAAGTAAATTGTAAAGTAAATTGTAAAGTAAATTGTAAAGTAAATTGTAAATTAAATTGTAAAGTAAATTGTAAAGTAAATTGTAAAGTAAATTGTAAAGTAAATTGTAAAGTAAATTGTAAAGTAAATTGTAAAGTAAATTGTAAAGTAAATTGTAAATTAAATTGTAAAGTAAGTTGTAAAGTAAGTTGTAAACTTAAATTGTAATAGTACTTACAACTATGTTTGTAGTGTATTTTTTAGCTAGCAAACTAGGCTAGCATTTGACTTTTTCTCACCTGATTGGAAACGACAATGAAGCCGAGGATGTAGCGAGGATGTAGCATACTCGCCTAGAAGGAGAACGGCATGCCTGGACAACATGATTGAACACGCCGATTTAATGAGCACCATGAGATCAGAGGGTGGTGTTAGAAGGCGCCGACCAAGGCCTACCACACCGCTTGATTGTTGCTTTGCACTACCAGGGAATCACGTGAAATCGAGAGCTAAATCCTGTGGACGCGAGCAAACATGAACCCAAAATAAATACACATAGTGTGAGTTAATAAATCTATACTATCTTAGGTAACCGTTCGGTCACCTGTAACTATTAGGTAACCTATACTAACTTAGGTATTTTAATATCATAGAATCATTTCAATTTCAACATTTTAAAATAGTTGTTTGTTGTATAAAACGGTAACAAACAAGTTGAAAATAGCCTAGAAGATAGCTGTTTCTAATACTCAACTTCATTTCAGAGGCACGAGTCCCTGATCGAACGAAAACATTGTTGTGTGTCCTTAGAACATGGACATCGTTTCTCTAGAATATTCTTTTAAATGTAAAATGCTAAGAAAATGGAGTATTATACTCTATAATATTCTAGTTATAAAAAAAAAAGGTCATCAATTTGGTTTTAATGATTCTTAGGTACCAAACAAACTGATACCGTGAGAAGATCGGGATATAATGGTAGCCGCAGAGCACATTCTCGTAGCGCGGGCAGGTATATCACTACATAGTATAAAATGAAGTCAATTTTCGCCGTCCCTATTCCTTTTGTATGCTTAGATCTTTAAAACTACGCAACGGATTTTGATGCGGTTTTTTTTAATAGATAGAGTGATTCAAGAGGAAGGTTTATATGTATAATACATGCATAATATAGCCGTGCGAAGCCGGGGCGGGTCGTTAGTTATTAATATTGTAAAGGTTGCTTACAAGTATTTATTTATTTTTAGGAGAACCAACAGCTACAACTTAAAAAGTAAATATAAATGTTGGAAGCAGAGAGCCAATTAAAGGCTCCCACGCGTAAAACTTTTCTTCACAACTTTTTATCCATTCTTCCTATATTAGGTATACCTAAGTATAAGTAAGATAGGTTGATAGAAATATACACGGTGAAACAAAGGGGGTGTATCGTTGGTTGCTGGGAAGTGGGGGATCTCAGTGCCTACCTATCAATTTAACCCCATGTATGTTCTGCAATATTCAGTGGTTCAAAATTTATTTAGACTTTAGTGAAATTTTTGTCAAAATCAGATTTTAGCCCAAACTTCATTACAGCCAAACTATTAGTCTGCGATTCTGCCTTTTCTTAATTTATTTTTAAAGTTCAATAATAGTGGACCTTTTGTACGCCTATGCACCAATCAGAGTCCTAAATATAAAAAACTTCAAATCGAGAGTTACTGAGTTCCCCCACCTCCCAGCAACGGATGATCCAGCCCCCTTGTTACACCGTGTATAGTTAAGGAAGAAGATATATTAATATTTTTCGCTTCAAGTAACTCTAAATCTGTGTAGTTCGATACCTATGCAGACATGAGAGTATATTTTTATTAATAAACCGTTCTGAAAGCTTCCGTCATGAAAACTTTTAAGCGCTTTAACGCTGAGAGCTAACATTTTTCAGAAATATTTGGTAATAGTGCATAACAAAGTTTGGTGACGAAAAATCAACAATAGAATTTAGTTCTAATATTTGACGACATACGCAATTGCTTGAAGATGTCAAGTAAAATATTATAATAACGCTCTTTTGGTTAAATCCAGATGCCCCTTATATGAATAGATTTTTATGTACGACTTGGTTTTTATGATAGGTCATAACAAAGTATTTTCTAAGGTTTTCGCAACTTGAATTCATAATTATAAATATATTTGAACGGATATATTCGCGTTTTTTATTTTTGTTTTAAACCTGACGTTTCGGGAACTTTGCAGATACTATGGTCATAACAACATAAAAATCCATAAAGGTAATTATTACTAAGATTTTCTTAATTCAACAGCTACGTGGCGGAAGTCGCGGGCACAAGCTAGTTAATGCAGACAAGTTTTAAATCTAAAGATAAGGTCATCGGATTTCAGTTTCAGACGTTTAAATTTAATTTTATATTTAACAAACGCTGCTCTACGCAAAGCTGATGTCCAAATATCTACTCTGCTATTAGTCTTTGCCAAAGAACTTAGACGAAGTTGGATGTGGTAGATATTACGAGAGAGTCTTGCCATATAAATATAATCTTATTATTTTTCTTAACTGTAGGACTTTAATGCCCGAATACTCTAATAGGGGTCCCCTAAATATTGAATACGCTCTTGTCCTATTTTAACATGACACTTAAATGTCAATTTAATCGCCACTTAAGATAAGTATCCTCTCAGTATTCGGGCGTAAGTATAATAGGATAAGATAAATCTGCTTCAACTAAGGAATACGTTAGGTTTATATAAATAAATATAAATAATATAAATATAAATATTGCAGGACACTCCACACATCGCCATCTAGCCCCAAGCTAAGTAACTAGACTTGTGTTATGGGTGCTAGACAACGGATATACTACTTATATAGTTTTCTTTTGTAAATATATACTTATAGTACATAGAAACAACCAGACCACAGACAAATATCTAAGCATAAATACTTGTCTGAGGCGGGAATCGAACCCGCGACCCTGTGTTTGGCAGTCCGGCTTTACGTTAGACACTTTCCCCCTTATTCCAAAACGAGGTTTAAGGATAGTCCGAGATGTGGATATTTAAACCTTAGATTTAGACACAGATTTACTCGTGAACTACAGTCTAAACACTATCCCTATAGATTATATAGGGATAGAGTTTAGACTATAGTTCACGAGTAAATCTGTGTCTAAATCCTAAGGTTTAAATTCACATTTCTACGTCATACAAAGAACATACCCTCTAAGTTTCAGGTTTCTACGATCAGCGGTTTAGGCTGTACGTTGATCCGTCAGTCAGTCAGGACAAAGAATTTTATATGTATAGATAGATATGATAGGTCAACGTTTGACCACTATCACACCCGCCTGATAGTACGATGCGGCCTAAGATCACTCGCGAATTAAAGACCCCCAAGTTATACACGTCAGGAAAGACAGACGCAGTCAATTGATTCCATTCTCTTGCATTACCTTCTCCATTATCTTCATATTCCCGTACATAAAGGGGAGTGTCCACTGTTCTCGGACGTTGATGTATCATGTCGGATCAGCGTACGAGCGCGTCTGTCCACTACCTAATCTCCATACATTACCCGTGGATATTGCTCAAATAAATGGTACTTGAGACTTAAGTTTTGACAGCGGGCTCCGTTTGTTTTATGTCTATTTTGAATCTTGTTACACGTTTGTGAGATGTTTATAATAAAAGTAGGTACCTTTTATAGGGGTAAAGGTTTGGCAGTAATGGGGTGCGGGAGGAGTGACGTTTCAGTGAAGCCTTAACGGATTCTTAATCTATTGATGTGATATTATATTCTATCATACCAATATTTAGGAAATTTTGTCACCAGAAATTTGTCACATTTTGACGCTAAAACCTATTGTATTGACATATAAAATGGGAAATGAAATATTTATTGAACAAACTGTGTAGGTACATAAGATGACATAATTACTTTTAATTATTATTATTTATTTATATAGTTTCTAAAATTGACACAAAATTGAAATTGACATCTTGACCTAAAAGCATTCTTTCCCATGTCAACATGCTCAAGCGCATCTTCCTTACTATTCTTTAACTACTTCATTATTCGAGGCATAATTTACAACAATTATTACACTCAATTTCCAATTATAATTTCGATGATACAAAGCCGTTACAAAAAAACTCATCCTCACAAATTATTAAAAACCGTGCCTATGTTAAAAAAAGTCTATAAGCTTCTTCTTACGAGGGTTAAAACAAACAGTCCATGATTTCCATACAGCATTGTTGCAAAATTTAAGTCTCGGGTAACAAGCGTCTCTGAATGCATGGAGATTAATTTGCGCCACTCGAAGCGCCCCGTTGACCGTCCCGGTCTCGCCAGCACCCTCCCTCTGAACGACAGGTTTGTGTGGATATGACTACATTTAAAAAAAAGACTGAATGGTATACCGGTTTTAATCGGTATACCATTCAGTCTTTTTGTCCATCGTTTATAGACCACGGTCGATAATTTTCGAAACCAATAAAAATCACAGTAGGATGAAACCCATTAGAAAAGGAGGGGAATATGATAAAAATGAAAGGAAAAATAAATTACGGTCGATCCGAGTTCGGGAAGTGGGAGGGGGGGGTTTTTAAGGGTAAAAATGGTTTATCTTGATTTCCGGCAAAACTACAAGTTCTATGGAAAAAAGTTGAATGGCAAAGTTGTAGGTAATAAAAAGATCTAGAACTTTTGTTTTACAATTTTTTCACATAACCTCAAAATTTAGGTGAAAAATTCAAATAACCCAGTTTTTGGTTTTTTTTTTATCTTTTTCAAAAATGTTTTTTTTTTTTTACGAAATTTGGTGAAAACTTACCTTATTATATCCCAAATACACTGTAATTTATTTGATTTAAAATATTTATTTTTTCGTCTTATTTTAACTTAATATCAAAAAAACACCCTAATTTTCAATCGAAAATTCTCGCGTCAAAATATCAGCTTTTTTCAAAAAGTTGGTATGCTTTCTGTTCGTTGAAATCTCTACTTACCGATGGTAAAAACCCACTTCCCGAACTCGGATCGACTGTAATTTATTTTTCCTTTCATTTTTATCATATTCCCCTCCTTTTCTAATGGGTTTCATCCTACTGTGATTTTTTTTCATTTTTTATCATTTTTGAAGGCTTCGGCCCTGGTCTATTATTTTTGTGTTCATAGACAACGGTTCGCAGCTGACTTTCAAACTGCGCTGCGCTGTGCTTATGTCATTTCTGCCGATTATTCTGACGATGATGGTTGTTTTGCTTTTTGGTTGCTGTTGGATTAGCTTATTTTCTTTTCGGTAATCCAAATTTTATACCATAGATTTTATAGCATGTTTACTTAATCAATAAATGATTGAAATGAGAAGAGATCAGGAAAGTAAACAGAAGATGAAAAGAATCATTCAAAACGATAAGGAATTTTCGTCTAGAATATACTTACTATAATTCCGAAAAAAAAAAACGTGCCTACTTTGTTAAATTGAATAAAAGAAATATTGTTTTTGCAAATAATTAACAATATCTTCAAAGGCAACACTCAATTGGAGTGATCAAAGACATTAAACTAGAAACTTTATGAAAGAACAAAAAGAAGAAAACATTCAAACTAAATTGAACGGGCGATGCCTGCAAATTCTTTTAATTACTGTGCACCCAATTCAGTAAAGATTTTACAAAGCGTTAGTTTTTTTTGGGACGAAGTTCCTTATCGCCTATTTCATAATAAATGAAAAAATCCAGTCTAATCCAGTTTGAGCGTTACGAAAAATGAAACGAAAAACCCTAAGAAAAACCAATCTCACATAATATTATACAGATATATCTGTCTGTCCGTCCGTCCGTCTGTCTTTTTGTCTGTCTGTCGAAAGGAACTTCGTTCTAAACGCGTATCTCGCGAAATGTTTTTTTTTTCTTACGGAAACCTCATCTACATTAACCTCCTCAGCATTGGTTAACAAACGGGTAGAAAACCCCCACCTTCCACCCCCTCCTTTATACCTACCTATGTAAGGTAAGAAACTGAGTAATTTACGTGGAACTATCCTTTTGAGTTATTTCATATTTTTACTGCTTAACTCAAAGGATTTCTAGATTAAAATCCTAAGAAAAATTGGTTTAAGAATACAATATTAGAAGTAAGAAAATACCACCTTTTGAAAACCTTTCAGATCGTTTTATTTTTCTTCAGTAATATTAAGATTTATTGAAGAATCTAAGTAAGTATATATATTTCTAAATAAATTATTTTTATAACGAATTTGATTGGCTTTATAACTACTATTTTAACTTAACTTTTTCAAAAATAAATGTAGGTAATCCTTTCTTTTAATCTAGACTTACGGATGATCGGGACTTATATACGCGCATAAAATCTTGGGGCGCGTCTGGTACTTAATTATTTACCTATGTCCTATTTAAAACTTAGGCAGAGTGTATAAAAATAATATTGGGCTTTTCCATCTCAATTATTTATAGTCAGGAACTTTATTCCATACTAAATGACGACCCAGTTGGCACCATGGTTACCATGCCGGACTGCCAAACACAGGGTTGTGGGTTCGATTCCCGTCGCAGACATGTATTTATGCTTAGATATTTGTCTGTGGTCTGGTTGTTTCTATGTATTATAAGGATATATTTACAAAAGAAAAGTATATAAGTAGTATATCCGTTGTCTAGTACCCATAACACAAGTCTAGTTACTTAGCTTGGGGCTAGATGGCGATGTGTGGAATGTCCTGCAATATTTATTTTATTTATTTAAATACTAATTCAGCATGGATTGAAAATATGTACCCTTGAAAAATAGGGCCTTTAGTCGCTGAGTACCTAAAACACAGTCTGTAAATTTCGCGTTATGCTTAAATTTAATTCTGTGCCTCTGTGATGAGTAATACAAGTCAACTTGTACCCTTTTTGTGTTTTCGTGTAGGTAGATATTAATCAGAAAAAAAGGCGTTTTTTTGGTCCAACTCACGTACTTCTATCTGCAATAGTTTCAGAGATAATTTCGTGAAAAGTGATACAAGTAGCAGCATTTTGGCAAAAAAGTGTACATTGATATTATTTAAAATAAGCTTTTTGCTTGGAATATGTTAAGTCTGTATAGTTACAGTCCAATTACCTAATAAAAAATGTTTTTTAGAAACGTACCCCTAAATTCGATCATAATGTCGACTCTGTCAACTAAAGTTCACAAAAACAATCTTCTACATTTACAAAGCTAACTAGTTTAACTTATAAAGAAGAAAAACCTGAAACGGATATAAAAATTATGAAATATTATAAAAGCTAATGTAAATGCCTAATAAAAGTTCCATCACTACGAAAAACCTTCAAAGCTTAACCTATTTGAAGCGAATTACGCCTAATCCAATATTTGTTCAAGAAGAAAGCGGTATAAGAAAAAAAAATTCGTCCCAATTAGCGTGCGACCCGGTTCTAAGAGAAAAACGAAATTGCTACGTAAAAAGTCGTAACTCAATTACTTAGATGAACCGCTGTCGCAGTAAGACGTTCGTTAGTCTTCAGGCCAAGGCATTGTCCTACGTAGCACGTTATGGAAATATCAAAAAAGAAGCTGTATCTAAACTTGTCCTATGTTATTGCGTAGATTTTGTTGTTTAATTTTAATGAGACGCATCGTATCGCGTCTGTCGCTTTCCTCCACTCACCTAGGACAACGGGTGAAGTCGGAGCATGCGCCGTGACCTTAGGTCGATAATGAGAGGGACCTCTCTCTCAGCTCTGAACATCACACATCCTCACAATTTAACATTTACGTATTTACATACAGTCCACATATGCATATTCCGGTTACACATAATACCCACACATGCGCACATCGCCTACACTCGCAGATTTTCCTATGGAATTTGTTTAACGCAAGTAATGGCGTTCTTACATTGACATTAGTTTGTCGAATGAAATTTATGTGAGTTGAATGTTTAGTTGAATAAGGGGTTAAGTTTATTGGGTGGCATTGTTGTAACTTTATCGGTAGTTTTATTTGCTTATCCTGGCTAGTTTATGTGACAAATCCCTTGATGTGTGCCTATCTCTACTGTAAAGAGTTCGGTATAGTCCTACCGCTTTAATTTGGATTTAAATCTTACGGCCATTACCAGTTAAACTCCAGTTTAGACTTGTCTTCACTTTTGTCACGAAAAAAATTATGTCAATTCTATTTGCTCCTAGAATTTATATTAAACTTTCGTATCATATAAATAAAAATAATAACAAAAAAAGTTAAATTTTTTTTTAAAGTAAATAAGGAAAAATGTTTGGTAGAGTTAGAAAGAAAAAAATATAATATGAAACAACATTCAAAACTTTCCAAGGGGCTATAACTCTCAGCGTCTCACGTCGCAATATAATTAAAATCACGACTGGCCCGCGGTCCACTCGCCCTGAAAGAAAGTGCCCACCTTCCCCACCCTCCTCTTTAAGAAATGGGGAGGTAGGGGAGACCGGGGACAGCGATTCACATTAATATTCCCCACTTTTATCTCTATATGCAAACTGGCAGCTAGAAGTTCGTCCGCTCATTGTGGCCGGTTGATTCTTACAAGTTTTCCCGAGTCTCCCCTCGTTGAATGATTGTGCTGTTTCAATGGATGGAATGAGAAAGTTTTTGTTCAGTTGAAAAGTCCGTTCTAGATTTCTTATGAAAATACGGCTTTAGTTCTCTTGTTTTGATGAAATGAGTTTCTATTGTTGTGGATGATGCGTATTTCTTTCGATCGTCGAAGAATTAACTTTGTACATACCTTATTCGAATGGGTTAATATCAGATGGTAAAAAGTCTAGTTGCCTTATGTGATAACTTATTTAAAATCATGTTGTCTAATTTGCAATTAGTCTATATCAAAATAAAATAAATAAATTGATGTTTATTTTATTTTTTCCCTTTATGAGTTTCTATTGTTGTGAATGATGCTTATTTCTTTCCATAGTCTAAGAATTAATTTTTGTAGGTTCATATCTAATTCGGATGGGTTATTATGAGATGGTCAAAAACTCAAGTTGTCTTATGTGTGAACTTGTTTAAAATAAAGTTGTCTAATTTGCAATTAGTCTTTATCAAAATAAAATAAATAAATCGATTTTTATTTCAGGCAGAACCCATATAGCTACAATCTCTATAAAAAGATGTCTTAATTTACAAATGTCACAATTTCATTTTAATGTAACCCATCTAAGAAGTCTAGTCTAATAACTACCTTATCTTTGAAATCGAGTAACTCTGCTAAGGAAGCTAAAATTTAGTGTAGTAAATTGTCACAAGAGATTAAAGGTAATTCGTATTAAAGTTTGCAAAAACATTTCAACAATCTGACGAAGTTTCCCACCAATTGAAACAATGTCAACATGCTGTTTTGACCCTCTAATTATCTATTTTAATTTTCATTTCAATTTGAGCTAGACGTCTCTCAACAAACAACAGGCCCATGAAGGCAGGTAAACATTCATAAACAAGGAAAGTAAATAAGTATAACTAAATTAATTAAAACAAAAACTCAATAAAAATTTAAGAGCCGTAAGAAACAATCTCCTGAGTAAATAGCTAAAACATAACGCCCATTCCGTCACATTGATTGCTCCGCCAAATGAGCTCCAGTGTTGAAGAATTTTAATTAAATCCAAGAGAATTTCCTTCACGGAGTAATAACCACGCTAAATACAGAATCCTATTGGTCATCCGACTTAAAGGAAAAACGCGCCGTTCTAATTACAAATAATCAAGGCTTCTGATTGGCTGTGCTGAGTCTCTCCCTCTGTTTGTTCTGAGAGAGGGCGTGGCATCTCACTCGCTCTTTTAATTAGTGCAAGGAGTAAATTGTTCGAGAGAGAGCAGTAGTTGTTCAAACACCACCTCTTATTGGATGCTGGCACTAACGGGGTGGTAGGGGAGATAGGGGGAATAGTGTTACGTAGTTAATATAAGGAAAACACGTACGGCGAGCTTTGTAAGGGAAATGGCTTGGTTGACATTTTTAGAGTTCATAGTTCCAATGTTTTATGAAATATATTTTTTTATGAAATTACCTGGCTGGAACATTTTATAAATAAAACACTTAAATAAACAAATTATTATTTACAATTACTCGTATTCTTAGGTCGGTACTTTACTACCTACACCTGTATTATTTTATTCAATAGGTATAATTAGGTGTCAACAAACTCACTGTTTACCGCTATCATGGGAAAAAAGCAGCCGCAGATAATGAAAACCAAATAACGTTAGAAAATATCGACTTAAATTCGTAATTTAAACTAATTGCAATCGAAAACAGGAAACAAATAAAGAATAAAACACCTTCAGTGTATCATCGACGCCCGTTTCTTTTTTATTGCAGCCACCCACTTCACCCCACCCTCCTCCAACGCAGCATTTCCAAGCCATTTAATATTAATGTGCATTTTCGTGGAGAGGAGAGATTCGTATAAAGCCCCAGTCTGCGATACAGAGAGGAAGTCGGGCTAGAATGGACAATGCGCTTAAATTTTAATTATGCACTGTCTAGGAAATTGTTTCTTTTAAGGGTAGGTAGGTACGAGTTTTGTACGTGAACGGAAAAGAGCTCAGGAAATGTTTACAAATTATTTTATTTTGTCGTTCTTCACTATGAATATTATGTCAAGTATATTATAATCCTATCCTATCCTACTTCCAACTTCCTATCCTAATATTATTATAAATGTGAAAGTTTGTGTGAGTGTGTGTGTGTTTGTAGTTTGTTGCTAATTCACGCAAAAACTACTGGACCGATTGCAATGAAACTCGGTATTTAGATAGCTAAAAACCTGGATTAACACATAAGCTACTTTTTATCCCGATATTTCTATGGGATCGGGACTTACGCGGGTTAAAACCGCGGGGCGCAGCTAGTATGTAATATGTTCGTGATCTGGCCACCATAACACAAGCCTAGTTGCTTAGCTTGGGGCTATATGGCGCTATGTAAAGTGTTCTACAATATTTATTTATTTTTCAGGTCGTGCACTACCATAATATAGAATAGTAATCATAGACTATCCAATCCAACTCTACGTTAGGCGTTGTATTTGGACAATCATCATAATTACGACTAAAATACCTAATCAATCAAGAACCTCCAATAATCTTCATTTTGACATTTGGGCACTTAAACCAGTATAAAAAAATGTAAAGTCGGTTTACGGACAATAATTTTAAGTGATAACGTCCTAAATAAACATTGATGAAAATACGTTGCTATGATGGTTACCTTGTCAATATCGTGACCGACGTTGCTATGGTTACCTTGTCAATAACGTGACCGACCTTTCTATGGTTACCTTGTAAATAACGTGACACTTTTTTGTGAGTGCAGAACGGTGTTCATCGATTTATGAGACAAAAAAAATTTAACTTATGCTATGCATAAGTAGGTAGTAGGTTAAATTTCAAGGCAATATTTTCTTGATCCTCCCCTCATGCATTGCAGAAACTGTAACCGGCCTTACATTGGATTTATTACTCGTAGTTAAAAGTAGTTTGAAAGGCCAACAGTAGTTTGGAACAACCATTTTCAATAGATAAAGCTTTGAGACAGATTTCAAATACATTAGGCGGTGACGCTTCGACATAAAGGGTGAAACTATTAAAAATTCCAAAGGAGGACTTGAGGCGTATTCCGAAGACTTGTGGCGTATACGTATTATTCTTTGGATTGGCGTATTCTTGAGTCGCGTAGTTCATTCATGACACGTTTATTAGAAATTTTCGTGGATTTCTAAGCTTATTGTCTTGCGAGTAGTTTTTATTGTCTCAGCTTGAGTGCTGTCAGCCTTCAAGAATGAAACGGATATTTGTTTTCGTAATGTGTACCTACCTACTTCATTGCGTTGCTGCGTAGTTTTCTTTATACCTTTTTCTGAGGTGTATAATTTGCCCAGTAAATAAAAAAAAAAGAAAATGTCCCAGACGACAACGACAACAGATGATCGACAAAGAACCAGGGGTCTTATTCTGCTATTTTGCATTAATGGATTTACCATTGTCATTATATCGAGACTCTATTGATATTATATCCAGATAGTTACTTTATTTGGTATTCTATTAAAGTTTTAATAACATCGCAATAGAATCGCTATGGAGTTTCAATGGAATGGTAACAGATACGTTGCAGGTGTCGCAGGTGTCGCGGTATATTGCTAAGCAATATACCGTTTTGACAATTAACGAGATTCCATTGAGCCACGATTCTAGATCAGAATGTTGGTGTTTCGATAGAATAGTTAACATTAGGAGAATACCAATTTAACATGGAATGTCATATTTTTGACATTAAATGTCTATTACGATTATATTGACACTCTATTGAAACCCAATTGTGTTAGCAGACTTAGGCCCCTGATGCAATCCCACTATTGTTCTCCTTCAGGGCAAAAGGTTTCTCTCAGAGGGGTTTAACAGACTGTCTTCTTCTTCTTCTTCGTATCGATAGCACAAATTAAAGGGTGGGGGGAATTGATAAGGTAGGGTCAGATCCGCCCACTCCAGTGAGCTGCCAGGTCCCTGGCGTTGTTATTAGCTGACATCAGGTCAGCCAATGTACAGCTATTAGGATTAGAGGAACAGACTGTAAGACTCCACAGTTGCCTACTGTGAATTGACTAATGTAGAAATTGTACAAAACATTCTTCCCACAGCTAGATTAGACGAAGCTCTGAAAGGGGCGACAATGTCCCCAAAACGCTGTACTTATTCCGTAACGTAATTCCTATTTTACAAATGGTAGGTACCACGATTTATACGACACCTCCGTGATTATTCCGGGAACCACGATAAATTACCTGAGTTTGGCCGTAACAGGATTTTATTTCTGGATTTATTACGATAATTTTAGTAATACTGCTCATGATGAGCTTATAATCTCGAACATTGTTCTCTGGGGTGTTATTAAATAGAAAATTAAGATTTGGTGGCTTAGTAAAGTCTTTGAACGGAAGAGCTTTATGTGGAACCATTTTTGGTAACTATTCAAATTTAGAAAATAATCTTAAAAGTTGGTTTTCTTCAAGGGTACGGTGGATTTTAGTTGCAATAACGTTCTATTTAAATAACTTCGTATAAGTTTATTTATTTTATTCAAAGCCCTTAACATAGTGTCATAGGTAGGTTATGGCCCACCAAATTCAATACTTTTGAGTTTTTCGCAAAATGACCAATACATATACAGGAAAAGTATTTTTGTAGTGCACAAATTTCAGTATGTTTTAAGCACATTAAAATAAAAAATACTGTTTTTTTTATTTTGGAGCTAACTCAAAAACTCTCAGAGCTATAACCATTTAAGTGTCTAACAAAACGACGAAGTCCATTGACACAATACTAGCGCCAGCGAGTTTAATAGCGCGCTCTAAATGAAGGTAGGTACCTACGTCACATGCCTACGTGTCACTGTGTGTATCAATACTGAGATACCCAATAATTTAGAAATTGCAGGAAGTTTTTCACATTAAGTTTTGGTTTTTTTTTTTATTTTTTTTTGCGTAAATGTACTCCACTGCCGACATATATTCAGCAGAAAAAAAATGTGCACTACAAAAATACTTTTCCTGTATATACAGAATTACAGAGTTATTGGTAATTATACTAGCATGCCGTAGACGTCTACTTCTGTGTACCTAAACAAACAACTTTAGTTCTACGAATTTTGGAAAATCGAATTTGTTTTTAAAAAATTTGAGGTTAGTTTTACCGGAAAATCAACTGTTCTATACACGGAGAGAGTCTGAATAACCTTTGTTTTAAACATATCAGCTGTTTTTCGAATTTATATAACCTCAAAATATTCATATTTTTTTCGAATTTCCAAAAGTCGTAGAACAAAAGGGTGCATAGAAGTAGCCCTCAACGGCTTGCTAATATAATTACCAGTAACCCCGTATAAAAATGATACATTATTTTATTTGTCTCAAATGTAAATGAATTAACTGTCAAATATTGATCACTAGCGACCCGCCCCGGCTTCGCACGGCTAAAATTTAAAATAAACATTTAATTAATATGGATCGGTGAATTCAAAGCAAGTACTATGCTTCTCCAATTAATACTGAAAAAGAAAAAAACTTAATTCAAATAGAGCTAGAGATAAAAATCAAGATCGTCACCCAAGGCGTGCCCGTCACAGAAGACTAGCCCGATAATTTATAGCTCAAAGTGTTAATTGCAGCAATGAATAGCTAACATTACATTAACATCTTATCGGTGCATCTATTTGTGTATGTTAAACGGTGCTTATGTTAATAGTAATTAGAGGAAGTGTGCTCCAATGAACTTGAATTACGATACGTCGGTTTTTTAATGAAAAGTGTTTAGTATTGCTTTTTATCGATTGGAATTATCGTGTGCAATTATTTTTCTTTGTGAACGGATATTGAATTTTTTTGTATTTATAATCGTACCTATATATACGTCATGGTCGTATGCAGAGTAAAATTAATTAGGGATAATGAATTATTATGTTGAATATTAGAATTAATTGTAGCATTTAGGTGAATAAGTTGTTAAGGTCAAACAGGTGTTTTTTTCTGACTGTAGGTACTTGAACATACTTATAGGTGTGTTAAAGAGTGTGGAGAATCGGTTATAGACACTAATAATATTTTATGTTTGTAACAAATAGGGACTTTTTTTATGTATCAAATCGGAGAATAATTGTGACGAATGGAAATAAACTCAGCGTCTGATAATCGAATGATGTCAGAATAAAGGAGTCTGTGATTTTGCCCTAATCTTAACTGCTGAGTACTGAGTGTCAAAAACCTCTAAACTAAACAACACAAAAATTATTCCTATTATTTATACTAATATTATAAAGCTGAAGAGTTTGTTTGTTTTAACGCGCTAATCTCAGGAACTACTGTTCCTGTTTAAAAAAAATATTTTTGTGTTGGATAGTCCATTTATCGAGAAAGGCTTGCTACTTTTCATTTTGATATTCCCATGGGATCGGGACTCACGCGGATGAAACCGCAGAGCGCAGCTAGTATCTAATAAAAGAGATTTGTGTCTCTTTGTGTCAGAATTCCTAAAATTCTCAAGTTTTTATTTCAAACTTAAAAGTCTCTTAAGTTTTTATTTTATTAAACAATTCACCATTCACAACGAACAAAAACAACTCAAAGCTCATAGATACTTATCTAATAGATAAATTATCAGTCATTATACGGTAATTAACCGCTCGTGCCATAATAGGATGCACCCTTATGCTAATTGCTGTGTTTTCTTGTAATTTAATAGATATTATAGTAAAAGTTAAGTGATGGTATAAATTAACGATACGTTTTTATTGCTACTGTCTGTCGTCGTTGAATTTATTAGCGGCATATGCTATAGGATTTTTTTCTAGAGTTAGTAACTTGTTTACTTAATCTCATTGTTTATCAGATTAGTTTTTGCTGACCTGGAAGTGAACAATTGAAAAATTGAATATACTTTCCAAAACTCGAATGCCCTCGGCGGCGGTATTTAAACCCATGACCCCTGTTTAAACTTAGCGGTGCATTTCGTCAGCCATAGGTTTGTTTACGTTTCCTTTTAAGTGTAGGTTTAATGGTTTTAAATACCATGTATTTTAAAATACGAATTTAGTATAGAAATTGTGAAGCTCACCTATGGTGTTCTGAAGTAGAGCCACTAGAGCTTCAGTTTGCGTCTCTACTCTGCATCTGTCATTACACGGTTGTTAGAGTTAACTTTGAGTGTAAATAATTCAGAAACTGTATTTTTTTCTTGAACCTCTTGAAAAAAAAATACTGTACTAAGTTTTAGTCCTTCAGTCGCAAGGTTTGCCAAAATGAACATAATATATTTGAGCTATAGTAACAGAAAGTTGCGTAAGTAGGTACGTTTAGAAATTAAATAAAACGGACAGGAAAATCCACGAACCATTTTTCTTCCTTGTAATAACTTAAAATGTTAATGCTCCAGTTATTAATGTATCGCTAAAAATGAATAACAACCTTTACTTTGAATATCAAGTGATTCAAAGGGGAATTCATCATTTATTAGGTACCCACAAACTTGATTTCCACCAAATACATAACAGAGGTTTACTAGCGACCTTTACAACCGATAATCGACAGAAATGCACAGAATTTTATTACAAAAGAAGGATTAATAGTTGACAGGAAGACTTTATTCGCATAAATATCTCATTAAACAAAGATTTATTACTTAAAATAGTCACGGAACTGTAAAAAAAAAGTTTTTGGAAGTAAACGTTTTTGATATTCTGATAATTACTTGTCAACATGCGATTGTCTATGCCGCTGGGGGTTGGTTAATTTGCGTTTTTTATTTACCGTTATATATCATTTTGTTAATGACACCTAAATGAAGAGGGATCACGAAACTAACTAACTAGTATTTCGATAATAAATGACCGAAATTATTTTTGATTGCTTCGAAATTGCCTAATTATGTCATTTTTCAATTTTTCCTTCCTATCTTATTAGTCATTGTTTGTTGTGCAAATAGAGTTAAGTCATTACGTTGGGGGTAAGTAATCATACAATTTTTAATAATTTGTGACTTTTTTTTAACTCTTCTTGACTTTGGTCGTCTGGACACAATTATTTCTAAAGACAGTTTCAATTATGTCTGATAAACACGTAGGTATACAACGAAATTATACCTAACTAAAAATAAAAAAGCAGCTGTTCTATAAAATTAAATTAATAAAATATCGAGTAGCAGTCTATCGATTTTTTTAACGGTAACTAAAAATATTCCACGCAGGAAAGGTGACATTCGTTGAGCATAAAAGTCTCAAGGAATCGCTAAAGGTATCAATAAATTTATTTATGGGATGACCTCGCTTCATTTACATTAAACAAATTGTTAATTTTTTGATAACTATCGTCTTGATCAGATGGTCGAAATACTAACGGATATCTTACAAACTAAAACAGATTTTGATACTTCAAATTTAAAGTGTATAATGGTTTGTGGGTAAAAATATTCAGGAAAGTGTTTTTTATGTTTAGTGGGTAATAATTGGTAAAGGTAAGCATGGCATGTGCCGCGGTTATGGGACAGGTTGACCACATGTGGTACAATCTGCTAAGTATTTTATAGTTTGTTTTAAGGTAATTTATAATGTTTTTTTTTTGGTAATTTAATTAATTTTGAACTGTTTTAGAAATGATGTCCTTTCGAATGTATTGTCAGATTGAAGAATAATAATTTAAAATACTCTACAGTAATAACACCGTCTACCGATTCATCCTAAACTTACCTCGTGGGTAAGTGCTGTTGACTCTACTAAAGAGCAATCGTAACTTAGCAACGGTGTCTGAAAGTGTTTTCTCATATATTGACATCAAAAACAACATTCCGTTTTTATTACTTTATATATTAATAAGTTATAAATTACTACATAATATTACCTAATTAACATAAATATAATGTAAAAAAATATGGAAAAAGAAAGGTTAGGCAAATAAACTCTTTATGCTCGAACGGGCGTCAATTGGGACAAAACCTTCGTGCAAAAGAAACACAAAAATGTACCTAACGGAATAATTTAGGAAATTACATAACCATAAAAGTGTAGGCAGGTCTCGTAAACAAAGAGGATGTGCAAGTCGCATGTGTTCTGGACTAAATCGCGACATTTATTCGCGTAAGCCATTACAGCTCTCCACCAAAACTGCCATTAACATAAAACGAAGATAGAAACTACTTTCAAACTCAATATCAGAATCTTTTGTGTGGCAAATCTACACTCGAGCCCTCGGCTCTCGGCCATCCGTTAACACATTGATTATACATCAAGGAAAATAAAAAAAAAGAAATAGTGCGAGGAAAAAAGCCGCGGAGCCGTAACGATTTCAATCAAACAAAACGTTTTGCGTTTTTATGGAGGCACGGAATCGGCGACTATCTCGTTCCGAAACAGATTATTTCTCATTTGATTTATGGCGGCTGAATCTTCCAAAGATATTATGTTTTGGTCATCCATTCGATTCCTATTTGAATGCTGAACGCCGAATGGGGTGGTATGAGACAGGGTGGCATTCGGTACTATATTAATCTCAAATCCATTTGTTGTAATATACGTTTAAAATTGGTCGTTTTCGCTTTGGGTTTAAGGTTTATTTTGGTTTTATTGTGATGAACGGTTAGGACGGTTCAAAGATTACAAGCTGATAGAGGTGAGAGATGAAACAGTAGCATCGTTTTCATTTCGCCGATGTGTATTTCTGTCCCACTTCCTCTCCCAGCGGGAGTCTGGCCCTAGTATGTATCAGATTTGGGTTTTATCGTTTTATTGCTTATTCTTTTTAGATTTTCAGCGGCGAAGGCATATCATTTTGTTTTTAATGGGAGACATAAATATCCCGAACCAGCTAGTGACTTAGCAATGGTGCGTTTAGGGAGCGATGCGGAATTGAATGATATTTGATTCGCAAACATCTATGTTGCTACAAGAACAATAAAAGTTATTAAGTTGGGACTGCTTCAATCAACAGCAAACTATACCCACTTGTATTATATTCGTTACAAAATTAAAACAAACTTTTGTTTATTTAAAAAAATAATTGACGTGGATAATTAAATTCCAGTTTTAAAACCTATTTCTGTATTTTCTCAAATAAAAGCCACTCTGAAAATTACAGCACCAGGAACCTAACTCATATAAATAACTTTTTTAATAAATTGTCGCTCAATTTCTTGAAAGTGATTTTAAAGAGGGGCCATTTGGTTGAGTAAGTATTTTGCAGCGAAATATTTTGTCGTCGGTTCCCCGCATCTGGCGTAGGTCCAGTCGCCTGATGACAGCTTATGAATATTTTTGGCAAAATTCGCCGCTTTTCTATTCGGAGGATGTTTCATATTCGACTTTTTCATCCAAATTACAGTTTTGCGTATCGCCCCGACCTTTCTATTGTTCGGTTTATAAACTTACCTATTTCCCGTAGAACTCTTCTCTCGTAATAAAATAAAGTGCTCGAAGGTGAATATGAAAGGACAATGGAAATTCCAATGTTTATTTTAACGGCTGTAACCTTTGCCACTGTTTTCCTGTTAAGGTGGGTGCTATTCAACGATAGATGTCACTGTATGTGTGCCTAACGTCTCACTATGATCGCGGTCGCTGCCCTTCGCCGCATGGGGCGCTGCTATCGACCATTGTATTCTCCAAACATCAGTCCATCCGACCGATAACGCATAAATCCAATACGAATCTTTTGTTTTATCTCTGTAACGTATGGACAGTGCAAGTGAGTCTGTAACTCTGTATGATGTTCGAATGTTTGTTTTGTATTTATTAATGAAATATGTCGCTTGCCGCACAGCTGAGGTTTATTTTATTATTTTAGTTACCATTTGTTATCACGACTTTATCGACTGTAGAAGAGAGACGCATCGAAAAGTAAATTATGAAGGTATTGTTCGGGTCACATTTCTTTAGTTAAACAATAGGAGCGCATAATTTTTGCTTCGAGTAATAAATTTAAGATTAACAAACATGAGCTCCAAGTTCTGAAGATGTCATCGGAAGTTTCATTTCGTTTTTAATAACAGGGTGTCGTTAATCCATCGATATTAGCTGAAAGCAAACATTTCTTTGAATATTTTCTTGAGAGTGATAGGGTAAGAACTAATGAACCGATGAACTCTTTCATTTGGAGAAATTCCGTGAAAATCTTGCAGGATTTCAATATTACATTTGGTTTTACGAATATTAGGGTAGATTTATTTTGCTAAAAGTATTTTATTGGGATTGCAAACCTAACTTATTTTGTTTTTTTTTTTTAAGTAAATAAGGAAATATCTTAAGTATTAAATAATACAAACAAACATACATCACTCACTACATAGTATAAAATAAAGTCACTTTTCGCCGTCCCTATGTCCCTTTGTATGCTTAGATCTTTAAAACTACGCAACGGATTTTGATGCGGTTTTTTAAAAAAGATAGAGTGATTAACGAGGAAGGTTTTAAGATATAATACATGCATAATACAGCCGTGCGAAGCCGGGGCGGGTCGCTAGTACAAAGATAAACGCGAAAAACATAAACCTTTCGTTGCAGTCGGGTAGAAAGTACAGAGATGTTTTTTTATGATTTGTTAAAAAAACCACCCTTTCAACACCAACTAGGGTTCCGTTTATAAAATCCTAACTAATAACAATTCACACAATCATCCGTCACGCTGCCCCGTTGTCAACCCTTCGACCGCCCGGTCTAAGGTCCGGTGTGTCAAATACAAATGAACGTAATAATTGTCGCTGCTCGTTTTCGGAACAAAATTTGTTGGAGTTGACAGATGTTAAATAAAATTCCTAACTTAATAGGAATAGTTTTTTATTTAGTAAGTAAAGGTAAATTGGTGACAGTCAGTCAGTCAATCAGTCAGCCTAGGTTAAAACCTAAAATGGTGACAATGTTTGATTATTTAAAATAATTTTAGGATTCAATATTTAAGTTCTTAGTGATAGTGATTCATGGTGGAAACTCCTGAGACCCGTACTAAGTGGGCGCTTTGTTATTCCTTATTCGCACCGCGAGGGAATGGAATCAGTCGCCTGAGTATGTCTTTTCTGACATTAGATAGATAGATATAACGCTTTATTGCACACACAAGTTACAGAAAAAGACAACAAGACAGTTAATTTAAATTATAAAAATATAAACAGTGGCACAATAGGCGGCCTTACCGCTGAAAGCGGTCTCTTCCAGGCAACCTTAGGATGGAGAGGATTTGACGGTTTTGAGGTAAGGTGCATTAAGAAAAATAGATAATATAAACCTAGTACTAGTACCTTGTACAAATCAGGAAACATTGACTTAGGTCAAGATCCCCGAAATGGTACAGATTTTAACAGGTATCTTCTATCTGGGTAACCGTATTAGGTACATCATCAACCGCATAGTACCTATCACCACCATGTCGTCAAACACATTTTACAAATTAAAAAGAATGAAAAGATTCCTAGATTCCTAGAAAAGGTTCCTAAAATAAAAGCAAACTTCGTTAAATCATTTTTTAGTTACTCAAAGAACCCACTCGGCTTTTTAAATTCCTGACGTTACGTCTTACTTATTATAATTAAAACTTACTAAAATATGAAAACAAGTCATATAAAATCTGTTCCGTGCCGCCCTTCTACTAACGAGGGAGGGTCGCATAATCGGAGAAACAAATCTGACTACTGGTGCTGCATTTAAATGATGATGATTAATTTGTTCTTCGCAAATGACAAGAAGGGTTAAATGCCAAGGGTTCATAGTAATTTTGGCACTTGTACAGTACAAAGATTCCTGTTCATTCGTAGTATCTACTTTGAATTTGTACGTTTAATTTCGTTTGATTGCCTTTGTGATCTGAGTTTGATGGAGTACGGAGATATTTCCGGGTTAAGAGTTGTATTAATTACAATTGTTGGAGAATTTTGGGACTGTTCCAGAATTTGTTGTCTTTGATCCCTTGGGCCGTGGGGTTGGATCGTGATTGGCTTGTTGAGGTATAGTCATTTGTATGACAGTAGAAATTAATTTGAGATGAAACTGATTTTTACACGTAAATACCTAGAGAAATGCGTAAGTTTGTTAGGTAGGTGAGATTACTTACGATTACTTATTGAAGTTTTGTGTTTATTGACGTAATGTCAACACGCCTTCCTCTCCTATACCCTGCCATCACCGAAGAAACTTATCAATGCCTATCACGTATTACTATCACTATAATTGAGTTTATTTTGTCCATGGTCATTAAATTATTTACCTCAAAATGTATAGATAAGTATATGTTCTTAATTATAAGAAACGAATCCAAATAAAACTGAATACTGAATCAGCCAATCGCCCACTAAAAGCTAAACCAATCCTTTACTTTAACCGTTTCCAGTCAGCGGTTCGCGGGGGACATTTGCAATATTCTTAAAAACATTCGGGCTGGGACGTTTCGACCTCGATCGACTATCCGATATTATCATAAGGAAGGAATTTGCAATTCCAATAATAAGTTTTAGTTCGGTTTTGCGACTCGCTACGTATCTTATATGTTCCTTTTCAATTTGTTTAATGAAATAATTCGGCCATGGTTTTATTACTTACCTTTCCCATATTTACTTAAGCTTCAAAATTATCTATACTTATTAAAAACTTAGTCTCCCGCCACTACCGTGTAACTACATATTAAGTAATCTACTAACATTTAATATTTCAGGATAATAATCTCGAGGACGGAGCACGAAGTAATTATGGTAGAAATTCACCGCCACGCCTGTCTGTCTGTCTGAAAAGCTTGAAAAGCTACTGAGCGGAATTTCATACGGTTTTCACCAACAATGATCGGAAATATTCATTATAAAGGTTTAGGTAGGTATTTATAATTTATTAGAGTTTTTAAAGAAAAAGTGTAGGCGTAGGTACATGCTCTGCTTTTAGACGGATCGCAATATAGCTAAATTAAAAGTTTTATAATAAAGTAATAAGATAGATAGATAGATAAACTCTTTATTGTCGACCTCTGTGGCGCGTCGGCCGAACACCCGACTGCGACGCAGAAGGTTGCGGGTTCGATTCCCGCCGGGAACAAGTATTTATGCTGACCATAAATTCTTGTTTCTGGTTCTGGGTATTTCCTATATGTATAATATGTATATATTTACAAAAAAAAAGTATATAAGTAGTTTATTCGTTCTCTGGCACCCATAACACAAGCATTAAGTTGCTTAGCTTGGGGCTGGATGGCGATGTGTAATATGTCCTGAAATATTTATTTATTTATTGTACCACATTAAACCTTAATTCTAACATACATTCTGCTACAAAAACAATAATACCTTACAATATGGCACAATGGGCGGCCTTATCGCTAAAAGCGATCTCTTCCAGGCAACCTTTGGATGGACAAGAATTAAAGAAGGGGATGGGTGGGTTGTACATAACGTGATAGGAATATAAGGAGGAAAATAAAAATAAATATATTATATTAAAATACATAGAAAATAATAATAATAAAATAAGTACATAATATTCAATAAAATACGTACCTACACATACATACATAAATATATATCCCTATATACAGGAAAAGTATATTTGTAGTGCACATTTTTTTTCTGCTGAATATATGTCGGCAGTGGAGTACATTTACGCAAAAAAAAGAAAAAAAAAAACAAAACTTAATGTGAAAAACTTCCTGCAATTTCTAAATTATTGGGTATCTCAGTATTGATACACACAGTGACACGTAGGTACCTACCTTCATTTAGAGCGCGCTATTAAACTCGCTGGCGCTAGTATTGTGTCTATGAACTTCGTCGTTTTGTTAGAAACACTTAAATGGTTATAGCTCTGAGAGTTTTTGAGTTAGCTCCAAAATAAAAAAAACACTATTTTTTATTTTAATGTGCTTAAAACATACCGAAATTTGTGCACTACAAAAATACTTTTCCTGTATATAAAATTCTCGTGTCACGGGGTTCGAAGTTGAACTCCTCCGAAACGGCTCGACCGATTCTCATGAAATTTTGTGAGCATATTCAGTAGGTCTGAGAATCGGCCAACATCTATTTTTTATTTTGGTTTCTTTAGTTTTTTTTTAAATGGCAAAACAACGTTTGCCGGGACAGCTAGTATATATATATAATATACCTACATTTAAATATACGTACAAATAAATAATGGGACAGCTATATATTTGATTATTTATTTTAATAACCGCGGCCTTAAACGTTTTGTGTACCCAAGGGTAACGCACACTTGAAAAGGGACGATTAAAACAGCAAATTATTGTATACCTACTTGTTTTTGTTTGATAATTGTAATTCTATAAAAATCAAAAGCTAGCTTGTCGTGGGTTGTTGTACTCACTAAAGGTATTTGTTAACGTGCTCGAAGATCCTTCAAATTCAATTTACTAAACTATAATCCTTTAACTGAAGCCCTAATAACAAGACTAATATCAATAAAAGATATTCAAAATAGGATTTCGAAGAAGGTACAAAGCGAAGGATCCCCTATCGCCGAGTCAACACTATCGTGTGACACCCTTTAATATAATGTGTTAGGTATTGATATCACCCCCGCCTCGACTTTACATATAGGAGTAACGTAAGAGTATATTGGAAATTGATTTTGTCTTGTCTCTGTTCGTTTGAAATCGAAATAGATATTGTCTCACTGTACTCTGGAGAATTTAATTGTAGTGTTGCTGTTGATGGAAACTTTGCTATTCCTATTGTATATTGTATTTCTTTTATTTATTTTACTTTGATATTATACTTACCTAACAGAAAGGTGTTAGCATATAGTGTTAGATACTTACCTGTACTTTTAATTCCTTCCGTCCATGGGCTCTGAAAAGGAATCTCTGCTTTGTTTATTTTAATTTTAAATGCGAGTCAAATTATTACGCATTTAAAAACACCATATTGGCAAAGAGAATATAAAATACTACGTAAATATTGGAAACTGTTTTTTTTTCTTTTAATGTCACAGATTCCATAAAAACAACTAAAATGGATAATAAATAAGGTCAACCGGGGTAATTGCGTCATATTTCTCCATCACATAAGTAACTAGATGTCAACTATTTACATAACAGTTTTTAAATTAATTCGAAAAGATGCATTTGCCCCATAGACGCAAAAAGCCGAGTTGACCTTAATCAATTTCTAAATAATAATTTCTAATCTAATTATAAACATTGATCTTACGATTAAGAAAAACTTTGTGGTGACACCTGCGGCTTAATTGGTTCCAAACGTAAAGGTGGTTAACTAAGCTGAAAGGATGGCATAGGTACAGCCCCAATAAAACGTATGAAAGTAAGTACGTCAGATTATTTGGTCAATATTTCTAATTGAACGTTAAAATTGACGTTTTTTCCATCGTACACTTAAAAATTAGATTGTGATAAAAATAATTTACAGTGACGTCACAAACCAAGCTGTAAAACCAGTCAAAGAAAAAGTAATGTTACTAAATTACAAATATAAAGTTCAACATCAATTTCGTTATAATTAAAATTAAATTTGTTTGATGTCATTGGCCACAAATCAATTTCCTGCCTATTAACAATGATTAAGCTACCTAATTTATTATTTTCAACGACAGTATTTTTTATATAATAACAAGTTTTATTCATAAAATTTAATAAAATTTAGGAGATCACTACTCTGCGTGGGTGGACACGTTTCAAAGAAGATGTATTAAGATTATATTACTTAGAAACCGTGTCTAGGATGAGCATGTGGCAATTAAGATAAAACGTGCACATCTTAACAAAAAAACGTTATAATGATTTCGTAAAAATGTGCAGTTGTTTGTGCTACTAGCTTCTGAAATGCTGATGATTTGATTAAGTGGAATAGTAAAAAGTTATAGTTGATCTAGATAAAAGAGAAAAAGAAGAATAATTTGTTGAACTAACACGAATTTTACTTTTTGAATAAACAGTTTCTTTAAAGCCAACTAAAGCAACAAAAAGACGGTACTATACTAATCATACTATGTAGATTTGAGAGTTAAATTTTAAAGGTTTTCGAAACTAAGGTAGGTGCGTATTGATATAACGTCAATAAAAGCCAGAATTGCATTTGAAGCCTATCGTAAATGGTAATCTAAGGTCGTCACAACGTTACCTTAGATTACCAGATTTACCTATAACTAAAATTAGCATTGTATCATTCTAAGGACTTTCTACTACTACTTTACTTTAGGTACTATATCTTTATTATTAAAAGTATAGGTCCTGCTAATCTCTAACTACTTTTTCTTCATAGTAAATATTTTGAGCATGAATGCTCCGCCCCTGCAACAGTCTTCTCGCGGCCATGACTACCAAAAATTAGGAATAGGACTATATTAACTAATCATGTAAGTTAAGACAGTTTAATATTATACTTCGTAATACCATTTTAACTAGTACTCAATTATTTAACCGTCTAACTTATTCACGCATAACATAAACAGTTTTTACCCATTCGTTAAAACTGGTGCACGTGCTGCGACAACGATCGCCTTACTTGATAAACATCTATTTAATTTTACAAGAAACATCCATAAAGGTACCTCTATGAACGTGTCGTCAGTCGTCATAACAGTCTGCTTAATATTAAAGGCACGCTTGCTACCGGTTTCATCATTTTTTTGTTCTATAACTTTAATTGTTGAGGCGTTGCTATCAAGCTCACTATCTATGTTTTCATGGGAATCGTCGTCCGCCATTCGTATCTTTGTCGGCAGACATCTTCTTGTGTTCTTAGTAATGAATGGTTGTAACCTACCAAGCTATGTCATTTTGTAGCACGCACTCTCCTAGTCGAAGATCCCTTTAAGGACGACCTTCATCTAACTGTTCAATGGATGAAAAGTATTTTATATCAAATCAAATAGGTCAATAAATATATTGCAAATAAGTTATCTAAAAAATTTCAGTCCAGAATATGATTAGTTAACAATAAAAAAAATTGTTTTATTTTTTAAACCTTTCACTGGCTTGTTTAAGGGACAAATTCCGTACCAATAGAAAGTATGAAGCCTATAGAATATGCAAACGTTAGGTTGACTTTTTTTTCCGTCACAACTCGGCAGTTAAATCGATACTTACTAGTTATTTGCACTGGTCTGGTTAATGAATTAAAGTTAAGGTAAAATAAAGATTATGTTTTTCATTGGTACGGAATTTGTCTATTTGACCAAACCAGTGAAAAGTCTAAAAACATAAAAAAAATATAATATATACATTAATAATTCTGGACTGAAATTTTGTTAGGCAATGCATTTGCAATATATTTATTGGCATATTTAATCACTACATAGGATAAAATAAAGTCACTTTTCGCCGTCCCTATGTAGGTATGCTTAGATCTTTAAAACTACGCAACGGATTTTGATGCGGTTTTTTTTAAATAGATGGTGTGATTAAAGAGGAAGGTTTTTAGATATAATACATTCATAATACAGCCGTGCGAAGCCGGGGCGGGTCGCTAGTTTGATATAAAATACTTTTCATCCATTAAACAGATCGATGAAGGTCGTCTTTAAAGGGATCCCGTACTATCCCGTTTTTCTTATTCTTCTCTTAAGTACACATTATTATAACGTGTATTGTTATTGTTAATGTTAACACGAATGTTCTTAATGACGTTTTGTTTAGATAAGAACGGTGCTTTTGTGGGAAAATGTAGCGTGATTTACATTAATTTAATCTTGTTTGTTTCAAATTATATAGTGTAACTGCTCTTAGTTCCGTGAGTCATAATCTAATTTTAACTGTAAAGGTTAAAATATCACTTAAATCCCACGTCAATTATGTCTAGATTTTTTCGTTTGTCGCATAAAAAAAATGCAAAAAAATTATAAAAAATGCAAAGTACTTAAACTACACTGCTCGACCTGTCTATAAAAACCTACCTACACATAAAATTTTCAAATTTATTATTATACGAAAAAATATCAAAAAGAATCTTACAAATCAATTATATTATTAATTGGCCAAATTGGTCCAGGCGTTGTTGAGTTATGCGCTTACCAACACATTTTGCGATTCATTTTTATATTATAGATAAAATGTAGTTACCTAATGCAGGGCAAAGGCCTTTAAAATTCCTTTCCATAGTTTAAGATCTTTTGCGATGGATTTTCAATCTGTCTTTTTATCCAAATCGTCACGGCACCTTCGACGGGGTACAAATCGATTAATTTACATTATCTAAGAGTGCTTTGTTTTCAATTTAATTCATTTACAAGCTTAAACATCTCGAGATCTTACCTATTTATATATATATTTTATAAGATATTTTATATAGATCTTTAGCTTAAATACTATCATAGACATTAAATAAAACACAATGCGCCTCTCTTATCGATCCTTGATTGTAACACAAATACGTTCAAAGTCGTATCAACAGTCGACACAAATCAGATTAACCAACTACGAACCATCTCTTCGTATTAGCATCGGAAAGTTGGCACCTCGTTATACCGCAGCGAGCATAAATAAATTAAGCTCAAAGCTCATCGCTCGGACGCAAAGAGATTTGACATTGGAGTGGAGTAGAGACAACACATGAACCTTTTGCTTAGTAAAACTTTGATCCGGATTCCGTCCTAGTAGAGTCATATTTGGAAATTTCAATTCGAGAATGAAGCAATTATGAGGTTTGGATCCAGATTCCGTCTTGGTAGAGTCATATTTGGCGATTTCAAAACGAGCTGTTCCAATGAAGAAATTGTAAGAAAAGGCGTATAGGAATGGGATAGGCCATGCTGTCTATAGTTTGCACTGAGCAGATTGTCGCAAGTACACGAGCAAGTTCTTTGTGGGACAACTATTAATTGTCCCATTTTGCCATATTTTTCAGTTTATAATAATTTTCTTTTATCAAATACTATATAAGTACTTATGTTAGAATTAATTTTGTATTTACTTTTTATCGTGCAATAAAGTGTTTATCTAATTGTTTCATTGCAATTTTTGCACGTAACAATTGCACAAGTTGACATTCCGGATTAAAAACGAATTAATCATAATCATTGGGCATAAAATGGTCACACATATTGCAAGTAGCTTGGCCCCTCTCTAGTTTTCTGTTGCTCTAAGGTTTAGATGTTCCCACTATCCCCTTGCTATTTGAAATCTCTTAGCTCGGACGCAGTTGCGGTTGCGAATTAGTCGGCTCTTTGTGCAATCAAGCGGGCCCTTCGCGCCTTAATGAATATGAATACGGTACGCTGCCGACTCTCATTAAACTAGTTTTGATGATGTGGGGGTTGAAATTTAAGGAAATTTTAAATGGTTACACAATTGGAATTTACTGTTGTATTGTTAAAGACTTATGGAACGTTTTGTATGATAATATATTGTTATTGATATCTACCTACATAACACTGAACTTTGTAATATTATAAGTTTAAAAGCTTGCAGCACCTGGTGGTGTGACCTACAAACAGTACGGTAAGAAGCCCGATTTTGTGATATAAATTGGGGTAGGTATCGTCTTTTTTTTTAAATTTAAATAGTTTAGAACAATAAAAATACGTGTACATAGCTCAAAAACTAACAACAAGACCTGGAAGTTTTACTTCTGCATTATTTAATATTGCTTTATACTTACTATTTGAATTTAGAATAAAAAAACTATAGATTGATTTGCTAGTTTTAAAGCCTATTCATGAAAAAGAAAAAAAACTTTTCTCTTCATAATATTGGTATACTATCTATACCAGTAGAGAAGGTAGTAACTGATAGTAGCTCGTTGAACATCTACATATTTTCCTAGAAACCATTTTGTCAATTTTCTTTAGATAGATTAATTGGATTTTAAACTAACATTATCATTTTCACTTAGGTATTGACAGCAGGAATATTTACCATGTTTATTTGGTTTTATTTGTAGAGTTCCATATTTCGATGCTATTACAAGCACCATTTTTACGGGACCGAAAATTAAATGTATAAATGAATGGTGAAAATAATGTTTGTAACAGAATCAAAATATAAAAGTTTTTAGATTCAGTTAAAAAATCTGGTTCCATAGCTCAAAACCACTTGAAACTGAGACTTGATAGCGTGACAAAATTGAGTCAAATCAAGTTCAAAATGTTCCTAAAAAGGTCCCAAATTCAAAAGTGCCATTTTCAACGGCCCTACAGAACACCAGATCCAGCTAAACACGTAGTTATTCAAATTTTCCACTTTGTTACGGGCGGGTCGGCTTAATTATTGAATTAGCATTTAAATTATTTCGGTAACCATTCATTTGTAACTAATACAAATAGCGAGACGCATGAATAATGTTCGAGACGTGGATGATGGAAAATTAAGTGAATTGATATGGCTTTATTTTGAATTTAAGCCGAAGTAGTAAGACCAGAAACCGAAGGTGTCTTAGAAACAGGTTTTGGGTATCAACCACTAAAATCCATAGAATGATATTTCTACTATCGTATAGGTAAAGAAATGCTTTGTATTGTCATATACTTCGAAACGATTAGAGTGATTTGCCTCGATAGAAAAAAATGGTGAAAATCTTAAAAATCTTCATTTTTTTTTGAGCTTTTTTTAATTTTACGGCGATTTTTTTATAATATTAATTAAAAAATAAGTTTGATTTTTACGGCGATTGTAAAGAAAAACAAGTACTTACAAAAATTATATTTTCATAAACTTTCCATCAAGTCCCATAAGGTAGTACAGATGGATTTTCACTAAAATAGATGTGAGTCTTTTAATTACATAAAACAGTTAAAACGGCCATTTCGGCGCGTGCTTGGGATAGAATAGATTTTGAGGTCCTACTTCACCTTACGCGACTTAGTTCGCGCTGCTGGGGTTGAATTTTTCAAAATCTTTGTTAGCCAATTCATTCGTCATATCTATATCTGTGTGCTAAAATGAATGAATGTACCTATGTGCTCACTGTATATTGTCGCCTGATGCCCGACAAAAAGACTGTTTTTCGTAAAAAAAAAACTAAGTAGATACTTCTACTGAAATTGCACAAATCTCACAAAATATTAAATAAATGGCTTTCTCCCAATTATATTTTATAGTCACAGACTACCACAGATATGCCCCTAACCCCAAACTTTGAAAAGCGTTTTATATTTTACACTAACTGAAAAAAAACCACGACACGTCGTTTCTCGTAAAGTTCTTTCATTTATTTAACGTATTGAGAACCGCATCAAATTTTTCCTAACTTCTCTTAAAGCCTATGACGCACGAATAAGTACCGAAGCACCGGGTAGCCGACGCGAATATTAAACACCTAGCTATGTACAGAACACTATTTATTACCAACTCTATGAAACTTACAATAACCTACACAAATTCGTGTTTAAACAAAAAAAGGTCTTTTGAATTTTCACGTCACTAATAATAATCAAGCTACCGATGTGGGAAACAGTAAAAAGTTGTACGTGGGAGGTGACATAAATGGTTTTTAAACAAGTTTAACAAATTAAAAACGTGTTCTAGCACTGAATTTTATTGTATTTTTATTAATAATTATTATTGAAATGTTGATGCTTAAGTGAGTTTAAATGTGACTGTAGTTCTTATTGAATTTAATGCTTCGGTTTGTATCAAGTTGTATTTATTATTCAGAGGATCAAAATATAAATTACTTTTTCCTAGAATGTTTTCATTGTCATTACTAGGCACAGTGGATACTGATATAAAAAGAACTAGCAAAATAGCACTAGGTTTAGTGCTATTTTGCTAAGTTTGGACCCAGTGATTGGCGAAGTTCTTTTTAGCACTAAAAGAGATTTTTGGTAATATATACAGAAACAAAATCTGCGCGGATGAACCGAAAGCGCTTTATAGTTTAACTAGCTGTCCCTGTAAACATTCGCATTAACAAAAAAAGGAAAAAAAAAAAACGAAATTACACAAAAAATTTCATACAAATCGGTTCAGCCGATTAGGTGGACTTAAGTAACTACACCGCATCACGAGAATGTTATTTACAGAGACTAGTTTTCACCTGCGCTGCGAGTTGCATTTACCAAAATCTTTTCTTGCTCCTACTACTATAGCTGCCTACTCTATAATCACTATCTGTATGCCAAATATTATCCTAAATATTTCCATTGATTTAACCTGCGCGTTGATAAATCAGTCAGAAAGTCAGTCAGGAGTTTGGATTTTATATTTACCTACTAAAACTCGTTTTGTAAAGAACTAGCTGCGCTCCGCGGTTTTACCCGCGTAACTCTCGATCTCGTGAGAATATCGAAATGAAAAGTAACCTATAGCCTTTCTCGAGAAATGGACTATCCAACACAAAAATAATTTTTCAATTCGAAAGAGTAGTTCCTGAGATTAGCACGTTCAAACAAACAAACTCTTACCCCCTTATTCCAAAATAGATAGTTCGAGATGTGGATTTAAACCTTAGATTTATATACGGATTTACTCGTGAACTATAAACACTATCCCTTTGAAATCTATAGGGATAGTGTTTAGACTATAGTTCCCTATATAATTTATAATAGGGATAATGTTAGACAATAGTTCACCAGCAAATCTGTGTCTAAAACTAAGGTTTAAATCCACATCTCGGTCTATCCTTAAACCTCGTTTTGGAATAAGGGGGGACAAATAATAGTTTAAATTTAATAGGCTCCGAAACGACTGTATCAATTTTGATGAAAATGAATATGAGGATATTATATTGATTCATTGAGAGTGATATAGGCTACTTTTTATCCCGATATTCTCACGGAATCGGGGTGAAACCGCGGAGCGCTGCTGATCATAAAATAGAAGGCTGTCACAGCTCGTCACGAAGTATTAAAATCAGTGTTTCAGCGGCACGAATCATTAATTTCGATGTTTATTGGCTGATCGATACACGAAACAATTAGTTGTTTGTTGCTACTTGAATATTGTGCGTAGGGTCTAGAGCGGAACGATTTGTAATAATGTCTTTGAGTTATTGGTTACTACCTAGATTTTAATAACGGGTAAGTATATTCTTATCAAATAAGTAGCCTAAAGATTAAGAAAGCCCAGGCAATCAAGATTATTGGCTTTTTAACCAATTATCTTGATTCCGTTATTGGCTTATTTGAATTGTCACACTCACTAGCTCATCTTTACAAACTGACTCCATGAATGTTTTAATTTTTTTTGGTTATAACGTAGGTAAGTACCTACTGTAGGTGCTGCCTGTGACGTCATTAGCTGTAACTGCAAAAGGCCTGTAGCATTTGCAAATGAAACGTTACTAAATACTCATCAGACTATTTGATGCTATGTTTAGTTAATTTACTTATGTAAGTACAGGTAAGTTATTACTATGTGGGGTCAGTACAACAAGTTATCTTTCTCCACTTCATTCCCAGTTAAATCCACGTTTTCTCCACTTTCTCCTCATATGCCTCCTGACGCAATCTCCTTTTTTATGCTTTAAATCAATGCTTTATCATTATCAATGTTTTAAATATTTTTGTTGAATTTCAGTAAGTCAGTTTACTTTAATACCACGAAAATCTTCCACAAAATTATATTAAGAAAGTTAATTCGTGAACGAAACCGCTCCATCTAATCCCTAATTGAAATGAGTGGATTCCTTTGTTCTTCGTATGAGTAGATTAAACCACCCCCAAAAGCCTTTAACTTTTAATGAGATAACTTATGATTAAAATACCTACGTTAGTTGTGTGGCTTTCGGTGAATTTCGTTTTAGCTTTTGGTTTTCATCGCGTTAGAGATTGCGACGCGTCCTTTTAGTTGCGCGACTAGTCAACCTGTAGTTTTAAAGTCTTTCAAATCTATTTATTTTAGACTAGCGACCCGCTCCGGTTATATTATGCATGTATTATACATATAAACCTTCCTCTTAAATCACTCTATCTATTAAAAAAAAACCGCATCAAAATCCGTTGCGTAGTTTTTAAGATTTAAGCATACATAGGGATATAGGGACATAGAAAGCGACTTTGTTTTATACTATGTAGTGAAGTGATAGTGATTTTATCAAGATTTGTAGGTACATAATATACGCTACGTCCCGCGTATCGTATCGTAGTCTAAATAATATCAACATGAACCTCTCATATTAATCAGCGATAAATTAGGATAATCAATATTTTGTCCCGCTTTCACTGAAGTAAAATGTAATTTACATAAACAAGACAAAGCATTGATCATTGCTTATCGACATTTATTATGAGGATTAAGTTCAAGTAGTTTCATCTACTCTATAACAGATGTCGCTACTAGTACCAAAATGCAATGCAATATTTGACTTTTTTATTGTTAATTATATTTAGTTTTTAAGCAATTACTTTTAATTACCGACTAAGAATTTTTGTCCTTTTCCATTTTTTCTTAATCTACGTAAGAGCAACTTTGTACTTAGCACAAAAGCTCCCAAAACAAACAAACAGCCTTACAATATTAACAATGTTTTACCTCATTATTTAAGTGTACATTTTTCCCGTGCGAAAAAAGGTTGGCTATAATTTTAATGCATTCTTGGATGTAAAGGCACGGTTGCGTGGGACGAATCACAATTAAGTTGTTTAATACCATAATACTTTAATCCTGCATTCTTGGCAAGATTAAATCAAGATTTTGTTTCATTGTCACGTAGTAGGTAAAGTATAAGTAAACTTATTTAGGTAGGTGGGTCTTAATTTAAGAGAGCTGTTATAGCGCTAGTGTTCTATTAGAGTCTTATTTGACTACATCTGAGGTGTGGTAGTAACACTCCTGCCTCCGACGAATAAGGTCCCGAGTTCGATTGCCGCCATTGAACAAATATCTAAGTAGAAATATATATTTGTGGTGTTTCTGTGTTCAATAAGTATCACTATCACTACATAGTATAAAACAAAGTCGCTTTCTCTGTCCCTATATCCTTATGTATGCTTAAATCTTTAAAACTACGCAACAGATTTTGATGCGTTTTTTTCAATAGATAGAGTGATTCAAGAGGAAGGTTTATATGTATAATACATGCACAATATAGCCGTACGAAGCCGGGGCGGGTCGCTAGTTTAAATATATATTTTGTCCGTTGTCCAAAACGAAGCAACCAAAACCAAAACGAAGCAAAAGTTTATTAGTTTGGGGCTAAATAAGGCTGCAATATTTATTTACTAGTAGCGCTACGCGGTTTCACCCGCGTAACTCCCGATCCCGTGGGAGATCTAGCGTAATTCTCGATATCGAAATTTAAAATAGCCTATTAACCTTCCTCGATAAATGAACTATCCAACACAAAAATAATTATTCAATTAAAACCAGTAGCTCCTGAGATGAGCCCGTTCAAACAAACAAACTCTTCAGCTTTATAATATTAGTAGATATAGATTTACTTTATCCGCCTATACTTTATTATTTTCGGAACATACCTGCCTAGCACAAGCAGAAGTCATATTATTTGTGTTTAAATGTTATAAAATCGACTTAAGAACAAAATCGACAAAGAAGACATGAAAGGCCCAGATACGATCATGGAATGGAAATGGATTTTTTTAACAGATCGCTAGTTGAGGGCCGTTAGTTCTAGTATATTTTTATAGTATCTTAAATTAATGTGAGTATATTGTTTAAATATCCTAAGCAATAATATCGAGGTGTTCGATAAAGGAATGGAACAGCAAATAATCTTTGAAATCACAAATCAAGTTGTAGCTTTCACTAAGCCGTGGGCGGTGTGGCTTCCAGACAATACGATACACACTGTATCTAAGTATAACGAACATACGCTACGAAATCATAATAAAATAAGTAAATAAAATAAATATTGTAGGTTTGCATTACATTCAACACATCGCCATCTAGCCCCAAGCTAAATAACTAGACTTGTGTTATGGGTGATAGACAACGGATATACTACTTATATACTAATTTTCTTTTGTAAATATATGTATACTTATAATATATAGAAACAACCAGACCACAGACAAATATCTAAGCATAAATACTTGTCTGAGGCGGGAATCGAACCCGCAACCCAGTGATTGGCAGTCCGGTATGGTGACCATTGTGCCAACTGGGTCGTAATAAGAATTTATCTTAAAGAAAATATGGGTAAAGTTATTGACCGAGCGAGTGAAGTAGGATATTTAAGTGATGAGATACTGCTAAACTTTTATACGATTTTTTTAGCGACTTCTTCTAACACCACACCCTGAACGAAGTCATGGTGCCAAGTGATTCGTCGCGTTCCATCATGTTGTCCAGGCATGCTGTTCTCTTTCTAAGCGACATGCTACATGCATCCTCGATCTCATCGTCACTTCCCATCAGGGTTTGGAACGAAGTCCCTTTACTTTTTTTTCCATTTTTTTTATTTATGTGTGGGAGATAAATATAAATATATGGGAGATTAGTTCCTGTTCAAGTCGTATGGAATAATGTCAGATAAGGTTAAAATTTTGGTAACTAGATGGCACCACAGGCAAAATGAAATCACGGAAGCTTTGTGTTTTTATCACTTCACTACATAGTATAAAACAAAGTCGCTTTTTCTGTCCTTATGTCCCTTTGTATGCTTAGATCTTTAAAACTATGCAACGGATTTTGATGCGGGTTTTTTAATAGATAGAGTGATTCGAGATTCAAGAGTGCGAAGCCGGAGCGGGTCGCTAGTTAGATTATAAGGTTAAACATCCTTGGTTTAAATAGTACCTACAAACCTTCAGTTTCTCTTACGGTTTTTCGTTTCACTTTTCGCGGAACGCGTAACATTTTTTCTCGGCTAGGTCCTCTCGCCAACCCGCAATGAGGAACTTCGTTCCAAAAATATATTCATTTAAAGTTAAGTTTCTAAAATTAAATGTCCGTATATCACACAACTCAGAACTGTCAAAATAGTTATAATATACTTACGTTCGTTTTATTAACACCAGACAATTGCGGGGCAAAGTGTGGGATTCCTAACTTTCATACTTTATTGATAATTTGATGCCGCGTGGGTATTGTGACCACTCTTGGAGGTCCAATGTTTTTAAATATTGTTTGAATGGTCAGTAAGAAATGGGTGTTCGAAATTTAAATTTTTGTTAAGTGCTTAGTTATTCTGTATTTGAATAACAAACAATATGTAGGTACATTGTACATAACTATGTCTGGTTGTTTATGTTATTTCATTCCATTATTATCTGGAAAATATTTAGTTTTGTATATTTTAACTTCAGTGTCATGTATACACGATTTTTAAGATACCTATCAGAAAAAGGAAACAGGAAAAAATACTTTTATATAATAAACGGCACAGATCCATTCCTTTAAGGGCGCTGTAGTGCCTAGGACATATTGTGTTTGATGAAGTAGGCTTGCCCAAAACCTATATACCACCCTTACAGCTTATTCGACCGTGTCCAGAGGAAAGAACATCTGGAATCAATTATTATGGGTTTCATCACCGATGTTTTCCTTTACCATAAAACCCATAAAAAATGACGCAACTGAAATAAAATTAAGGTAATTCTTCTCCTACAAAATCGTGTGATCTTTTTGTTTTGCGTAAAGAACAAAATATAGATAGGCACAAAATAAATACCGCTAAAACAACAAATTAATGCATTAAAAATGTTTAAATGTCAATATTTTTTTTAAACTTACATGATATTTTGTATTTATAGTGACTATTATTTCGAGTACTATAGGCCTCGTTCATAAGCTCAGATTCGCTCAGCGGGCTATGGAGAGACCTATGCTCGGAGTTTCTATGTGATAGAATCAGAAATATGGAAATCCTTAGAAGAACCAAAGTCACCGACATAGCTCTCAGAATTTGTAAGCTAAAGTAGCAATAGGCAGGTCATATATATAGCTCGCAGAACTGACAACCGCTGGGGAGTAAAGGTTCTCGAGTGGCGGCCGCGATGCAACGGGAAACGGGAGTGTTGGGAGACCAGCTGCCCGATGGACCGACGACATTGTTGCGGTCGTGGGTAGTCAGTGGATGGAGGTGGCTCAGGACCGCTGTTTGTGGCGTCATATCTGGGAGGCCCATGTCCAGCAGTGGACGTGTATGGGCTGCTATGATGATGATGATGATTATTCCGAGTGGTAATTTTATTTATTTTCCTTCAAAGTACGATGTTTTGACTATGTTGAACTAGTCATGGTCGCGAGGAGACATGCGCGTAGAAACCACAAATACGCGATTATAGGATCCGAGAAAATAGTTACTAGGTATGTCCTAATGTCATCTCTATTAATTGTAACTTCAATCTCTCTGTGTAAAACCAATAAAACTCTACGACACAAGAAGAGATTTGACGTCAATCCAATAATTAAAAACGAAATGGTCTCAATTGCGTCCATCGCAATACATCTCTATAATTATTCCATTTATTCAGAGCGACCAATTATTATTTGAGTGTACCAATTATCGTCAGTGGCAACCGACTGACATCCTTGGCTAGTTATTAAGCATGCCAATAGATTATTGATTGGTGCTGATTGTCAGTACCTACCTACGTGATGATGGGGTCATTTACATGAATCTCTGACTGGTTTTAATGGACAATCTCGTCTAATTTATGGTGTTGGATAGTCTGTATTGTTTTATTATTGAGCTGATTATTTTAATGTCAATGTATTTTTTTTTTAACAAATGATAAACCAGCGCTCGACTACTATCACACTTGTCTGATGGTACCTAGGTGACGATGCAGGCTAAGTTATAGCACGCTTTTCTGGAAGATATCTGTTAACTCGCTCACATTTCGTTTTTAAGATTTTTCAATGGGGTATTATGCGAATGATTATAAGTTTCAAATGAATAAAGAATTTTGACTGTATTTGCCTACAGACAACAGCGGTGACGAGTAGGTTTTGGGAAACTGATGGGTGATTAATTGCATAAGTTACTTCACAGATGATTAAAGTCGCCTTTAAGGAACCGAATGCTTATATTCTCAGGTCCTTATAGAATACCAAAATTTTTCCTGTAAGGACCAGGGATACCACCCATATACAAGTTATTTTTTTTAATGTGCCTTTAGGGCCATGATAGCGAAAAATGCTGAAAGAAGTCTCGTGGAAAGGAGTCTATTTACTTTCTGCATATTTAGAAACTAGCGACCCGCCCCGGCTTCGCACGGCTATATTATGCATATATTATACAAATAAACCTTCCTCTTGAATCACTTTATCTAATTAAAAAAACCGCATCAAAATCCGTTGCGTAGTTTTAAAGCATACAAAGGGATATAGGGACAGAGAAAGCGACTTTGTTTTATACTATGTAGTGATAGGCATGCTTCAGTCTACTATTTGCAAATATAAAGGTTGAAACATGTTAAAAATTTACAAAATCCCAATTTATTACAAAAATATAATTTGCATTATAAAAATACCTAACATGAAAACCAATAACGAAACCATTAAAAAATGCGATCCTAAACTTTGCAACATTTTTCAACAATAAAGTAACCTTCGAATAAATATCCTAATAACGTCACTGGCTTAATACCACCTTTAAGTAATGAAACCGGCTTACGTTTATTACTTATATTATTTTACGCCAAAGAAATTACTAATGTTATGAAAACATGCCCGGTTTTCGGACGCCCCATCAATTTAGATTAGTGAGGTAATAGCTTTGTATAAGTAAGTACACCTATAATCTACATACCTGAATCTAATGGTTAATATAAGCACCCACCCTAAAGAAAATCTATGTAAAAGTTGCGCTATAAGAAAATTTCAAGACTATTATGAGTTGCCGTGACGTAACTATTGTAGTGCGATCAAACTGTCTTGATGTTTATGCAACCCTTTCCTTTTAAACAGTAGATTTAAAAAGAATAATATTGTAGCGAAAAAAAATCTGATTATGAATTCTGAGACAAAATAAATTCATCCCTTTAAGCTTAGGATAAGAGTTTGTAGGGTGACTTTACCCAATAACCATTCAATTCATAAATAAGCAATCAATTCATATCTGTTATATTTAATTGTATCCCAAAGGGAGACCTATTTATGCTACCAGACCTCGGCTTGATGTAGCCTTCAGCCCCCTGATTCACAAAACGTCGGAAGGCATCCTAACCGAAAAAAAAAAATTCTGCTCTGTCACTCCCGCGACTTTTGACGTGTTGCCATCCTTGTCTTTCCAGTTTTATTCGTTTTGGTAGCTTTCTGATGGTTTGTGAATCAGTCTGCTGATCTCCCACAATCAAACTAATGTGTGACTATACCTCTGGTACATCAATATCTGTTTTTATCTTATTTTTAAGTTTGACTGTTGAATAAGAAATCTATAAGCAGGAAGCTGGTGACCTGTTTCGACTTACCTGACACAAACAACTATGCCGGCTACTACGGCGACAACCAGTCGTTGGTTCATTAAACAGGAGAACTGTCAAAAACTACTTTCGATGTGAATGTAGCCTTCGATGGATACTTGTCGTTATTAGACAGACTTGTTGTTTGATTGTAGGTAAAAGCGGACAATAAAAGTATTTAAGTAGTTTTTAAAACTACACAGTGGATGTAGACTGTGGGAACATATTGTACATTCCTATAACAATATGAACTTTTTTTTTATAATTTCAGCATTTTTATGAATGATGTACGGACGAATATTTGTGACATGTTTCTTGGTTTTTGCCGTCTTCCTTTTTTTCGTGTCTGTCTATTCTATTATACTGACAGATCTTTAACATTGTTATTGGCCGACATTTTAGGTCAGCCAGCGTGCGGCTACAAGGAGATGTATTAGGTGCCGCATGATTTGCCCAGGAGACCCGCAGTCGCACTGGATTTGGCTTAATCATCAAATCCAAATGACGGATGTGACGTCATCATAAATACTTCACAATAGCAACGTATGTTGCTTATTAGAAACATATATTTTTAAAAACATTTTTGGAAGTAGCATCCCTTATACGATCCGGTAGTCGGTTAAATATTTCTGGGCCGAATATATAAACGGAAGTTTTAGATTTTCTTAGCCTATGTGGTGTAACCACGAGGCTATCTTTATGTTTGTCCTCCTCTTTGACCTTTTTGGATCATTTAGTTTATTGCATTAAAGTGAGAACTACGTTGTCTAAACAAGACGTCTCTATTTCGGTTGTGTCACTAATTCAGCCTTCTCAAAGTACCTATATTAATTTTCAAGTATCAAAACCTTACAGCCGTTGTCATAGTATGCATGATGAAGGTAATATGGGCGAAGTTAATTTCTGTATGGTGGGTCTATCGATACCTACTTGCGGTTAATAAATTAGTTAAACACCACCCACCCCCTAGTTATGTAGATTGAACGATTTCTCATTACTTCAGCAACTTATATTTATTAAGAATTAACTTAGCTAATGCTTCTAACATTGGTTATTATTTTTTAATATATTTTTTATCATAATCACTGATTTTTTTTAAATTATTGCTAGTTAAAATTTATGGGCACAGACAAATAGTTAGATGTATCAAGACAATGAAAGTGGCTCATAATTCCTAATCTTTATTTTGCAGTAGGTATTTTGACAATTTTTATATATAAAAGAAAATATGGGACTGAGGTACCTTTCTAACACAAAAATAATCATATCAATTGGTCGGTCGGTCTCAGTCGGTCTTCGAGTAAGCGGTGAACATACACCAAATATTTTTATAAAAAATATATTTAATGTCTCAATAGGTATATTATATACGCAAAGAATTGAGAACCTCCTCATTTTTTCGAAGTCGGGTAAAAACATTTTGAAGCTTACTTGAAGTTGAAGTTATAAGTTGCAAGGAACAGGTCCTTGCAAATTATAACTTCAACTTCAAGTAGGTAACTTACCTAATTTGTAACAACTCAATCATTACAACCAGTTACATCAATTTTCCAATTACAAAAGAAAAGAAAACGTGATCATATAAACCAACTAACAACAAACAAGCACTTACGCAAAGAAAAACATAGTAGTTACCAATTACAGAATAACCATAATGACTCCGCTTAGACATTCACAAAGTAGGAAATAATTCATAATACGACATTGATTGTAGTTATGAAAATTCAAGCTGCAGTAATGTAACGACAATTTAAAGACGCAAAGGTCGATTTTATTATCATATTGTATGATTCTTACAGAACTATTAGCCCTTATGATAGTAGGTAATGATATGGTGACACGCGAACTCTTATTAGTGTTACGAATAAGTTTAATATTTGTTTTTATTACCGTAAAAGGCTTGAAAATTTGTTTAGTAGTGCATTATAGGTTGTAAATGATGTTATCGGATTGAGGGTACTTAAAAATGAAGGCTTAGTTGGTAGTGTTGTTGTTTTAGCCTAAACTGTCTAAAATTTCATGTATCCAGTGACCTGAACTTTACTTAGTAACAGAAATTGATCATTTATTGCTTCATCTATTAAGTTTTTCAAGGTAGTGTTGACGCATTTTCAATAATTACCAACTTTCGGCTGGCTTCCTTTAAAACGGACAGACAGCAGGACATTGTCACATATCACTCGCTACTGTTATAAATCAAGAAGTTATCAACAAAGCTGACATTTGTATCACCACCACTACATACATCCTAAACAAGTGGTCCTTCGAGCCGGATAAGAAAAAACGACCAAACACAACCATTGAAATGATTACAATAGATGTCGTACCTACGTGGCGGATCAAAATGACGGATTCGCAATCAGACAAAAGACAGGTAAGTTTTGTTTTGTGGATTTATAAAATTAAAATCTTTTTATGTCACTCCTATTACAATAGGTAAAAACCTTAATGCCACAATAAAAGTACAAAAATTCATGTAACTTGCGATTACTATAACTTCTATGAGAATAGCTTGTTCGGTATTTTTTTATTGTTTATTACTGGCAACTTTTAATTCGGCCGAGTTTCTTATGCGTGATTCCGGGTCGTTAGTTCAATTTTTTTAGTGGGAACATAGTTCGTGTCTCTTACTTAATGTTTTCCTATAGATTGTAAGTAGGAATGCAGGCCTAAAGTGACAATTTTTCATAAAGAAAAATATTTTTTTTTTACGAGATATAAGATTAAGAAACCGATGATATATTTTTTTTAATTTATATATTTTTTCCTTTATATAAGTCTTCTATTCGTCACTCGTCACCATAACACAAGCCCAGATGAGCGATATTATTATTGCTGCGTGCTGTGTGACGTCATTGTTGACATGACGTCACCAAAACGTGACAATGACGTCACACTATTGTGTGACGTCATTGCATTCACAAAAAAGTGTTAATGTAATATTTTACATTAACACTTTTTTGTGAATGCAGGTGTCCCATCAAATTACTTGACGTTATCACGTTAAAAATGAATTACACAACCTCCAAGATGGTACACGCCAGAGTAGACACGAGAAAAGATGGCGCAATGATCTAGATACTGCATAAGCTTAGGATTTAGCTTAAGATCAGGACATTTATAAGAAAACGACAGAAGAAAAAGAACAAACACAACGAAGAATACTTAGACGAGCGTTCATATTGAAGAAATTTGCCCAAAAGTTAGAAAATTGACATTAAAATGCAATTAAATAAGGATCAACATTATAGCTGCCTATCTACTTATAACTAATAAGGATCTGATTCAAAGAAAGTCCCCGTTCAAATTGAGCAAACTCAACCGAACAAACACACGGAAATTGGTACTAAGTAGTGAGTTGCAATTTTATTGTATGCTGAAGAATTATGACGTATGCGAAATCGGTATTTGTAAATCGTTTAAACGAATAGTAAGGAAATTGCGAACAATTTCGCGTAATAGGCTTTCGTGGTACGTACCCTGTTCGTTGAGGTTCTGTGAATGATGTTGGATTTGACTTATTGCTTTTCTAATAAACTTATTGGATTAACCAAACACCTCGTCGCTGAGATATTATAATTATACTAGCTGTCCCGGCAAACGTTGTTTTGCTATTTACAAAAAAAAAACAAAAAAAAATAAATGTTGGCCGATTCTCAGACCTACTGAATATCCTCACAAAATTTCATGAGAATCGGTCGAGCCGTTTCGGAGGAGTTCAAGTTCGAACCCCGTGACACGAGAATTTTATATATATAGAGAAGAGACTAGCTGTCCCCGCAAACTTATTTGTGCAATTTACAAAAAAAATGATGTTGTTCGATTCTCAGACCTACACCGAATATGCACAAAAAAAATCATAAAAATCGGTTCAGCCATTTAGGTGGACATAGGTAACTAACACCGCGACACGAGCATTTTATTTAAGGATGAACTAAGTAGATAAGCTGTAAAATATTACCAGTAAACGACTAACCTTTAACGAATATGTGTTGGTTTTTATAATTGTCTTTGAATGGAAGCTGTCAGATGCATTTCTTTAAGCCTATTAATTTTAGTAATAGGAATATATCTTATCTACTTAAAAGTAATAGTATCAAAGCAATAATAATAATCTTAAGCTGTAAACTTTCGTGTAATAAACCAACCTAATTATAATTTAACTAACAACGTTGGTGAATAAAGCTTATAGTTTATTAAAGCAAACGTTGCTTTCATCGTCAATACTTTATAACCTATCAGTAGGCAATTGTGGACAAAATCACTGTGTAAATTCAAATTGATTTTGCATTCAAATGATAATTCCACACAGCGAACGAGCGAATTTCTATTCACTCCAAGAAACCTTCTTTATCCAATAAATACTTGATTTTGAAGCTTTTGTTAAATTGAGCACGAGTTCTGGGGGATTCGATTATTTTCAGTTACATTTTTATTTGTTGTATTGATTTCATACAATTCAGTAGAAGACAGAGTCCGGCAAAATTACTTGATTAATTTGAAGACGGAAGTCAATTTGAGACCAACCGTCTAACTGACTGTCCTTTTTAACGGACTTTGAAAAATGATAAGGTTTCTAATTTGATTGTATAGGTAGGTATATTTTTTTTGACTATTCTGGCATTAAGCCGATATTAATGAGTCTAGGTATTTACCGAAAAAAAGTTGTTAGTAGCAGTTAGATAAACAATTCAAAATAAATGCTCATAAAATAAAAATAATAAGTATCTCTCTCTACTCGTTAAAAAAGAGTTATAGGTCTAGTTATAGGTAAATGAAAAGATAGTGAAACTGTTAGGAATTCAATTTTATCAACACTTCATACTCGACAAATTATTAAGGAAAGACGTCGCTTTAATTCTATGATTTGCACTTGCAAAGTAATGGATATAGTCGTTGTCCATTAAATCAACACAAAGTGTCATTGACCTATGTGAATACGGGAATTATTCAAATCGCTTTTAAATTCCTGTTGTGCCATTCAGCATCTAGAGTGAAAACTGTCATGCTAACTTTCGTAGAACGCAACTAAGAGACAGGAGAAATTACAAAAAAAATAAGTTAAATTAAATGTATACATGTGGTATATTAGTATAGGTATTTGTGGACGAATGGAGAACCTCCTCCTTTTTTGAAGTCGGTTAAAAACAATAATTTACTTACTTAATAAGAATTATCATTTCATTACGGGTTTTTTGTCAGTGGTACTCCGGTGCATTTAGTTTATTTCTATGAAAGTTAGCGTCAGACGATTTGAGAAATACTTGTGTGAATATCATCTTAGGGTTAACAATCTTTTATGTCAATTTAACTGACTGCGACTATAAGTATGAGTCCTACATTGACAATCTTTGTGTGACCAAGTAACGTATTAGATAAGAAGTGCTTACAAATGTTTTACTTATTAAAATTGATAGGTATTTAAGTGTTACTTGTATATTTGCATGATTTTAATGTCTAAAAGGTTTTAGTTGAAGTGCAAATTATAATTGCATTAATGGAGCGAAGATGTAACTTGAGTGTGAGGTCAACTTATCTGAAATTATTAGTTTATATCGTTTACAATGTTTGTAAGATAAAGGTCCGAATCCAATGTACAGTATCATATTAAAATCATATCTCAGACGACCAATGTTTCTCACCGCTCAAAACTAAGATATTTGGGTAAAAAATCTACAGGGCACTTCCCGTTGACTCGCTATTTGTCAAAACCATGTCAAATATGACCGTAGTGAAAAATGCCATAAAATGGTAGCAAGTGGCACAGAATTGGATGCTGGTGTGGATCTTGGTGTCAGAGGCCAAGCTCTACTTCCGGTCGTAGAGTCAGCGTAAGTAGGTAAGTATGAAAAAATCTAAATGTCAGTTTTGAATCACTCGCATGTTTCGTGGTATATTATGTCCCAAATCCTCTCTTGTTCTGTAATACAAAGCAGCATCTGTCCTTTGCCAGAGATTTACTATTGGCGTAAACCTTTAAAAATACAAATTTTCTACACGTATTGGTTAAAAATAAATTTCTATCTCGCAACCTAATAAAATAGATATGAAATGGAAATGACATCGTGATTGCTACTTAAAAATGAAATGTCAGCGTGAAGGGAATCAAATTGAAACTGTATATCGATGGTGAAAATCGATAGGTAGACGCTTGTTGTTGGTGATATTATGAGCCATAGACGTACTTACAACTTAAAATGTATTTTTAATCAAACAAAAAACAAATTTGTGTATTCCATTATTTCATTAGTTAAAGTTGAATCAAACATAAATCAATTTCTGAAATTCATCTCCTTAAAATAATCTTATTTTTAGTAATTATTTTTCACGGGTCTTAATCGCGTATTTTCATTTTTATCAACAACTAGCGAACCCGCTCCGGCTTCGCGCGGCTATGTTATGCATGTATCATACATATAAATCTTCCTCTTGAATCATTCTATATCTATTAAAAAAAACCGCCTCAAAATCCGTTGCGTAGTTTTAAAGATTTAAGCATACAAAGGGATATAGGGACAGAGAAAGCGACTTTGTTTTATACTATGTAGTGATAGTGATTTAGTCATGGTCGCGTCTCCTCGCGACCATGACTATTATAATGAATAGTCGAAACATGAAACATGAACAGTCGAAACGATTACTATGAATACAAATTACTATAGGTATGTATAATATGTATATATTTACAAAAAAAAAAAGTATATAAGTAGTTTATCCGTTATCTGGCACCCATAACACAAGCATTAAGTTGCTTAGCTTGGGGCTGGATGGCGATGTGTAATATGTCCTGAAATATTTATTATTATTATTTATTAAATTGTATGAGTTTTAAAAGTTTAATCTTATTTTTCTCGTATACCTACTTATAATAAAACTAGCAGTCCCGGCAAACGTTGTTTTGTCATATACAAAAAATATATATATAAAGGAAAAATAAAGAGAAAAAAATATAGAATAGTGTTCGATTTTCAGACCTAACGCATATATACACAAAATTTCATATAAATCGGTTCAGGCGTTTAGGTGGCGTTTGGCAACTAACACCGCGACACGAGAATTTTATATATAGGTACAGTCGGCTGCATAATTGCAGCCCCCGGTAGAGGTCTAAAATGACTATTATTGGAATGTTTTCATTGTAATCATTTTTGTTTGTTAAATTTATGAGTTAGAAGACTTTAAACTTCAACTAAAGCAGGTGCCTAGAATCTTGCTTGTGTTGAAAACATTCTAATAACAGCCGATTTGGAGCTCTACGGTGGGTCTGCAATTATGCAGCCGACCGTACCAATAAGGATTTCTGGCCAATGCACACAATGCTATCTAGCCCCAAGCTAATAAAACTGTAACGGCTAGTCATATACCTAAAGAGTGACAGAATTTACTGTGCTTTGCAACACATGCGGCGATTTTAGATGAATAAACGAGTTCTTTCCTTTGGATGTGGTCAACTAAGCTGGTAGGTGATATAGGTGCTGGGCTAGCCTACTCTATCTAATACATGTGCCAGGCACCCTAAATACCTACTATGGTTTAAAGTTACTGGCGCTGTAGAAGTCATCTGTGTCAACACAGATGTTACAGATGTAAAAGCCAATATTCTTATTGATATTGAGTGCTGAACAATCTTCTCGGATGACACGTCGCGCGTGCGCATTCTCCATAGTTATTTGTAAAACATTATTTCGATTAACATTTTCGTATGTAAAAGCTGTAATAAAAAAACGACATTTATTGCAAATTCAATATCTATATTTAAGAAAAAATTATCCATTAATGTAACACTATTAAATTTCATTGGTGAGTTGAAATTTAATATCCAGCTATAAGCTATAAAAACCGTAATAAAGTAGCCATTTCTGATTAGTTTACATATTAATGCGTAATATGAAAAGCTAGTGACCCCATTAAATAATTAATTAGATACTGCGGTCGTATAAATATTTTCAACTATGTTTTGGATGAGGCTAATGTCCACTATTGTCAACCGAATTACGAGTAGAGGTGGACGCTTGTGTAGACTTGTGTAGATAGACATTTTTAACGAGTCTATACCACGCCGAACCATTCAATTTGTTGGCCGACGTATGTACTTACAATTCAGTTGTTTCAAGTGGTAACGGTAATTATGACATATTTTGGAAATGATAGCCAGTGGGTTAACAACTCACCTGACGACCCAGTTGGCACAATGGTCACCATGCCGGACTGCCAATCACAGGGTTGCGGGTTCGATTCCCGCCTCAGACAAGTATTTATGCTTAGATATTTGTCTGTGGTCTGGTTGTTTCTATGTATTATAAGTATATATTTACAAAAAAAAAGTATTTATGTAGTATACCCGTTGTCTAGCACCCATAACACAAGTCTAGTTACTTAGCTTGGGGCTAGATGGCGATGTGTGGAATGTCTTGCAATATTTATTATTTATTTTTATTTATTAACTAATGCGAAAAAATATCTTATAGATATTATTATGTATACCTAAAAAATGTACAACACACAACTTGAAGAAAATTTTATTGTACATATAAATACAAAATAGTCATCGGGTCTGTCTTACATGCAAGAACGATGACACCAACGACTTCAATTTTCAATGAAAAAAAATTGAATTGACCAACGACTGTTAAATGAATAAAGTACCTAAATGTATTAAACTTAAAAAAAATAATTAACGCATTTTCACGCTAATTGTTGTTGACGGACGCTGGTTAGGTTAGGTTTAAGCGCTCCTGCGTCCCAGGCACTCACGGCGGAGAGAGGACACCGAAGGGTTCTTGGATAAACCTCTGGCCGACTACCACCTTAGGCCAGAGGGAGCCCCACACATCCCTGCCGCTCCCCCCGGAGTGGTGGGACAGAGCATAATGAGCATTTCCCCTAAAAAAAAAATAAAGTTAGGAAAAGTTTGTAGTGTGATTGCCTGTGTGTATGTATATCAACAAAAATAATGCTATTGTCTAATTACATTGTAGGATCTTCTAAGTCGCAAAATCAGGTCTAAATATACCACCTTTCGATGTACGATAGTCTTTAATCTACCACAGAATATTGTCATAGTACATTTCTCGTTCGTAAAGGACAGCTATTTAAGCGCCACTCAATTCAGCTTGAATGCATTATCTAAACCGGTACGGTCTGCTCTGAAATTACTAAGCAAATTGACTTCCAAATCTGAATAGAATGAAGTGCCGACCTACCTTCTGGTCTAGCTTATCTGCCTACAGTATATCTGCTGGCATTTCCTTGTTCCTGTTCAATTTAGTTTACTTTCGTTGAGAATTTAACTAACATCATTAAGTAGGTACTTTGATTTTCCTTTCCTATGTGCTATCAAATTTTGTGTAATGGTCTCTTCTAATTGACACTGGGGTGACGTAGGAGACTCCTGGCCATACATCCTTCAAATACCTACTTACACAATACATACATACGGCCGTTTCTTACACAATCTGTTCACATAAATTTCATTGACTAACTATTCACGTTACATCTTTCTACTTGTATTTTGTAATAAAGTAAATTTTTATTTTATTTTGTTATTATAAATATCTCCATCATATTGTTATCTCAAATTAAGATGTACTTATATTTAGTTGTCGTGTCGCTCATTGCCTTGGTTCGTTGGTGGAGGCCTGGAGACCTGTAAATCGGGTTATCACAAACCTTTGTTCGGGCTCCAGTCTCCACAATTTTATACTAATTACATTCTACTTATAAGTTAAATTTATAGATTAAGGTAAACATTGTGGAGAAAGCAAATAAATATTATTATATTACAATTCTTATTAATTTAAATATTGATAGAAAGATAGTACCTACCTATCTATGTTTTGCTAAGAATACGTTGTTCCTTTTTGTTAGAGAAACACCTCTATCGCCTCTACTTACTGGTTACAATATTCCATGAATGCATAATAAGCCGCTAAGAATTTGTATTGTCTTTGTTCGTGTCGAATTTGATTGGAATCCAACGTTTTATCAAACTTTTTATATTATTCAACGTTGTTTTGATAACGTCTTCAAAGTTTCCAATGATTTATTTTTGTTAGTCGTCATTATCCGATTAAGGGTATAAAGAAAACTTAAGTTTTTTATGTCACCGCCATTGCCATATATTACGAAACTAACAACTCGAAATAGTCGAAACACCAATAAAGCACAATAGTTATCAAACAACTATAATAATTATAAGGAAAACACAAAAGTGACACTGTACGTAACAATAACGAAAGGCGGCCGCGTGGTAAAACTGGCTAACTTTTAAAACGTTATATGGGCGGCAATAAAACGTTCGTTCCCGTACGAGTACAATACTTGCAGAAATATTTTTGAATACGGAATTAGGTTTGCCAAAAACGCGGGGAGCAGATAAGGCAGAAAAAAAAACAAATTTGTAACGGGTAAAGTTTTTGGAGCCGGAATGTGTCCCTTGGGTGCTGAATCTTCGTCGGAGCGGCTCGTAAAACGCGGGACGTGGGCAAACGGGCAAATTTGTCCTGAGAGCGACCTATGACGTTTTGATGGAACGCTCTCGACTGATTTGACGCACCCTAGATTCATATTCATAACGATACCTTCGTAGAACGGTGACATATTTCACCCAAATCACGAACCAATCTACGTTTCGGGACGTGACAAATCATCCCTCAAACATTTCATTAATGCTACTAGCTAAAAACTAAATTACTTTCAATTTTATTTCAGAACTACGATACATGAAGAATGAAGTTCCTTTACATTATGATCGCCACTTCAAAAGAATAGCAACCGTGTCTAAGCTATCTTGTAGGAATTTTAAATTGGACGAATCGCTCAAATGTAAATGGTTTTCCTTTATACCCCATCCTCCATGCTGCCCACCCCCGTCTATTGCGCGCCTAGAGGCGACTGGCATACCAACACACGCACACACATTTGCGAGCCTACGTCGTACATCACCATCGGATTGAGAGCTCTTCGTTTGCATACGTCACCATCGAGGTCCTCCCATTTGCATACGCTCCAGGGAGGTAGGACAGTTCCAGTTACGCTGGTATCGTTAAGCTGACTCGTACAAGCACAAATCTCACACACGCCCACATTTCATCTCAACTCGACGTACTAGGAGTAATGCGAGTGTGAATACGTAAATACGCGTCGAAATCGCGAGTTCAAAAACGCGAAACGTAATATGTCTTCATAGTAAAGAGGTGTTGGGAATCTTTCTAAGGGAGTCCTCGACAAAGGAGTCGCTATCAGGGAAGTGAATCTCGTGTTTTTGTTATGTTCTCGAAATATGTGGGCGATGCTGTTTGAATAAACCTACCTACCTGCTGCAGAAGTAATTTGAACAAATGCGTTATATTCTACAAAGCTAACCTGTTTAGATTTGTTACAGTATTGTTGGAACTTAGTTGGTCATTTTAGCGTTAAAGTATTTTGGGCATCAAAAATGGTACCTCTGAATTATGGCAATCCTAGTTTTAAAGCTATTATTTATTCCAATTGTCCCAAAGGATCAGGACTAACGCAGGCAAAACCGCGAAGAGCAGCTAGTCTTTTTATAAAAGCCTTCAAGAACCAATAAGTACCTACTTAAGTAAGGGTAGATCAATACAGAGAGACGTCGTAAAGGTTTAATGTGCGGGATTGGTCCAATAATTAATTAAAGTCGGTGTTTTATCACTGCCCTACCTGCTGGTGATAAGGCAGTTGATAACAAATAGGTAATAATGTAAAGAAATACACGTTAGGTTAAGCCTTACTATGAAGTCGTTTCAGGCTGGAAATAAATTAAAAACAAAGAATCTAACGGAACCTAGATACATATTATACGGATATTGGTAATCACTTTTATACTTGTTTAAACAAGAAAGAAAAAGATTAAATTCTCAAAAGTCTTAGAAAGAACAAAGGGAATTCTAAACTTTTTCAAAAATATTGAATTTGTTTAAATTGTTCTACCGAGTTTTAATAAAATAAAATTCATATAAGTAAAGAAAAAAGAAAATAGTAAAAATATCTACGACAGCAGGCTTTTGTTGTGTACACCACAGCTGAAGCTACTCGAAAACAGATGGCGTTAGTAGTCGTCTCATCAACAATCCAGTTTTCAAATACTCATTTGCCTTCCTAAAACAATAAATCATCCGGTTATAATGTTACAAAGTCTAAATTAATACTTATAATAAACGTTGTTCAAATACTTTTCTTATATTAAGCTGAAAACGATTTTCCGATGGAAAAACGGGAAACTCAACAGTTTTAATGAACAAAGTTCAATCTGAGCACTTTTCCATTTAAAACTTTCATATTGATTCTAAAGTTTAATAATAAGGGACTTTTTCAAGAATAATAATTGTGATTTTCAAAGAAAATTACTTCTTTAAGAATAAATTGTTTGAGGTGTTTTAATAAAATGGGAATGATGTTTGTTGAAGCATTTCTTATTTTAATTTCGGTCTTTCCTGTGGACATGTTGACTAAGCTGAGAGGTGCTCGGCAAACCTACTCCATATAATAAATATACTAAGCACTATTTACGCCGCTGCATAGGTAATGCCTAGAGCGGATTTAAATTGCTGGAAATACTTACTTAATAATTTAGTCAGATATTTTATGGGCCAAATCTTTCATAGATTTTTTCCAAATATAAATGATTTATTCGCGAAAATGACCATCTCGTATGTACTTTGTCTTACAAATGATTCACATTCAGATCATTTATGCTAAAATGTAGTACCTACAGCATAATAATATAGCAGATCTCATAAAAATAACAGTCCATATCTTGATTCATTGTATAGATTAGAAATTATTTGACAAACTCGTACAGAAACTATTCATGCTATTCCTAGATATCTAATTCAGTAAGTACCTATAAATTAATCCAAAGGAAATACGAACCAAAATGAAGAAATGATAAAGAAATCCTTAAGTTTTCCTTAACGGTTCAACTATCCTTCTTAGGAAGTGGTACGAAGGCATTAATTTAATTTTATGGTTTTTGTGTTTGTCACACGGGCTCCTTAGTGATTTGTAGCATACTCTAAGTGCTCTAAGTAGGGACGAGGATTAATAAGACTTATCTAAGTATTTGTAGGTTTTTACAACAGGGGAGAAAGATTTTCTTAATTCTATATTATACGAGTACTTAATTATTTCGTTAATCTAGCTGTTTGCGTCGACTTTTAAGTATAAGTAGGTGATAAGTATTTACATTTACCTATCCATTCAACCGCCCGAATAAATGGTTTCTAACAATCGCCGATAGATGGCATTCAGAGTCTTTCAATGGTCACTAAACTTCAAATAATAAAATAAAGTTTATTATAAATAGATAGGGAAATAATAATTTTAAGTTAGTAAAAGCATAAAAGTAACCTCTACTTCCATCTTATCTTCGATTACTTTTCAAAAATACATGTTTCCAATTTGTATGCTTATTAAGTAAAATAATTGGTAAGTACCCTTATGCCGTATGTAAATATTGTTGGAATCTTAAAAAGCAGAGACTGATGCATTTTAATCAATGAGCTAAGTCACACGCAATGGGTGCCGGAAGATGGACCTTGGAATTGAGGCACAGCCTGGAAAATATAGCGTGACTATTGGTCAAGTTAAGCCCAAGATCGAGATGCTGGTGAGGGTATTACGAAAGTATTTTCTTAATACCAAATACCAATTCTTAAGTCGTAGTGATGACTATGAAAGCTAAAAAAAAGTTAATAATCTTTAACATATCTGATCATATCAGATCTTTTTAAATCTAAGATGAAAAAAAAAATCCACAGCAATAGTTTCTTTCACACTCCTTGTAGTCTAAGCACCGGCTATTTATCACCATTTGAATAAATTCAATATGTACATTGAATTGTGTATAATTAATGGTTTTATTCGTTTAGCACTCCAAACGTTTTAAGGGCGTTATGTCCAACCATCTTGCGTCCTTCTCTTAATCTTCAAGAAGAAAGGGACCGTAGAACAGGCTAGAACACCCGCTGTTTTTCATCATTAATATTGATTTGTGGTCAATCAAAGTTAAGGGTTTCACTTTTAATGTTATTATTTTTTTACGTTCCATACTAAGGTTTGAGAGATTGTCTTTATTAGGGCATGTAAGTTTTTCCCGAGACAGGACTCGTTAGAGAATGATTGTTAACTAATATCTGATGATAAATATGTATCATCTTTTAAATGCCGATGTTCTTGGTGGCCCTGTAGTGCCAAATACAGGAGGTTCATAAATTGATTTTACTTCACGAAACATACTTACGGTATTGGTTCTACCAAGTGGAAAATATTGTATTAAAAACTATAGGTACGAGTATGTCTTAGAATTTATCAAAGAAGAAAATGAAGCGCCAAGGAGCCCAGAGCCAAGGAAAAGATAAAGTTAAGTCTTTACTTAGTTTCATTATCATCTATAACAATGATAAAGGTAACAATAATACATACATTCCAAATATCGAACTCATCACGCAGGGGGCAAAATGATAAAACGAAGGATACCTTCACAGCAAGACGCATCCCACTTCCATTAATTATTCAAACTTAGATAAGACACTGCATTCATAATGACTCTCAGAATATTCATATTAAAAATAGCTAAGCAATTACGAAGAAAAAGATACGATAGCCAAAGACATCATAGTTCACGGAGATGCTAAGCAAAGGTTTTGAAATCTCACCTACGGTTAAGCACCAAATGTGTCATATTATTGTGTATTTTCATTTAACACAGGAGTTAGTTAATTTTTGTAAACAAGTCACAGAGTACGGTCATTGCTCATCGGTGTGTGATCAACCTCTTGCTTTTATTTCTCGAGTGGATTCATTAAGCTTTGTTGTTTGAGTGTGTTTTGAGTGTTTTATTAGTTTGTTTGATGTGTATGGTTTTTGCAATATTTTTATTGAGTGTGATTACGCTCAATAGCAATTCATAGAGAACAGCATCCGAGACTGTTGAAAAATAACGGAGACTAGAATAATTATATATGTAAAGAAATTGAAAGTTCCAGGGCACAATTATTCGTATATTTATAAAGATAATAGAGATATGACCATTGATTGACCACACACTATGTCTAATGAATTTTAGAGCCTACGTAAGTCCAGTAATAAAACTACGCAAATGTTTGTGAATTTAAAAGAATGCAGAAGAACGACAACCCTACAAAGAAATTGTAATAAAACAAATATAATGAATCGAAAGCAAAGACCATCGGTTATGATTTAAAGAGTTAAAACCAAGAAACTATGGGGTGCAAACTATTATTTGAAGTTGAGTAATGACGTAAAATCATTGGTTTATGAGTTTGCAGATTCCTTTGACCTATATCCTGTACACGATAGAGCACGAAAGAAGCAGACGCAACTGCAAAATCGAGACCAATTTTTATTAAATGTAGGGCCAGATTACCTAAATGGGTAATTCTGGGGAAGTTGGGTTTACCTAAGATATGGCTGGGCGATAAAAATGAGACCTAACATAATATGACGTTCATAAAGTCATTTGATGCCACGTCGTTGTAAAAAACTGTGTAAGCCCATTTGTGTAAGCAGGTAAAGCCCATTTCCAGAACCAGTTCTTGGATCTTGACATTAACATTTAGGTATAAGCCACCTACCATTAAAGCGAAATCAGTAATTTTTTTCCACCCAAAGGTTGCCTGGAAGGAATTACTTTGTGCAACTTATACTCTAGCTATTACTTTACTTAGTGTATATTGTGTTCTATGTTCCTAACTGTATTGTAAAATTAAAGTTATCCATACCTATCAAAGTAGTATTTTTTAGAAATAAGGAATATTAAAAACTTTAAATACGAACTTTTAAGCTAGTTTTGATTGCAACTGTTTTATGTCGCAAGTCGCACGTCACTCCATTGTGTTTTAGCATCTAAAGTTGTGCGTTCGATTGATGGATCGTTAATGTCAGCAGGATAACAAGTTGCGTTAGTTTTATTTAATTATTTTGTATTGGAATAAATTAAATTAATGATTTTTTTAAATAACTTCGAATATTTCCTCGTGATACCTCAGTTTGTTTTTGGTGACAAAAAGTAGAAGTCAATGACATTGTAACAGTGGTCATTAAAAGTAAATTAGTGAAACATTTTCGGCCTGATTCCTAAATAAGGTCATAATTGATGCAAAATAATATTATTAGTTAGGTATTAGAGGAAACTTAATTTGTTACCAGTTAAGTAGGTAACTAGTAAATTCATAAAACCGCCCAGAAGACCCATTCTCGTAAATAACATTGTTAAAATAACATTTCAATATCATCTCGATTGCATTTCGATTGCAAAAGATACACTTAAAGTCAGTTTTTTTTTACAAAAAGCTAACTTTGAGGGTATTTTGAGCTACTTTAATCATCATCCGAGCGATGTGCTACTTTGAGGGTATAATTTGTGATCGAAATGCAATCGAAATGATATTGAAATGTAATTTGAACAATAATTTTATTTACGAGAATTGGCCTTAGGTCCTCAAAAGCGACTCAATTAAAATACTTTTTCTGGGATTTTTATATTATACCTATGGCAAATCTCAGGGAATACAAAAATCCTTTGTCAATTTCGGTAGTACGTTGCATCATTTATAAACAAAATCTACTCATAAAGCTGCAATTTAAATCAATTAATGTGACATTTTGGGAGCTATACCACCAGAACAATAGGCGAATGAATCCAGTTCGTTATCGTAGATATAATTAATGGTGGCCCACGTTTCGTTACAAAATTGGACAGTTTGATGTTTGGTAACGGTGTATTGTGTTACCCAAGTTATTTCACTCTATTTTACGGTGACATTTAAGTTTAGAGTTATTTTGTATAGTTATGAAATTAAGGTTTTGTAAAGGAAGGTAACTTATAGGGTCAGGAGGCCATATTCGTTATTATTAATGCACTAGATCAAACGGACTTTTATTTAACTTTGGAATATCAATTAAATAATAAAAACTTAATTCATTTAATTAAACTACATACTTAAGTAATATAAAAATTAAAAGACCAAATAGACCTAGGAAATATGGCAAAAAAAAAGATCAGACGTACCGTTTTGATGATTACCCAAGAAACTTTTAAACTGTAATACCTATACGCGAATAAAGATACCTAGCTTAATAGCTTAATACAGTATCTCTGTTTAGGAACAGAATACATTATGTAGTTTAGGATAAAATATTATTTTGTGTGAATATCTGAAATAAACGGCGCTACAGCGGCAGATCGGATTTTAGTATACATATTACAAGAAAAGACCTTTTTTTTCTCTAAAAATAATACATGACTGCAAAAGAGATGAACTATGGCCTCATCATGCTAAATCTAAATTAAAAAAAATGCCTGAAAATGACTACCGTTTGACTTAATAAAATAATTAGGGGTACTACTTGTACTTGTATACAAGTACAAGTAGGGGTACTAATTATTTTATTTAGTTGTTTACAAAAATATACAAAGATATTTTTAGTTTAAAATTAATAAATTAGTACCTACACCATAGCACTGTGGCGCGTCGGGCGAACACCCGACTGCGACGCAGAAGGTTGCGGGTTCGATTCCCGCCGGGAACAAGAATTTATGCTGACCATAAATTCTTGTTTCTGGTTCTGGGTGTTTCCTATATGTATAATATGTATATATTTACAAAAAAAAAAAAAGTATATAAGTAGTTTATCCGTTATCTGGCACCCATAACACAAGCATTAAGTTGCTTAGCTTGGGGCTGGATGGTGATGTGTAATATGTCCTGAAATATTTATTTTTATTTATTTATTTTATAGCAGATTTAATGTAGAGCTTCGATGCAAACAAAAAGCACTTACTAAAATGATTCTTCGTATGAATACAAAAATAATAACTTAAGAATTAATATAACACGAATACCAAAAATGGCAATTTAACACAAACAAAATACTTTAAACTTTACTCGATCAAAACGTCAAGAACTAATTTGACTATTAATACTGTTTGATCAAAAAGCACTTTGTCTAAATAAGAATTATTGGAACCAAAGAACTCATCATTCGAAGAGTTGTGCAATAAATTTTAATTCGAAACGCACTAATTTAATTGATTGAAGAATTGATTCAAAATATTAAAAAAATAGACTAATAAATCAGATTTTAACTTAGATTTATGATGTTATATTAATTTCTTAATTTGAAAACCTGTTTTAGGTAGGTAAATAATAATGTGTTGATGGAAAATTAACAATTAATTTAATTAATGACAAAAAATAAATTAACATTGCAAGTTAATTTTACAGCTACGAATGCTCACGGTCCATTCAGTTTCAAAATTCAAAATAATATTCTGTTAAAAATCAAAGATATTGTTGAAAAGTTAGAAATAAAGTCAATATTATTGATTATTTACTGCAGTTTACTTTATTTTCTACAATTTTTTACCATCAGATAAGAGCAGGTAAAAAATACGAACATATTTTATTATGATTAATCATAATGTTTTGTTTGACTACGATTGACAGCAAAAATTAATTAACATTCCAACTAAAAAACACAACAAGAACGAAAGGTGTCCCCGTAACGCCTACGTTCTTACAATTTATTTTGTCACTGGCCGAAGATAAATAAATTCGAGTGTTCGATTTTTAAAATCAATTGAAAGAGTATGAGACCTCTTATGTCAAATGAACGAAAAAGTTTTTATTAAATTATGATCTTTAAGTACCTATGCAACAGAAAAAAACGGTGTTAATTGTAGTTTATATTAAAACCGGATTAAAAATTAATGGTTTTAATTCGTAATGTTTAGGTACTACTTTGACCGTATGATGGGCTTTTTTAAACCTTGTTTTTTTTAGTTCGAAATAAAATAAAGCTTTCCTGTGTTAAGTTTATACAGAGTGTAAGTCTCCAAGTTTATGAACTGAAATGAACCATAAGACCAATCAATATCTTCAACAGATCTTCTGTTTCTGCGTAGGTGTAACTAAATAACTTTATAAAACTTTATAATAATGAAACTATTTTAACGGATTTAATCGGATTTAACCCATGATCACTGGCATGATCACAGGTGACATTGTATAACACTACCGCCCAATTAAAATTAATTAAAATGTTTCCTATAAACGCAGAATAGCCCAACGTTGTCCTGAGGTCTTGCTTGTTAGCCGGACTTGAGACTTGACCAAAACTTTATGATAACTTTATTTACGTAGCCAGAGTTGTCTCTACCCATACCTAAATTAATTCAACGGTTATCTCCAACAACTTCGGTAGCCGATCGCTCGTCCATCCGTTAGTAATTTGACAGACCAGATGACAGATTACTGGTCCGAGAGACCACCGGGAAAATTGTCGCTATACTCGATCAAATGTGAATGTACAACATAACTAACTTAGTCCTTCAAGTGGATAAAATGTGGAACTAAAATTTACTTGGAAAATTAAGGATTGCGTAGATACTAGCGCCACTACTAACTGAACTGATAAAGTTGTTGCAGTCAATAACACAAGTGTATCAAAGTCGTATGAGACAACGTTTGCTTAATTGGGAGCTTCTGTTTTGTATTTTTTTTTAACATTTCGGGGAAGATTTTTGACCTAATTTGATTTATGATTTTAAATTTGTAGCATTTTTTTAAAGTAAAATAAAATATTTTGAAAATCGGTTAGTCAGAATAGTTACTTTTTGGAGACTTTTTTAAGAGGAATTGCAATAAGACATTGAAGACAAAATGTAAGGGATGTATCTAACCTCATAATTACGTTATAACTTGTAATGGATAAGGAAAGAGGATGTAGCTAATCTCAACATGAATTAAAGATGTTAAATTGAGATGTTTTTGTTATTCCTTTATATATATATTTTTGTTTTTCTTTTCCTTTAGAAGTCTTCTATTCGTCACTCGTCACCATAACACAAACCCAGATGAGCGATATTATTATTAAATACTCTTGTTTCCTAACGGGAACGGACGCGTCATGTTCCGCTAACATGACACTTTTGTCTTAATGCAGGTGTTCCATCAATTTATTAGACGATATCACGTAAAAAAATATGCAAAATTTAATCTAGCCGTAGATATTTTAAAACTAATAAAATCAAATAGTACTGAACACCTGGTACTTACTTAAATTGAAATACACTTACCTCTAAGCAGGAGGTCGATTTCGTCAAACAATAAAATAAGTGACCGTTTGTCTAATTTCACAATAACATTTCACATAAACGTTTGTGGTATTTAAATATATATCGATAGAATGGAACACAATGGTGTAATCGATAATTGAATTCACTGTTGATGAACTTTACACCAACCGACCTCATAGACGTGACAGATTAGAACGGAATCTAGACATGGTCATTGTATAGAGATGATACTTTACTGAAATAAGTTAAATAACTAAGTATTACCGCAGTCACTAGCAAAAATCAAACAGTTACACTGTCATAAATACCTACGTCATAATTTGTAACGTATATTAGAAAAGAGAATGGATCTAGCTAATCTTCCATTTTTGCTAAAAGATAAGGAAGATGTGAAGTGAAGATCCTTAGCGTAACCTTCTGACAAAGAGGTTGTATTAGCTACCTCCGTCAGAATTATGCCTTGGCGTACGATGAGTCATTCAGGAATTTAAGTACTGCGGCTGCGTTCCTGATTGAACCTATCATTTATTTTGTCAAATTCAATGAAAAAAATCTGGCACGAGACCTTTGTACTGTTTTTAGACATAATTTTGATTGTAATGTGCAGTGTATATAAATAAATAAATTAAAATACAGCTTTGACAATATATTTCAAAACACCTAGATAATTATTATCAATGTAAATTATTACTTGGTAAAATAAATATAACATGACATGCTAGTTAAACGAGTCGAATTATCTTTGTTATCTATGGTTAAAATATAATGTAAGGACCTATTGAAAACTATTTATTCCTTCTTCTTCTCTGTTTCTTTATTACTTTTATGTTTTATTTCTTAGTCTGAAATATATATACTTTACTCTTCTCTCTGTCCTTCTTTACTCTTTTATTGTTTTTTTCTTCTACTTTTTTAACATTTTTATGGTTTTTTTGTGGTGCAATAAAGTGTTTACTATCTTTGTCATTAAAAAAAAATCCCACATTCAAACCTTTACAAAAATCACGTATTATCATTTCTATATCAATATTCTTAACAGATAGATTAAGCAAGTCACTGTCTGTCGTCATACTTAATGCCAATTAAAAGATTTCCAATTGTGAATCTTTGTTTGCCTCCAAGTAATGTGGGTTGATATCTGACAGCTCTGACTAGAAAATATTTTTTTTGGGGACCCTCCACAGCTGACATTGATTGTTTGACTGGCGAGTGCTCGGACTCTTTTATGATTATTGTTGAAGAAATTCTACTCCGTTGGTATAAATAACATGATGTAGTTTGGTAACAACTAACTGTTGCCCGCGACTTTGTGATTTTGGTAACATATTATAACCTTCCTCGAGAACCACTCTATCCATTGGTAAATAAATACAGCATGAAAATCGGTGCAGTAGTTTTTCAGTTTATATGTAGGGATTCAAACCGAAGACTCCACTAGTTTGGCTAAAATAATATACTTACCATTTGGGTAGTTCCCATTTGTTGCCGTTGTCTTCATCCCATCCAGAAAGGAAGAAAATGATAACTGGGATATTATTACAAAATTTGTCCCATCCATAGTCCCCATTTTTATTTTGAAACGCAAAAATATGTCATGCCCAATTGTTAATGACATTGTTCCCTATCGAGAAGAATAAATTCAGAATTCAGAGAAAAGAATAAGTTTAGCTATTATTATAACCTCTGCGTGAACTCACAAAGACAGATTACAAATCAATTGCTGTTCGTTAGTCTCGCTAAAACTCGAGAATGGCTGAACCGATTTGGCTAATTTTGGTCTTTATTTATTCGTGGAAGTCCAGGGAAGGTTTAAATGGTGAGAATTTAAAGATCGGACTTACGCGGGTGAAACCGCGGGGCGCAGCTAGTGTATTATAATTTTTGACTTAAACTTAGTTTAGGTTTTGCATCTATTCTAACTAGCCGCTAGATTTTACGAGATGTGCGTTAATTATGATTATCAAAATGAATTTACTTAAGTACTTAATGTGGACAGTGCTTTATCGTCTTATTTACATTAATTCGTTCAAATGGTTTATTACGCTAATGTTATTTTATCGTTGTTCAAAATTAAAAAATCCCAAGTAGCAAAACTAAAATCATTATCAAAACAAACTTCGCAAAAAGTCCGCTACAAAATTCTAATTGCTGTTTAAAAATATCAGACGGTAAGAAAATAATGTGGTTACGTCAGAATTCCTGTGACGCAAGTCGGATCATCTAGGCTTACTCATTAATTTATTAAATGAGTTATTTCGGTGTACCACCGTTCTACTGTAATGATTATTAACCAGTTTTTATGTTTGTATAAATACCTAAGCGTGTTAATGAGCAGCTATTTTATATTAGTTCCTTTGATCTAGTTTTGTTTTCTTGTCTCAATGAGATATTTGATGACGTCTATATTATTTTGCATACGATTTTGACATAGGTTTTTAATTTTTCTTTTTCAAATCTCGCTCTATATACTTAATTGCCCAAGTCTATTGATTTGGGATACTGCGATAGGTACTTACTGATTTAAGCAGCCACAAACACAAGAGCCGCTATTTTATATTATTTCCTTTGATTAAGTTTTGTTTTTTTGTCTCAATGAGATATTTGATGACGTTTAATTATTTTGCATTCGATTTTTCATTTTTCTTTTGAAAATCTCGTTCTGTAAACTTATATCGCCCAAGTCCGTTGACTTGGGTTGCTGCGACTGGTACTTACTGATTTAAGCCATAAACACAACAGTCTGTTGTTCTATTTATAACCGACTTCAAAAAAGAAGGTTCTAAATTTATTTTATTTTAATTTTTTTGTTTTTCTATAGATATTATTTGTTTTGTTAACAAAAAAAAGTTTAATCGAAAACCCATAAAAATATTATGGTTATTCAAATTGTGACATAATTTTTGACGGACCAACTTTCTTCATAATTAATAATGGGATATAAATATTAAATAATTTCATTTTTATAGTTTTTTAATTAAATTATTATGAAGGAATGTACGCTGGTTAACATTTTTGTCGTATTTCATTGTAATACTGATTGGAATCGCCTTGATTAGTACCTATTCACTTAATTAGTACCTATTTCATTGGACTGTAACAATTTTACGGCAATTGCAATAAAATCGTTAATTGACATGATAAACCTGTTTAGATTGAATTAGTAGATGATGATTGTGAATTTTTTATGGTTTTTAGACCATAAATTAGTTGTTTTTAATTAATTTGCTTTTCTAATGAAAAGGTTAATTATAATTTTAGCAAGCCGTTACTAATGCTCCATAATCATTAATTACAACAGTAATAAATCTATCAAAAAATAAATAATAATAAAAACGTTAGGTAGGAAATTATCAATCAACAAAGTTTTTTATATTTAGAGACCAGTTTTAAGGGCTACTTCTGTTCATACATCTCAAAGCAACAACATTTATTCTAACTATGATTTTTCAAAAAGTTAAAGAGAAAACTTTGATTTATATTAAAAAAAAAAAGAGTTGTCAGAATTTTAGTAATAAAGGTCTAGAACAACTTATAAGAGTCAATAAAACTTGAAAATGATAAGCAGCATCTTAAGGTCATTGACCTCTCTGTATAAGTAACAGCTGATTTTCGGTCGTCGTCGTTCGAAGGTAGTAGAATAAATGTACTATTTAATAGCTAATTCATTATGTAATATTTCATTAATAGCCCTGTAGAGCATCGAAATAATTCACATAACAAATCGGGTTAAATTAATATGTATAATATAATCTGTATATGTATGTGTGTGTATATAGTATGTATGTAATATAGTCCTAGTGGCTTATTAGTTTTCAGTCTTTATACGCAAGTACGTTATCGTTTGTTTACAATTTAAATAAATCACTACATAGTATAAAATAAAGTTAAAACTATGTCCCTATGTATGCTTAGATCTTTAAAACTACGCAACGGATTTTGATGCGGTTTTTTTAATAGATAGAGTGACTAAAGAGGAACGTTTTTAGATACAATACATGCATAATACAGCCGTGCGAAGCCGGGGCGGGTAGTATTTAATATAAGTATTTTTACTAGTAAATTAGGTATGTAAGTACCTACAAAATTTATACAAGCAATGTATAAAATTAATATTTCAGTGGGTTGAAGACCTTCCAACCTACTTCAATTCACTGTCAATTCTAAAACGTTTTGTATCAAACTGCGCCTCATTTCCTACTTAGCATTTCGCTATTCATTAACAAACAATTTCAAACCTTTCATTAACAATATTCCCACGGTCCAAGACCATTAGCTAAATATTTTAGGTTAGGTGTCTGTTTAGCTTCTGTTTAAAATATTTGTTAATAAATCATTTTGTCAGCAGCTTTTGGTCAGTGGGTAATTATTGCAATTAGGGTTAATTTATGATTAGTTGTTTCCTTTGTTCTTTGTTCGACTGTGAGAAAATTAAATCATTTCGTGTCAGAGGTTTGGTAGAGGCGTAACGGTCATTTACTTCATTGAGTTACGTGTTTACTATTCGAGCATGCACCAGACGTCGCGGGCGGCGCGGTGAAGAGGACAGAACTTTTGACAAAAGAGGTCGTCATACAAATGTAGATAAGCTGTAGTTGATTACTAACAATGACCGTTAATGTTTTCTATCAGACGTGATTTCACTGAATTATCATGCTCTTTAAATATTTTTGATGCTTAAAAAACCTGCATAAAAATACCATTAGCGTCATTTATAAAATTAATATCCTGTTTTAACTACGATTGTTGAAAACTCCCAAGTCATATTTCAAATGGTTAATAATGAGCTTCGTACCTGACTGTTGGAGATCGCGCTAAGACTTCGATCTAAAGAGGCTGCATTTGCATAAAATCATTAGTAAGCACAATGGAGTGCGAGCAGGGACACGGACCCTGAGACACCTCACAAATACTCTTCAAATCTTTGATTTTAACCTCAACTAACGCTGTGTAAAACTACCATTTCTGTTTGTAGAAAAAGCAATCTTGTAGAATCCCTGTGTATGCAAGCAATGAATAATGAAGCGAGGAATAATTCCTGTCGTTATTATGTCAAGGAAGAGGTCGCGGGCTGCCTCTCGAATATGATTTATCATCGTTCATTAGGCGAGTTTGTCCGCAACGACAACAGATGGAGCTGATAGCACTTGGCAGGGTGGCCGCCTTGTTATTATTTTTAACCGACTTCAAAAAAGGAGGAGGTTCTCAATTCGTCTGTATGTTTTTTTTTTTTTTTTTTTTTTTTTTGTGTGTATGTTACGCGATCATTCGAAGACGGCTCAACCGATTGAGATGATTCTTTTTGTGTTCGAAAAGTGATACCTCAGGGGTGGTCCCATAAAAATTTGGTGAGGATCTGATGAGAATCTTCGGAGTGATGAACAGAATTGCACCTCGAGAGTGCAGCAAATTGCTCAGTTTTCGATTTCCACCAGTAGATTTGGCCCATAAACGAATAGTTACCGATAAATGGAATATCTGAAACCACCTTCTCATCAGAAAACTCTTCAATCAGTTACGATTACAGGTTACAATTTGAAGATTTTAGTCGAATTTAGTCGCCGGACTGGGTTTGAATGAATGTTGATAGAGAACCCTATCTTAAATGAAGTTCTGATGAGGATCTTCGAAGTGATGAACAGAAATGCACCTCGAGAGTGCAGCAAATTGCTCATTTTTCGATTTCCACCAGTAGAATTGGCCCATAAACTAATAGTTACCGATAAATGGAATATCTGAAACCACCTTCTCATCAGAAAACTCTTCAATCGGTTACGATTACAGGTTACAATTTGAATAAAATATTCGCTTTTGCTTCGCCGGACTGGGTTTGAATGAATTTTGATAGAAAACCCTATCCTAAATGAAGATCTGATGAGGATCTTCGGAGTGATGAACAGATCTGCACAGCGAGATTCAACAAATTGCTCAGGTTTCCATTTCCACTAATAGAAGTGGCCCATACACAAAAAGGATGAATGGGGCATCCGAAAACACCTTCTTATCACCAAACTCTTCAATGGGTTACGATTAGGTACAGGTTGCAATTTGAAGAAACAGTCGCTTTCGCCTCATGGAGTAGAATTTTCAGTGACAGTGGCACTAAAAATGGTTAAATAAAAAATAAATAAAAATTTAAAAAACCGACTTCAAAAAAACCTGAAAAGAAAAACTAACAAAACCTGAAAAAAAAACCAAAAAGTGAAAAATAATCCATTTCGGGTCACTAAGACAGCAGATAACTTAAACATAAGTACTTACTTGGAAGTCGGACTGTTTTCTTTATACCTCTCAACATTCAATCTAACCCAGTCCGACTTCCAAGTAAGTACTTATGTTTAAGTTATCTGCTGTCTTAGTGACCCGAAATGGATTATTTTTCACTTTTTGGTTTTTTTTTTCAGGTTTTGTTAGTTTTTCTTTTCAGGTTTTTTTGAAGTCGGTTTTTTAAATTTTTATTTATTTTTTATTACCAGATTTCAAAGAATAATACTTGAGGAATGCATCTCTTAATGAACTTCAACCCTTTTTGGGTTCGACATGATGGATAGAATTAATGTCGCAGCCATTGTTGATTGGGGACACTTATAATGGTTTGGGATGAGACTACTCGTACCTTGATTGTATTGCATTGATTTCAACGTTGATAATTGAAATGGATTTCTCAGAAGGTTCTCAATTGTTGTTTGTGCTAGCTTCAATGAAATGACACATCTGTCTTGTTATTTGTGTAAAAGTAATTTGTTATATTGGGCTGCAATTTAAAAAATATATAACATGCATACCTATTTATGACAATTGTATGCATATTTACTTTAAGTCTACTCTTTAAAATATGTGGTGAAAATTATGGGTTATTCCTATTAACAGGTAGATCCAAATAATAAATTAAGTTAAAAAAACAATTTTCAACACACACAAAAACAAACTTTTGTTTTTGTTCAATCTTAGAACAAGTTATTAGCTTTCCTTTATCAATCTGTAACTAAAAAGCAGTGAACATTTTCAAAGTGTTAACACATCGTCGTGTTCAAGGAAGGTGTAATTAAAGGCATACGAGAATTTGCATTTCTGAGAGCTAGTGGTGTAAAAAAAGAAAAAAATGTTAATTAGCATATTGTATTTTGAAATGTGATGGTTGGCATTTGCTGTTTCATGCTACTCAGCGGTGGGCCCTGCTCACATTTTTATGAGACTTTCAATGTATATGGATACGTCCAATTTGTTATCCTGCACGTTATTTTATTAAAGTGTAATTATCTTCACCTTCAATCACAGTGATATATGTAATTACATGGAAATAAATGATAAGCGGAATTTAATGTAGGATTATGTTTAATTTTAAATTTTATGGAAATGACAAATAAGTATGAATGTAACGAGAGTGTTATTTATTAAACACCAGTTTTAAACCATGTTTTTTTATTATTGTCAATAGTGGCATTTTTACTTAATACAATTTAATTAAAGCTCTGTACAAACTTATACGACTAATCGCGTGTATAAATGATACAAATCGTGTAATTTGTATTACGCGAATCGTACAGCTTAAAACACATTTTGGTGAAAACACATTTACATGATTTGCACAACAAAAACTAAATGCGTTTAAGATCTTAAACATAATTAACCAACAGTCAAAGTGTCAAACTGATTAAATAATTTCACCCTTGAGGTTATTGAAATAGAATTTAATTTTAGATTACACGTTAGCTAGAATTCTGCAAAAGTTGTTAAGGCACAATGTTATGGAAGTCGCCCTATGTGAACTTAACATTGACATCTATAGATTTCAACCCTTCGCACGACTAATGTCCAAAAAAATGCCCAAAGGCATTGCCCAATAATACAATTATCTAACAAAATTTAAAATTTACCACCCATAAAAATGACCAATTATAATATATAGCCAATGATAAAATAATTAACTCTTAAAAATTACTAATTATAGATATAGCCAAAAATAAAATTGGCCAATCATAAAAATTACTCAGTAGGCAAAGTCAAAGAGAATTTTTATCCGAGAGAGATGGGAATTATAGAGTATCTCTCTTCCTTTCCAACGGTATTGCCACTTAAAATAACGACTTGGAGTCAAACCCACATCACCTAATTAAATCCCATCCACACTAATACAGTCCTTGCAATCACAATCGTGATAGCTATTTTGTGTCTTCGTTTTAATTAATTTGGATCACGAAGTCGCCACTTCGGGCGTCACGACATGATTCTTCAGGTAAAGTGACACACTTCAAAATGCCATCACAGTTTGGAAGGATTACGGGGTAGAGGGTATCGCTACTAAGTTGGCCCTTCGACCGGTATTGTTTCTGATGATTGGAACTGTTCACAGGAGGTCAAGTTCGATGGTGGGATTAACGTAAGCTTAATTAAATGTTAATAAGGTTGGAATGTTGGATGATCTTTGTGGCGTGGTGGGAGAACACCCGCCTGGGACGCAGAAGGTTGCAGGTTCTAAACCCGTCACACAGATATTTAATTCTGTAAAAAAAGTGTTGTGGTCTGTGTGTTATGTATATTAAGTTTTTATTTACAAAAAAAGTGTATTAGTATTATATTCGTTATCTGGTTGCCATAACACAAGCTTAGTTATATTATTAGATGAGATAAGCTTTTTGCAATGTCTTGCAATATGTTTTTTTTTGGCAACTTTCCCATTTACTTATAATAATAATATTATGTAAACCAAATTCTGATGATTATATTAATATTTTTATTTTCCTATTATATTAAAAATATTTTAAAACCTTCATGGTTTTAAAATATTTTTAATTTTAATTTTTGGGAATTTTGCTATTAACTGACTATATCCAAAATCAAATACTGATAAATATATTTTATTCATAAAGAAGCTTTTAACGTCTCTGTTCGTAAACAGATTCGCAAACATCTATAGTAGGTAAATTAAGTCCTCGTTAATTGTGTGAAACCTCAGTATCACACGATCGAATCACGGTTTCGGTAAGTGATGTCGCAATGTTCCAATTAGCTGCTCATTTGTGTCAAGCGTGCATTGTGTGTCTATTCAATGAATGTGAACAATCGTAATGTACTTTGTTTAAATATTGGAACTAGTTAGAAATGCAAAGTGAATGGCGGTTTTGAATTAAATTCACGGTAGGTAGGTATATATCTAAACAGGCTGTTTTTCGCAACTAGACCTCCTTAGTTCGGTCCTTTTATCGTGAGGTTGGAGTAGACTTACCCAGCACTTAATACTACCCTCTCAGCTTCCATGTCCATATCCAGAGGAAAAAACTCATCACCTCATCTTCTTAAATGGGAGGATAAAGTAGCCTTGCCCAGTACCTATACTACCATCTCAGCTTAGTAGACTGTATCTAGATTAAATAAATTGTCAATACGTCTGCAGTTAACTAAGTCGCGGGTTTCATCAAGATATTTTCTTTCACCATAAGAGCAATGTCAATTAGCTCACGTACATTTTTCATAAGAAAAATCCATTGGTGTACGGCCGACGGGCATTCGAATGAACGACCTTCGGAATTAAAGTAGAGGTACCTACCACTGGGCCAACACCGCTCCGTAGGTCAAATTCACGGTGAGGTAATTATTTAAATTTGAGTTTTTAAGTCTTATTTCCAAAAGAATCTGATTTGTCAGGATTGATTTTGGAGGATTGAGATGAATCTATCACATCTAATTTCAAAAGTGCAGTCATCGATTCTTCAATATTCTTGATCTACGTCGCTTAGTCCTCTACTTAACTATTTAACCAATATCATTGAATAGATTCAATCAGTGATACAACGATTAACATAGCACACACCCATCGTACTAAGCCAGGCGGGGTAAGTGCCACACAATGGCCGCGATGCCATAACATCATCAAACAATTTCAAAATCTGATCCTATGCATAACGAATGGAATTGATAAATAGTTTGAATTAACCGATTTAATGCGGGTCACCCACAACATGGTGACTCGGCTAAATCTGCCTTGGTAATGATAATTGAACTGGCAAACACCCAGTGTCGGCTATCGGCACAATCTATCGAGAGCCGACTCGGAAACTATGGTATGACTTGCGCTATTTTATTTATTATTTTTATTTGAACTCTTGTCTTCGAACACAATCTTTAGAGTTCTGATTAACTCGAGCTTTACCGCTGTGAATTGTTTCAAACAAGCCGTTATATTGAATTAAAATGTGGCTAAGGGATTTGTAATTTGTTTTTGTTTTTTTTTTCAATGTATTATTTAGCTATCATCTTTTAAAATAATCAGTAAAGGCGACGGTCTTATGTTTATAAGTAAAATCTAATTGATCTAATTTCATTTTTTAACAATATTTTATTAAATACGCCAACAGATAATAATTATTATAGATTTCGAAGGATGGATTTTTCTTAAAGAAAAAATTATGTGCGCTAATTGACATTGCTCTTACGGTGAAGTAAAACATCGTGATGAACCCCGCGGTTTAGTTGGTTCCAGAAGTATTGACAAGTTCTATTCTCTGGACATGGTCGACTAAGCTGAGAGGGTAGTAGGTGCTAGGCAAGCAACTCCATCCTCACGCAAAAATGACCCAATTAAAAGCCCGTCTACAAGTACAAGTAAGTACATAATTTTTATGCCATGATGGTCCTTTCTCATCTTGCTATTTACAGGTTCAAAGCGTAACAGAGATAATTTTTTTAGGTATGTTTTTTATCTTTATTAAATCGTGTCCTTTCTAAAAGTAGGTAATAACATTGTTAGTTCTTATCTCGGAGCATAAGCTGTCTCACTTATCCAAACAGCCACATCTCGGACGCACTTAATGTACAAAATATTGTACTGTTATTATTATTTCATATGATAATACGATACCTTTAATGTGAGGGTAAAACACATACGAGATTTGTATTATGGTCAAAGCTAGCTTATACAAAATTAGGTTTTCGAATCCTATCCTACTCCTACTAATATTATAAATGTGAAAGTTTGTGTTAGTATGTTTGTTACTCTTTTACGCAAAAACTACTGAACCGATTGCAATGGAACTTGGTATGTAGATAGCTAGAGACCTGGATTAACATATAGGCTACTTTTTATCCTCATATTTCCAAGGGATCTGGAGTTGCGAGGGTAAAACCGCGGAGCGCTGCTAGTACTATGTGGTCGATCTAATTTCATTGATCGCAAGTGCAATTTCGTTTAAGTGTGACTTTGAGATAATCTTAGGAATATTCAAGTTTAGATTGCTGCAATAAATTTATTTAATGCGGCAATACAACCTTATTAATTGGTAGAGTAGGTGTATTCAGATGGTTATGTTTGTTTAATTCAGTATTACTAATTAGAGTACAAGTTCTTATTTATTAAACCAGCTTTTATTTGCTATTTTGTCCACGTAGGCGTTTTTTTCTTAGCGGATGCCTACTTCATAATGGTTATCTGTGTGCCAAATTTTAGCCCGACCTGTGAGCTTGGGATGCGTACGTTGATAATATGTCAGTCAGTCAGACTTCGAATTTTATATTTGTAAATTTTTGATTTTGTATTTTATACCTAAGTGATTTTATTTTGAAATATTGATGAATTTCAAATTGATATAGTATTTTTTAATACCTATTACTTCGTTAAAGGTAAGTTTAAGTAATAAGTTTACAGTTATCTCCAGTAATTAATGTCTGTAAAGAAATCAACATTTTTATGTTCTATGTATCCCAGCTGTTATTTATTAATGAATTGTAGAAAAAATATTCACCTTATAATTTTAAGATAATATAGATAATTAGATAGATATAAATAGATTACTTTCACAAATACAATAAACTTCAGAAATCCAAATAAGTTATTTAAGTTTAAGTTAAGTATATTTCATTTTAATTTTGCAAAATCAATAAAAAAACTAATAATTATAATTAGGAAATAATAACAATTAAATAGTTACCTACTCTTTGATCCTTACTTAAAGATTTGTAAATCCTTTCAAGTAATTACTTTTACTGAGCTGTTACTTTATAATATTTATTTTCCCGGGTCATAATCGCGTATTTTTATTTCTGTTACCATGACGTTTCGACTATATTACAATAGTCATGGTCGCGAGAAGACCCGGGAAAATTATTACTATGAATACAAATCATGTGAGTCTAAAAAGTTTATCGTGTCACTTTACTTGCGCAGGTATTGCCAGATCCTTAGTTGTTTTTGCTTAAGATAAACTTGTTTAAAACATAGGTATAACTTAAGTACCTATTTGTAGCGACCAATAAAATAACCTAAACCATTTAAATCACACTAAACCGAGTTATCGTTTAATTTTACTGCAGAAAGCATTTCCATTACAATTCGATGCGACTCCTTGTCATTTATTTTAAAGTGTTTGTGGGCTTCGGACCGTGCGTTATCATAAATCTTTTTTAAGATCGTACCATAAAGGCAGATAAGGTCGCACCCAATCGGCTAAAGCTTATCCTTTACTGAATTCATGATGCTGACGAATTGTCTGACGAGTTTCGATCAGTACTGCGAGTGAAGTATTTGACGTTCATTTTTTTGCGAATACAATGTGGCTGTAAAAATGTACGGCGATATTTTAAGACCATTGTCGTTTTGAGTGAAGTGGGTTACAGACTTTTTATTTTGGTTTTAAATAGTATATTTGAAACTTCTATTCCCAACTAAAACGACGAACCAGTTGGCACAATGGTCACCATGCCAGACTGCTAAACACAGGATTGCGGGTTCGATTCCCGCCTCAGACAAGTATTTATGCTTAGATATTTGTCTGTGATCTGGTTGTTTCTATCTATTATAAGTATATATTTACAAAAGAAAAGTATATAAGTAGTATATCCGTTGTCTAGCACCCATAACACATGTGTTACTTAGCTTGGGGCTAGATGGCGATGTGTGAAATGTCCTGCAATATATTTATTATTTATTTATTTATTTATAACTAAAAGACAAACAAGTATAAAGCTAAACTTCTTCACCGGAGCTTTATGAACTCTGTCCCATTCCGAAAATAGGTCAACTTTATAAAACTCATTGAATTAAGCTTTTTTGCGCGGCTTGCTTTTGCTTTTACTTAAACATAATTAGACAAATACCAGCTGATCTAAAATTAAATTCTTATTCAGTAAATATAAAGTTAATAATGTTGAATCACAGATAGTTTTGTTTGACAGCTTGGTAAAATCATGTTTGAGAACTTTAACTAAATTATTTTTGAAGCTAATACCTACCTACTATAGGTATTAAATATTTTATTTGTCGTACCTACCTATAGTCTACACTATCACTATCACTACATAGTATAAAGTAAAGTCACTTTTCGCCGTCCCTATGTCCCTTTGAACTACGCAACGGATTTTGATGCGGTTTTTTTTAATAGATAGAGTGATTAACGAGAAAGGTTTTTAGATATAATACATGCATAATACAGCCGTGCGAAGCCGGAGCGGGTCGCTAGTAATATTACAAAAAGGAAATATTTTTGGATTGTATTTATTTTTGTAACGAATACTCCGCGAGGCTCCGAAACTACAGGACCGAATTTGATGAAACTTGGTATGAGAATACATTGATTTATTGAAAATAACATAGGCTACTTCTAATCCTGATATTTCTACGGGATTGGGAGTTACTCGGGTGAAACCGCGGAGCGCTGCTAGTTATTTATATGCAAATCTGGCTTTAACCCACACTTTGACAAATAGAATGATTGAGTGGTGCTCGCGATCGTTGTAAATTGATTAAATGTCCGAGTTTTAAATATTTCCCGTTTAGCGCTGAGAACTCTGAATGATCAATTAAGTTGATCGACGCATTTGATTCGATCAAATGATTCGTAATCGGAATGATACGAATATTTAATTATGCTAAAAGGAAAATGAGCAAGTCTGATTTGCAAAAACGCTTTTGCAAAAGTGCTTGCTAAAAAAACGTTATGCGAGCATTGAAATGCAATGCATGGAAGGCGGTTTCAAACGAAATTATAGCCTAAAATATTTTAGTACCGTCTAATTTGACAAAAGCTTTAAAAATCACTTAGCATTTCATCTTAACAATCGCCATCAAATACAAACGCTGAACGCTTAATTTCACATCAAGATTGTGAGCACTACAAAAGAGCTAATTGAAGCGAAAAAAAGCAGCCATTGTTGTATGATAAGTATTTGTTTGTTTGATTGATGTATCGACGTTTCTAGTCGGCTATTTAGTATGGATAGACAAAATATTAAAATGGTATGGACCATCGGGGTGCCTTGCTATCACAACGAGATTTGCTTGTTTGAATGTTTTGTGATTCTCAATATTTTGTTAGGAATAAGTATTAATCTACACTACTACACTAATATTATAAAGAGGAAATATTTGTTTGTTCCGAAACTACTTGACCGATTTTGTAAGAGGATGTATTGATTCCTTGGAAATAACAGGTTACTTTTTATCCCGATATTCCTACGGGATCGGGAGTTACGCGGGTGAAACCGTGGAGCGCTGTTAGTTGTCCAATAAATCGGAATTACCAGACCGATATTGAAAGACCAGTTCCAGTGCTTGATAGCAATTAGGATTCATCACCTGATTCCTTTGGAGTATAGGCCTGATATTCCCATAAAACATCAAGGTATTTATTTGCAATTTTGATCGGAGCTATATTATTCGCGCCATTATCGAAAGCAATAATTTAATTGGTGTTAAAAACTATTAATGTAAGTATCTATTTTACTAAAATTCGGATTGTAAACTACCATGGTTATTTTCAGTAGAAAGTTGTCAAAAACGGGATAGGTATTTACCATGTTTGTTTTTGAGCTCCACAAAATAAAGACAATATACTTGGTAAATATCCCATTTTAAATTAAAAAGAAAGAATAAAACAATATTGATAATTTAGATAAGTTTCCCTAGGTAGGGTACCCAGAAGGCTGGCTGCATTACCTCTTTGGAGCCTTTTTGGACGTGATTGAAAAACTCTTATGACTATTTCATATCCGAAAACTTTGACAATCACTGTACACACAAACAGGGACGTACGTGTGTGCGTATCATGATCACAATCAGGTTATTTCTCTGGTAATTATGATACGTCAGGCGAGAGCTCGACCTCGGGTCAACTAAATCCGGCACATGACTCAAACATGGATATTTTGATTACATCTCATTATGTATCTGTTTGTTTTAATGTTCGATTGAAATTTGCGTGAGAACGTGAACTAAATTGATTTATCGATTGATCTTACAATCAAATAGAAATTACCATTATTATAAATATACAACGTATGAGAATAATTACAAGCGACAAATTGCAAGGAGTGTACCTCTGAACTTCGACAAGTCTTTACTTCGACACGACATTTACTTTGAAATAATATAGTTCTATAAGTATTAGTTCGACAGAAAATACTACGACAAAAAACCTTCGAAAATCATTACTTCCCTCATTACTCTAAATCATTACAGACCCTACTTCGACAGAGACTGCTTCGATATACACTTGTTCGACAGATAAATATTTCGACAGAACATCTCTTCGACACAGTACTGCTCAGAAATGTAATAAAAGTAATTGATTTGCTTGTTATGATTTTAATAAAATAAAAATGACTGTAACAATCAACAATATTTTTAATTATAAACAGTACTTACACAGGTTTTTTTGTACTATTCTGCTTAGGAGTTAAATGATATCCATATCAATGATATAATATTAATGATATCGATGCTAAAGCGAAGTAGAGACTTGTCGAAGTTCAGAGGTACACTCATTACAAGTAGGTATACGTTCTCGTTCTCTTTTTTTTGTTAATCTATGCCATTAGCCGGTTCAACCACAAAAGGAGGACGCATCGAAAAAGTTTTCGTTCCATTGCCGTCTTTCTACCTTCTTGCGTCCCTCGAAAACCTCCGCTTATTTGGGGATCTTTGAGTCAGGAACGTAAAGACATCTTCTAGGAAAGTGTGCTACATCTTAGACCGCATCTTCACTTACCATTTACGATAGTGTTCAAACGCTCATCTATCACATAAATATAAAAAAATATTTTGGTAATTCGCGTTCAGCGCGTTATATCGCATGACTAGCTACAGCTGTTTGTCCAAACCTTAAAGAAAAACATACCAACGTAAATGACTCATCAGTAAGTAAATTCCAAAACATGCATAACTAAGTGGTAATCAAACATAATGTTGTTAAATCTTGTTTAACAACCAAAATTTAAATAAAAATTTGTGAATCCAATGTAAATATAAAATATAATCTGAATTAGCAATCGATTTTACCTGCAGTAGATGCGATGTGTGAGGTAAACCTTGGGTCAAACGCATCCATAGTTCAAATCATAAAAACTCGCTTGACTGACGTCGCTTTTAAAAGCTCAAGCGCTTTAAAGCTTTTTAAAACTTGCTGTGATTGGACATTGATTTAAACACGCTTGTTAATTTATACGTTACTAGATAACACCTGCTAAATGATTTACGATTTTTCACGCCTGGATTACTTTCAATTATTCTTTTAAGTTCTCTATTTAGTTTATGGTCTTTGTAATAATATAGTTATTTTAGTATTGAAGTACAATCACTACATAGTATAAAACAAAGTCGCTTTCTCTGTCCCTATTTCCCTTTGTATGCTTAAATCTTTAAAACTACGCAACGGATTTTGATGCGGTTTTTTTTTAATAGATAGAGTGATTCAAGAGGAAGGTTTTTACATGCATAATATAGCCGCGCGAAGCCGGGGCGGGTCGCTAGTTTTTCAATAAAAATGTATTTAAACTACAAAACCGGATTTAAAAACACTAAACTGTGATCAAATCTATTGTCAACAGTACAATTAAAATAGTGTGGACACGTCATAAAATGAAACAATGTTCTATAGAGACTTATCTGAAAGAGGCGGAGGATATCTTATTGTAGTCGTATAGGTACTTTTAATTCCAGCAAAAAGTGTAGCGAAAATGCTTTGTTCATTTTATTATTGGCCAAAAAGTTTGTCCTAAAATAAAGTTTGGCTATGTTTAAGATTTATCGATAAATAAATATTTATAATAGTTTAAAGTGAGTTTGCCTACTTTTCATTTTTAACCGAATTCAAAAAAAGGACGTTCTCAATTCATCGGGTTTAGGTATAATTTTATCATCGTGTATGTTCGCCGATTACAATTTTATTACTCAAACCTATATTCTTAAAACAATGCATTTTGGTTAAAATTTTGAGTAAATTACATCAAATTCATCAGACAAATGAAATCAAGACTATTTTAGAGGTTTTAAAGGTTAAAGATTAAATGGTTTTAAATTCTACTTTTGCTTAAGTAGGTACTCATTAAATATTTGTTTGAAAAAAACTTAAACAAATTTAAAGATGTAGGGTTTGTAGAGTTTTTACTTAACATATTTACTTTGTGATCGCCTTGATCTCATATAGTAGCTGCTAAGGCAAACGCTTCGAGCTGGAGATGTGCAATTTAAGTCAGTGGAATAAACAGATCAAGCTGTATCTGAGTGTGGGCCGTGGGCCGCCGTTGAACACGGCGAAGGCGCGGATTGTAACTCTTCGAGTACATCACTGCAGGGCTGGATTAAGTCTTTACATTTTCTTAACCAAAATCAGGTAGGTAAACAAAAAAAATAAAAATTATTAAAAACTTCATCTGTTTCCAAGCCTGTTGGTTCGGGGCTATATTGGGCCACTCTTCATCGAATGCAGAAGGCCAATTCCCATAAATAAAATTGTTAAAATTACATCTCAATATCATTTCGATTGCATTTCGATTGCAAAAAATATACTAAACGTCATCTTTTGGTATTCTCATAAACTAAGATTTCAACATGATATCCGAATGAAATGTTAATTTAATTAAAATGCAATCGAAACTAAAATGTACGTAAAACGGTATTCTCCAAATACAAATGACATCGAAATGTAATCGAACTTATCTAGACCGTATTCTCGTCGCATAAGAAACGTCAAATTTGAGATCGAGAGTTGATGAAATGTAATCGACATGAAACAACGAATTTAGTGAATTTTTAAGGTTAACTTAGTTGGGTTGGTGTGTAAATCTAATAAAAAAAATAATGCGTGTCATCTCCGAAGCGCGACTGGAGTTTACTTTACTTGTATTTCGATATAGAAGGTTACAGGTTCGATTCTCGCCCCAAACAAGTATTTAAGTATACAAGCCTAGTTGTTTAGCCTGGCGTTATGTGAAATGGCCCACATTATTTACTTTATTTGTAAAAAATCGCTATCTATTGCTATTGCTATTGATTGCTATCGACACCAATTGCTCGCTTCCTTCCTTCCTACCGATCGCTTTCATAATTGCTATCTAGAGCGTTAGCGCGATTTATTTCATGGACCTTCATATCACAAGGTTTCTTCAAAAAAATAAAACAGGCGCCAAATGAAATTCTTTTAAATTTTGTGACATAGCCAACCTAACAAACCAAAATGAATGAATGACTGAATGATTTTTAACCGACTTCAAAAAAAGGAGGAGGTTCTCAATTCTGTTGTATGTACGTATGTTTTTTATATCGCAATGTTAGTGAAATGCAATTGAAATGTAATTGAAATGTAACTGAAATGTTATTATGATTATGGTTAGCAGAATATCAATAGACAGTTTTTCAATTTAAGTAAATATGATCAATTCTCGTAATATAATTACGAGAATTGACCTTCAGAAGGTCAATTCTCGTAAATAATATTGTTTAAATTACATTTAATTATCATCCCGATTGCATTTCGATTGCAAATGATACCCTGTTCAGTCCTGTTCAGTTCTGTCAGTTTTTTTTCAAAAAGCAAACTTTGAGTGTATTTTGAGCTACTTTGAGGGTATTATTTATGATCGAAATGTAATTTGAACAATGTTATTTACGAGAATAATTGGCCTTCAGATCATCACGCTATCTTTTACGGGGTCTGCCACAGCTACGTTGCCAGGCTTGGAAACAGATGAGGGAGACCCTTGCCCTGCAGTGAGACAAAGTAGGTTAGGTAATTAAAAAATAATTTTCCAAATCGGTCTAGGCGGTTTCGAGTAATCGGGGAACATACATTAAAAAAAACCGACGATTTGAGAACCTCCTCCTTTTTTTGAAGTCGGTTAAAAAAAAACCTTCATCACTAAACTCAATTTAGTGTATAATCGACATAGTTTTTATTGAATTAATCGTAAACTGAATTGATGTTGTAATTGTAACGAACACGCGGTCTAAGTTTTACTAACAAATGGAATTGTAATGATCAGAAATAAATGACAATGAATTGAATTAAATAATTAAAATAATTGAATAATAACGGAATCGTTTCGAAAAGAAGAAGGTAGAAGACGGTTTTACGTTTTTAGAAGAAGGTTTAAGTACTTTGTAACTTTCTTCTACTTTCTTCTACAATCAAAGTGATAGGTAAAAGTAACCAAACAATTCGGTTGTATAAAAAAATATACCTACATACAACCGAATTGAGAACCTCCTCCTTTTTTTGAAGTCGGTAAAAAAATCAAACATAGCTTTAATTACACTTGAATCAAAGAAAATTCAATTTAAGTAGAGTGAATTGCATCAGTGCCCCTGAGGTCTACCTTAATTGATGATTTCACTATTTTTAGTGGGCTTACTAGGTATTTCTGGTTTTGATGGAAAAATGCATCTCCAAAGTTATGCACCGCAGCGAAATTTGAACTCGGGACCTCGCGCTTCTTATGCGGGTTCGAAAAGCACTACGCTTTTTGTTTTTCTGTTCAAAAAAAGTGTTTTCACGTGACGTATAAAAGTTTCTGGGAAATATTACAAAACAAAAAAATATGTAAAAAAATAAACAAAATATAGACCTAACCTTAGTCGATTTTTTGTAAGTTTCGCGGATCATCTAAAGCCTGATGTAAAGCAAAACCTTTACCAAGCGTCAGAATCCGGCCCTTATCAATGCGAAGTGCAAAACACTGTCGGCGCAGGGGCAACGGTGATATACTGCGCGGAGGCAAACCAACATCTCGGCACGTGGGACGGTGCATCAACATTTCACTTCATATCCGATTATAAACTGTAATAAAATAATAAGAAGGGACCTATCGATAGTTTGATTTAGAAAAAGATGACCGCAGACCGCACACAGCTGCCCACTACACTACTACTAATATTATAAATGTGAAAGTTTGTGTGTGTATGTATGTTTGTTACTCCTTCACGCAAAAACTACTGGACCGATTGCGATGAAACTCGGAATCTAGATAGCTGGAGACCTGGATTAACACAAAGGCTACTTTTTTTCCCGATATTCCCACGGGATCGAGAATTATGCGGGTGAAACCGCGGGGCGCAGCTAGTAATATATATTTTGTATCTATGTTCACCGATTATTCGAAAACGCCTGGACCGATTTGGAAAATTATTTTCAAATAAAAAAACTTTGATGAAATAATACGTTGCTACCTATCATGTCAACAAAACCAGACCCATTACACATTTTGCATACTTCAATACGTTGCTATGGTTAATAACGGAACGTGAGCGATAACGTCACACTTTTTTGCGAGTGCATTCCTATTTATAAGAAATCACATCAAAATGTCACAGAATTTCGGGCCGGATACGATGTTAGTGTTACAAATAATATAATTAAATAAATTAATCTTTTATTTCCTCACCCTAATGGCAAAAGGTAAAACAACAAACAAAAGAAATTAATTGGAAGACCTTTTATTGTTCACCTTTAAAAGGCACTGATCAGGTGGGTTAAGTCTATAAAATAATTAATTTGAGACAAAACACACTGTTTGTCGTGTATTTCGTCTCAAATTAACCATTCAAATTAAATCAAGTCTCAAATTAGTTACATTTGCCAAGGGCAAAATCAAACTTAAAATTCTTTAATCAATTGGAATCATACAATGCATTTCATCACTTTAAAGCATCTTAAAAAAAAATCGTCGCGACCCAAGTAACACATTTGGTAATAAATAGCTTGCATATAGTATTTTTTTGGAACCTTTAGTAATAAAATCCACCTTGATTAAGTTCTATATAGGTGGTTAGAACCTATATGCAACCTATATATTACCAAAGGGAGAAAAATTGCAACTCATTAATAGTTGCAGAAGCGTTGCATAAGAGTTCGAATTGTTACCCTGAGTGGTACTTGGAACTAACGGTGCAAATTGCGCGCTGTGAATGAATGATTGAATGATAAAGCGATACATTCATTCGTTGAGTGATTAATTTGTCATAACTAGTCTTATTTTCGGCGGAGATAAACGAAAAACGGTGTGCTTTGTTCTATTGTGTTAATTGTGACAGCCATATTGCATCTATTTGGTGAGTATTAAAAATGTACGTGTAAACCGCAGCATAATATCATGGAGCCCTTGCAAATGGTTTTTTATCGTGAAACCATGGTATATTTACTTAGTAAATTTTGATGCGCCTACAATTTAATCAAAAAATATCAAAAAATATATGCTGATCAAATAAATAAGATAATACTTTACAACAATTTGGTTGTTAAAAACCTAACATTATAGTTTCACAAAAAGTATAATGTCAACAACAGTTATTAAAACTTATTTTGTTAAATGTTATTGTAATAAAATACCATTAAACAAAATGCTTTTCAAGGTTATTATTTTTAAACATGGCGATTTAAAGTAGACCTTTTAGTTCTTATTTTCACTCATTTGTTACCTTATTGGAACTCTTAAGCCCAAAAATCACTCATTAGTTCCTAGTAGTGATATTTTTCACTTCACAGGTCTTGCTGTCTCTACTTTGAATTGGGGATCCTCAAGACGGGTACAAAACCCATTGTGAAGGTTAATAAAGTAAAAAAAAAGTAAAATTTACTTAACTTGTAAAGTCGAGGACTGTCTGTACAACTGTCTGTGCAACTGTCTGTCAACTGTTTGTGCAACTGTCTGTTGTCTGTGCAACTGTCTGTTGTCTGTGCAACTGTCTGTACAACTGTCTGTCACTGACTGGTACTGTCTGGTACTGTCTGGTACTGTCTGGTACTGTCTGGTACTGTCTGGTACTGTCTGGTACTGTCTGGTACTGTCTGGTACTGTCTGGTACTGTCTGGTACTGTCTGGTACTGTCTGGTACTGTCTGGTACTGTCTGGTACTGTCTGGTACTGTCTGGTACTGTCTGGTACTGTCTGGTACTGTCTGGTACTGTCTGGTACTGTCTGGTACTGTCTGGTACTGTCTGGTACTGTCTGGTACTGTCTGGTACTGTCTGGTACTGTCTGGTACTGTCTGGTACTGTCTGGTACTGTCTGGTACTGTCTGGTACTGTCTGGTACTGTCTGGTACTGTCTGGTACTGTCTGGTACTGTCTGGTACTGTCTGGTACTGTCTGGTACTGTCTGGTACTGTCTGGTACTGTCTGGTACTGTCTGGTACTGTCTGGTACTGTCTGGTACTGTCTGGTACTGTCTGGTACTGTCTGGTACTGTCTGGTACTGTCTGGTACTGTCTGGTACTGTCTGGTACTGTCTGGTACTGTCTGGTACTGTCTGGTACTGTCTGGTACTGTCTGGTACTGTCTGGTACTGTCTGGTACTGTCTGGTACTGTCTGGTACTGTCTGGTACTGTCTGGTACTGTCTGGTACTGTCTGGTACTGTCTGGTACTGTCTGGTACTGTCTGGTACTGTCTGGTACTGTCTGGTACTGTCTGGTACTGTCTGGTACTGTCTGGTACTGTCTGGTACTGTCTGGTACTGTCTGGTACCGTCTGGCACTGTCTGGCACTGTCTGGCACTGTTTGGAACTGTCTGACACTATCTGTAACTGTCTGGAATGAAACTAATGTACGGAACCCTCAGCGCGTGAGTACGACTCGCACTCGACCCGTTATTATTTTAATTAGATCTTGTGGTTCTAAATGAGAAAAAAATGGAACCGATATACGCTTTACAGTGGCATATAAGAGTATATTAGACCTTACAAAGGCAATTACACTAAGGTTCCAAATGAGCTTCAATAATAACTCTTAAGCCACTACAAGTGATAAATAACTCATATATACTACTTATTTAGTACTAATGGTGCCAAATGAGGGAAAAATACCACCTATTAGGGCACAGTTCTTTAGGGGGGATTTTAAGATGTCATATGCCTCTTTGAGTTCTAAAAGAGAGAAAATTAAAACCTTTATGCGCCTATGAGTAATAGATTCGGCTTAATGCTACCATAGGTAATAAAGAAGAAACAAAAATCCCTCTAAAGCAACCATTAGTGATAAGAGTTACTCATTTGCAAATTCGAGTGCTGTTTGCATCTTTAAGTAATACCAAACACTCTTGCATCACTAATATGCTACCTACAGTTGCAAAATAAGTTCCAAAATTCACTAACGTGCTACTTGGGGACACCACACTGTTCAATGCGAAATAGAAAGACAAAACGAAAATAACTGGCTTGCTTTCTATGCAAAAAGTGTCGTTACAACTTTTGGTCTTATTTTTTTCCGTCTAGCCCCCTTTCGCAACGCGCGATAAGGAACTTCGTTCCAACAGTGGCTGTGACATACGGCACACAGACAAACATGACAAATCTGTAAGGGTTCCGTTTTTTGCCATTTGGCTACGGAACCCTAATAAGTTGAGATGTGTCTAAAATGTACATCAAATAAAGCATAAAAGAAACAACATCAAAATCATAAAAGAAAAGAAAAAGAAACCGGTGGTGTACTGTTGTTAACAAGATTAAAATAACTCTTAAATATTTATTCACGCACGTTCCTACTTATCTTAATTATAACGATCATACACACCTATGTAAGACAAACAACTAGTATATTACTAAGACGATGATAAAATTTTATAATGCAAGGCGTTGAAAGCTTCTAGCGAAATGGATTCCGTCGATCTTATGGTAAATAGAGCTATTAATTTTAACGGCTGTTTAGGAATTCAGTGAACATTACGATCGCGAAGTATGCAATGCAACTGAGAGGTGAGCATTCTTGTGTCTCAACGACATTCTATAAGGTTAGAATTGCTGTTTGCAAATTGTTTACGTTAAAGAGTTTTATTAATTACTAGCGCCCCGCTCCGGCTTCGCACGGATACATCACTATCACACATAGTATAAAATAAAGTCACTTTTCGCCGTCCCTATGTCCCTTTGTATGCTTATATCTTTAAAACTACGCAACGGATTTTGATGCGGTTTTTTTAATAGATAGAGTGATTCAAGAGGAAGGTCTATATGTATAATACATGCATAGTATAGCCGTGCGAAGTCGGAGCGGGTCGCTAGTGTATTATACATACAAACCTTCCTCTTGAAACACTCTATCAATTAAAAAAAATCGCATCATATGTTTAGATCTTTAAAACTACATTTTAATCTAATCATACACAGGGACAGACAGTGGAAAGTGACTTTGTTTTATGACGACCTAGTTGGCACAATGGTCACCATACCGGACTGCCAAACACAGGGTTGCGGGTTCGATTCCCGCCCCAGACAAGTATTTATGCTTAGATATTTGTCTGTAGTCTGGTTGTTTCTATGTATTATAAGTATATATTTACAAAAAGAAAAGTACGAGTATATAAGTAGTATATCCGTTGTCTAGCACCCAAAACACAAGTTATTAGTTACTTAGCTTGGGGCTAGATGGCGATGTGTGGAATGTCCTGCAATATTTATTATTTAATTAAATACAGGGAATTAATAATAATTGTAATAGTTAAGCAGGTTGTATTTGTAGAAGTTAATATAACCTTTTAAGGAAAAATAATGTAAAGTAACCACAATTGAATATTAATGTAAACATTTTATAATTTTAACATCATAAAAATAACTACACCATATCATAACGATAAAATTTTTATACATCACGGCACATGCTCTTAAAAAAACCGTATTATTTAATCCTAAGTGAGGTGTCGTCTTCATTTTATCAAGTTTCAAGTGTCAATATATTGTTATAACAGCTATGGTTGGGTACTAAAGAGTGCAGTCCAGATAACCATGTGGATGTACTCTTCTTGTTAACGATCCCACAACCAAATAAATTTGTAACCAAATTAGTCCCCAGCGATAAAATTTATTCGAAATCCACTGAGGAGAGTAAAAATAACACATTCTCTGTCGGATTAAGAAAGAGATACGAGCGAGATAGGGCCCGGAGCGCATCTTCCGCCCGTTTTTAACACTTCCAATTAATAAAATTGATTTTGTTTTTTAATTAAGCCCGTAACGAAGGTTTGGGGTTTAAGGCCAGATCGGGTATACTTACCTCTTAAAACAAGATTTATTTTATGGCTGGACAGTTCGGATCTTGGGCCGATACATGACGATGAAAAACCAATAGCCTACATTTTTATAGCGCCTTTAGTGCATAAAATTTATTTTTTTGATAAAATGTAATCGAGCTCGTAACAATTACGTCGGTGTAAAATTACATGGAAATTAACTTTGTGATAAATTTTTCATAAAATTGTTGCAAGTGGATTTTAACGAAGCTCGTGTTTTACCTTTTATAAGTGACGGATTTTAAAAAGTCATTAAAAGAAACTTAAACGGTAAAATAATTGGGTAAATAACCAGGGACATTAAATATTTTTAGCATAATTTAAATTTGAAAATAAATTCTTAGTAGTTATTATGATTTATTGAACGTAGGGAAACAACATACTAATTTTAGACAATAGTTATTTAGTTAGGGGTTTACTACTCTAGTTCATATGACAAATATAGCTTAATCTTCAAAACCTCGATGTATCTTGACGACCTCTGTGGCGCGTCGGGCGAACACCCGACTGCGACGCAGAAGGTTGCGGGTTCGATTCCCGCCGGGAACAAGTATTTATGCTGACCATAAATTCTTGTTTCTGGTTCTGGGTGTTTCCTATATGTATAATATGTATATATTTACAAAAAAAAAAAAAAGTATCTAAGTAGTTTACCCATAACACAAGCATTAAGTTGCTTAGCTTGGGGCTGGATGGCGATGTGTAATATGTCCTGAAATATTTATTTATCTACCTTAATGGCACGGTAGTCGATGGGTCAAACCTTGAAAGATCAAATACCTCGAAGGCTCTTTAGCCTCGTCGATACATTTCATCGATAGTAACCATGAAAGACTATCAAAACCAAAGCAAATTAGAATTGAATGGTATTATAGTCACAGTGCACTGCAATGGACATCTTCTATTCTATACATTTGTTTGTTTGTTTGCATTTGAAAAGTCTCCGAAACTACTGAACCGATTTTGATTAAACTTGGTATGATGATACATTGATTCATTGGGAGTTACTTTTTATTATAATATTCCCACGGGATCAGGAAATGCCCATTTGTGCAACTTATACTTTCTAGCTATTACTTTACTTTGTGTATATCGTGATCTGTTTCTTCCTGTGTTGTATAAATAAAGTTATCCTCATAAAAATAATTTATTCCACGGTCAAATAATGGTCAATCTAAATACACACCGATAAAAATTAAAATCACACACAAAAAACAGTTATCCATCTAGCTATCTACGCGTGTGTATATTCGCGAGGTGATGCTAGTCATCTTTAACATTTAAACTACAAATATGTAAGTACTAAAGAGACAAATTTTTCCTTTTAAAATAAAAATGCCAAGGTTCTTCTTATAGGTACTTACTATACTTAAATATGAATCGTTACAAAGTAAGTATACCAAGCATTGACATTGTTTTACGCACAAAATTGAATGAACAGTCACTGCAATTTGTGAATGAAACGAGCCAAAGGTGAATGGACACTTAACTGCCGTACGAGAATTGGGGCTGAAATGATCAAATTCGCGCGTCGGCGTAACCTCAATAATTTTTAAAATAAAATTATTAGTTGTATATCCAATGTTTTTTTTTAATTTAATACAGTGCCGCATTTCTTAAACTTAGGCAAAATTTTAAAAAGTCACCGTCAATTAACGCTGAAGTTACAATGAGTACTTAAATTAATAATATTAAATAAATAAATATTTTAACATTCCACACATCGCCTTCTAGCCCCAAGCTAAGTAACTAGACTTGTGTTATGGGTGCTAGACAACGGATATACTACTTATATACTTTTCTTTTGAAAATATATACCTATAATACATAGAAACAACTAGACCACAGACAAATATCGAAGCATAAATACTTGCCTGAGGCAGGAATCGAACCCGCAACCCTGTGTTTGGCAGTCCGGCATGGTGACAATCATGCCAACTGGGTCACCATTATTTGTCTTTACAGATAATAAACAGCCTCAGCAACTTTTATCGATGCTATTCAAGGCGCTGAGACATGTATTAAATGGAGTAGGCTTTCCCAAAACCTATATCACCCTATACTTATTATAGGTACTTATGCTAAAATCACTACATAGTATAAAACAAAGTCGTTTTCTCTGTCCCTTTATCCTTATGTATGCTTAAATCTTTAAAACTACGCAACGGATTTTGATGCGGTTTTTTTAATAGATAGAGTGATTCAAGAGGAAGGTTTTTGTGGATAATATATACATTATATAGCCGTGCGAAGCCGGGGCGGGTCGCTAGTCATTAATAAAAATGCTTTTAAAACTCAATTTCAAACGAACTGCATTTTCAACTCTCAATAAAAAGCTTCCAACAAAACAGAACACTTCAATTACAATACGCCATACGAACACGGTCAAAGCGAACAATTTGAAAAACAAAAAAGCACTCCTTCCATGCAACAATTAGTAGCATCATAGTAATTACGTCATTGAAAACGATACCATCATTGCAATTTTAATTCTTTTTACTTTGTATTGTAGAAACAAAAGCTACCCTTTATATTAACCCTTTGGACGCGTGGCTTGGCATATGTAAAGGGTGATCTTTGCTATAAAAACGGTCATAGCAAATGTAGGTCCATTTGTATAGGGTTTGTCAACTGTAAAGTATTGTAAGTGGTTATGTGTATCTAAGTTATTAAGTGTTGACATAAAACTATGCAATATGCATATGAAGTAATTAGTTGTCTAATAATGTATTATTACAGGTGTCACAAAAGTGCAGTATCGGCTAAAGAGTTAGATTTTTAGTTAATCGAATTTTGCTTCTATATGGTTTATTTACCTAGACTAGCAGCGCTCCGCGGTTTCACCAGCGTAGCTCATGATCCTGTGGGAATATCGAAATAAAAAATAGCCTATAGCTTTCTTGGACAAATGGACTATCCAACTCAAAAAGAAATTTTCAATTCGAACTAGTAGTTCCTGAGATTAACGCGTTTAAAAACTCTTCAGCTTTAGGTAAATTGATTTATTTCTCTTCTTTATTCGTTTAATTGCACGGTGTTAGTAATTCTAATTCTATATATCAGACAATTAATAGGAAGATTCATGTTTTTTTTATCATTTAGCAAAACCACGATCACGCGGTAGACGAAGGCGACGATGGCGGGATAATTTTGACTCATATAGGAATTACTGGTATAGCAACAGATCGTGAACGTGTCTTCAAGTCGCGAGTGAATAGGTATCTTCTAGGAAAGCGTGCTACATTTTAGGCCGCATCGTCATCTACCTCTTCTTTATCTGCATCTTTAGGCAGGTGTGATAGTGGTCAAACGCTGACCTGTTAGAACCAAAAAATGGAAAAAATGTAGAGACGCTTTTGCTCTGCAGTGAGACAGTGTAGGCTCTTAATAATAAAATAAAATCTAGCCACTGCTTTTTCAAGAAAAAACTTCGAAGAAGAAATTCCTCGTCTGAAAATGTCTAGCTTTTAGCCAAATAAATCACAATCGATATACGACCAAAACATTACCATACGCCTAACCCGCTATTATTACATCAAATCCGATAATTACTGCAGAATAATTATCACTCTAATCCGTCGAGTTGAACAGATGTGTCGCAGCGCACCGGGCCTCTCCTACGGCCACTGTATCGTTAATAATTGTTTTTTTTTTACTCTTTTCACTACCAAAGCCCCTTTGTAATTAGCCATCGACAATGACGTTGATTCTCTGAGTGATTATTATACAGGAACCAGTTGGTGAGACTGGAGAGCACTAGAGTATTTCTGTTGTTGATTATTTAGGGATTTTAATTTTGTAATAACATTCGTTTGTTGTTTTAAGAATATCTAGTATCTATGTTTTTTTGACGGTTAATCGACTAGTACATATTTATAAAATAATGAATCAAATAATTTTATCAAATGACCGAAAGGAATGCAACCTAACCGTTCAGCTGCCTTCATATTGGTATTTACGTCTCAACATATCAGCCCATACACGTCCATCCCTGGACATAGGCCTCCCGAACAGCGGTCCTGAGCCGCCTCCATCCACCGACTACCTACGACCGCCACAATGTCGTAGGCCCACCGGGCAGCTGGTCTCCCAAAACTCCGTTTCGCGTTGCATCGCGGCCGCCACTCGAGAACCTACTTACGAATTTACGTCTAATCTAGATAAATTATGCAACGCCAATAACTTTACTTCAAGGCGCTTGGGATAATGTACTAGATGAAGTAGTCGGCCATATCCGGCCATATCCAGAGGATAGAATTCATCAATACGTCTAAATTAACATATTTGATCATAAATTCTGAACAACCACATCGACAATACGAACTTGCAACTGCCAATTAACCCTTCACAATTTGTTCCGACGCATATTCAAATATTTTGACCCCCGGCAAAGGAGCATAATCCACGTTGTTCAACATTCATATTTATCACATCGCGCGTGTAAGCGGCCTCATAATAGAATAAAGGCATTGCGCCCAGAAGGGCCGATTTAACCCTTTCATTGGTGCTAAGAGAAAGGACTGCTAATGGTCTTATTTCGCCTAATGATGCCTTTGCGAGGGGTCGTTACTGTTACGAGATGAAGTGATAAGTCACTGTATGAATTTCTCCTGTTTTGTTGTGGGGGATTGTTTTAGTTTCATTGTTCGTTTATGTTATGAAGTGTTTTAAATTTATGATTATTATATGATGTAATTGTCAAAAAAAAATATTCAAAATGCTATGATTTTTAGAAGCATCACTTTTGAAATGGATAACGTAGCCGTGGTGCAGTGCATCCTGCACTCTTGCCTATCTATGTCCATGCGCAGCAGTTGGACATAGATAGATAAGGGCTAACTTTATGGGCTTCCGATTTTTGTGTCTAAAGACTTCGTTGCATATTGCAGCCAGGTAATGCAAATGCCATAATCAACACTATTTACGATAATCATTGATCCATGCCACCTTGAACCAAAATGAGTTTTATGAAACTTATTAAAATACGGAGCGTGCCCTAAACACCAAATCCCTAATCACCGTTCCCCAGTTCAGCTGGCGGATTTGAATAATAATTTTCAAATTTTTTGTCTTAAAAAAAAGTGATTGCATTACATTATCGCCCCTAACCTAATAACAAATAAGCAACCCTTTTGTTAAAGTCTGAAAAAATAGCTTAAGGGCTGAAGTATGATAATGATCGTTTTTTTCTTCACCAGCCTGATTGCACCTAAATGATGATCAACAGTGATCAAGACAAAAAATATGATAAGAATTAATCTTTCTTCCCAATCAGCGGCTATGCAAATATGTTTACCATGAGCAGATGTGTTGTGCTGTACTGGTAATTGTGTGTTTTATTTTATTTTGTTTGTTTTTGCATAATAATATATGCTTGCATTGTTTTTTGCATATAATGCTTAGGTACGCGTTTTTTCTTATTATTGAGGTCACAATTCGATTTAGCTAATTGGTAATAGGTAAATAGTGATTTAAGAAATAAAAACAAAGGTTATTTCTGAGTTGATAAGCAGGCATCTCTTATGAATAAAACGACTCATAAAAAATTACTTTTAGATAAATTTATATAGTAGATACCTAATGTATGTCCTACATATCACTACATAGTATAAAATAAAGTCACTTTTCGCCGTCCCTATTTCCCTTTGTATGCTTAGATCTTTAAAACTACGCAACGGATTTTGATGCGGTTTTTTTAATAGATAGAGTGATTCAAGAGGAAGGTTTATATGTATAATACATGCATAATATAGCCGTGCGAAGCCGGAGCGGGTCGCTAGTTATAAGATAAATAGAATATAAGTGCATTTACCTATTCAATTTTAAATAATCAAAAGTAATTGCTTGCTTTCATAATAAACTTAAAGCAGAGTTGTTCGTGAAGTGTGACCATCGTTCAAAATTATTTATTTATTTAAAAGGTAGTCGAAAGTTAAGAGGTAAGTAATAAGTGTACGATATCGGAAACAATCGCTCAATAAGTAGATGCCAAGGGCGACTCATTCATTTTGGTGCGTTACTGTTGGCGCCCAGTTTATTCAATTCAATTCATTTATTTCAGATATTAAAATCCATATTATCAATCAAATTATAAATAAATAATGAAAATACTAAAGATTAAATGTTTAAAGATAAATATCTTCTTACAGTCACAGTCAAAAGCTTCAAAACAAAAATTTCAATTCATATAAAAATCAATAAATAAGTACATATATAGCAATTCAAATCAAAATTAACAACATCAATATTAAAAAATTCATTAAATTATATTAAACTTTAATGTAGTCAGATAATCAATTCACAATTAAATACAAATAAAATCAAAAGCAAAAAATATAAAAAATTAAATTAAAAATTTAAAAAACCCCCGACACAAAATAATAAAAATAGTATGAACGTAAAAAGCCTAAAACAAGCAAAAAAAACTATGAAAAGAAAAAGCCACAAAAAGAACAAAAAAGGTATAAACGTGAAACCCTACAAAAAGAAAAAAATAACCTCGTAATTATGATTCTACTACGTAAGTACATGTGAATTTTATGATTAAATATTGTCGCGTCGGGGGACCGCTCTTTTTCGAGTCAATTTAATATAATGGTAACATTTTTATTTTAGCATTTATTTGGATAGTTAAGCTATGTAAGTATTTAGTTTTTAAGTAGTTTCACTAGTAATTCTCAATACTTTAACATTTTCGTTGAAATTTTAATATAATTTTACTTAGGAAGGTGTTTCGATAGGTAAAGAGCGGTCCCCCGACGCGACAATATTTAATCATAAAATTCACATGTACTTACGTAGTAGAATCATAATTACGAGGTTATTTTTTTCTTTTTGTAGGGTTTCACGTTTATACCTTTTTTGTTCTTTTTGTGGCTTTTTCTTTTCATAGTTTTTTTTGCTTGTTTTAGGCTTTTTACGTTCATACTATTTTTATTATTTTGTGTCGGGGGTTTTTTAAATTTTTAATTTAATTTTTTATTTCATCCTTTTTGTAGGGAGGGACTTTATAATTTTTTTATTTCATTTCTTTATTTTCTTGCGATTTATGATTCAGATAATTTGGTGTAAACAATAACTATTATTAATATATAGTTAACTAGCGACCCGCTCCGGCTTCGCACGGCCATATTATGCATGTATTATACCTACATGTAAACCTTCCTCTTGAATCACTCTATCTATTATAAAAACCGCATCAAAATCCGTTGCGTAATTTTAAAGATTTAAGCATATATATGGATATAGGGACAGAGAACTTGTTTTATAGAGAGACTTTGTTTTATACTATGTAGTGAAGATTATTTTTAACCCTAAACAGTTTTTTTTATTATAGGTATTCTTTTTCAATTTTTTCCTTTAGATATTCAACTTTTACAAGTAGGTATTTCATAGCTATTAAATATTAGAACTACCAATACATAGAAGAAGACGTCTAGATCTAGGTTATCTATACATCTTCTCTAATATATATAAATTACGTGTCACGTTGTTTGTGCGCGATGGACTTCTAAACTAGGTACTTAACCGATTTTAATCAAATTTGCACACAGTGTGCAGTTTGATCTAACTTGAAAGATAGGATAGCTTACATCTTAATTTATTCCGATATTCCAACGGGATCGGGAGTTACGCGGGTGAAACCGCGGAGCACAGCTAGTAATATAATTAAAAAATGGAAAGAAAAGTAAAAAAGATCCAAACGAAGCCAAAAAACTCAAATTAACTTGATACTCGGGCATATCTGCTAGCATTCGGTTGTTAATCCTGAGTATTATCCCCCATAACTTTCAGACGGCTAGACCGATTTTGATCAAACAAAGATATTTGTAATGTACGAGTCATGGCCTTTCATTTGATACCCCACTCGAGTATATCTACGTACTTTCGGTTTTTGATCCTGACTTTCATCCCCCATAACTTTAAGACGGCTGAACCGATTTTGATCAAACATAGCTAAGAACACTCCCGACTAATTTATCTTTCAAACAAAAAAAACTAAATCAAAATCGGTTCATCCGTTCGGGAGCTACGATGCCACAGACAGACACACACACACACACACACACACACACACACACACACACACACACACACACAGACACGTCAAACTTATAACACCCCGTCGTTTTTGCGTCGGGGGTTAAAAATAAAAGAAAATCACAAACATTAAAAACAATAAACAAATACTAAAACAATACAAAAATAAAATAAAAAAAATAACTTATATCTAATCGAATAACCCGCCCCGCGACACTCCCGGCACAAAAGATGCGAGAATGCAAGCAGCATTCCCCCGCTGGATGGCAATAGCCAATCGATAAAATTATATTAAATATTACATAGAAAAAGATGTAAGTAATTCATTCATATACAATATGCAATTTAAATCCAAAAATCAAATAAAAAGTCACAATTAGTCAAATTAATACAAGAAATGTCAGAATCAATTATATAAAAAAAAAAAAAATGAAATTATTCAAACACCATTATGGTCCTCCTCCAGTGCTATTTCTTTCTTTTTTCTTTTTTGTACGATCCTATACTATAAATAGATAAATAAATATATTTTCGTTTCATTGTACATACAAAAGTTTTTTTTTTTAAACATTCGCAAGATTAGGATGTTTCTTTTAGGCTATCTAAGAATCTTGAGGATTTTATTAAAGAGCTTAGTTCTTAATTCTTGAACCTAATTTGTAAATACTTTGCCAATTAATGTGTGCTGTTAGTTTGACATATGAAATGTTGGTAGAGTTACAGGCATTGAAACTATTTGAGTCTTTCCATCTTCATATTAAAAAGTGAGGGGAAAAGGTATGTATAAATTGATTTTGTTATGGATATGTTGACCTTACTCGTCTTATTATTAGGAAAATACCTAAAGCACAATTATACAAAAAAAAAAGAAAATTGAAATAATCCACCTACAATCATTACCAATTCTTTAAAAATGTTCAATACACTAAAAGTTCAATAATATTGGTCCTAAATGGAATAGACTCTATTACTCTCTCGGTGGTCTAACTAGATGCTTAGGAAAGATTCAGTACAATAAATAAAACAGAGGTGTCGGCCGGCCACCGTGATTATGTCTTACATTCATAAATATGACTTACCTAATTATTTTAATCAGGTTTGGTGTCAATGTAATTAATTAATAATATTTAGTTAAAGATGTTTGTTTAGATTTTGATTTTTAGGAATTATGTGTAGGTAAGTTTTTTGTTGTTTCTTACGGTATCCGTACCGTAACGTTCACAAACAGGTGTAGGAAAATATATGAAGAACAAATTGGTAATTGACAGTTTTGTTGTATAGCTCTATTCGTTTTTATAATAAAATCAAAAAACTGTAAGTGTTGATACAAAACAGGGTCGAGGGGGGGCTAAAATCACTTTAAAGCTTCTAAACTATAAGTCCAATCTACATACTTCCAGGGTGTTTGTTGTAGTGAATTTAATGAGGATCATTTACTCATTGACAGTTTGGTTGTAGTTTATACCGTTTTAATACAAAATGCAAAAAACTCTAATTTGGCACATAAAAAAAAAATATACGCGACGAATTGAGAACCTCCTCCTTTTTTGAAGTCGGTTAAAAAGGGGGGGAATGGGGGAAAAAAAATTGGATCGACTTCCATATCGACATTGAAGCACATATAAATGACAGCGACATTCATGCCAAGTTTCATGCTTTCTTCAGGATGGGACCATAATAATATTGGTCTTTCCATCTAAACTAGATGCAGCGCGCCAGCAACTCTAATCCATGTTTTTTGAATTAAATAAATAATAAAATAAAATAAATAAATATTTCAGGACATATTACACATCGCCATCCAGCCCCAAGCTAAGCAACTTAATGCTTGTGTTATGGGTGCCAGATAACGGATAAACTACTTATATACTTTTTTTTTTGTAAATATATACATTTTATACATATAGGAAACACCCAGAACCAGAAACAAGAATTTATGGTCAGCATAAATACTTGTTCCCGGCGGGAATCGAACCCGCAACCTTCTGCGTCGCAGTCGGGTGTTCGCCCGACGCGCCACAGAGGTCGTCAAAGGAATTACTAATTGGAAGGTTATTAAAATGGCTAAAACAATTACCCTTTTTAACACGCTTTTATTAGGTCGACCTGTATGTATGTAACTATCTATGTACTATTAATCAAATATTGCAAGTTATTTCTTAACTAGCGACCCGCCCCGGCTGCGCACGGCTATATTATGCAAGTATTATAGGTACATATAAACCTTCCTCTTGAATCACTCTATCTATTAAAACCGCATTAAAATCCGTTGCGTAGTTTTAAAGATTTAAGCATACATAGGGATATAGGGACAGAGAAAGCGACTTTGTTTTATACTATGTAGTGATCTTGACTATAACCTCATTGATTCTTTATGTAAAAATATAGGTCTGTATATAATACTTAGGTATGCCTAGGTATATTACCTAGGTATAGGTATAATTAATCAAAATTAACTGAATGAATACTAAAATATACATTCTTAAGAACCTATATACAAAATTGTAACTAAGTGTAGGTATTAAACAAAATTACAATTTTTAAACTACTGTAGGTACCAATTATTTAAATTTAGCAAGATTTGCTACAATGCCAGGAAGTTCGATAAAAATATTCTTATATTTTCTCTATTATTTAAGGTCAAAGTCACGGACAGAAATATATTAGTTGCTATTAAAATGTTAATGACACTCAATTAAGATAACTTTAAAAAACTTAGAAGTGTTAAAATCAATACAGACTGACAAAATTGTCGTAAAAAGAAATCTGATACTCTTAAAATAATATCGTTTTACACATAAATCATCGATTTAATCAAACAATTTTTATGCAAATACATGTGAATTATTTTTTCTTAATGATAATTTTATCTTTATTATCGGAAATTCCGTGTTTTTAATTAACATTGTCGTTGACGCTTTAGGTAAGATGACATAATCTTTAGTGACAATGTAGAGAATAGAACCTATCTCCGGTGGGTGTGTGCACCTTGGGTCCTCAGCGTACTGGAAATTCCGTGTTTTTAATTAACATTGTCGTTAACACATTAATTATTTTAATAAGGTTTAGCTATCTTCCCCGGTGGGTGCCGTACAAGGCGATTAAGGAGTTTGGTCACCTCGTCCTGACTATTACACCTAGGATCCTTCGCGGAGTGAAGATGCCATCTGCAAAAAAAGCTTTCTCAAGGAGGACTAGTGCCATGCAAGCGACCGTAAAATATTGCTAAAAGATTTTGCAGTCCTGTGCCGACTCCAAATAAATTGGCATTAAGGCAGAATGAAAAAGAAGAATGTTTAATTACTTTCTAGGAATTTTTTTGACATTTATAAACTGATGACATAAAAATGCTTGCTGTTATGAAGTAGAATACAGATTTTTCCATCGGCAGATACTTAACATGCCGATTATTCTATTCCTAAGTGTCTACTTAGGAATAGAATACTGCTTAGTGTTTGCTTTCTAATTAAAAAGTTAGCAAGTTATCGCTCGATAGAAAATTGTATAGTCTGCATTTCCCTAAACAACTCAATGAAATAAATTCCAACCGATCAAAACATAACGAGAAATTATTTTTTAATTAAAATCCAGGCTATATGGTAGTAAAATAATAATTTACAATCGATACCTAGTCGGGTTTACATTTTGTAATAAATTAAATATGTTTATTGGTGTGTAAATCACTTAGTACAAACGTTTGTTGTTGATACTATATTGGATTACGATTTGATTTGTGACAAGTTACTAGTTAGTGTTAAGATTAAAATTCGGTGTTAATTTCTTGGCTTAAATTTGAATTTTTAATGAGATTTTATTTATGACTTTTTTAATCTTAATTTATTAGGCACATTCATCGTTAGTGTCAGCTGCGATACCTAATATTGCAATGCAACTAATCGCAGTGATGGAATCAGGAAATTCTAATTTTAGATTGACAGTTTTTTGTTTGGGTTACTACACTGCGAACTAGATATACCTACCCAAGTAACACATTTGGTAACAAATAGCTTGCATATAGTATTTTTTTGGAACCTTTAGTAATAAAATCCACCTTGATTAAGTTCTATATAGGTGGTTAGAACCTATATGCAACCTATATATTACCAAAGGGAGAAAAATTGCAACTCATTTATAGTTGCAGAAGCGTTGCATAAGAGTTCGAATTGTTACCCTGAGTGGTACTTGGAACTAACGGTGCAAATTGCGCGCTGTGAATGAATGATTGAACGATAAAGCGATACATTCATTCGTTGAGTGATTAATTTGTCATAACTAGTCTTATTTTCGGCGGAGATAAACGAAAAACGGTGTGCTTTGTTCTATTGTGTTAATTGTGACAGCCATATTGCATCTATTTGGTGAGTATTAAAAATGTACGTGTAAACCGCAGCATAATATCATGGAGCCCTTGCAAATGGTTTTTTATCGTGAAACCATGGTATATTTACTTAGTAAATTTTGTTGCGCCTACAATTTAATCAAAAAATATCAAAAAATATATGCTGATCAAATAAATAAGATAATACTTTACAACAATTTGGTTGTTAAAAACCTAACATTATAGTTTCACAAAAAGTATAATGTCAACAACAGTTATTAAAACTTATTTTGTTAAATGTTATTGTAATAAAATACCATTAAACAAAATGCTTTTCAAGGTTATTATTTTTAAACATGGCGATTTAAAGTAGACCTTTTAGTTCTTATTTTCACTCATTTGTTACCTTATTGGAACTCTTAAGCCCAAAAATCACTCATTAGTACCTAGTAGTGATATTTTTCACTTCACAGGTCTTGCTGTCTCTACTTTGAATTGGGGATCCTCAAGACGGGTACAAAACCCATTGTGAAGGTTAATAAAGTAAAAAAAAAGTAAAATTTACTTAACTTGTAAAGTCGAGGACTGTCTGTACAACTGTCTGTGCAACTGTCTGTCAACTGTTTGTGCAACTGTCTGGTACTGTCTGGTACTGTCTGGTACTGTCTGGTACTGTCTGGTACTGTCTGGTACTGTCTGGTACTGTCTGGTACTGTCTGGTACTGTCTGGTACTGTCTGGTACTGTCTGGTACTGTCTGGTACTGTCTGGTACTGTCTGGTACTGTCTGGTACTGTCTGGTACTGTCTGGTACTGTCTGGTACAGTCTGGCACCGTCTGGCACCGTCTGGCACTGTCTGGCACTGTCTGGCACTGTCTGGCACTGTTTGGAACTGTCTGACACTATCTGTAACTGTCTGGAATGAAACTAATGTACGGAACCCTCAGCGCGTGAGTACGACTCGCACTCGACCCGTTATTATTTTAATTAGATCTTGTGGTTCTAAATGAGAAAAAAATGGAACCGATATACGCTTTACAGTGGCATATAAGAGTATATTAGACCTTACAAAGGCAATTACACTAAGGTTCCAAATGAGCTTCAATAATAACTCTTAAGCCACTACAAGTGATAAATAACTCATATATACTACTTATTTAGTACTAAAGGTGCCAACTGAGGGAAAAATACCACCTTCTTTAGGGGGGATTTTAAGATGTCATATGCCTCTTTGAGTTCTAAAAGAGAGAAAATTAAAACCTTTATGCGCCTATGAGTAATAGATTCGGCTTAATGCTACCATAGGTAATAAAGCAGAAACAAAAATCCCTCTAAAGCAACCATTAGTGATAAGAGTTACTCATTTGCAAATTCGAGTGCTGTTTGCATCTTTAAGTAATACCAAACACTCTTGCATCACTAATATGCTACCTACAGTTGCAAAATAAGTTCCAAAATTCACTAACGTGCTACTTGGGTACCTACTTACCTAATCAGCTTCATCATAAAACCTAATATAACAGATAATAAATGTAATTTTTGAGATTTCCTTGCAATTGTGACTTTGATCATAGATCTGGTTAATGTCATTTAGAAAATGGTATTTACAATAACTTTACTTTTAATTTTTTATTTTTTTGAAGTGAAAACTTCTTATGGCGCGTTGGGCACTTTTGTGGGTGAGCATTTTCAGCCGTTCTCGCGACAGACGACAGATTTTCTCGCGACAGATGAGATTTTACACAGATATACAGTTTTTTAATTTTTATTTTTAATAATTGTAATAATATATTTGTGTTGTTTGATTTTACATTTAATTTCTGGGTGGGGGGTTTTTTTTGCGTCTTTTTAGTTTTTTATTTTATGAAATTTTAAAATTGTGATTATGGTGAATAAATGAGATGTAGGGTTTTTATAACTTTACTTTTTTGTTCCTTTTGCTGTAGAGACGAGGTGGGTTGTTGGGGGGTAGAGGCGATTGAGTTAGTCAGGAGGATTGCGCGGCGTTTGAGGGACAGAGGAATGGATAGCCGTTCCGTGTCGTTCCTGGTGCAGAGGCTGGCCATAGCTATTCAGCGTGGCAACGCTGCTAGTGTGATGGGTTCCTTTGCGCCAGGGATGACTCGAGGCGGTTTGCTAGATTAAGTTTGTATTAGTGTAATGAATTGTTTTTTCTTCTTTGTACTTTTTTGATTGTATTTTGACTTTGTGTTTTTGATGTAGGTAGGTATTAATTTTAATCTCTTTGACAAATAATTAGCTATGTGAGTTTTTGTAAAAACGTATCAATTAATATAAATATTGTGTTTGTACAATCACTACATAGTATACTATGTACTAACCCAAACAAAGTCGCTTTTTCTGTCCCTATTTCCCTTTGACTGCTTAAATCTTTAAAACTACGCAACGGATTTTGATGCGGTTTTTTTTTAATAGATAGAGTGATTAAAGAGGAAGGTTTTTAGATATAATACATGCATAGTATAGCCGTGCGAAGCCGGGGCGGGTCGCTAGTTTACAATAAAGAATTTATCTATCTATCTATCAGGGTTGGGCAAACATTTTACATCAGGGGCGAAATAAAACCTATGAAATGTAATGGTGGATGGAATAAAAAAAAAGATTAATTTATCATATTTGTATAGTAGAACACCTGCATTGGTGGCTAATAAACAATGTATTTATTCAATTACAAATGTCCTCCGCTTGAATGTGGTTCAAATATCACTGCTTCAAATCATTTTCGAAAGTGATCCCGTATTGTCACTTATAATATTTATAAAATCCAACTTACAAAGATCTACAAATTTAATTTACATAAGGATTTTATTTAAGTTTTTATCTCATTTTGTGTGGTGTATGCGCGGGCGCACAGCGGGGCGTCGATACCGGTGATCCGAGATCCATTGTATTCATATCCGATCGTTTTACTCTTCGACATTCGCTTCTTAAAATTATAAATTTAAGTATAATTCATTTACTAATTTTGTTTCGGTCTTCAGTGCATCTTGGTATCGTTTTTCATGAATTTTATATACGTATTTTAAACGTTTTCAAATTTACGTAGGTGTAGTTCTATCTACAAAGGTAATTTATTGTTAACTACTGGTATGTTCCGTAGAGGAACAGATTTTATTTGTTAGCTTATTTTATAATCAATGATGAGGGTAGGTCTCGAAAGAAAACACAACTTGTGGGTAGATTTCATTAGTTTTTTCCTGTTTGAATTACGAACGTACCACGACCACCAGTCTTCGTCTCGCTACCTTCGAGTGAGCACATCTCGATCTTTTGGAGTACCTACCGGTCCGCGCCGCGCATCAAGTGTGGACCTTTGATTCGTTTCTTCTCCCCTTTCCTACCTACCACACATCTTCTGTGGTGGAAATCGAATAGCCAGCACCCTATGGACTAGATGCTCACGGATCGTCCACAGACACGTCTCCACCGGCCAGAACACCCTCGAGAGCAAAGGTCAGTGGTACAAAACCGTAACTCCCGTACATGGTATATTATATCTAGAGACTGGATTATATGCCGCGTTAAATGCCCGAAATATGCGCACTACGAACGGCTGGGACCACATTTAAAAATAATTCCCAGGCTTTACCACTGGGAACAAATGACACTCAACATTTATAACAGTCGCCTATTTCCAGTCGTTCCTACCTAGCAATACTTCAGTCCTAAGCAACGCTTCTACTTCATTAAGTATTATGAAGTTGATGTACGAGGCGTTTATAGGTTAGAAGGCTTCATGCAAGGAAAATGGCAAAATTATTCAAAGTATGCATAAGTTGAAAATATTTAAATATCAAAATCAGTATTATAGAAGAATTTTTTTTTCAAAATCAGCAATGATATTTGTAAAAACGGAAGACCTCGCTCGATACTTAGATACTTAAAAATGATCAAAAGAAAATTGTTCTTAAAATGAAAATTTATTTTCGTTTATACTTTTTTAGATGGGTTGGATTGATTATTCAAATTGGATAAGTGTATTTTGCTTATCTAGTCAAAACAAGGTATTAAATCAATATCCTACCAAAAATATGCACTATAACTGACTAGATTATTGGTAAAATATACACTAATCCGTGAAAATGGTAGTTCTATGTAAATGCATAAAATACGGTCCCTAATTATATATCTTTGTTTTAAATTATGTTGGCAAGAGGCGGCAGTCTCAACATTGTAACTACTGAGTTAAGATGATAACTCTTACCGTATTAAAATAATAGTATTGTGACGGAGAGTTCGGTAGGGAATGTATTGGGAACGTTTGATTTAGTGATAATTTATTATTTTAGATATGATTTCGAAAGATAAAATACTTATCTCTAAGATACTGCGTCATCACAGCATCACTAGAGTTTCTTTATACTATTCATAAGTCTTTTTACTAAGGTTAAGAAGATTACATACCGTGTATTTATCCAAAAAAAGAAATCATAATTTAGTCTGATTAAGTTTTTTTTTAAACAGGGACCTAGGTCTAGAATATAAACTATTTAAGCTATTGACAACAATAATATAACATTGTTTTGAAATTTTTAAGGGATAAAAACTGTGAGGTAGGTATGGTAGGTGTGTCCCAGAAAGAAAATTTAATTAAAAAATGTCTTTGCCCCTTACGGACATCGCAAACCAGGTACCTACAGTCTTAAAATTGGCCGTTATTCTGATAGTATGAAACAGCTAAACAATTTTTTATTTGTTTTCGGTTGCCCTCAAAGACAGTCGTCGAGAGATCGACCGACTGTTTAGTCAATAGCCTGCATTCACGATAAACCGTACTGAAAATTAGTTATTTCCTAACAACAGGTACCCAATCAATCAATAATCTCAAACAATTTTAATAAGAATTTTCTCATGTCACATCAACACACAATCAAAAACCAACATTGAAAATACATAGAGTGAAACACAATGGCATACCTTCGATTCGATTAATGAGATTCGAGAGCATACAGACACTCCTACACCTACTTAGTTGACATTATGTAAATACTAAGCCCACTTTACATTGTCGTTCTCATTATGCCGGAGAAGATTCGTTAGGTGAAGAAACACATGTTGTTTTATCCGTATCTCTCGGGGATTGAGTGGACGAAAGTGTTTTTAATCGATTTTAATAAAATAATAATTGTCCAACGGATGGAGAGGAAACGACCTAAGAAAAGATGGATGGAATGTGTGAGATTTTTTTTTGAGAGAGATGTGAAACACGATAACTCATTAATAGATTGGAGTGGAAGAAAGAGTAGAAAATATACTTCAATGAATTTATTAAGCCATATTTTTCCAAGCGACGCCACCTGTCTGCCTAATGAAGTATTTTTCTAGGGTTCACTACGCTAGACCAAAACACGTTTCCACTTGTTACATTTTAACTATGACGACTCACCGACTATTCAATAAACCTAACATTCAATTCATACAATGTTTGTTATGACTATGTTTATTTACTCAGTGCTACATTTCACCTAAACACTTATCCACTAAGTTTATTTCATCCAAGCAGTATTACACCTTTTGAAACGATAATTCCTTATCGCGCGTTGCGAAAGGGAACGGAAAAAATTAAGACCAAAAGTTGTAACGACACTACTGACAGCTGTAAAACTTAAAACAGCTATATCTCTGCAGCTATTGGTCCTAGGCTGGTGGTTCTTTAAGGAAGTAATAGGTCTCGTCGAGGACTTCATTCCAACTGACAGCTGTCACTACGACTTAAGATGGATGAACTGTGTGAGAAAAAAAATTGAAAGAGATGTGAAAGATGAGATAACAACTAATAGAGAGGAATGGAAGAAGACGTACTGCGCCGACCCCAAATAAATGTGGGCAAGGACAGGCAGAAGAAGAAGCTTAAGGTTCAGAACGCATTAGCATCGGTAACTGAGTTAAGGTCAAAGAAATTATTAAAAGACAAATAGATAAAGGTATAGATTAGTCTTGTCGAATTAATAGTATCAATGTCTAGTCTATTATTATAGGTTTCTGTCTAAATTTACCGTTTATTGGTCGTGGTCCGATCGCCGGAGTTCTATCAATCGAACCACGGGCAAATCAAACTGTCCACAGTTCTATCAATCGACCCATCGTTATAATAACGTCAAATTGTATTGGCTGTAGTTCTATCAATCGGACTATCCTTAAAATAATATAAACTTGTATTGGTAACACTGGAAGAGTAGGACCAATTTACAGCTTTCGTATATTATTATCAACTTTTCAATAATATGTAAAATAACTGGCATTAGACAAGGCGAGACTATGTTCTGAATTCCAGATTATTGCCTATTTTTAACCGTCTTTCACTTGCTTAAATAAGATCTGGGTGATATACCTATTCTCAGGTCCTTATAGGACACTAAAGTGTCGTCTAGTCCTGGTTCTTACATAATCTGAAGTCGGACACATTCCTGAACCAACTAATTTTATTCCTTCGAAAATCATTGTGTCCAGTTTCTGAACAGAACTTTCGTCCACCTGTACCCTCCTTAGATACATCTTTGCTCACACAATGAGTTGATTACAATCCGTTATATCTATCTATAAGGCTCCACAATAAAATAACAACTAAGGCATGCGACCGTGGGCGAAAGAAAACAATTGTTCCATCTTGCTCTAATTTCTAACGTAGTGTACGTACTTTTCAAGATAAAAATCTCCAAGTGATTTGATTAATTCTAACAAGCCTTTTAAATACTGGGTGTAACAGAATGACTAACATAAACTTTTTGAAGGGGTTTTTCTACACGATAATCCATTGATAGGTTAGAGTGGAAGAAAAAGTAGAAAATATCCTTCAATAGATTAGAGTTAACGGACTATGTATGAATGTACTTTGACTTCAAAAATAAAATTATCAAAACTAAATGGTAAAGCTCAAATTAGAAAAGAAGAAATATTTTAGAGCATGGAAATATAAAACTTTTATCAGAATTGTCGGAGTCGTAAAGATCTTCTGAATATCGTAAAGATGTTATTTGTACCTTTAGACCCGGCCAGCTAATTTTCAGCCAAAAAAAGATAAGAACATTTTCAGAATTTTTTTAAAAATGTTCGAGTTCCAATAACCACTAATTAGATCTCTAACGTCATGTTTTATTAGCGTTACGTTATTTTAAAATGTTTGATTATTTAGGTAGACCAGAGATTATTGTCTCTTTAAAGTCTAGTTATACCTACCTACAGGTTGTCAGTAACCCTTTTTGGCTTTGCTGTTACACCTTGTATAAAAAAATTGGGTACCCAACAATTTTTATATTGCTGACGCGTGTCGATATTAATCGTTATTAATAATTTTGTTTTAATGCTAATGAAGTCTAAATGACTTGTTTTTTTTTTTGTTTTTGTTTCGCAGCTGGTGAACATGACTTTGATTATTTTAAGGTTAATTATTGTAAAAGTACGCAATGCGGTATTATGGAAGGTCATGGTTATAACGATGAGCTATTGATATTTTAAGTAATTTTGCTGTAGGCCTGTACAAATTGGTAGGTGATAAATACATTACCCTCCCTTGCCCAGTCGGGTAAAAACCGCGCGACTTTTGGTATTGGTGCACAGATTTTACGCTGCGCAATTTGAACGACAAGCCACCAATTTGTTATTTGTGGCACACCGGCCACACTCTAGCTAGTCGTAGGTACCAGTGTGACCAGAGTACAAAAATAATCCTGAAAAAAAAAAACAACTTTTTTATTGACAAAACCGATCCAACTTATTCCCCCTTAAGTAAAAAATGCACCGTTTATCATTCAATCGCAATTTAAGACGATGTTCATTAAAAATTTTGCGAAACACCCTTAAAACGGCCATAGAGACGATCAGTTTTCTGCACCAATTCACTTGAACCGTATCAATTATGGTAATTCTGCCTTTAATTTCCTGGGCCAGATTAACTAGTCCCCCTTTCTGGTAATAAACGTGATTTATTGAAAGATATTTTTTTATAATTGCTTCATTCTGTAAAATAGCCATTCAATTTTCATGATAAAAATTTTCATTGAGTTGATGGTGAGTTTTAATTTTCTGTTTAGGGTAAGATTTTTGTAGATGGCAAAAACCGTTGTTTTACTTTTAGCGGTTATAGTTTTATTATTTAATGGGTAATTAAAAAAGTAAGGGAGTACGTAATCAAAATTCTTATCATTAAAAAGAACAAAGTTTCAGGTTCTGCATGTAAAAAATGGCAAACTACCAAATTTATTACAATAGGTAAAAGTTTTTTAATGTCTGTGATTAAATTCTTATAAGTTAATAAATAGTCAACACACGAACCATTAAGGATGCAGCAATTCTGAGTCACAATTCGAAGACACAAACTTACAATTTTACTAGGAAATTTAGAACGTAAAGTTCTTGTAGAGCATTCTATCAGACTCTATCAAAAACGCTTGCCCTGCACGTCTATCAAGCTTATCTAGTCCTCCTATTAACTCACCTACTGAAAACTGGTCCAAAATAATTTCAGGTTCGGACAATTTTTTTTACTTTAATTTTTTTAAACTCAGCAGTTGATTTATTCTATAATCTATACCTACGTAATTATTGGTACTCCTATATAATTGAAAGTCCTGACTAATATATGAACACACAGCTCAAGCCAAAGGATGGATCGGGCTAAAATTCGGCATACAGGAAATTTGATTTTCCTGTATGCCGAATTTTAACCTGCAAACTAGAAGCTTAGTTGGTATTGGTACGTAATGTTTAGAGCCTACTCAAAATGGCTAAACGCAAATACAGTAGGTAGCTATACAATTATGAAATCAAATTGTCCGAAATTCACGCTTCGTTCACACTTTAACAATTTACAAGAACGTTAAAAATAAATAGTTAACTTTGTGGCTGTGATTCGAGTAAAGAAATATGTGTTCCGTACATTTTTATTTTCAAAAAATTTAAAGAAGGCTTAGATTTTGATTAGGTTGGGTCTCGAGATGTCTTTAGGTGGAAAAAAATATTGGACTTAAAGTTTTTTAAACGGGAAATTTACCAAGCTCAACCATGGCAAACGTACCATTCTCAACACAAAAATAAACATCTCAATCAGTTGAAAATACATTTGTTTAAATACATCATCTGTGAAAATTTCAACTCTCTAGTGATCACAGCCTGGTGACAGTTAGACAGACAGACTGACGACGAATGAAAACGTCCTCCTTTTTTAACTGACTTCAAAAAAAGGAGGAGGTTCTCAATTCGGTTGTATCTAACCCTAACAAAACAAAAACTGTTCTAGAAAGCAAACCGGCAGTACATCAATTCAAATTAAACAGTCTTAAACACAATTGAATTACTCGAATTTCCTCGTCGTGCGTTCGAGAACAAAAGCGTTATTAAATACGTAATTATTCACATTTACTTAGTTGGCGTGCAACGTTCTTAATTTTGTAAAGGAGTCTACACATTGAATTCACTTCTTAGTCATTTTAAAACTTTTAGCCAATGGAAGCAGAATCATCGCGAGATACCAGCGAACGATAATTTAAAAATGTTTTATTTAAATGTTTATTTTAAGTAATTGTAAGCCTCTTACAATTTACTTTGACAAAGTTGTAAAAAAATATTTGTTTTAGTTAATATGAATTGTAGCACAAATACAGTCATTTTCATATTTTGGTAGCTCCATAAAAGTTTTGGATTTTTACGGTACTGCAAAAATGTAACACCGCAAGCTCACAGAATCTTGAAAAAATAAAATGTTACCAAGATATTTTAATGTAAAAAAGATGTAGGTATAATTATGATTGTATTAGGGATCGGGATCGGGACTAACGCTGGTGAATCCACAGGGCACAGCAGGTCAAAAATAAAAGAGACTAAGTATAACAAATAATTATCGTTGCAACATTTTATACAACACTAGCTGCGCTCCGCGGTTTCACCCGCGTAACTCCCGATCCCGTGGGAATATCGGGATAAAAAGTAGCCTATAACCTTCCTCGATAAATGGACTATCCAACACAAAAAGATTTTTTCAATTCGAACCAGTAGTTCCTGAGATTAGCGCGTTCAAACAAACAAACTCTTCAGCTTTATAATATTAGTATAGATTAAAATCAAATATTATTCAAATTAAACTTAAAACATGCGGAGGTACTATTACTATAATCATAGGTTTAAAAACGTACCTACAACTTAATCGATAAGGCCAGTATAAAATCACCTTAAAGAACAGTCCGATTAAATTCTAGCAGAACTAATTGCAGCAGCAGTGGGTCGATATAATTTTGTTTACTGGTTCCTAAACGACCCCACCCACTCGCATTTTAATACGTTCAATAATTACACTTGTTTCGTATGAAATAGACAGTTAAAGCTTTAATGTTATTATCACTTCGGTGCCTACTTGCTGTGTTAAGTTAAATTGAATATTTTGAAATAGGTTGTGGAGAAATGTTTTAGAATAATAAGGTAACTGCGGCTAAAAAAGGTGACTAAAATGTTTATTTTTAAAGTAACAAGAAAATAAAGAAATTAAGGTGAAAGGGTACCGGCGCTCTATCAATACAAACGTAGTCGACTGTTTCCTCCCTTGATAATGACACTAATGCAAATCTTTGTTGCATAAAACCTATAACTGCCATGAGCATGATCTGATTATTCAGATGAGTTAATCCGTCAGTCAGTCATTCAGGACAAAGTATTTTATAATAAAATAAGTTTTTTATATTGGAACTAGCTGGGCCCCGCGGTTTCACCCACGTAAGTCCCTATCCCGTGGTAATATCGGGATAAAAAGTAGCCTATGTGTAAATCCAAGTCCCTAGCTATCTACATACCGAATTTCATTGCAATCGGTTCAGTTTCAGCGTGAAGGAGTAACAAACATACATACACACACAAACTTTCACATTTATAATATACCAGCGACCCGCCCCGGCTTTGTACGACTGTATTATGCATGTTATTATATCTAAAAACCTTCCTTTTCACCGTCCCTATGTATGCTTAGATCTTTAAAACTATGCAACGGATTTGGATGCGGTTTTTTTAATAGATGGAATAAATAATAAATAAATTAATATTGCAGGACATTCCACACATCGCCATCTAGCCCCAAGCTAAGTACTAGACTTGTGTTATGGGTGCTAGACAACGGATATACTACTTATATACTTTTCTTTTGTAAATATATACTTATAATACATAGAAACAACCAGACCACAGACAAATATCTAAGCATAAATACTTGTCTGAGGCGGGAATCGAACCCGCAACTCCGTGTTGGCAGTCCAGCGTGGTGACCATTGTGCCAACTGGGTCGTCAAATGATTAAAGTGGAAGGTTTTTAGATATAATACATGCATAATACAGTCATGCGAAGCCGGGTAGCTAGTAAAAATAACAATAGAAGCGTTAAATAGGTATGTACAAACCCTATAATACATTTAAAAAAAATACCATATGTACGTCTTAATACACTCACAGCCAAATTAAAAACAGTAGGCCCAGGCATACATTTTCGCCGCGCCGTAGAGAGGGGATAGCTGTCTACTCTCCATCCGTCTTACGCTTTTTCGATCAGGTCACGTGTCCTGACGCGAGTTTAAGATTTTATACCCATTACAGAAAAAGTGCTCAACGCCGCTAAAGAAGTTTTCACTTCAAAAAGATAGGCACTCTTAGGTTAGGTTGGGACACTTTGGGTAAATTAAGATAATTTTAACAAAGTTCTTCTTTCTATTCTTTACACACTTTATATGCGCAACATCAAAATTTAAACAACGTAAATATTAAGATGTAAGCAAAAGATTATTAAAAAAGTATTTTCTAACGTAATAGCTTATTAACCCAGCATTTTATATAGCCAATTATCTTTCAAATAAAGCTCTTTATCTGCAATGGTTGTACAGAAGCTGCTTTTAGAATATTTTTACAGCTTAATAACGGCTTTTAAAATGACTCATTTCATAATTCAAGCCAGTAAAATTTATTTATTTACCTGACTCGAATTTAAATTAAATACGGGGAAAAGTTATTTGTTATTCGTTTGTTATCCACGTTTAAAAAAGCTGCATATTAATTGCGTAGTTACTTGCTCCTTTCTAAAGTTGTAGGTTCCTACTAAAGTAAGATTGACCATTGTGATGTCTAGATCCGTATGTCCCTGTGATTAGTTTTTGATTTTTGATTTAATTGAAGATTCAATTTTTAATCTAAAAATTATCTAAATCAATAATTAATTGCAATGTGCCAACTCCGCGGCAGACCCAACAGGAGATGATGGAACGAGTTGGACTTGCTGGATAGATAGTCAGTGAAAAGAGGGAAGCCTTGCCTTGGAGTGATACGAAATGAGCAAAAATAACAAAAATATTGTTGAACAAGTTTAAATTAGGTAAGTATGTGTTTAATATAGTTATTTTGTTTTACAATAATGGTAGAGGGGACAACGTAAAAGCATGATAAATAATAATTTACAATTGTGAAAACAACTTATAACTTTTAACTTAGTATTTTTAAGGTTTTCGCTACTTAAACTCATAATGAAACTATTTTAACGGATATACTCTCTTTTACTTTGTTTAAATCCTGTCGTTTCTAGAACTTAACAGCTCTCATGGTCACACGCAGACTTCATGACGGTAATTTTTAACTGTGCTCGTGACCGAAAATCAGTTAGATTTATCAATAAAAATGCATATAAACCGATATGTATGCACAGAAACGTTAAGCTACCGGATTTTTATTTGAGAAACAGTAGTCCAATGGGTATAAAATAATTTGAAGAAGTTGTTTAAATGATAATTTCACATCTTGAAGGATGACTGTCACACATACATTAGACGCGGTGTCTTTTGTTGTTTGTGAAATGTTCTTACAATGCGTTTGGTAGGGAAAGTGTTATTTATAAAAAAAATATAAAAAATAACCTAACAATGCAATATCAATTAAATTGAATATGATTTAAAAGTATCTACTATTCTATTTAATTAGGTCAAAATACTCTTAACTAAAACTAAGTTTTTCTCAAGTTCTCAATTTCTCAAACATATTATGTAATTTGAAAACCTAAACTAAAAAATATAGCTTCACCTGTGCGTTGCATTAATAAATAGGCAGGTAACCCAAAATTAGTTCAAGATAGGAATCAAATTTCAAAACTCTATAATCATTGCAAACTAAGTCTTCTAACACCAAAACCGTTACTTAACCTAATCCATCCTCATAATTATTACATTCGTCTGTTCTTCGCGACCACATTCTGCGTCCAGAATTCATAATAAGCAAAGCTTTCCGAGTATCGCGCTCGCACTTATCGAGCGTGCCATCTGACTGTTATATTACCAAAATACCACTCAAAATGCAAGCCATTGTAATCCTATAATTAACTTAAGTGTACCCTATAGCCAAAGTTACATGAACATTTTAAATGAGCGCGGAAAATGCATACACCGCGACTCTATGTTGTAAACTCCCCACGAATTGCAGTTTCATGATTTATTCGTAGCATTTCTGAAATTTTAAACAGATATTTAGCCAAATCACTGTAATAGAAAGCTATAATTACTGTACACAGTTTTAATACGATGTATTTGTGGGGGGTTTTCGTTGGGAATCGGCTGTTTTAATTTAAACAGTCTTTGTTTAGTATTCTACTTTAATATTCCTTCATTATAAGTTGAAAAAAAACCGGAACTAAAGCGAAGAAATGACTATAAATTATTATTGCTTCTATGTTTTAAAGATGTTTTATCACTTTTGTATTTTATTTTATTTTTACTTATTGTATTTTCATTTTTAACACGCTTTTATTAGTTTCACCTGTATGTTTTTTAATCTAGATTTTAATTTGACTATATGTAATATTTTTCCAATATGGGACATTGTATGCCTGCAATACATAACTATTTATTTATTTAAATTAACTGCTCAGAGATATTTGCGATCCCCCCGCGCGCTAGAGATCCCCCCGCGCGCTAGAGATCCCCCCGCGCGCTTACGAGATCCCCCCGCGCGCTTACAGGAGTCAATACGCTCTCGTGAACTTAATTCGCAAAACAGTGGAAAAATTGTGTTTTTCGTACTTGTGACGTTCTAAAAGTGTGAATTAGTGCACAATGTGACTGTGAAGATGTTATCTCGATCCAGTTTTACGGTTTTCAGCCGTAAAATTACATTGAAAACTTAGAAATCAAACCCAGTGAAAATTTAACTACCCTCACTTTTTTTTTTTTTTTTTTATAAATTTGACAATCAAACAGTGACGTGACGCTTGACAGTTATCAGTGTTGCCAGTGTTTTAAACCCAAAAACTACAAAAAAAATATATTACCAGTTCACAAAATTGTCCCCAAATTTAGGGAAAATGACGGGGGAGTCCTCCTCAGCACCCGCAACCCAATCTACATCAAATGAAACGACCCAAAAAAAGACCCAAACAAAACTAACTCAACAAATATTTCACCCCAGCCTATTCAATATGGCTAATAATAGTCAGAAAACAACAAATTCAGATACTGAATCAACAGAACCCCAACACCAGCCGTGGCAAAAAGTGCCGTCGCCTTCTGCAAAAAAACGCAAGAGAAACCAAGAATCTGTTTCACCCCAACACACTCCAACAAGAAATTCATTTGACGTATTATCTACGGATATCACCGGAGATGAAAATACTGAAAAGAAAACTAATAGACCTCCGCCCCTGGTTCTTTATGGTATTCAAGATATTACAAAATTACAGGAGACAATAGGTGCTGCCCTCACACCAAAAGAGTTCACGATTAAAATAGTCACCAAAGATCAACTGAGAGTGAGTTGTGCGGCAGTGGATTCATATAGAAAACTTATGACATTGGTCCGAGAAAAAAACCTAATTGGTCACACCTTTACCATAAAAGAGGAAAGATGCATGCGAATTGTTATCAAAAACCTACACCACACCACCCCACTAAGTGCCATTGTTGAGGAAATTGAAAAATCTGGCAACAAAGTCAGAGGACAGATAATTAACGCCAAAATAGGACCAGAGAAGAGACCCTCGTCCACATTTTTTGTTAATATTGAACCCGGTCCTAACAACAGGGAAGCAAAGAATATTCGATATATTTACAACACATCTGTCACTATCGAGGATCCTAGAAAACGGACCCATATCGTACAATGTACACGTTGCCAACAATATGGTCACACAAAAAACAACTGCTTAAGACCTTACAGGTGTGTGAAGTGCGCTGAATCCCACAGGACCTCAGAGTGCACCAAAATAGACCGCAGCACCCCAGCTAAATGCGCGCTCTGTCAGGGCAGCCACCCCGCTAACTTCAAAGGATGTGAGGTATATCAAGAAATTCTAAACCGAAAAAAAAACAATATTAAGTATCCGTCCTACAATAATCACACGCAACAACAGCGCCATCAAAGTCAAGAATTGACTAAACAGTACCGACGTGATCAAGGGTCTCACGAGTCAAATCAAGAAGCAATAGTACAACCATTGCATGACTGTCAAACCCAAGGAGTGACTCAAACTCTGGAGGCAGTACCTGCTGCACAAGAAAAGATAGCACCCCCCCAACAGCAAATGCTGAACATCACTCAGCAGGAATCACAACACCCAAGACATGTGGTACTACAAACATCGTGGCCACCACTAAAAACAAAAGGCCGAAGACAACAGCAGTCAACTAGTATGGAGAACCCTGCACCTCATAATCAACAAACAAAGCATGTGTCTTATGCTTCTGCCACCAAACCACTAACACAACAATCAACAGATACTGTACCAGCACAGACTCTACATAATCTACTAACAAAACAAACAGAAAAAATTGATTTTCTACTACAACAAATAAGCTCATTAATGAGACTTATAGAAATTCTGGTACAAAAGTCTTTCAACTAAATTGCCTTAGGATAGTCAGCTGGAACATCGATGGCTTGTCTTCAAAAAAACATGAACTAGAGACATTAATAAGACTACACGAGTGGGACATCATACTGATATCTGAAACACACCTGTCTGATAGAGATAATATTAAGATACGTAATTTTAATATTTACAATTCCAACCATCCCGATGGAACATCACATGCTGGCGCGGCTGTCATTGTTAGGTCTTCAATAAAACATCATCTACACAGCATCTACCGGACCAAAGATATACAAGCTGCAACCATTACCGTTGAAGACAGAAATGGATCATTTAATGTCTCCGCCGTCTACTGCCCACCCAGGGGTAAAATTAAAGCTAATCAGTTTAATGATTTCCTCCTAACCTTAGAAAATCGCTTCATAGCTGGAGGCGATTGGAATGCTAAGCATGTGCACTGGGGCTCCAGAATAATCACCACTAGAGGTAGAGAACTAAAAGTAAGCGTAGATCAACTTCGTTTAAACTATTTCTCGCCAAAAGAACCCACCCATTGGCCAAGAGATAAAAAAAAGAAACCAGACATCATAGACTTCTTTGTGCACAAGGGGTTAGCTAAATTCTCCTTCACTATCAACATCTGTCTGGATGGTTCATCAGACCACGATCCAGTTATCCTTGAAATGAGTAATAACATTCGGATAAAAGACAAATCAATTCCGTTGTATAACAGGCACACTGACTGGGACTGCTTTCAAGATCTAGTTGAAGAAACTCTTAATTTGAAAATCCCGCTCAAGAACCCAGACGATGTAGATAATGCCACATTATATTTTACCAATACAATCCAAGAAGCCTGCTGGAAATGTACTCCTGTAAGGTCAGACGGTCTGCTAAGACACAAAAACGTGCCCTGGGAGATACGTAGAAAAATAAAAGAGAAACGCAGACTTCGGCGTGTGTGGCATACGAGCAGATGTGCCAGTGACAAAACTGCCTTGAATAAGGCTATCTCTGAACTAAAAGGCATGCTGCAGCAAGCTAAAGACGCAGAAATTCAAAGCCATATTGAGTCACTGACTGCTACAAAAGAAACTAATTACTCACTTTGGAAAGCTATAAAAAAGGACTACAAACCAAATAGAATGAAGCCGCCTCTAAAGTTACCTAATAATAATTGGGCAAAATCAGCTAGAGAAAAAAATCAAACATTTGCACTACATCTCGAAAAAGTATTCCAGCCAAATGACTCCTATACTGATAGTGACGATATCGTGGAAACATTAAACCAAGACCTTCAGTTGGACTTTCCTCTCAAGCTGGTAACTCCACGGGAGATACAAAATGAAATAAAACAACTCGGAACCAAGAAGACACCGGGCTTCGACCTAATAACAAAAGAAGTGCTTCAAAATCTTCCCAGAAAGGGTCTCGTTTACCTTACAATACTGTTCAATAGTATACTCAGGGTTCAACACTATCCAGCACTATGGAAGGTTTCACAAATTATAATGATACACAAGGAGGGAAAACCAGATCATGAAGTTACATCCTACCGACCTATCAGCCTACTTCCAGTAGTATCGAAATTGTTTGAGAGAGTGTTGTTAAAGAGAATGATTCCTGTGCTGGCAAAACGAAACATTGTCCCTAACCACCAATTCGGTTTTCGACGGAAACATGGTACAACTGAACAGATACATAGAGTGTACAACACAATAAGAAATGCTCTCGAAAACAGGGAATACTGCGCAGCTGCATTCCTGGATATACAGCAAGCGTTTGATAAAGTGTGGCATGATGGCCTACTCTACAAAATAAAAAAGCTTCTCCCGCATCCATTCTATCTCATCTTGGAATCATACCTCAAGGGAAGGATATTTCAAATCAAAGATGACGAAGAAACTTCTGAATTCCATCCTATATCAGCTGGAGTGCCCCAGGGATCTGTTTTGGGACCTGTTCTCTATACAATATTTACTGCTGACCTTCCCACACGCCAGGATACAACAATAGCGACGTACGCTGATGATACAGCAATATTAGCAACAAACAAGGACCACAACAGAGCATCAGAGATTCTACAAGCCACTTTAAACGAAGTCTATGATTGGCTAAAACAGTGGCGCATAATAGCCAGTGTCTCGAAATCGGTGCAGGTTACATTTACCCTTAAAAAAGGTGACTGTCCTACTGTAAAACTAGGTGACCACCCGTTACCTCATAGTGAGTCTGTTAAATATCTAGGCATGCATCTGGATCGCGGCTTGACATGGAGAAAGCATCTCGAAGCTAAAAGAGATCAGTTAAATTTAAAATTCAGAGGGCTCTACTGGCTGCTAGACAGAAACTCCAAATTATCAATAGATAACAAGCTGCTTGTATACAAGAGTATGTTGAAACCGATTTGGACCTACGGTATTGAACTATGGGGATCGGCTTGCACATCTAATATAAACATCATACAACGCTGCCAGAGCGGTATCTTAAAAACTATCAGCAATGCCCCATGGTTTATACGAAACACAGAACTCTACAGTATTCTCAAACTTCATACTGTACAAGAAGAAATAAAAAAATATGCTAAACTGTACAGAGAGAGAGTAAATAGTCACCCAAACTTACTGGCAAGCCAACTAGTCGAGCCTAAGATTAAAAAAAGGCTTAAGAGAAAGCACATCATGCAACTGGCTGACATTTATATGAAGAGGGTCTTCTTTAGTGAAGGGAGAACACTCTGCCCGTCATTTCCCTACACAACATCTGATCATAGTCGAAAGACTGATAGCAGATATTATTTATAAAAAAAAAAAAAAAAAAAAAAAAAAAAGATATTTGCATTAAGAAAATACCTATTGGCTAACCGAAATAAATGAGTAGGTTCTAACAATTCACACTTGCTGAATTACTAAATAGGTGTAGTGTAATGAACTTCGAAATTAACATGAAGGTAAATACAATCATTATTATTTATGTTAAACTCAGTCCCTTTTATGGATGACATCGCTGTGTGAATGATTATGAATGAAACATAAACAATTCATTCATATTCGAATGACAACACTATACAAATTCTTTAACACATTACGTTTATTCTAAACAGATTCTATTATACAAATAGCATAATAGTTACTACTAACTATCAACTAGAACCCTAATAAGGAATTGTAACTAAATACAGACTAACCAATACGAGTACCAACAAACGAATGAATGATTAATATTGTCAATAAGAGAACTTTTTTTGAAAATGGTTGAGATTATGTTAATCCGAAAATCAGCTGATTTTTAAAATATAGGTAACTTAGAGCTGTCGATAAAATTTGTTTAATAAGTATAATCTTGAGTTTAAATACCTCTTCGTGTAAGCAACAGCTGACTTTCGGGTAACCACAACAACTTAATTTTGAAAAATTGTTTTAATCTCATAGTACGGAATGCCTCAAGAAAAACAAAATTTAATCACTATCACTACATAGTATAAAACAAAGTCGCTTTCTCTGTCCCTATATCCCTTTGTATGCTTAAATCTTTAAAACTACGCAACGGATTTTGATGCGGTTTTTTTTAATAGATAGAGTGATTCAAGAGGAAGGTTTATACATGCATAATATAGCCGTGCAAAGCCGGGGCGGGTCGCTAGTTGTTAATAAATTATAGTCGTGACTGAATTTTTTAGACAACCCATTTGCAATATATTTATTGACCCATTTTATTTGATATAAGTAAATTAAGTACTTTTCAGTCATTTAACAGCTCGATGAAGGTCGTCCTGAAAGGGATCTTAGGTTATTAAAAATCTTAACAGCACACAACCACTTTCGTTATAATATGGTTAGCAAAATAGTTTTTATTAATTCTACTTATCAATTTGCATTCATATATCGAACACCCACATCGTTTGTCGTCCTATAGCCGGATCAAGCGGTAATTAAATTGTCAATACACGAACTCTATAATATAAACTGCCTTCAAATACTCGTGTAGTTGTAGAATAAATGGAAGAGCTTCTTACTACCAGGTTATTTTTAAACCTGAATAAGTTAGGTACCTGGTACCTACTGAATTCTGCTTTCTTCTTTAGACAATAGTCGTTTGTTTGTAACACCTTTTTGTACTTAACTGTAGGTAAACAAAGATTCTTCTCTCAACGTCTGAATACTAAGCTTGTTAAAACTTTGCAAGTAAGTATTTTGTTAACTTTATTTGTTAAATACCTCATCATGTCAGCCCATACACGTCCACTGCTGGACGACGCCACAAACAGCGGTCCTGAGCCGCCTCCATCCACCGACTACCCGCGACCGCCACAATGTCGTCGGTCCACCGGGCAGCTGGTCTCCCAACACTCCGTTTCGCGTTGCATCGTGGCCGCCACTCGAGAACCTTTACTCCCCCTTTTTTGTTAAATACCTATCTATCTTTAATTATCTTTTTTTTTTCAAAGAAGCGTTAATAAATATAAAATAAATACAATTTTCTTTTTTAATTTCAATTTACGATGACGTCATTGTTCTTGCTTGATTTAGTATATTTATTCAGTAATATGTAGGTACTACCGGCTCTGTGCATCATATTTTTTGAACAGAATAATAATTAATTCCATCAATAAATTTTTGGTTAAATTGTGCCAATGATTTATTAATTGGTAAAATCAAACAGTATCTTTATCACTTAATACTGGGTGGCTCTAAAATATGTTGACAAACAGTTTTATGAATAACTTTATTGTTTATATTGATACAGTGCTGTGAGTTCCAAATAATAAAAATATAGTATTATTTTATCTTGAATATTTATTAGTTTTACAAATAACCGCCTTTTGCTTGGATACACAGGGTTAAACGTTTTCTGAAATTTACAACGATTCTCCGCACCTCCTCTTCAGATATTTTATCCCACGCATAAATAAGTGTTGCCTTCAGCGGGTCTATATTTCTAATTGCAAAAATGATAGAATTTACTCTTCTAGCCGCCTTGGAGCCGCAGCAGTTGTCTCTTATCGCCAAAAACCGGATTCAGTTATGGTTTGGGGCGGTATTTGCTCAACAGGCAAAACTCCCTAGTTTTCGTCTAAAAAGGTGTGAAAATAAACCAAGAAATATACCGACGGGATATTTTAGAGGGTGTTGTTCTTCCTTGGAGCCAGCAGCATTTCGGCGACCAACCGTGAAGTTTTCAACAGGATTCTGCTCCATCTCACAGGACCTTAAGCGTGCAGCAGTGGTGTATGGTAAACTTTCCTGGGTTCATAAGTTCTAGGGAATGGCCTCCGTATTCACTGGACTTAAACCCGATGGATTACAGTGTGTGGTCTATCTTCGAGGTAAGGGTCTGTGCGACTCCACACACAAGTATAAACGCGCTGAAGGCAACACTTATTCATGAGTGGGATATAGTATCTGAAGAGGAGGTGCGGAATATCGTTGAAAATTTCAGAAAACGTTTAACCCTGTGTATCCAAGCAAATGGCGGTTATTTTGAAAACTAATAAATATTCAAGATAAAATAATACTATATTTTTATTATTTAGAACTCACAGCACTGTATCAATATAAACAATAAAACTATTCTTAAAACTGTTTGTCAACGTATTTTAGAGCCACCCTGTATATAAAGTTGAAGAGTTTGTTTGTTTGAACGCGCTAATCTCAGGATCTATTGGTTCGAATTGAAAAAATATTTTTTGTGTTGGATAGTCCATTTGTCGAGGAAGGCTATAGGCTATTTTATATTTCGATATTCCCACGGGATCGGGAGTTACGCTGGTGAAACCGCGGAGCGCTGCTAGTCTACTATAATATTTAATACAGTAAGCTAGAAAAGTTACATAAATGGGCGACCACCTTTGAATGGATGGCTAGCTGTTTAATCACTTTATGTACCACAGTAATATACTAAGCTTTGTTAACAATATATTCTAGTAGGTATGAAATCTATATCAATGTCCATCGCTATGTAGCCCAGCGGTTTTGCCAAAGCAGACCACGATAAAATTACTAATGAACAGTAAGGTAAGGCTTCCAAGTAACGGTTGGCGATGCATAACATAGTCGCGTTATGAATTATTGATACGAAACTAACGAATCTGATAAAACACTGTCTTACACTTGTTTATTGTTGTGTTTAATCGTCGACCATTTTAATGGCATCCTGTGTTTGGCCATTGTCCAAACTTTCGCGGCTTCGGTTCTACGTGATGTGTTTGTTTGAAGCTATCTATTTGGTGTTTGTGATTAAATTGTAGCTGTAAAACTATTTGGCCGGTAAACAAGATTGTCCTGGATCGAATGAATTACATGAATTTATAAAAATCCCAGTTTTAATGGGTTCACTATGCCACATCGTTTCCACTTGTTCCATTTTAACTATGACGAATCACCATAAGCTAAATTGAACTAAGTAAAAGTCAAATTGCTTTATTCATTTGGATGCTTAAGTATATTTTGTACAAAGATTACATAGAAACGTCTTAAAAACTAAGTTAGGATGTGTGCCTTTGGAACGCGCCCACCAATGAGAAGAAGGCACAAGAAACTCATAGGATATTTTTTTTTTATGTCATAAAGGTATTATTTATTACAAATGGGATCTGTCCGCACAATTTATGCTTTATAAAAGTTTTGAATTTGTTTTAAATTTGTAAACTAAGCTTCATTATGACAAATTATATTACACCGATGCTTCATTTCACCTAATGTCATTTGCCTAATGTCACTGGTTTATTTTGCCTATAGTTCATTCATTCAAATGTGCATTCACCTACGTGCTATAAATTTATAAAACCTAACCCTTACGCAGTCAGATAATAGATTTTTACATTTTTGCATGTAATGTGTGCGTCTGTTTTTTACTCCTTCACACAAAAACTACTGGACTAATTGCGATACTTTTTATCCCAATATTTCCACGGAATCCAGCCTGTCGCGGGTGAAACCATGGAGCGCAGCTAGTAAAAATATAAATTTGACAAACTTTCAAGTCGTTTAGGTCATTTAACATAAATAGAGTTAAAATAAATAGGTACAAAGTCCCGTTCAATGCTTTCTTTATTGTAGTATAAACTTTTTCTAAAAACTCATACAAAAAACGGAAACATCCATTAAAAAGACAATAAGCGAACACGTGATACAAAGAGTCATGACAGCGATTAGACAAAAGCTTTTGACGGCACACACACTCGTTTTCGGGACAATCATTATGAGAAAATCTAACAAATGACTAAGAATAATGTAATAAAGTTGTTCATAGATGTACCCTGTTGTACTTACGAAGATATTCACGTACGAGATGAATATCTTGGATAGAATAAAAGTACCGCTCGGCTGTGATCTGCCGCGGGTGAAACCAGATTGTTATAACTAGTCAGATTTTGTCATGTTTGCGAGTTTTGCTACACCCAGTTAGCGTTTTTATGAAGCTGCTCTTTAACAGAAACTATAACATTTTAAAATCAAGTTATTCTAAATAATATTTTTATGTAGAAAAACTACAAATTTTTTTCTTTATTAAATCACACTTCTAACTAAGAGGACGGGTTCTAAAGGATTAGGAAAAATGCCGAAATCGAGGAACTGGTGGCGTAGCCGAATATCATCGGCGAGATCAAGGCGCAGCATCTTCGCTAACTTGGTCACCTGGAGCGAATGGGAGAGGATCGCAGTGCTAAGAGAGTCAGGACTTTGGTTTTTATATTTATAGATTGTCAATATTAATTTTTTTAAGATAACTTAGAATAGGTACCTACGTAATCTTTTAACAAAATTATTATCACTAAAAGAAAAAAATCGGCCTCGTTTGTGAGCCATAAAGAGTAACAAATTGTTTCTAGTGCACATATTTGGCACTAGAACGATGTTAAGCGATCGCTAAGCATGTATTTAGTTCTCATGACTTGAATTATAAGTACTTTACTGGAACGATTTTTTTTTGTCATAATACCTAGAAGTTTATTTGAAATTAAAAATATATTTGAAACAATGAAACTAAATGATTTATCAATAGCAGGAGATCACATGATCACATGACTAATCGTACAGGTTTATTGAGACCTTTATTTTATTTATTAAAGCAACACTCTGCAGTCTCACCCGCATAAGTTCAGTTCCTGTAAGAATATCGGACTGAAAAGTAGCCTATGTTAATGTATCTTCATGCCTCTATTTTGTCACTGCTGGGCAAAGGTCTCCCCATCCTACTCTCTCGGTTGCGGTCCTGGGCCACCTCCGGCCGGCTGACTCGAGGCGGTCGAGGTCGTCTCGCCAACTCTTTCGTGGCCGACCTCAACGTCGCCAAGCTCCTGAAGATGTCTAGCTTACTGATATTTTAGCCCATTTTTATCCCCGTCCATTCTTAATTTATGGCCGATTAATACTTATGGTATTAAAAAATAAATTCCATCCCATACCATCTGCTAGTTCAAACACAATAAGTACAACGTATTAATTAAAACAATCCCTATAAATAAATCGATTGGTTAAATAAATCACGTGTCGACACCGCGATCCGAGCACCTGTTTCTAGATCGCGACCGAGAAATCTTGATCTGCGTACACGCATTCGGCGCGGCGTGCGTATGTGAGCCGCATTGATAGGTGAATATTTGCGCGATTCAAAGAAGTTACCGTAAAATGTGAACAATAGATTAGAATAGCTGTAGCTTCGCCAAAACTGGGGTAACATCGAATAGAAGTAATTGGAAGCAAATTAAAGGAAAAAAACTAACAAACAAAAATAATAGCCCTAAATTAAAATAATACCTAAATACCTTCAATTAATGAAATTACATTAAAAGCGATGCTAAAACTTTTATTTCAATCTTGTCATCTCCATTCTTTCGTCATACAACCAGGCAGACTGGTGTGCGGCACCGATTGATGGTGGACATACCACACGTTCGCACTAAGCGCTTTGCTTCGTCATTCCTTGTTCGTACTGCAAGGGAATGGAATCGGTTGCCTGCGTCTGTCTTTCCTGACGTGTACAATTTGGGGGTCTTCAAGTCGCGAGTGAATAGGTATCTTCTAGGAAGGCGTGTTACATCTTAGGCCGCATCGTCACCTACCATCAGGCAGACATGTGATAGTGGTCAAACGCTGACCTATCATAATATATACTTAATATGAATAAAAAAATTTAAAAAAAAATTGGTCAGTCGAAGCTAAAAATAATAAATTTGAAATTTATATTTAAGGCGTTTGGAACCCAAGGGCTCCTCCTGAGGAAGCTCTTCTTAGGCCTCTGGAAACTGCAGAAATTATTAAAAGGTATTGTTAAACATGCTCAAAATGCACGTATTTTAAAAATATATCTTACCTATATTATTTTCATCTGTATTTCTTGGCTTTTGTGGAAAAGGTACTCCATACAAATGAAAATTTCATTTCTCTACAATTCTCTAGATAAAGAGAACCTAGTGTTATTTTATTTTTTGAAAATTCTTTGGTCATTAATTCCCAATAAATTTATCAATTGCTATGAGATGAATACGTGTCTTTGTACTTACGATATAATTATTATAGGTACCTAATATCAATTTATTAATATACCTATCACACACAATCACACACATATTCTTATAATATAATAAGAACATACATTATGATTTACCTATACCTACCTACGACTTTTTTTTTGTGTGTGCTAAAATTATGGGTGCAATTTAATTGTAATTCTAACCACGAAGTTAGTTTATTTTATTGCTTTTGTAAAATATGTCACGCAGTTTACTTGGAAGAGATTTTTTCTGAATTAGTCATTTTGTTTGATTATAAATAAAGATTGTATGTTTTACTCAAAAGGTTGTTGAAGAGTGTTTACGTGGAGAAATTTTTAAAGACGTTTCATTAAAAATATACTTGTACAATAACGTTGACATACTAAATAATATAGTTAACTAGTATTAAAAGTAAGTCTCAGCACTGACCTCTATGGTACTATGGGATATAAATGTCTTCAAGACTCAAATTAAGAGGAAAGGGTACCGGGCGCTCTCTTCATACAAACGTAGTCGACTATTTCCTCCCTGGATAATGACACTAGAGCAAATATTTTTGTTGCATAAAACTGCCATGACCATGCCCCTATGTTTTGTTTTTTTTTAACCGACTTCAAAAAAGGAGGATATATTTTTTTTTTTTTTTTATGTATGTTCGCCGATTACTCGAAAACGCCTGGACCGATTTGGAAAAATCTTTTTTTGTATGAAAGGGGATAACTCAGAGGTGGTCCCATAAAAATTGAATGAAGATCTGATGAGGATCTTCGGAGTGATGAACAGAATTGCACCTCGAGAGTGCAGCAAATTGCTCAGTTTTCGTTTTCCACCAGTAGAATTGGGCCATAAACGAATAGTTACCGATAAATGGAATATCTGAAACCACCTTCTCATCAGAAAACTCTTCAATCGGTTACGATTACAGGTTACAATTTGAAGAATTTAGTCGAATTTAGTCACCGGACTGGGTTTGTATGAATGTTGACAGAAAACCCTATCTTCAATGAAGATCTTTAAATCTTAATTTCTATGATAATTAGAAAATGAACAAAACTAGGACATAAGGGCATCGAGCATAGTCATAACAGTTATAGGTTTTATGCGACAAAAATATTTGTGCTAGTGTCATTATCCAGGGAAAAAACAGTCGACTACGTTTGTATGAAGAGAGCGTCGGTACCCTTTCACCTATTTTAATGACATTCAATCCAAGTCATGTTATTGTTTATAACAAATGAGAATACTAAAGTGGACTGAGATTAGCTTATATTATACCAAAATTTTTAGTTACCTAACAAAAATAGGTGGAGAATACTTACCAAAATTATTCATTACTAGCTATTTTTTTTTTTAAACAAGACCTCCACGTCGTTATTTTATAGAATATTAACGAATTCATTCAGTTTTTATAAAAAATCAACAAAGTTTACACGGAAACCTTTCAATTTATCAAATATCTCGAATCGACTTCTACCAGTGTGTTGGTACAATTTTGACTGAGCGTGCAAAATGTTCAGTTTAGGTTCAGTGTACAGCTGCATCTTCATGAGGTTCGCCTCACTCTACATCACTTCTCTACAATCATAAAACTAATAAAAATTAGTTAAATAACCTTTTTCCTTTTCTTATTCTTATACAATCTATGCCTACATTTTGAAACAATTTTGTTGTAAATCTTTAACTGATTTGTTATATAAAGACATTGTGCTTGATATAGTAATTGAACACAGTGTTAATAAAATAAATTATAAGCATTCAAGCATCAAACAGAATAACATTAAATGACATAGATACATTCCAGCGCACACGCACTGTAGCCTATTTATCACCATAGATATAAACTCCGCGATTAATATCTCTGCTCCCACACTGGAAACGCTAATATAATATTCCTAATCGGACTCTAACAGTTACAACAATAACCATTTCGCGTATCCGGCTCTGCGTTTGCGCATTCAACCGGCAAGCGCCATCTGTGACAAGAAAGCGCATAACCTCATTAGAAACCTAACACAAATTGAGCCTAATAATTTTAATATACATATTCAAAAGGGCTACAGCCGTAATGGTCTGAATGACCCGCATTCGGGTTTTAATAGTTCAATTAACATTTGGAGTCACGTTTTGAAAAGACAATGGCCATCTTCGTGGGGGCAGCGTTAGCTGGCACATTGGCAGAAGCAAGCTTTCCATATTAATGTATGTTTGTTAGCGGTAAAACACGTACAGGTGACGTAATGCCCGTGGCATGCTCGGATCATACTTTCAGTTGACGTGGGCTTTATTGGGTCGCTTTGCAGTTTTATAAGACAGAAAAATTTGCATTTAATTTGCTCGAAGTGCGATTGACATTCATAAAGTGGAATTAAATACTGCAAATCTTCGAAAAACATAAACAATTCTAAGTTTATCCATACTTTGTTTGTTTTTATTTCTACATTGCAAGAGTTCAAAAGACAAAAGTCAAAATTTTTTATTTCTTTGGATGCTTAATACATTAAAATTTGTATAAAGGCCACTTAAATTCGTCTTAAAAACTAAATTAGGATGTGTGTGTTCATAAATAATATTATGTAGCATGGCTAAAAAGTAATTACCATGTAGGTAAATCTTTATTATTTCCGACAGCACCCATCCCAAATTGTATGATTCTAAATGAATGAATTGACTTTGATTTTATTTCTGTTTTAAATTTTTCATGTTCAGAATTCCATTCCTGTCTTTTAAAATGCCTAAGCAAAGCTATTTGAATAGATATGTTTAGTAATTGATTACTTATTCAATTCAGTCATATAGTTAACGTCTTTAATACATAATTTATATCGCAAACTTTTATGTATCATCACATCATCACACCTTTCTAAACTTAGCCTTAAGTATAGCCCACATTGCATCACACACTGACTCATTAGTAGTTTCCAATTGTATTGTTCTGCGAATATCGGGACAGTCGTTTACCGTAACAGCCTATTCTATTAATGCCATGTTGAAATTATTAATGAGATGTCCCAAAATTACATTTACTTTATATTTACCAGTACCACGAAACACTTTTTTTGACGTGATAATGTCTATTAAATCGAAGAACACCGGCACTCACAAAAAATATGACGTCATCGCTCACGTTACGTTATTGACAAGGTAATTTATAGACAACAATTTGTCAAGTCTCAAGTCATAAGTCTCAAGTCATAAGTCTCAAGTCTCGAGTCGAAGAATTTTTTTTTTTTTTTAAATAAGGAAAAAAGAAATTAAAAACTCAATATTTCAACGTTTTCTTATGACTTTATCACGTACTACTATAAACTGTTCGTAAACCGATTTTACAGACAACCATTTTTTTTCTTAAATAGATGAGATTTGACATTTCATAATCAAACTTTAACATTTAAGTAAATACTTAAATAATGAAAATGTTACCAATTTGTCCAGATTATATTAGTTGAATTGCAAATTAGTCAATAAATTCATTTATATTCATTTCGAGCAGCTTTAGTATGAAAAATGACAATAGGTAGATAAGTATTCACAATATTTTTTATTATTCCTAAGCGCTGCTAGACTTAGTAAATGAAAGCCCACTGAATATCACTACATACCTAGTATAAAACAAAGTCGCTTTTTCTGTCCCTTTCATTTTGTATGGTTAGATCTTTAAAACTACGCAACGGATTTTGATGCGGTTTTTTTTAATAGATAGAGTGATTCAACAGGAAGGTTTATATGTATAATACATGCATAATATAGCCGGAGCGGGTCGCTAGTATTTCTATATTATACTCTTATAATCTTATTTTATTCCTCCTATTAGCTTTTTCGTTAATTATTTTTCATTCCACCAGTAGTTCGACCCATAAGTTATACTATAATCGTGCTTATTAGAATGTAAAACCTAGTTAAAACTCATTTGATTTTCTAATCAAATGAGTTTTAACTAGGTTTTACTATTTCAATTAACAGACTAAAAATATAATCCGGCCAACTGCGAATCGGGCGCGCGTACGAAGGGTTCCGTACCATTATATTCTGTTTTAGTATTTGTTGTTAGAGCAGCAACAGAAATACATCATCTGTGAAAATTTCAACTGTCTATATAACGTATATCGGGATTATAAAGGAAACAACCGATGTAGTAGAATCGACATTTATTACTGCCAGTTCATTGTGGGTATACACGCTAGGTAGGTATGTAGGTATCTAAGAGGGCTGCGCAAGCGCTCGCATACATCTCACTATAGATATAGCTATCACGGTTCATGAGATAGGTACAGCCTGGTGTGACAACCACACAGTATAGACTCTTAGTAAAAGGGTCCCGTTTTAACCCTTTGGGTACGGAACCCTAAAAATAACCATACCGTAATCTCGAATAAATATTCAAATCGATCCAACCAACTCGATTAGATTAACGCGGATTCTGTATAATTTGTAGAAGTTATAGAAGAATCGATTTTAATCGAAAAATATTGTCAAAGCGCCTCACTGGCCGATAAAAATGTCGGGCCACACGCAGCAGGTCATTAGACACCTCCCGAAGAAAAATAAATTAAAGAAAACGAGAAATCTCGACCAACCTTACTACTGCTGGTTGAACCTTCAATTTATTCTGCTCTTCCACTTAAAACCTTAATCATTGACGCTTAACAACCAGTAAGGTATGTCTTTTTTACTTACAAACCAGCAATGTTTCAATAACATTGTATATTTGTCTTGTAATAGTGTCAATGAATAGGATTATAAGCCTCGGATCAATTAAATACCATGAGATACCAGCACTATAAGTCAGTATGAAGGAGAAATCCAAGAAGTAACGACCGAGGTTCTGATTTATTAAAAAATAGGTTAAATAAATAGACTTTATTATTTTTAAGAGGTATTATTATTTAAGTAGAGTTATTGTTGGTAACAATTGACATCTGAAAAAAGTTTTGCGCTCATGAACTTTCGCATCCCGCTAGAATCAAGAGGCCTAATCAATAAAAAACCGGCCAAGTGCGAGTCGGGCTCGCGTATGAAGGGTTGCGTACCATGTTGTATGAAAGTCTGACTTAAATACCTATCTATTATTTTCTCTTTTTAGTATTCGTTGTTATAGCGGCAACAGAAATACATCATCTGCCATGTGAAAATTTCAACTGTCTAGCAATCACGACACAGTCGAGACAGTATGAAGTCTTAGTAATATGGTCCCATTTTTACGCTAAGTACGGAACCCTAAAAAGTCAGAATATGTCAGAATATTAAACAGTTGCGCCGTGCCTCTGTAGTGGGAAAAAAACTAAAAAATATTGGTCGTCGACACTAAAAAACTCGTAAACAAAGACATTTTACAAATTAACATTAAACCATTTTACAACCTTTGGTTTCAAGGAATACTAATTTCTGAGTCATGTAAAACGGAACAATTAAAAATATACTAGCTGTGCTCAGAGACTCTTAGGAATTGGAATGGGTGCTTGTTTTTTCGATTCCTTTAAACATATAGAGTTCTACAACCATCCTCCTTAATTTGAAAACAAGCTTTTTTATCTCATTAAATTAACACGATTTGTACCTATTCATAGTAATAATTTTCTCGGGTCTTTAAATAAATAATAAGAGAGAAATTTTATTTTTATTACTCTTTTTATTTATCTTCTCGCGATCAAGACTATTGCACATAGTAGACGAAACGTTGAGGTAAGTGAAATAAAAATAGGCGATTACGACCCGGCAAAATAATTAATCATCACTACATGGTATAAAATAAAGTCACTTTTCGCCGTCCCTATGTCCCTATGTATGCTTAGATCTTTAAAACTACGCAACGGATTTTGATGCGGTTTTTTTTAATAGATAGAGTGATTAAAGAGGAAGGTTTTTAGATAGAGACATGCATAATACAACCGTGCGAAGCCGGGGCGGGTCGCTAGTAAGCTATATTTGTAACCTTAATAATGTTTGAGACAGACAAACAGCAAAACTTTAATGTTTTATTAGTTAGCTAACTATTCAGTATGCACAAAGTTAACGTGCCATCCGCTCACTTATTTTTGTAGATAGTAAAAATGTTTTACAACCGTAAACAAACGATTTTCATTCTGGTCACTAATAATAAAACTGTAAGACAATAAAACTAGGCAATTTATTTAGAGATGTCACTCTATTAACAACGTGATCTTTGTGTTTCTGTGTTGGTGAAAAGCTTTTAGTATTTTTAAAAGTGAAGATCTACTTACTTTCACCGTGTACGGACATAAGCTTGGTCTTTTTAATACATCATTGCAATAGGTAATAATAAATACCTACAAAAATGAGGTTAATAAGTATGTGCATCTGATTGAGTGAGATGAACTAAAAGAGAGTGTTATATTGAGTGTTTCCAACCAATGTGTTTTCATGAAGGGTTTATTCGAAAGGGGATTGTTGTAGACGTCTATGATAACTTTTGTTCTACAACTTTTGGAAATTCAAACTTTTTTTGATAATTCTGCGGAAATTTCGGGTTAGAAAGCCTTCACGGTGTACAGTGATAATAAAGATATGTTTTAAGACTTCTAAATTAAGTTTTATTAAAAGTACAGTGATGTCTATATTGAACCGACTTCAAAAATGGGGGAGGTTCTTAATTCGTCGCGTACCTATATATATATTTTAAGTATGTTCGCCGATCACTCGTATGTATTAAGTTTGTTTTTTTGTAAAAATCTAAATTTAAGAAAAGATTATCCGAAGACTAATTTTAAGATGAGACGAAGAAGCAGACCCTGGGCTCCTGAGAGTGATGCAACCAGAAACATCGCTCGGATGATGATGATGATGACCTTATAAGGGTTCCTTTTTTTACTGTTTGAGGTACGGAACCCTAAAAAAGAATGGAAAGATCGTCTAAACGTCGAAATATTGACTACATATTATGAAAAACTCAGCTTAAGATACGTACCTATAGGATACAGCTGCGTACGCAAAAGATTCGATAAACTAATTTTGAATTGGGATTATCCATCCTATACCTAAAAACTCTAATAAACTTAAAAAAAACAGTTATTGAAATAAGATATTAGCACATTATCGCCACGAACTAGTTTCTCAATAATAAATCGGTACTAGATCACACTAAAAATTTATTTGAGTTGTCATAAAACTTAGGCGAAATCGTTAATAACGAAAATCAACGACAATAAAATACACTGTAATTGAATATCAAATTATATTTTTCGATTCTAAATAATGAATTAATTTATTATTTCATTGTTGTTGAAACCATTGACACGAAAAGATAAAATTACCATCAACAAGAAAGATGTTCGTTTCCATTTAACTGTATACTTTATTGTACCTAAACCGTGTCTGCTTACAATCTATATTAAAAAACAATAACTGATCAGATATAGTCAGTCTAAAAAAAACTTACATGAAAAAATTACAATACGAAAACGTCCTAACTTTATAAACGCAAAAATTTTGTGCATGTTGGAGTGAGTAAGTTACTTTTTACGCAAAAACTACACAACCGATTGTAATGAAATTTTGTATGTAGATAGCTAAAGCTCTACTAATATTTATAGGTTATTTTCGTTCTAATATTCCAACGCGATAAGAATTTACGTGGGTAAATCTGCAAGCCGCTACTATGATGTTGTTAAATCACAGTAGAGTGTTCTTCGTTTGGACGTGCTTTTTACCTACAATCATAACATTATGCTAATATTTTCAAAGCAATAAAAAATGTGACGATATTCCGTTGTCAAAGCTTACTTAATAGTTCTGTTTTAGTAGTTAACCCGTTAATTTACGAGCCACGTTCGCCACACGCAAGTATAAATCAAGATGAATTACAACAATGATCGGATCTGGCATTTCATGTCTAATCTCACATACATTATTAAGATGTACAAAATAGAGTTGTCTTTACCAAAAAGCCTACCAATGTATAGTCACATTACCAGTTAACTGAACCCCACGTGACTTAGAGCTCACTCGCAAAAATGTAAGGTTGTAAAGTAATGTTACCCGATTCTATTTTTTTTTAAACAATATACTATACAATACAATATACAATATAAAGAAAATAACGAATAAAAAAATAACAAAATAGGTAAATAGTATATTTTTTACAGATATGCAAATGAGCTCTGGGTCACGTGGGGTTCAGTTAATTGGTAATGTGACTGTACCTTAACTATAACATCCTAGTTATAAAAAAAGCCAATAATTAAAACCTTGCAAGAGACTATAATGTAGGTACGTAAATAAAATAAAAAATCCTGTCCCATCTTGAGTTGTAAAATAAACAGTCGAGACCGCCATTAAGGTCCGGTCCTTCGGTTGTATTAATTTGTATTTAAGTGTATTGAGCAAGATAAGGAAACATATGGGCACTGGTTGACGGGTCGGGGTGATATTAAGTATCGCTTTTTAGTGGATATCACGTCTTGTAATCTTTGATATATTTTGACGTAGTTGTCAATTATTTTTATTCAATAAAGCCCTTTGGGCTATCCAGTATCAAACAGCTTTAAGATCAAGGTGATCAAGAGTGTGACAGTTGAAATTTTTGAAAAATCTATAATAGTGTAAACAGCGCTTTTATCGGCGAGCTTTTTGTTAAAGTCTTTAAATCATATTTAAAGTAAAAAGTTTAACAAACAGTTGAAATATCTATTAATTGATTTTCATTTATTTTAGTAGGTATTTATGTCATTTTTATTGACGTGATATTAATTGTTTTACTTTCTCGTAACATTAATGCCTCTATAAAAGGGTAAAAGTTTACATAACAAACTTTATATTTACCTGCATGTTCCTGGACTACAAAATAAAAATGTTATGGTCTGTTGGAAATTGTAGATTGATTTAGTACTTAGTTTTTTTTGACATGTAACATTTAACATGTACCTATCTTATTGTATGCAACACCATACAACATTTCAAATTAAAAGATCTTTGTTCAGTAGCGGATTATATTTTTTAATTCTATCAAATATATATAATATTCTCTACGTAATTGTCACTCCTTGTTACGTTTTTTATTTTAACTTTACCTATATTATAAGATACCAAATAAATATTAAGAAATTATGCTCTGGAAAATATGAAACAAGAAAATATTCCTTAAGTATTAAATTTATTTTTTATTTTAATTATTTTGGCTTAAAATTAAAATGGGTCCTAAGTCCTAACACCTATAGGCTAATAACACTATATCCCTTTATGGTTTCCCCATAGTCGGATAAAGATCCAGAAGATAGAAGAATCTTACTAACGTAGATTCATTTACTTACCTTACATATTTAATTTTATTAATGAAAAGTCACGCTGCTTTTAAATTATTAAAATTTATGTATTTCGTCCTCATTTGCACAAACAAAATTTACGAGTTCTTTACTGTTTGATAAAAATCATCACTATGTAAAACTAATGTTATGTTTTAATGTTTTTTCGGTTTCTTATTGCAATCAAACCTAATTAATATGCAAATTTCATCATAAGTATTATTGAACTAATAAAATACGTCGAAAGTAAAACAAGTTTTAGTTTCTACAATCGTATTTTTGACACGAATTAAAATTTCTCTTAATTTTTACTCTCTATTTTATTACTATTTATTTTTACGAAAGCTTCAAATTTTTACTTAGGTATTGTTATTGTAATAAAGAAAAACGCAAGTTTAACTACTGTAGTCACCTAAGTAAATATTCAAAATGGCGGCACAAAGTATAAGTTCTAAAATTAAATATTTCTAAACAAACAGAACTATTTTTTTCTCTTCTAAATCGATGGAAAACATTACTTACAAAATACTTAAAAAATGTTAGTTACAACAATCTACAAGTCAATTGTTAATAAAACATGACAAATTATCCACAGTTCAACTGACAGGTCAAATCAGATAATACCAAATGAAAATGTATTGAGTTTAATCCATACCAGCCTTCCGAACGACCGAAGATTCCATGTAAATAAATTAGAATTTAATCTATATGAAACACATTAAAGTTAAACCAACAAACATAACTGGACATTATTTACGAGCTATGCTTAGTGTAGTTACCTATAGGAAAAAAATCCGTATAATGACAAAGAATTAGTGTATGCCACATTCCCCGGTCAAGTTAAAATTAACACCATTTCATTTCAGTCGAGAGAAATTAAAACACCTTATCCTTTTTTATGTGGCATTTATATTGATCATAAAATGTGCCAGTACCCTTTTAAAAAGTTGTCACAGGATCGCCAGCCGTGGATATTTTACATTTTTAGTTTTGAGATATACTTTTTACTTGTAATTTAAATTTGTTACTCTTATAACTTAGTTCTTTGTACTCATAGAAGTAATGTTCCTTATTTATTATTTTTCATTTAAAATTCAGATACTTAATAGTTTATAGCTTGAACAAGCTTTAGACAAATCTACATAGAGGTACTACACGCGAAAATTAGGCGAAATATTTTAAAGTGTTGCAGGTTCAGATCAGACTTATCACGAACAAAGATCAAAATAGAGAACAAAGTATTTAATTAAAAACAGTTTTATAAACCTTTAACTTTTTAACAATCTTGTCCAACTCACCGACATGCAATAATTTAAATTGGACACTAAATTAAAACAAGGCTTGTCCACTGCGGGAGACAACAATAAATAAGAAGTTGATTAAACTAAAAATCTATAAAACAGTAGGTGTCGTCGTTTCACATCGACTACTACCTTAAAACACGATTTTAATTTTCGCTAATTTTATTATGACTATATTATTGTTTATCAACGGTACTTTATGAGTTGAACTTTCTCCTAAAAGTTCTATAGATACTATTTCTTGTATCATCAGCAGACAGATTGAACAATAGTCGTGCCTATCCGTAATTAGAGATGTAGAAACATTCCAAGCGATCTTACGGATCGATTACGGTTGAATAAACAATACTTTTGATTTTTATTTGTTTTATTTGAAAGTTATAAATCAAACACACGCCGTTAGCGTCCCGCGGGAGAGGTCATTTATCAGCGGCGCGGGCGCAGCGCGCGAGACGCCATTGTAACGTCCATTAATAGTTGCCTTAATTGTTATTTTATCGGATTCCAATATGGCTGACACGCGTTTGTAATTAGTCTTTGTACGTTGAGTGGAAATGTAATATTTCTAATGCTATCTTTACACGAGGCTACAGATTGTATCAAGGAAGAATCAATCTTTAAGTGTGTATCATTTATCTTATGTTTTGTGACAATGAGTCTTATTATTTAAGTGGGACGTTCCTCTACGAATGACACTAGAAAACTACAATTTCCTTCAAATTATAAAGGGCATTCATAATATTGTTTTGATTGACATATTTTTTGAAGAGCTTAGATATATGTCGCAGTATTCGGAAGTCCCTACTTCTAGCCCTACATCTGCGATATATGAGATAAAAAGTTAAAAAGACGATTAATGCAAATTATATAGATACGTTTTATAGCACCACACACGATACGAGATACTTATAGAAATGCGATAACACGTTGAAAAGCTATTAGAAACCTATTAGTAACTCGATATTGTAGAAGATTTTACTGTTGTGATCCTCTATTTGTCAGATTAACTATATTTTTACATAAATCTTGCAGAAGATAGCTTTGACATTGTAACACGCGTAGACTAAACAATTTTTAATCCATAGGTTTACTAATTTCAGTCTAGGAAAGTAGGTTTTAAATCAATTGTTCAAGATTTGCCAGAATATGAAACATTCGGAAAGTGACATGAGTAACTTTTAAATTGAATAACTTTAGACTACTTTGGTGTCAAAAGTATCAAAAACCCTGAAGAGCAAACAATAAAGGAATGATCATAATTAAATGAGTATTATATGGTCTACTTTCCTTTGAAATAAAAAGAAAAATGCCTATTCATAAACTAGCTGCGCCCCGCGGTTTTACCCGCGTAAGTCCCGGTGATATAAAGTAGCCTATGTGTTAATCCAGGCCTACAGCAACTATACATATCGAGTTTTATTACAATCGGTCCAGTAGTTTTTGAGTAAAGGGGTATCAAATATACTAACACATACACAAACTTTCACAATTATAATATTAGTAGAATGAATAACTTTGCGCTACTTTTTCGTTAAAAGTGTCGAAAGTCTTTAAGGGCCACCACTAAAGGAATATTCATTAGTGAATAATTATCGACCAAATGAGAGCATACCTATAAACTTTAGTTCTAAATAAATACTACGTTAACTTCATAGTTGTTGTAATCTGAGTCTAATTTACGTTTGATTTGAAAATTCTTTTATCATTAGGTAGGTGTGAAGGCAATAATTTCTTCCTACACAAATATACAGTTTAGAACAAAAGTATGATAGTATCGTAGCCCTTATCTGAACACAGTATGGTCGAATTCTTTTTTAAACTACTATTTGGATTATGCTCATTGCTATCTGTCATCAATTTTAAGACCCAATAAGCTTGACAAAAGCACGTTTTCTAAAGATTTAACTTGTTGTAGATTTTTTAATCAATTGAGTTTACAAGAGACACGTTCTTTATTCCAACTATTGTGTCACATTCCTATAAAATTGTACGCCATACCAAAAAAATCGTTCTTGACTCGCGTGTGTGCGTTATATCTTACATAAAATGTAATATCACTACATAGTATAAAATAAAGTCACTTTTGGCCGTCCCTATGTCCCTATGTCCCTTTGTATGCTTAGATATTTAAAACTACGCAACTAATTTTGATGCGGTTTTTTAATAGATAAAGTGATTCAAGAGGAAGGTTTATATGTTTAATACATGCATAATATAGCCGTGCGAAGCCGGAGCGGGTCGCTAGTTAATTATAATCATATTTACAAAAGAAAAGTATATAAGTATTCTATCCGTGTCCACCAAAACACAAGCCTAGTAGCTTAGCTTGGGGCTGGATTGCGCTGTGTGAAGTGTCCCAAATTTTTTTTGTCTGTCATGTATCCCTCAAAATATCACGGGGCTATGGAGCCCCGGACCTTTGGCATCCAGGCGTGGGGGAACTGAAGTCAACACGTAGAGGCCCTTTACAATAACAAGTTTAATGGAAAAGTATGATGTGGACACCTATATTTATATTTTATCTATACATATAAAATGCTTTGTCCTGGCTGACTGACTGACGGATCAACGCACAGCCTAAAACGCTGATCGTAGAGACCTGAAACTTGAAGGGTGTGTTCTTTGTATGACGTAGGCATCCGATAAGAACGGATTTTTCGAAATTCTACTACTAAGAGAGTGAAAAAGAGTGCAATTTGTATGGGACAACGTTATTCCTTGGTCCATTTTCGACTTTTACGCGGATGAAGTCGCAAACAAAAGCTAGTTTTTATTAAAATTGAAAAACTTATGAAACATTTTAAACAATCAATCGAACAATTAAGAAGAGTGATACCTCGCTTTCGTCAAATGGGAAAATGTACCAACGCGTAGGATGTTGATGAGAGCCACGTTACGGTATAACGAATTTCAGCTAAAAGCTAATGGAACGATAAAGTATCAAAACATTTGGCAACATAAAGTATTGTTGTCGATGTATTAGCTTGGGCAATGTTTTAATACAATTAGAATATGTAATTGTTGAAGAGTTGAGAGAAATGAAAGCCATATGTTTTTTTAATGTATTTTAAAGACGATAGAACGATAGATAAAAGACGATTTTAAAGATGTGTCTGTCAGGGTTCCGTACCTCAAAAGGTAAAAATTTAACACTTAATAATTCACTCTTTTATCCGTCTCTCTGTCCGTGTTTTTGTAAGAAAAGTATATAAGTACTAGCTGCGCCCCGTGGTTTCACCCGCGTAGGTCCCGATCCCGTGCGAATATCTGGATAGTAGTCTTTGTGTTGATACAGGTCTCCAGCTTTTTACATACCGAGTTTTATCACAAGCAAAGTAGTTTTTGCTTGAAAGAGTAACAAACATTCATACTAACACACAAACGTTCACATTTATAATTTTAGCAGGATTCTATCCGGCTGCTTATGCTGCCAAACGCAACGCGCCAGAAATACCCGTCGCTTACAACTAATATTGTTGATTGTAACGAATGTGTTTTGTTTTTCTCAAAAGTGCTGAGATAGAATTGTAGGTGACATTTTTACCGATATTTTGTGGTAATTTTGAGGCGAAAATTCTTTGTAGTTTCAATGCTAGACTAGTTTTAATTCTTAATTTTAGGATAGCTTCAAAACTATATGAAATGTTTGGCTCAAAATCACACCAAAATGTCGGTAAAAATCTCACCTACAATTCCATCTCAGCACTTTTGAGAAAAACAAAACACATTCGTAACAATCAACAATTTTCACCAACGAAGGCGACCGGTGCCAATAGTAACTGTTTAGTAGGCTGTGTACCAAGGTCGTTGGCGTATGGACCCCCCTTACTACATGTCTAGTTGCTTAGTTTGGGCACAGGTTTGGAGCTAAATGACGCTGTGTGAAGTGTTCTACAATGTATTTTTTTTATTACCTAGTCATTCTCACCTGTTGATTAATAAGTAGATTTATACATACACGGTTATTGATTAATTAGCTATACAATCACAATAAGTTAATGTCTACTTCTGTTATACGACTTTTGAAAATTCTAAAAAAAACTACAAAAATTTTATACACTCAATAATACACATAGAAATTACATAGAGAGGATAATAACTTTAAAATTTTACTTAATTTTCAAGTTGTAGGTAATCACAATCTTTATGATCTTTATTTTAAATAGGTAATCTTAATGATCGTTATTATCGTAATCATTATTTAAATAAATAATCTGTTTTTCAAAAACGCTTAAATAACATCGAATATGTTTTCGAATTTTCAAGGATCATGTCTAATAGAATCATAATAATTTGTAACATTTTCCTCCGTATTTACTTTGCCAATATTTTTGATCGCTGTCGACAGCTAAAAGCCTGAGCCAGCCTAATAGGATTTTCTGCATACAAACCTTGTTTTAGCACGTGCTGAGCAGCTGCGGTTGTACTTATCTAACATCTAAATCTGTACGTTAACAAATAACGACAGAATCAATAATTTTGACGATCTTGTCTTAATAATGTTAATAAAAACAATTTATGTGGAGATTATGCCAGAACGTTGTCACAAATTATTATTTAGTTTGATTTTAACGCGAGATAGTTTCGGATAAAGGTGAGGCAATCTTCTCCATTATGATGCTAATTTTATACAATCATTTGTGTGTCTTTACGGTAGTGTAACGGTATAAATATTTGTTTGATTTTGGTAATACTAATGGGTACAAAACTTGTTACTTTAGAATTACTGTGTAGAATTTGATATTTTCCCTCTACAAAAATAATGAGTTTTTGTAACTGACAGTACTTAGTAGTACTATGCTAATACTTAGGTACAAAACTTGTTACTTTAAAATTACTGTGTAGAATTTGATATTTTCGCTCCACAATAATAATAATATATTTTGTAACTGACAGTACTTAATAGTTCTTGGTTCCTATCTTCTTGTTCTTTTGTTCCTTCTTGTTCCTATCCCTACTAGTAGCTCAACAGTAGGTGGAAAAAAATCCACTTACCCCCCTGGTGGTAAGTGATTTTTACGCTGGTATAGGTATTAGGACACTAGGCCGAATTTTCTAAGAGTTTCAAAATAGAATTGTGTTAGTTACTGTTTGTTACGTTAATTTTATTGAAAGGGAGGTATAATTGGCAACCAAATTACAGACCCGCTTTATTAAACAACAATCATATTTTTAATAATTTTCCTTTAATAAATTCATGAGTTGAAAGACTATTTTTTATTTGTTAAAACTTTAACAGAAACAAGTGCATAGAATAAAATCTAGCTTGACTTGAAAAATTCTAATAACAGCCGTTTTGGAGCTCTACGGTCTGCAATTTTGTTTCCTGATTGTATAGAACAAAGGGATTTATTTTGCTTTAGATCAGTTTCGAAAATAAAAGTAAATCTCATAAAAATATTTTGTTTTGAAGTCAAACTTAAATTTGGTTATGTTAATACAAAACTTGTGTTAAGCTTTATTTCAAAGTTCCAAGCGATAATTTCTAAGTTTTTAGAAAATAGTTCAGTGTATAATTATGTAAAAACGTTTAAAAATGAAAAGATCAGCCCAAAGTACCAAACTACCTAATTCTACCTAAATTTGGAAATTTGAAAAAATAAGTATAAATATAATCGTATAGCAATATAATACCATAAGTAACTTTTAAGACCGTCCCTCCAAAACGTGTAAATCGACAAAAGTCAAAAGTTTGGAAGACTAGCTAAAAAAAGGCTTAATTGGCATCACTAGGTAATTAATTCAGATTAAAAGCAGAACTTTGAAGTTATTGTTAACTACAACTTAAGTCGGATGACCAATATAGTTTTGAATATTAATGAAACATTACAACGATGAAACGGGCAATTAATGATCTTGGCAGTGTTTCGCTGTGAGAGGTGCATCGATGTCAGCATCTTCTTAATCAAAACTTGGTATTTCATTAGTTACGCTTCAAGCCTTTTTGTTTGGTATCCATTTGGTTGTCAGCCGTCAGATATGACATACTGGGGATGGTAGAGTCAACGGTCGTTGGATTGTAGAGTTTGGTAAGCGAAAAGTTCGAATAGAGTGTGAAAACAAAAAAAAACTTAGAATTCTTCTTAGGTTCGTAGGGATCCTCAAGACATTACTAAAAACTCTTTAACTCTAACAACTCTACTCTGTTATAACAATCTAAAGTACAGGAAAGTTCCACTAACTAAAAAAATTTAAGAATTTTAAAAGAGGCAATAAATGGAGTTGTTATGTTTTAAAAATAACCCAAACTCTGGGTAATTAAGAATGATTTTTTTAAACTAGAAAAATAACCTTATTTACTATTTTTAGTAAGGTCTTGGGTACCTTAATCACGCTGAAACCCAATTAAAATAAACAAAGAAGAGACAAATATTACTTGACTGCTGTCGTTTAGACACGCACGGCCAAAATTCGGTTCCAGACCAAGAAAAAAAAACCTAAGTAATTGATAGAACTCAAGTTTAAAGTATATGCCCGGCCTGTACCAAACGTAACTGCCAACCTATAGAACGGAACGTAACGAACAAAGTATGCCAATAATATTAATAAATCTCAAAGTACTATCCCAAAATCCGATTCTTATTCCACAACAACATTTTACTGCATTCTAATTCATGGAACATTCCGTCTTGAGTTCAATCAATCCTTTCGAATCAAAACAATCAAATAAATACGGTACGTTAATTACCTATTTAGATGCGTTCGGAAACATTCGCGGCGCGTAAATCAACCAGTTCTTCTTGGTCTTCGGCGTAGCGTCATTGCCAAAGAAAATCAGGGACTTGGATAGAATTGCCAACTGTATTACAATATTTAGTTCTGAAGCTAGAATCAAGGTTGACCATAGTAAGATAAATAGTTTTCTAGTCAAATATAAGATACAATTGTCAACAGTTTTAGCCATTTTCGGTCTGAAAGTAAGATTTTCAAGATTGTCCTTTATTAGGATAAAGTACCTACTTTTATAGCCTGATGTGTTTTTATTAAAGTAAAAAAGAAATTTCAATGTAAACTTCTTATGGCCATTCTACGTAGTTTGCTTCTCTGACGACTTCTATTTTTATTCACAGCTCAATCTGTAGAGCTAATTAAAAAGAAAAACTTTTATTTCTCGTTTTCGCACTTGGTACTAGTGACGTAAGCAGTCTATGGAAGTTAATTTTGATATGAACAATGGAATGGCTAACGATTAGATGACCTATTTAAGCCTACGGGTTTCAAATACTTAAAATTAAATAAATGCAATAACGATCTGTGTAAAAAAAGTAATGTTGAGTAATAAAAGAAAATTATAATTAAGAAATTTGTTTAATGAAATTGAATTTGAAATATTGACTTTTACTTTTTATTATTATTTTTTATATAAACTGACTTTTATTTTTATTTTTATGTGTTTATTGATATTTTAATTTTTGTATTTATTTATTTTATTCTAATTCAATTTAATCATAATGTGTAATGTTAAAATATGGATCTAGTTATCTGAAATAAATGAATTTTAATTTAATGTAATAATCGTATAAAATTATGATCTCTGTAGCGCGGTGAACAAACACTCGCCTGTTACGCAGAAGGTCGCAGGATCGATTCCCGCAGTGAAACAAATATTTGTATAATCTGAAATAAATAAATATTGCAGGACACACATCGCCATCTAGCCCCAAGCTGAGTAACTATACTTGTGTTATGGGTGCTACAAAACGGATATACTACTTATATACTTTTCTTTTGTAAATATATACTTATAATACATAGAAGCAACCAGACCACAGACAAATCTACAGATTTATACTGATATGTTTCTGTATTTGCTGTCGGGTTATTTTCTGCAACTTGTGTAAACAATGTTTCTGTAAGTACAAATGGCCTATTATTAACAAATGACCATCAACAATAAAAAAATTAGCTGTCCTTTTTTTTTAAATAAAAAAATCGAATATCTATTTAATCCAATATGTTTTCTTATTCTAGTTTTGCTATCTATTTCATCTTTGAATAAATCATACTAAATGACAATTTCATTAGTTAAAATATTAACAGAAATTTTCCAAAATTTACGACCGTAAGTTATGTTTTTAATAAAAGAAATAGTGTTATTCAAAGGTCACTACATTTTGATGATAAATAGAGTTTGAAAATAATAATGATTTTTAAATCCACGATGAATCGTGAACGTAAATATATGTGCCTACAAAACATAATTTTGTATTAATAACTACAAAGAATTCACATTATAAAATTATGTATCAAAACAAAATCAAAAATCATTTCTATCATTTCCTATCATTTTTATTTTTTTTATTTTTTTACATTCCACACATCGCCATCTAGCCCCAAGCTAAGTAACTAGACTTGTGTTATGGGTGCTAGACAACGGATATACTACTTATATACTTATCTTTTGTAAATATATACTTAATATACATACAGACACCCAGACCACAGACAAATATCTAAGCATAAATACTTGTCTGTGGCGGGAATCGAACCCGCAACCCTATATTTGGCAGCCCGGCATGGTGACCATTGTGCCAACTGGGTCGTCAAAAATCGTTTTACATAGTGAAAAAAAAATCAGCCAGATGGAAAACTAGGGAAAACTTGCAATATTTGATTATACACTGCGGAACAGGAGAAGGTTCCGGAGTCTTATGCATGATATACATTTTGTATTAAGGATTGATTTCCTCTATGTTAACTAAACCTATCATAATATTACAAGTGGGTGGGTACCTATGTAACTAGGAATCCCTACCTATATTTATACTAGCTAGGGTATATATAATCAGCTAATTCAAAAAAAAATAAAGATGATTAAAATCCTGAGAACGGTCGATTAAACTTAAAAAAAAAAAGAAGTAAAACTTTAAGGTTTACCCAAGCAAGTAACAGCTGATCGAGGTTTCGGGAGAACATAATCTCAAATTTTTCGATATTTTTTTCCAAATTTCCGAAAGTCGTAGAGTAAAAGTTCCTTATTAAGATATATAGAAGTAGCCCTGAACTGGTTAAGTATTTAGTTAATAATCATTAACTTTGTATAAAATATGAATGCTTTATTGCCTTCATATACGAAATAAGCACACTAATTAATTTTAATGAATAAATTGTCTTTCTTCCGGGATAACACCCATAACCCTTAATTATAAATACAAATAGATCATAATGAATTTATTATGTTCTTAGAAATAGGTTAACAATCATAACGTTATGAATTTATTGAACCCATTTATTTAAAAGATTCAGGTCTTCTGCTATTTTGATACATAGGAAATTAAAAAAAATAAGAGTTCTCGGAAATTATTACATACTTACGCATGAAAAGTATTAATGAGCAATTCTTTTACGAGCGTGATTCACGATCCACAAAAATATGTAATGAACAAAAAATTTAAATGACAAAAAAACTAAATTAAAATTAATATACTCTCCTATTAATTTTCGGATGTTTGGGACTGATCCAAAAATTCAAATATTAGATAGCACTTCTATGTAGCAAATGAAACGTAAAATAATGAAAATTGTGGTTATTACACGAAGTTTTTTGTTATTACGTATGTCGATCGTTTTTCTGTGCGTTTTTTTTGTTGATTACACTGGAATCATTCCGGGAACAATGAATTATGATGTTTGAAAAAATTTCTACATTTTATTTTACATTTATTACCTAAACTTATTTTGCGATGGTCAGGGCAATATATTTGAACGTTAAAAGTTTAGAGAACAATAGTTTTTTAGGTATTTTTTTTATAATTAACTAGCTGCGCCCCGCGGTTTCACCCGCATTAGTCCCGATCCCGTGGGAATATCAAAATAAAAAGTAGCCTATAGCCTTCCTCGATAAATGGACTATCCAACACAAAAATAATTATTCGATTCGAACCAGTAGTTTCTGAGATTAGCGCGTTCAAACAAACAAACTATTCAGCTTTATAATATACTAGCGACCCGCCCCGGCTTCGCACGGCTATATTATGCATGTATTATACATATAAACTTTCCTCTTGAATCACTCTATCTATTAAAAAACCCCATCAAAATCCGTTGCGTAGTTTTAAAGATTTAAGCAGTCAAAGGGAAATAGGGACAGAAAAAGCGACTTTGTTTTATACTATGTAGTGAAGTCTAGATTATAGATGGGTTAGCTTTTGACCACTATCTTACCCGATAGTAGGTAAGTGACGATGCGGTCTAAGATGTAGTATGCTTACCTAGAAGTTCGTGAATTGAAGACCCCCAAATAACCCAAACCCTTCCAAGGTCGCAGGTAGGTAGGTAAATGTAAGAAGACAGCAGTGGAATGAGAACTTCTCCAACCCGTGGTCCCCCTTTTCTGGCTACACCGACCATAACTAGGTATTTTGAATCTAGCAGAAATGAGCCGCTAAATGAACATAAGTTATCTAGTCACCATAGTACAAACCTAGCTTAACTCAGAAGATGGCGCTGTGAATTTTATTGGACACCAATTAAAGCTATTGGCTGTTGTTTCTTTGAAACTTTACTTTAAAGAAAAAACAGGCTTCAATAAATAAAATGAACATTGTAGGCCATCTAGCCCCAAGCTAAGCAATGCTTTTGTGGGTTGGTGACCAGACAACGGATACAATGCTAACACTAAACATATTAGACCGCATCGTCATCCAACATCAGGCGGTTGTGACAGTGGTCAAACCACAGTCAAATGCTGACCAATCGGTAAAAAAAATGTTTTGTAAATTTTTGTTAATTAAATTGAACATAGTAATGTTAACTTAATAATGTTTAAGAAAAACTGTATCTACAATAAATTAAAATTATCTTCAAAAAGGAAATAGTTACGAGCAAGCCCATATAATCAAAAGTGGCCAATTAAAGATACTTATTTGTTGGTCGAATACGCACGCTCCAATCAGTGTTCATGAATTAGGCGACATTGTTAGATGAATACAATGGCTGGTGGTTTTAAATGGATGTAACAATTAATTCACAACAATTAAGTGGACCAGACGCCCGCATTTCGAAATTTTAATAGAGATAGGAAACGCTAGAAATGGTTATGCTAAAAAATCTAATTTTCAAAACAAATATTGCAGGACATTCCACACATCGCCATCTAGCCAAGTAAGTAACAAGACTTGTGTTATGGGTGCTAGACAACGGATATAATACGTATATACCTACTTTTTTTTTTCAGACAGATATCTAAACATAAATACTTGTTTGAGGCGGGAACCGAACCCGCAACCCTATGTTTGGCAGTCCTGCATGGTGACCATTGTGCCAACTGGATCGTAAAAGCGTTGGTATACTTAATAAGCTCCAGAAAACTTTCAAGTATAATTTTTAGCGTCTCTGTTAAGCAACGTCTAATGATATTATTTTTATTTACAAACACAATTGTTTCATTTTTATTCACTGGATTAGATAGATAATCTGCAAAATAATACAAATTACCTAAATACTACGAGAGAGTAGGAACTTGGTATTTTTTAGTCTAAACTATCTAAAAGTATAAAATTCAAAGTTTAAACTGATATTTAAACGCGCAGCTCAAACCAATGACAAATCGGACAAAAATTTGACTTACAGATAATGACGTAGACATCCGCTAAGGTAGCATTTTTGAAAAATTCACTCCTACGCGGACAAAGTCGCGGGTAAAAGCTAGTCATAACTAAAACCAATAATTGTCTTTCTAGAAGCAATACTCACATTTCATATGAAATAATATTAGCTTTTTCATATCTACGATGTTGTTAACTCTGTATAAAATCATAAAGCGACTGTCAGTACTTAACGCGTCGTATCGCACATTATTGTCGTGATTAAAACTCTAATTGACCCATAGTAAATCATAATTTACTGTCTTTGTCTTCACATTAACTTTTGTTTGGATTCGTAACATAAATTCATTAGAAGCTCATCGATTTATTTAATGAAAATAGATGAAAGCATACATTTCTTTATTTTGTAACGTTATTTTGGAAATTGACCTATTGTCCATTGATTTTTTAGTTTGGCTTTAATCAAGATCAACCGATTGAAGTACTGACTACAATCGGTTGATCTTGATTAAAAGCAAACAAACCTCCAAAAACCAAAAATACCTCATAAAATAATGCAAACTACTGAGTTCGTACAGCGCTTAGTTTTTTTTATTTTTTATTTAGTTTGCAATGGATTGGCTCCAAAACTATTTGACCGAAAATACATGGTCGACTAAGCTGAGAGAGTAGTATAGTTACTGAGCAAGCCTACTCCATCCTCAAGCATAAATGGGAAGTAAAGAGGTCTATCGACAAAAGTACTTAGAAGTTTTAGTCTCAAAAGTATCTCATATTCAGGTGCAGAAATAAGACTTACGTAATTAGTCTTCCAGTCAGATTTAGCGGAACAAAATTGTCGTAATTAATGCCGGCGACCCCGGTGACACTCGATATAATTGGGTTAACTATACCGATCAAGAGCATTCAAGAGGTTTATTAACGAATGGCCTAATTAGTCGTGTCGATTTTCTAGGCGAGGTATTTTTATTATAATTCGAACCGTTAAATAAGCTTTCTCATTAATTATTTTGTTCCTTATTATTAGTCTCGCCTGGCACATTGGCTGAAATGTTAAATTAAGTAGGTACTTACACTTGCTCTAATGTTCATTATGTCCTAAACACCTGCACTCTATAAAAATCTAACTGACGTTCGCGCAAATCTAGTGGCTAAGTGGCAAAGTGTAAACATGGTGTCGAACCATTGACCTCAAAAAAGGAAGCAGAATTATAAGGGTCAATGTCGGCGAAGGACGTCACAAAGCCAATGATAAAACATCGCAGTAGGCAATAAATAGAGCAAAAATTAGGTAAAAAAAAAAAGTAAATGGTTGTCTGTAAAGTCGGTTTACGGGCGATAATTTTACGTTATAACGTTATAAGAAAACAATGAAAAATTGAGATTTTAATTTTGGTTTTTTTTTTTCAATATCATTTTTAACGGTATTTTTTTTCATTATATAAGACGCGTGACGTTTACCATGATGCCGTCATGGTACCGGAACATGACAGTGTTTGTTACCCGGAATAGACACTTTTTTGTGAATGCAGGTGTTCCATCGTTTCAATATTACGTTAAGTTATCGCGTCGAAAAGTCTTAAATGAGATGATAATTAAGTATACCTCTAATGCCTAAATGAAATGATAAATTAAAAATAACTGAACATTATTTGTGAAAGTAGGTAACTAAGCTTGTGGTATGGTGGCCAGACAAGATAGAATATTTATTTTGAATACCTTTTTGCAAAAACAGAAACACCTAGATCAGAAACGAATATCTGTATATAAATATTATTGTTTGATGTTGGAATCGAACTCGCAATTTTCTACGTAGTAAGAGTATTCGTCCATCGCTTCACAGTGGTCGCATACAATATACATAATTATATTAAAATATATTTCAATTATTAATTTTAATGTTTCAATAAGAATATTAAGTTTATTCATATTATGACTAACGTTAGATCATCGTTAAGATAACCTATAACAGCAATTCAAACGAATAATCTCAACCATTTCCAATGAAATACGTAGAGAGGTGAGCATCAAAAGTTTACAACTGGAAAATTACTAACAGGTTTATTTTCAGAACAATAAAACAAAGGGAATACCCATTAATACTGTAATAATATTTGATTTTACGTCGTTCAAACCCAATTTTATGAAATATATAAATCATGATTATGTCAACACTTTCGATTTAAGATACAAGGTCGAAGGAACGTTTGTTGTAAGAGTATTCTTGCATTAAGTGCTACCAAAATAGAATTCAATCTCATTATAACTTTTTCACGTCTCGATAAAAAAAAGTATCGAGTCATCTATTCAAAAGAAAACTTCATTTTGCGTAACGTATTTATATAAATTAATACATTTTATTAGTTACGATTGAAAGAATTAGAGGTGGTTGTGAATTTTCATAATATCAATGTGTCACGAGTGATGCTTATTAACTTATTCGCGTTTTTATTAAGTCATCAACAGCAAATAAAGTATATTAATAATTTATAATAACTCGACTGACAACCATGAAAAAGATATGAAAGTTATATAAATATATATTATTACCTATAATACGATATATACGAAAGATATATTGTTATGGCGCCCGACTATTTTTCCGTTAACTAATTTAGGCCAGAGGTGTGGTATATTTAAAAATATTTAAATCTGAAACTGCGTCCTAGTTTGATAAATACGAATATATTAATACAACAATAGGAGATTATGGATACATTATTTGGATTAGATATGCAAACGGGCTTTAAATTATACATTGTGCATCAATTAACAGTATTGATGATCTCACTATGAAATAATTTTGTGTTCTAAAAAAGCTATAAAAAAGAACAATACTTTAATTTAACCTTTGAAAAGCACTAAAATTATAAGATCAAATTTTCCATATTTCAATCTCTGATTAGAATGTCAACGGGAGAAGCTCTCGATACAAATTATGATATAGACAGACGCACGCCCTTTGACGCATGCAACAAGATGCTTACAAATAGTAAGTTTAATGCTATTGAGACAGCGACTACTGCTAATACCGTTCCGATACCGGCGCCCGCGCACGTTTCCACGCCGCCCGCCCAACGAATTCGAAAAACGAACTATCTATAAACCGTTACAATATGAGTGAGTTACGCATTACTTTTGAGTGAGTTAAATGTACCTTTTGAGTGAAAAAGGCACCTTTGAACGAGGTTCTAGTGAGCAAATGTTTGTGTTATCAATAAGGAGACGGGTTTTTATTGAGCTGTTTACTTTTTGTTATTGTTTGGTAAGTTTTGTTGTCATTTCTTGTATGTACTTATTTAGGTAGGTACTTCCGTTTAACTAAATGTCAATCTTTTAACTTTTGATGTTCCTAATATTTTTGAAATGTTTGTTCATATTTTTTACTTAAAAACAGGTCAAGCCTGTCAAGTAAGGTAAAGAATCTACAGTAATAATTGTTAGAAAAAGTTTTGGTCTACATAAATTTTATTCTTTGTATTGACAGTCCTAATAAAAATATAATTTTTTGAATTTTAATTAAGGAAAACGTTTGAGATGATCAAATTATTTGCTCACATTATAAATTATTTATTTACATTGGTACCTATTGCTTGTTGTATGATCCATAGATGGAACGATATAGATGCTGTTGTCTAATAAAACAGACGTTAATGTTGGTTTTAGTAGGAATAAATTAAGGGATACGAAAACTAGTCTAAATACTTTTTGTTAAGAACCAGAATGGTCAAACAAAAAATGCTTTAACGTCGCCAGTCACATTTTAAGCTGTTTTCTCACATCCAATTTTCTAAGAATCAAGGTAATGAGATTCTTCACGCTGCGCTCGCGCTGTTCCGTCGAAGTCTCGAAGAGCAAATAGTTTTGTGTACCGAGCGCAGTCCGGTAGCCGACTCTCTGTTTGCTGTCGACCTGTTAATTAATAACTCGGCGTACAGTGTATACACAACCTTATTACCGGTAAAATCTCACGACTCATGGCTCTAACCAAACTCAAACCAGTCGGTCTTCACTTTCGGCTCACGTTTTCTAATCACACGGTAATGGATTCTGTTGAACCTCATAACTAACCGAGTCATTAACAAAAGCGCAATGCAGTAAAACCAACATTTAAATCCACACCTAGCACCTATTTGTGCTACTAATTTGAATACAAAATTCATGTCTACGTTCAATACAATGTTATTTATCATTACCTTGCCCATTTAGCCTCGCACCCGCACTCTATAATTATATGAAAAAAATGAAACTTAAAGGAACGCGATGGCGACTAATGGCCTGAAACTAAATTTTAATTAATGTCGCGTTTCAGAATAAAAGTGATTACTGAAATAACACGACAGGTAGGCGATAGTGCGAGGTGCTACCCCTCTTGCTACCCCACTCATGTTCGACAATTTACGACACGGTAATTATGTATACCTACGTGTTTAGGCGCCTTCGACTCGGTCGGTGTAATTTTGGAAATTAAAAACGGTAAGCTTCAATCGGGTCGTAATATCAAATTGATGGATTAACCTCGCGTTTTGATGTGGATCGATTCATTTGGCCGGCAGCCAGTAATTATACTTTATCGTCGTACGTGTGGTGAACACAATTAGTTATTGATCACTCGGCAATTAAGCCCAATCGATTTTGTTTGTTGAAGTTGAAGAAAATTGTTTTAGTTCTATGTTTAATCGCCATCGTTTTGTTCTACTAATGGATTCTCGTCATTTGAATTGACCTGTTCGACCCTTTTATTGTTTATTAGAAACAATAACATATTGTTTATTGGTGAATAAAAGAATTCGTTTTTCTATTGAAAATCCAATACACCTACTAGTGAATGAAATAAGTACCAGGGTCGCATAGACATTTTGGAGTCAAAAGAGTTCGGAGTGAAGTCAAGCTGTTAAATTCATACAACGGCAAATCCCGCAAGTAATTGGCGCAGTCGAGCCCGGGGCGTCAGCAACACCTCCAAACGTATCAAACCGTTTTAATAATGAGCTAGGTTGAGATCGTGAAACAATAAATTGCGAAGCTTGGAGGCTTCGTGCACGAGACAGCTATCAGAGTCGAGCATTATGCATCGAGTTCCCGGCTAGCGATAGCCTATCATCTGTGAGATTGATAGGAGAACAGCCCTTGGGCTTGCCGCGATTCGGTTTGTATTGTGAAAGCTATGCGGTTTATATGCAGGAATTCATTAAATTGCGCGTGTATTATGTTAAAAAGGATAACAGAATATGGAATTTCCTATTACATCACCATATTGTTAAAGTTGCCAATACTTTTTATGCATACTAAAATTTTTAAAAATCCTGAATGTATAGGTACTGATTGAGATTCTTTATCAGTATCTGAATCCCTAATTAAAAATAATGAAAATCGCGATTACAAAACTGAACAGCGCCCAGTGAGATTACAAACTCATTAGTACGAAGTTAACGTCAAAGTTCTTATCGAGGCGATCGCACAAAATTAGCTTGAACTTTTCCTTTAATTAAGAAAGTATGATTAACAAAGTGTAATCACGAAAACAAAAGTCTTATCATTGGGAGCTGTTGTTTCATCAAAGATTATTTTCATGGCTAGTTCAGATACGATGTTATATTTATTTTTGAACTTTGTTACTTTAGATACCTACAATAATATAAAATCCAAACTAAATCTACGGAAAAATATTTTTATTAGACTTAAAATTTTTGTGAGAAGTATATTTACCTTAGCACTATATTTAGGACTCCAATTGTATTCAAATTAATAAAGATAAACCACAGTATTGAAGAACTTTGTCAAGTTGATGATCTAAAATCAAAGAAGAATATAAAATGTCATATCTGTTCTGTAACTTATTCAGTATCTCGAGAGGGGGAGAATACATTGATCATGAACAAACAAAAGGGATGGAGAAATTAATAAATTATCACTGGAGAGTTATCGGAAAGACGTGTGGAAGACAATACAAGTTTGTTGGCTGCTAATGAATAATGCTGTTGTTGGGGAGTGAATGATGTAGAGCAATTCTGGTAATCAACCTTTGTGGAGTAGTGACCTATTCGGAAGGATGTGATGTTGTTCACAATAAAAATAATAACTAAGTAGGCAGTATAAGCATTTAGGGCGAATGAGAGGCTGGACCAAAGTGGTATAGCTCCAGCCATTGTAGGCTTACAACCTAGGACCTTGAATCCCGGAAAGCGAAAAATTGATACCTACATGCATTTAAATTACAATTCCAAACTATATACCAGAAGACTGAAACTATATATCGACGACCCAGTTGGCAGAATGGTCACCATGCCGGACTGCCAAACACAGGGTTGCGGGTCGATTCCCGCCTCAGACAAGTATTTATACTTAGATATTTGTTTGTGGTCTGGTTGATTTGTATGTATTATAAGTACCTATATATTTACAAAAGAAAAGTATATAAGTAGTATATCCGTTGGCTAGCACCCATAACACAAGTCTAGTTACTTAGCTTGGGGCTAGATGGCGATGTGTGGAATGTCCTGCAATATTAATATTAAAAAACTGATCACACTTGTGGGATTATTTTATTTAACGTAAAATGTCTAAAATTAAGGTTTTCGGTAACATTTCTTAAACGATAGTTACTTAGCTATTACGTAGTTATAAGCGTTTTAGTTGTGCTAAAGTTTGTGCTTTTTGAAGTGAAATTAGCGGCGTTGAGCACTTTTTCTGTAATGGGTATAAAATCTTAAACTCGCGTCAGGACACGTGACCTGATCGAAAAAGCGTAAGACGGATGGAGAGTAGACAGCTATCCCCTCTCTACGGCGCAGCGAAAATGTATGCCTGGGCCTACTGTTTTTAATTTGGCTGTGAGTGTATTAAGACGTACATATGGTATTTTTTAACGGACGACTATTGACGGACGACAAATGTCGGACGACTATTTGTCGGACGACTATTGACGGACGACAAATGTCGGACGACTATTTGTTTTTTTACAAGTTACCTTTGGCGTTGGACTTTTGACACATCAGATGGTCAATGATGATGCGATATAAAATGTTACATGTTTACAATGAAGACACCAGTTGAATCGAGAATTAAAGACCCTCAAAATGATGCTGACTTTTGTGTGTCTGACAGTTTTGTTTTAGGAAAACAAACGGTTTAAGAGAATAATATACCAATAGCAACAAAAGATAACTTTACTAGATTGTTTTAGAATATATAAGGTACTTTAATGATATAACATTGTCCAACAATTTAATTTACCAATTATACTTATATCAGCTAACTAAGGGGTGAAATTATGATTTCAAAACGCCATAAAAACAACTTAACTTAAACTGTCAATCTAATACCTTACAAAAATGTCCTCTTGTAATTACTTTTATAAACGGCTAGCCATAATGACCAAGGCACTCATAGTAAGGGCCTTTATTGCGTTACTGTGACTCATTAGGGGTCAAAATTACCTAAAGTGTGACGGAATCTGATAATATACCGGCTCTAAGAGACCCTATTAGACCGTGGATAATGGTACGACGCTCTGTGTCAAATGAACCTAAAATAATAACAAGTACAAGATTTTTATGGCGGTTTTAGTGAAATTAAAAGTTATCATGCAATACGGTGAGAATTAGGAATTGCGTTATCTCTTATTGATACTTTATTAAACTTCTATAGGTACATTAATTACATAGAAAGGCAGGCAGGCACCTAGGCAGGGTGCTCAAAAGGCTCCTGAGACCCAACGTTTTAATAATAATAAAAGGTACCTGAGACCCAACGTTTTAATAATAATAAAATCATTTATTTCAGGCTACGAAGGCCCATAGATACATACCTTATAGACTAACATACATATTTTATAATATAAATTGAAAGTGTTAATAGATAAGTTTTCTCAGGTTGGACTAGACTTAACGTTGGATTTTTTAGTATTAATCTATATAGCGCCAGAAATTTTAATCCTTGCTTTTCAGGGCCCTCCAGTGTCTGGGATATTTATTAGATGAAGTAGGCTTGCCCAGCAAATATACCACCGTCTCAGCCTAATCAAGCATGTCCAAAGGGCAGAACTTGCCAATAAGTCAGGAGTCTATTAAACTTCGGGATTTCTATTTCTGTTTCGGGATATTCGTAAGAAAAATAATTTGGTAGGTATAAAGTGCGTTTCATCAAATAGTTCTGTTGGCTATCTTCCTGAGTTTAAGGTAGCACATTCAAGGTATTAGGTAAAACTTATTTGCGTTGCCGTAAATTTAACGGCGTAGGAACTATTTGATGAAACGCACTCTACGCAACCGTGAAGACTGTAGAGGCTTAGCGGTAGATACGTCGACTTTCATTCCAGAGGACAAGTATTTGTAGTTGTTATAATATAATATGCACCCAGTTGATTAATTTATGTTGTGTTTCTGGAAATATTAAGCCATCACAAGTTTTTTTCAATTTAGCTGCCAAGAACTTCACTGACGTCATTTTCCTTTAACAACGGATGGTACTTTGTTAAATTAATAATGGTCTATATTTTATCATAATTATCTCAGAACCGACATGAACTTGAAAATATACAGGAGGCAATCAATCTGTTGTGAGAAAACAACATAATTCACTTCACTAGAGACTCTAAACTTGTTTTTAATATGTGCCAATGTCAGTATATTACGAAAATAGTGAGATATAAAACTTTTATTTGTGACTTTTATTTAAAAACGTCTATTTTTAGGTCGTTAACCTCATTTCTCTAAGTTGCTATAGATTGGAAAAAGCTTTGGTTAAACGAAACATCACTATGAATTACTTTATGGTAGTCAGATTTAACCTTTACTTAAGTACTTATAAAAACTCAAAATTAACTTAATTTCTTTGACAAAAACTTAAGTGTAGTTACAATTTTAATACCATGATTTATTCACGCATCAAAACGAAGAACATCGTGATATTTAATCTAATAATGGAGGAAGATGATTGCTTTTCTTGTACATTATTTTATATTTATAATTCATATTTAATGATCGACATTAATGGAACTGCTTTAGGCCAAGCCGAGTTTAATAGTAACCGCTTAAAAAGATCTCTCATTTTTGTAATCCAAGTGTTAAATGTGGAAGGAATTAGAACAGTCGTCGGTCTTTATAAATTGGTTTTTATAAACACGTTAATTTCAGATTTAGGAAGTTTCGTGATGTTGTTATGAAATTAGCTGTATTGTGTGTAAATTGTTATAAAGTGCAGCTTGATTAGAGGATTGTGGGATAAAAATAATAGATTGTTGTATGAATATAAACCTGAATTACAACTTTCTGAATCCAACTTATTGCTTTCCTCTCTAATGTTTGTCGAACTCAACAAAGCTTGCTGTATAGTATAGTATTATTATTTAATACTAGCTGTCCCAGCAAACTTTCTTTTGCCATCTACCTACAAAGAATGTATATAGATAGGTATATATGTATATAAAGTAAAAAAAAAACAAAGAAAAAACCTGTGGCAGTCGGGGACTTTCATGATTCGGTCGCCGCGCTCAAAGCTCGCGATAAAAAAAATGAATAGTGTTCGATTCTCAAACCTAACAAATACACAAAAAATTTCATACAAATCTGTTCAGCCATATATATAGGTGAAGTTTAGCAACTAACACCGCGACATGAGAATTTTATATATAGGTATGTATAATAATAGTGATTGTATGTAGTTGTAGAACTACCGTATCGTAATATATAATATAGTAACATTTCTACCTAACTTTTAATAAGTATACCTTTTGATGATTGATTTGATGTCATCTGCCTGTTTTTTAATTTATGTTTTCCAACAGTCAATGTCAAAATGAATAATAAACCGGTTAAATTGAACTGGATTACTAAGGGTCTAAAAAAGTCAAGTAAAATGAAAAGACAATTATATTTCAAATACATTAAAAGTAATAACTCCAACAAACAAGAAAATAAAAGGAAATATTATACATACAATAAAATGTTTAAAAAAGTTATGACGAGAGCTCAAAAAATAGTAAATGCTAGACGTATTAATAGAAATAAAAACAAAAGTAAAGCCGTGTGGGATGCAATTTCATCCACTACTGCTAACAACCTTTCTAATAACGATATAGACAAAATACAATTGAATGATTTGACATATTCTGAACCTCTTGACATTTGTAATACCTTTAATAACTTTTTTATAAGCATGACAAATAACTCTGACATATCTAATAATGACTTGACATTTAATAAATCAAATATCAATCCTCGGTCTATATTCTTGAATCCCGTGACGCCTGGTGAAATATACAACATAATCATGAATCTTAATAATAGTAAGTCAAGCGGTTATGACGAAATCAATACCAAGGTCCTTAAACTATGCGCAGGATGGATCTGTCATCCGCTTTCGCATATCATCAATTTGTCTTTTCTGGAAGGTAAATTTCCAGATCAATTGAAGATGGCCATAGTCAAACCACTTTACAAGAAAGGTCCCAAATCTGATCCTAATAACTATCGGCCCATCGCATTGGTTCCCATCTTGTCTAAGGTTTTTGAAAAGGCTATGCTTGCCAGGCTACTCGGTTTTATTAGTAAGCACAATATTTTAAGAAGCGAGCAATTCGGTTTTCGCAAGGGCAGTTCCACTACACTTGCATGTTTCAATCTAGTCAGACAGATTACAGAGTCTCTGAATAAAAAATGTCCCATCTTAGCAATATGTCTCGATATGACGAAGGCTTTCGACTTCGTTAATCATTCTAAGCTGTTACGTAAGTTGGAATATTATGGAATCAGAGGTCAAGCGAATGACTGGATAGCTAGCTACTTGCGGAATAGAAAGCAGTGTATTGAAATTTCGAGACTAACAGAAACTACTAACCAGAATAAAATCATAAAAAATAAATTTAGATCAGTGCCGCTTGTTAACAATTCCGGGGTCCCGCAGGGTAGTATTTTGGGTCCCCTACTTTTCCTGATATACATAAATGACCTTCCTGATGCCATTCAACACAAATGCATACTTTACGCGGACGATACAACGATCATAGTGGAATGTAAGAATAAAAACACAGTACAACAAGTAGTAATCGATGCACTGAATGATGTAAATAATTGGATGTTAAAGAATAATTTGATCATTAATGTTACTAAAACTAAAATAATTCAATTCATCTCTTATAATTCTAATCCATTGCCTATTGACATATATCTGAATAATGAAATCGTAGAACAAGTTGACAATTTTAAATTTTTAGGTTTAGTTTTAGATCAACATCTTAATTGGAAGATGCATGTAGACGGTCTGTGCCATAAAATTGAGCGATACGTTTTTGCACTAAAAAAAATAAGGCATACAGTGTCCAAGGAAGCTGCGCTTACAGCATACCACGGTCTAGTGGCCTCACTACTTGGCTACGGCCTCTTGCTGTGGGGAAACTCAGTAGAATCCATCAGGGTGTTCAGATTGCAGAAGCGGTGCATCAGAGCGATCAATAAGTCCTGGTACCTCAACAGCTGTCGACCTTTATTTAGATCGTGCAATGTCCTCCCGTTACCGTGCATGTATATTAGAGATATCTGTATATTTGTGAAATCCCACTTTAACTTATTTAGGATGTATACGGATGTTTATACTCGACAGAAACGGGATATGTTCATTGATTTATTATATCAACCTCCTTGTCATAAAGATATATATAAGAGAAATGTATACAACATGTGTATATCGATCTACAATTGTTTACCTAGTAACCTGAAAGCACTGGATGGTAATCCTTTTAAGAAAAAATTAAGTATGTGGCTTCTTGAACACTGTTTTTATGACCTAAACGAATTCAAATCATTTAGTAATAGGAAAATACAATAATTTTTTTTATTTTTTTTTTAACTTTTGACATTATAATTTATTAATTTGATTATTGACATTATGTAATTTATATTATTTTTAACATTTGCACGTCTGCTTGCGGACCGAATACATGTTCTAATATTTTTTGTAAGACCTTTATGCTATGTATTCCGGCGAATAAATGATCTTATCTTATCTTATCTTATCTTATCTTTTAAATATGTAGGTAGTACTACGATCTACTAAAATTTATTAAATGTTAAAATTAATGCGGATGCAGCATTTTAAATACAAAATCTTAAATTCACCTGAATTTTTATCCTCGTAAAATATGTGGCATGTGACTTTCAATTTACGAACATTTCATTCAACTTTTGTATCACAACACAAAGTAACGTGCTATCGAAAAGCGTCAGACGAACAAATATTTGTACACCCACGTTACAATATTATGAAGATAGTTATCATGTCTTATAACCTAATTTATTCCACATATAATTTTAATTCAATCCCAGAATAATCATAAACAACCTTAATTCTGTCATCGGTCACATCGCCGGTATAAAAACAGCTGTAAAAATTTTAGTTGACAGCGGAAAAATAATCTGAGTATCGCAATTAAAAACATAAAACATTCCTGAAATAAACCTGGAACGAAATATCATACAGTCGAAGAGTAATAACATTAAAACTTATACAGTGGGGCAGATGCGCCAATATCTATTATTATTGGCTTTTCAACGCAAACGCGAGCATTCCTTACTATTTCTATAACCTTAAGATGAATCATTAAATAATAAAATGTAAAGCATACTTAATGCTCGACAACACATAGGAATCTATTCACGACTGCGTATTAACTAACACATGCGCAAGTGCTAATCAGTTCCAGATCCGAGAGATGTTACTTCTCAATCGGACGCGCGCGCGCACACCGCTGCACTAATAACCAATACATCAATGGTTCTAATTGCGAAACAGTAAACACACTCCTGTGTGTTAGTAGAGGATTGCGTTTGTAACAATGTGCGTGATTCCATCCAGCTTATTAGGAGCACTTTAAACAAAAATACAATCCAATTAGAACACTGTTTCAAATATGAAATTGGAACGGTTACGATCTGACAGATGGTTGACTATAAATAATAGAGCTCTAGTTAGCAGTCGCATTGGTTTACATGTTTTGTTACGCGGATGTAAGGATCGTGTGATATTTTAATGTCTCGGACTTATTAACAACAAATGTCATATCGGTTTGATTCATCAAGTGCTACTTTGTTAATGTTGGTTGCGTCGGGATTGGGGCGTAAATTAGATTCACGTGCATTTTAATGCACGCCGCGAGTGGTAGCGTTCCAGTTCGATAATCTTCAAGCGAATGGATCAGGATGATTCATAATGGTCAGTTCTATTGTCGGATTGCGCATTGCAATCTGGGATTATGCAATGTCCATCGACTGTAATTTATTGAAATAACGATATCCTACGTTTATTCCTGTCAAACATCTCTATTAGTATTATGGTTTATAAACAATCGTTAAATTTGGTTTTATTGCTCATTTTATTGTTTTTAAGAAGTTTTTTATAATGATCCCGGTTAATGTGTCTATTTTTTCGATATAATTTAGGATGGCGTCAGACGGATAAGCAAGAATTTAAAATGTAATTTGTTTGTTTAATAATAAATACGAGAAATTTACAATAAAGCTTTTCGAATTGATTATCTTTCCATTAAATCTTGTAACATTTCAAACAATGCGTTAAAATATTGAAATCGTTTCCCAATCTCTTAACATAATGCCATGATCCACTTAAACTCGCTATTTTAGTTACGCCATTAAATTTGATCGATTCATAGCTATATTTTTCCTGTTTACCAAATATTTAAGCAACGGCCATAAGTCAGACAGTAAAATAATTCAAATGTGAAATTTCATGAACGTTCATAATGAACTTGGCAGACGACCAAAAAACGTCTTATTTTCGCTGTTGGAATCTGGACCAATTTTTATTGCACGCTTTGGAAATAGTTAATAAGTTCGACCCTTCAATGGCTTATTAAGGAAACGCACAAACCGTTCACAATGAATTAAATTCTATTCAATGGTTCTGTCCCAATCGTATTCCAAAGTACTAAATATTATAATTGTAGTAAATCAAACTCTACTGCCAGTATAAGCGAAGTGGATCGTAACTTTAATTACGTCATCGTCCAAATTTATTGCAGATTCCGAAAATTTTATTGTTTCCTCATAAAACGTACCTGCCCAGTGCCCATAGTGACCAGACTCTATCACATGTGGCGTTTAGATCTATATCATTTTATCGACATTCTTTAAGAACCAACACTTACTTTGGCACGAACAAAAAATTATGCAATAAACATTTGAATTTTCGCACCTATACTTCGAACACTCATAAGATTTATTTTTGTGACTTTGAATCAGTTTTATTGCCTCTACCTTCATCTGCACTCATTTATAACCGACATAGATACTTTTTACGATTCGAAGCACTCTGTTTATTTTAGTTTTTAATTACTTCGGGCGTGGGTTGTAGACGATATGACAAAATAACTCATTATGTTATTGCTAGATGTTAAAAAGGGATGGATTTGAGATTAATATATAAGGAAGGAAGGAAGGTGTAAAGCATATTGTATTACACAAATATATACTGTTCTTATTTAGACTTTCACCTAAAACCTGTAAATTTTATAAGTGTTGTTTTTTTAGGCTAAAACATGTTGAAAATTTTACTCGCTAATTATTATGCATAATACTTTCGAAACTAACGAGTTTTTATTTAGAAAACAAAATAAAATTTGGACACCTACCTAAAACACATTAAAATAGGAGTTAAATTGGGATATAAAACTGCCAGGTGTGACGACGAAATTAACTGGAATCTAAGCCAAGACAGTAAAACGTGTTATTTGGGTAGAGTACTTAAAACTTTAAATACATTGACATCTCATTCCGGGACGAAAAGATTCTTATTTAATTGAGAACAATTTTAATTAACACGCAATCAAATAGACAAAAATGAAAATGGCCTATCTAAATGTTTTGTCTCACAATCATGGGAACAGTTATTGTGATACAACAACACAAAAGTAAGTTTATTAGACAGGTAGTATTGTTGAACAGCTATCAAATAAATTCTTCACAATTCAAACAATCTGAGAACGCATTAAAAAGCAGAAAAGTGTTTGGTATTTTGGAATTCGCTCAGCATTAAACCATCACAGCATCAAAATGTTCATGCATATTTCAAGATTTCTCATCTCAATCAAATCCGTACTGAGTCTTCAGTATCGATGCGTTCGCGTAACGACCATCGGATGCGTCGAAGTGTTCTAGAGAGATTGTAAATATTTCTCTGTTTCTGAACACGACTGAAATAGATTAGAACGCGTGTTACTAAATCCCCTTTGAAGATTACACATGCTGGCATTAGCTCTGGCAAATTACCCTCTAACAAAGATTGTATTAATTACCTGCTCCCGATAGCTTTGTGTAAATACTATTTTAAATTTAGATTTTAGCGAGTGCTGATGCGTGTGCGTCTTCCGTTCTAACGGTCTATGAATTAATTAATTTGTATTTAAAATCATAGTCAAATTTAAATTCTTTATTTATTTGGACTCACTAGATAGGTAGTATATGAAATTACATTGAAACGTCTTTAAAACAGAAAAAATATTTTAAGGAATATCATGCAAAACAATAAAACATTTGAAAAATCACAGTCACATTATTGTGCGCCTGAACACTGAAAAGTTATCAACCAGGTTAAAACACCTTATTATCATTTTTTAAGCCTAGTATATTTGCCTAATCAATTGATAAAATCTTCTTTATTTCTCTGTTATTTCTTTTATTAATCAGCACTGACAGAGCAAATGTTTTACAATGAACAGATACAAATTAGATAGTTGAATAATCGCGTAACGTTCTAGTTTCGGGTTTTAATCGATACTCGTATTTTATAGTTCCTATTTTTAAACAGATCGAGTTGGTCTTTGATGTAACAATATTTAATTTTGTATAAGAATGATGCAAGGAATTCATTATCAAAAAGATTTTCGAGACTGTTTTTTTTCTTCATTTTTTGATTTAATAGCAAAGTTTTACTTGTCACATTCATCATGTAGGGGAGAGGGGGGCATGATGGGTCCTTAAGGTTTGAAGCTCAATAAAAACGGCAGCATTGTATTTTCATAACATTTTTTATTTTAATAATCATCATTGGTAATCAGTCTTAAGTAATTAAGTACTTTTAGGAACATTGGTAAAGTAATTTAATAGAAAAGAGTAAAAAAGTAGAAAAGTTCCCAAGACCCCGTCTTGCCCCACCCTCTGGGTAAGATGGGGTACCCACTAGGGGTATAATGGGGTACAACAAATTAAAGTTATTTCATCTTCTTCATCGTTTAAGCCGCCACAGCTGCAGTGAGCCCATTGGCCCCATACAGCACGAGCAGCCCGACCTCATTAACGTCCAGTTAGAGACTCGTACAGAACACACAAGGAGGATTTTAGTTATCATATTGCTTTCCTTACATATGAAGATCTGACACTCTCTATCTTGTTGGTCACTGTTCTTAATCTTTTTTAGTCTTGTCAATTTCTTAAGTTCTTTTTTCTTTTGCATATTCTCTTCCGCAAGTTGATTTTTCTTTATGAATTCTTTCAAATCATCTTTGATTCCTTCATCTTTTACATCATCAGCCACATTTTTATGCTCTCTTCTTGCCAACTTCCTTTATGGGTCTTTCTTTATACTTCTTCACCATTCTACAATAAAATAATAACACGTTAATCCATAAATAATAAAATAACTGACTACCCTCATACCTTAAAAAATGAGAAGGGGAATGATGGGGTACCCATACCCCATCATGCCCTCTCCAGTCATTTGAAATTAAAAACGTCACAGAAAAAAAACTGCCATGCAATACAAAGATAAACAAGTACTTACCTGTCAATGAGTTATTGACACATACGATTCACTTTTTACCTAATCCAGAAAACTCTTGATTTCAACACAGTCATGATCTAATTAAATGGTAAATATCACAAGGGATATGCTAAAAAACAGCTTTTCCCAAAAAAAAACAAATACGCTTGGGGTCACTGAACAAACACTGTGCCATCTAATGGCCACCTACCCGTCGCACCCCCTCGCATCTAACAATTGTGTTGCTCCATTGGTTTGTGTTTTAAGACCAAGACCCCGTCTTGCCCCGCTCTCCTACCTAATAGGTACCACTTAGAAAAGACAAAATGTATGTTACTAGTTTAACTAGTATACTTAATCTTTCGCTCTGACTTTTTGTAAAAATATTGAAAGTGATGATAATTATCTTTGTGCCCTAAACAGATTTCAATGTGTGAAACTGGAAGTTTTATTTAAAGTTATATTCAAGCATTTGTAAAGAAATAAACGCATTTATGAAATTTATTAGATAGTTAAAAATGTTTTATTTCTAACAAAATATCATATCATTAAATTTTGGCAATGTTTTGTAATAAAACACACCTATTTTAATATCTTGAAATACCTCCCACGAACCACACAATAACTTATAGTTCTAATTCAGCTATAGGTAGTGAATCACTTTCTACCGCTCTTAACCGATCAAAAGCAACAAAAGAACAAGGTATTTATTACAACAAAATTATGCAGTCATAAAAATTCATGAAACCGGAAAATTTTGTACATATTAGAGGCTGTCGAACATGTTTCGGAAATCGAGAAATGTAAATTATATGTTATTAAGCATCATCAACACCCGATGGTTGTTTTAACACAAAAGATAAACAGTCGAAATTAAAGTGAACTTCATTACGTATGTGTTTTAGTTAATGTAAGCGTTATTTTGACTCGGGTTTCGTTATCGCAGGCAAGATCTTGATTTACATCGACGATATTGTAAGAATTAAGTGTTTTGCTTTTCGACAAATTATGGATTTAGAATTGAATGTTTGGATAATTAGATAAATTTATTAATTTTGTTATCATTTACATTTTTATTATAAGTAGTCAATTTTTACTTAGGTAGAAACAAGGATCTTAATCTCGTTTATGGTGAAATATGCCTAATGTATAACTACGTTGAAATAAATATCAGTTTATAGGTCAAATGCTAATAGAATCAGTTTTTTAGAAATTGCTTAGCACCACCATTTTTTCGTTCTCTAAATTACCAATCCATTGTTCCATTCTTTCCATTTAAATAAAACGCGAAAACCATTAATCATAACACTTCCGTATCATTTCACTTTCCATAAAAATATACGAAAAAAGTTGAGATCGAATCAATCGAATGCAGTGATAACCCGAAATTACGACTTAAAGCCCCATATTAACAACGAAAAGAGCAATAAAACGCGCGTGAAGTGTTATAAGAGTGGTGTGAGAGCATTAATTCGATTATCAAGATCGAGGTGTGAAGGGAGTTTTGATGTTTATCTAGGTATAAAGAGGTGCCTTAAAAGAAATTATTTTACAGCAGTGAAATAATAAAAAGTCTCATTAGCAGTCATTAAGGACGCCCCCGCGATTTCAAAACAGAGATACCTATACGTATTTTTCTATAATACAGTTTCTTTAATGATAGAGACGGGTTGTGTTTAACACCTTGAGTTGGGGGCACTTGAGGGCAACAAAAGGAAAATCTGGAAGTGTTGAAATAAATTTACATAATGTTGGATTACAACAAATTACAACGACGATAGCTAACGTGTATATATCCAATCGACATTAAAAAGAAAAATAGACAATTTGTCTAAATGTGAGTTCTTGTAAAATCAGCAACACTTAGTTTTTTATATTAATTAATGTGATTTTAAAAAAATTATCTATCTCTCTATCTATCAGCATAATATCGTCAATAACGAACCATGATATAAGGACAATCACAATTACTTAATTCTTATACCATTTTTTTTCAAGCTGTTAAGCAAAATTAAGTTGCATTATTTAAGTTACGCCCTCTATTCCAAAGCATATTAGAAACGAAACTGAATCGTTATTTTCTGGCGTACTTTATCAATCTGTTCTAGTTTGCGGGCGCGTGCGGTGCTTTCATTTAAGCAGAGTTTCTTAATTGTAATGTATTTAAAAAAAACAAAGTTATTTTATAAAGTACTATATTATCTTTTGCGGTCTCCAATACAATTTACCTCAGGGTATAAAATCAATGGATTTAATTCCTACAATCAGCGACACGGATATACATTACTACTTATGTAATTTTATTTCTAGAAATGAAATTACGCGATGGAGTTAGCAGAGGTAAAGGATAAATAGTATGTGACGTCGGCTTTAATAATTTTTGATACGTTATGTTCTTGGCTGTTAATTATGGAGCATTAGGTCAAGAAACCTCAAAGACTAAAAGCAAACTTTACGCCGCGCCTTACTTTATATAAAATACTAACCCTCTCACAAACGAGTAAATGTTCTGAATGTGAATTAGGTAGGTAGGTATAATTGATATTAGTACCTATGTATGTCCATACAATTATTTGTCTGTTATGTGTCCCATATTACGGGGCTATGGAGCCCCGGACCTTTGGAAGTCGTGCGTGGAGCCGAAGTCAATACGTAGAAGCCCTTTACAATAAGTGTGATGTGGACACCAAATCGGCGATTATCTCTGTCTGCACTATAACATGCAGCCAAAGACAACCTCCAGGTTGAATAGAACTATTGATAAACTATAGAAGTAACTACTTGAGCTACTGCGATGGGATGGTAGTGAACTGGCTATAAGTATATATGGCTACATACAATTATTATGTAGAGAATTGGGAGTGATGTATACAAGCTTATCGCTTAGTTCAGACACCTAATATTATAAATAAAAGTAATTTGTTTTAAAAAGAAAAGTCGACAAGGAAAAAAAAATATGTCGCTTCCATTAGCTCTATAACATCGGCACAAACTTACATTCCGCACTTTAAGCTACAATTAGCCGTTTTGTATAGCTTGTAAAGCCTCAATTACCTTTCCTATACTTTAGGATCTTTCGCTTGTAAGTTTTAATAACGGGCGTATATTATCTATTGTGTGTTAACTATCATTAATTTATCATGTGGTTTTTCGATATCGTTTATTTTCGTACTTTCAATAAAAAGATCTTGTAAACCAACATAATTATGGATTTTTGAGGAACATGCCTTGTTGTCTGTTGAATAGTATCAAAAATGAAATAATAAGTTTAATACAATATTAAATAGGTTAACAATAAGTATTCATTGTAGGTAAGGTGTAATATTGTATTTGCGTTGGTATAAAAATACTTACTTAAATTAGGTACAGTCGGAGTACCAATTAGCTGAACCCAACGTGACCCAGAGCTTACTCGCACATCTGTAAGGTTGTATAGTAATGCCACCCGATTCTGATTCTGATATAATAGACAATACACTCTACAACAGGGGTGTCAAACTGGATTTTTCAGAGGGCCATTTCAAAAATTGCAGATGTTAGCGGGCCAGACATAAAATACCTAAACATATACATTTTTATTAAGTTTATTTGGTGAGGTAGGTACATTAATTGGGCACTTTTTCAATAGGTAGGCAGGTAAACACTAACAAAAATAAGTTTTTTTAACTGTAGGTAAGTTCTGCAAAATTATTAAAATAGGGGAAGTATAACTTGTACTTCCGCTATTTCGGTTTTCGGATTCCGAAACTTGACTTCTTTTGATTTTCATAATATCATTTATGTCTAGTGTCAAATTCGTGGTATTTATTTTAAGAATAGACTCAAGATGTTCATCACTAGTCTTGAGCGATATTTGTTCTTATTCATTTTCATAGATGATTACCTACCACTAGCCGGTTTTCAAAATTATACTAAACGAAAAATAATTACGGACACTTAATGAAATAACCAAATTCAATCACCCTCTCAATCAACAAATTGCTCCAATTAAACTCTATAAAATTTAAATAAAAATAAAACAAACAAAATTATAAAAACATTAACTTAACTCATTTAAATTCTATTGTAATTTATCTAGAAATGCACCTTCCCCTTTCTTTAACTTCTTACAAACTTTATTAAGTTGCCTCAATAGAGTTCCAGCAGGCGAAAATAGCTCCTAAGTTACTGTAATACGGTTGACAGTACACTAGCATATGATTGTGAAAACTTTTAGATATTTGTAAAGCGTAATTGGCGTTAATAGACTGTTAAGTTATAATAAAACTTAAGTAGATAGCATCCGTACATAAATTACGAAAGACAATTATCACTTATTGTATGTCGGTATAATTTCACAGTTGAAGTGCTCGGGCCACATGTATAGTATATTCCTCGATTAGAAGACAGCGACAAAATATCTCACTTGACGTAAAGCAATAACTATTTAGGTAATAAATCTATTCATAATAAAGTGAGGTTCTTCCTAAAACATTTCCAATTTAATTTGAAACGAGCTGAAATAGAGCATTTTTGTGTATCATTACTATTCTTGTATACAAATATTTGGAGGCACAGTAGTGTCCCTTTCAAGTCGAGCAACCACGGGTGTAACATCCTTTTCTATGTTTTTTTTAAATTTTGTATTAAAATTAAGTTTCAATCAAGTTTATTTGATAGTCCATCTATAGATTATCTGTGACTTGCTATATAAATCTGTGCCGATGTTTTGAAACGTTTTCTTGTATAATTATACCTATGTGACACCGGCACAATAGCGCCCCTTTCAGGTCAAGCAAGCACGTTCAAGATCATTTTTGTTAGAAATGAAGAAAATTTAAATGTTTTAGTTAAGTTTAGTTTTGCGGGGCTGTTTCCGCTCATAACCTTATCATTTGGGCCATTGTGCGTGCGCTCAAATTTAAATGTTGTATTACAATCAAGATTGTTTGGTACTCCGCCTATAGCTACGGCATCTGTGACTTGTTATAAATCTGTGCCGATGTTTGATTACAAAATCAACAATTAGGTACATTACGATTTCTTGTAATTGTATATGATTTAATTGTTTAACATGCACTTTGTTGTTACACAGCGTGTGGACACACTAATTTTTGCTTTGTAATGGTATGATGTGATATCATTATGTTATTTTCTAGTACTTTTGTGTTATTAGTGACAGTAAAACCTGCCCTGAGTCCTACAATAAGTTGTTTAAAACATAAAGACCAGCCTCACAGTTGTACATTTCCATACAAAAAGCGGTAACCCCCCCTGAAATTCCAAAAAAGAAAAACGTATAAACCTAGAATATGATGCAGTGAATTAAATGAGCTCGGGCTCGGGCTCAGTGGCGTATCTTGGGAGAGGCCTACGTCCAGCAGTGGACTGACACCGGCTGATGATGATGATGAATTAAATGAGACCAAATTTATTTCATTTTATGAAGGATAAAGGGGGTAAAAATGTTACGGCCCGCAACTTTATTTGAAAGCAAAAGGCAATTACGTCTGAACTTAAACTCGTTAATTTATAAAAATAATAACAAATACTCTTTGTGCATTTTTAATTACTTTCCACTATATTGTTTTCTATCCCCTAGTAATTACTTTGTAATATGTATTTATTTTGTTTGTTTCATGTTTACTGAATAAATTATATTAAAAGTAAAAATAAATACTAATTGCCACTTCAGCTTACTAATCCTGAGAGCTATGTCGGTGACTTTGGTTCTTCTACGGATTTCCGTATTCCAGATTCTATCACGTAGAGAAACTCCTAGCATAGCTCTCTCCATAGCCCGCTGAGCGACTCTGAGCTTATGAACGAGGCCTATAGTCAGTGACTAATATATAAAATGATAAATCGATATAACGACTAATAGGAGGAATGGAAGATAAAAACAACTGTGCTGACCTCAAATAAATTAGGATAAGGGCAGGAAGAAGAAGATCATACTCTTTTATGCAGAAATAGTAATTGTATCAAATAAACTCAAGTGAATTTCTTGTTGTTCTACTGACGTAATGCTCGCCTATAAGTTTCTAACAGAAACCAAGGGTTACAAGCTAGTAGTAAAATATGACCTCATAAAGTTTCCTAGACAACTACGCAGAACTCTTTCATAAGAAACAACAAAACATAAAGCATCGAATCTCTATTCATAAAGTTGTACTTATTAAAATGTTAAAACACGTGTGGACTCATGTCGGGCTAGACAAAGGTAATTAAAGGTTTGTTAAACAGCTCAAGGTCGGAACACGTGCTGTTATAAAGAGTTACTTTCATACAAGTAGTTAGAATGGAAGAGTCTCCTCCCATTTTATTGGGGAACTAGTTTTAACCCGCGACTTCATCCGCGTAAGGGTTGAATTTGCTAAAAAATATTTCTACAAAGGAACAGCTATTTGTGTGTCTTTTATAATTATATCAGTCAGACATGATTTTGAATTTTGTATATTTAAATTTATCGTAGTTATCGTACGAATGGATCATCTTTGTTTTGAATTGATTTGTCTAATGGCCCCTCTACATGATGGCCCAGCACTGGACCAGCGAGAAGGCCATGCGATGGTTGAAACACAACTACACGATGGCCACGTTCAACCATCGTTGCCCACTTTCTTTGATGTGCGATGAAAAACCGACACCGTGGCCATCCAGCCATAAGCCATCAGACACAACTACGCCCTCTACATGCTGGCCCATATTAGTGGACCAACATGATGGCCCATCATGTATGTTAAGGTTTAGAATTGTTCATGCGTGTTCTTATGAGTAATAATACAAAAACTTCTCCAAAGTGCGATTTATCTCCCATCCTTGTAAATATTTACTCATATTTAGTAAGAGTTATTTTTTCACTATTAAGCTTTAAAAAAAAAAATTGAAAAATATCACACTAAATAAGTTGGTAAGTAAAAATTCGATTTTATTAAAAGGTAAAAAGTTTTTGATAGAATAAATAAAATTCTAGAAATAGAATAGAAAAAATGATAGAGTAAATAAAGTAAAAAAAAAACAGCTTAATAATCTATAATACATCCTTTTCATCGCTAAAAAGATGTAATTTCACAAGTTATAGACCTATCACCTAGAAATCATTATTATTATACCCTACCTATAGTAAACATAAATGTAGAATTAATGATACATTCATCAGAGTAGGTACTAAGAACACAAATCGGCGTAACATGTTGAAAAGGATGCGGTAATTATAATTGTGGTAACCGAATCATCGTCCCGTGACGACGGACCCTTCTGAATTGCTGGCTTCTGTCAGGGCCTTTCCTTGACGTATGTGGGTTAAGTTATAAGTTGGGTGCTAGTGGCGAGGGAGTTCGAATTACTCTGTGAGGAAAGTTCAGTGGATCATTTTTTCACCAGCGTTAACTCTGCGATAAGTGAGCTTAATAGTCTTATCTTCTATCAAGGCTCCTAGTTTTATTGTGTTTTTGTTGTAACTTCATATTTACGTATTTTTTTATCAATTTTAGTATTGTATCTATATTTATATTGTACTAGCGACCCGCCCCGGCTTCGCACGGCTATATTATGCATGTATTATACATGTAAACCTTCCTCTTGAATCACTCTATCTATTAAAAAAAAAAACAGCGCACTCCGGGAGTGCAGGCAGAAGTGAAAACTGTATATGTGTGTAAAATCTCATCTGTCGCGAGAACGGCTGAAAATGCTCACCCACAAAAGTGCCCAACGCGCCATAAGAAGTTTTCACTTCAAAAAAAAGTGTGTGTGTCAGCTCCGACGCACGACTGGAGTTTACTCCTTAAGTACGAGTATCTAACCATACGCAAAAATAGTTTTAGATGAAAAAAAAAAATAGTCGGACAAATGTCGTCCGTCAATAGTCTTCCGACAAATAGTCGTCCGACATTTGTCGTCCGTCAATAGTCGTCCGACAAATAGTCGTCCGACATTTGTCGTCCGTCAATAGTCGTCCGACAAATAGTCGTCCGACATTTGTCGTCCGACATTTGTCGTCCGTCAATAGTCGTCCGTTAAAAAATACCATATGTACGTCTTAATACACTCACAGCCAAATTAAAAAACTGTATATCTGTGTAAAATCTCATCTGTCGCGAGAACGGCTGAAAATGCTCACCCACAAAAGTGCCCAACGCGCCATAAGAAGTTTTCACTTCAAAAATCCGCATAAAAATCCGTTGCGTAGTTTTAAAGATTTAAGCATACAAAGGGATATAGGGATAGAGAAAGCGACTTTGTTTTATATAAGAAAATCATCACGATTTTCTTATATTTTTATTCTTGCTGGATTATGATTTGTTTTTGTTTGCTTGTTTTGTATCTATACCTATTCTATTTTCTACTCGTGAGAACCTATAATTGGCTTTATGTTTCTTGTTTCTTTTCTTATTATTTTTCTAAAGTAATGGTTTTTCAAATAATTAAAATAAAAATAGATATTATAAAACTAGAAATAGGCTGTGATCAGGACACATCGGTCTTCAATAGGCTCTGGTTGGTAGTTACAATACGCCATTTGACTTTTCATATATCTTAACACAGTAATATTCCATAAAATCAACAAAAATATATCTATCACTTCACCTCGCACGTCTAGTAGGTACCTCATCGCTATAGTTTAATTCTAGATTTAATCCTTCTTTTCCTTTGTATGACATATCTTTTAATTTTAGAGTACCTATACAAAACAAAAACAAATGGTTGTCTGTAAAGTCGGTTTACGGACGATAATTTTACGTGATAACGTCATAAGATAACATTGATGGTAACCATAGCAACGATAATATGTTGCTATGGTTACCATGTCAATAATATGATGTTGCTATGGTTACTTGTCAATAACGTGAGCGATGACGTCACACTTTTTTGTGAGTGCAGTCCTATTTATAAGACGTTATAACGTCAATAAAGCTTAAAGCTCAAGTATCAAAAAATAAAAGTCGTATAGTAAGTGTTTGAAATTCATCACTCTTATGACTTGAACCACACATTATTACTTGAACAAGTTTTATTTTCTACCATCAACGGTAGAACATTGCAACACTTGTAATATTGTTTATTTGGTAACTTTATTAATTTGTACAACACAAGTACTTAATGTACCTAAGTATTTTATACAAAATATAAGGAGTTAATTATGTAATCATAATTATTATTGGCGTCATACAAAGTTAAAAGATTAAAGTTGCTTGCGCTTTGTCTAGATTAGATAATTTAGACACAGCGCAAGCAACTTTATTTAAGTATTTTATTCTTAATACTAGCGACCCGTCCCGGCTTCGCACGGCTATATTGTGCATGTATTATACATATAAACCTTCCTCTTGAATCACTCTGTCTATTAAAAAAACGCATCAAAATCCGTTGCGTAGTTTTAAAGAGCTAAGCATACAAAGGGACATAGGGATATAAGGACGGCGAAAAGTGACTTTATTTTATACTATGTAGTGTTAGGGAGGTAATTATGTAATCACAATTATTACTGGCGTCTTAAAAAGTTAAAAGAATAAAGTTGCTTGCGCTTTGTCTAGATAAGATAATCAGGCAGGCAAACGTGGGCTTACTTAAAAATAAATATTGCAGGACATTCCACACATCGCCATCTAGCCCTAATCTAAGACTTGTGTTATGGGTGCTAGACAACGGATATACTTATAACTAGCGACCCGCTCCGGCTTCGCACGGCTATATTATGCATGTATTATACATATAAACCTTCCTCTTGAATCACTCTATCTATTAAAAAAAACCGCATCAAAATCCGTTGCGTAGCTTTAAAGATCTAAGCATACAAAAAGTGAAAAGTGACTTCATTTTATACTATGTAGTGATACATAGAAACAACCAGACCATAGACAAATATCTAAGCATAAATAATTGTCTGAGGCGCGAATCGAACCCGTAACCCTGTGATTGGCAGTCCGCCATGGTAACCATGGTGCCAACTGGGTCGTCCAATACAATAACACAAGTCACAATTAAAATGTATTAGGTATATAAATTGATGAAAAACTGACACTAATGTAGGTATTTGAAGGTGAAATGATGAATATAACTGAAGCCACAAATGGTTTCTGTTTGAAATTATATCTTAGCCAACCAAGATAAGCCGGAGATGAGAAAGGCTTCAAAGTGATTTCTACCAACCAGACAGACAAGTGGGGGTTTAGTTAGTATGTAATTAATTCCTAATAATTTTACAAACAAACAAACTATATCCATTAACAGTAGTGAAATAACCAACAGACATAGTTCAGGAGCCAGCGACCACGCAATAGTCATTACCGTTTTGTTAATACCGCACAGCTCTTTTGTTATTTTGACACAGGAAGTTATTAAAGTAATTAACTGGAGCACAGACTCTTGGTGTATTATCATCTACGAGTGACGTGTTAATGCTGGTTGAATAGTGATGGGACATTATATCGATTTTACCAGAAATTATCGATATTTGTATGAGCCAATAAATTTTATAAGAATGTAGGTACGTCGAGCTATGTCGATCACCTTTAGTTCTCTGGCGAATTACTTCGTTCCGGATTCGATCCCGCAAGAGAAACACCTAGCATAGCTCGCTGAGCGACTTTAAATTTGTGGACTAGTCTTATAGCTGTGAGTGTCCACGTCTCGGATCGGAACGGATTAGCAAACTGAAATGGCAGTGGGCTGGTCATATCTGCCGCTGGCCTGATAATCGTTGAGGTAAACTTGTCCTGGAGTAGAGACCGCGAATTGGCAAACGTAGTGTAAGACACAAACGTAGTGTAGTGTGACCAGGTTGAGGGACGACATACGCAAAGCGGTGGACAGTGAATGGAGAAGAAGAGCCGAAGATCGGGCTCAGTGGAGTATCTTGGGAGAGGCCTACGTCCAGCAGTGGACTGACACCTGCTGATGATGGTGATGATATTGTAGGGCCGTCGTCGTAGTCGTAAACACCGAGCCTTTATAGATTGCGTGGACAGGACTTCCAATCCACACAACTTAACCGATCAACTAGTTTTTCCGAATGGAACGAATAAAGGTTTTTTTTTTTCAAACGAACCAACTGGTTGATTCAATAAAGACAAAAGACGATCTTAACAGAAACATAAGACGTTTGAAAAAGAAACAAAAGAGTATTCTCATGTTTGCTTCCAAAGTTAATTGTTTGACTCAAGTATTTTGAAGGTTGAAGAAAGATTACTAAATTACTATTGAAAAGAAAAAATTATCTGTTCCTCTTTTACATTATTTAAATTTTACTAGTCTTAATCAGTAACACAATACCTTTGCAACGTAAGATATCTAATTGGCTATTTTGTTAATCCGATAGTCGAAACCGAACGATCTATCATCGTTTTACTATCGATAAATCGATTAATACACGTCCAACACTAGTTATCTCAAATTATATCGGGTGCTTTAATTTTCAATCATCAGAATGACCAAATGAAAGCTACTGTTCAATCACAATGCTCTCATACGCTATGAGCATAATTGATAGACATAGAGGCTTAACAATAGTGAAATCACATTAATTTTAACAAGTAATTTAAACTTTATCTTTCAACCATTAAGGTTTATAATTGTATAGATTGTGGTACTGGTGATATTCAAAACTAAGAATTGAGCCTAAGTTGCGTGGCTCCCGTACTTACTCAGTCTAATTTCTTAGAAGTCGTTATTATTGTTTCTCATGATTAAATTTCTTTTTTTTGCTCACAATAGAATCACGATGTACAGTTTATTGTATGAAATGATTATGTTGTTATACTTAGTTGTTACGTTTGACAATTTTTCGACTACAACTATTATTTAGTTAGATTAATTTTATAATCATTTCTGTGTGGTAATTGTGTTTTTGAATTTCACCATAATTTACACCTTTTGCTTTGTTGGTAAAGTTCGTAACCCCTACCACGGGTTGTGGACTTGTCATACTATTATTCTCAGAACCTATGGAGTATTTATAGCTCCCTGCATATATTGCTATTTTATGAAAAGCTTTGTTGTACCTTTTCTATTTGTCGTTATGTTTAGGTTTTCGTTCCTCAATAGGTAAAAAAAGGAACCCTATAAGATCACTTTCTTGTTCGTCTGTCTGTCCGTATGACATCATCGATTTTATGAGGAACGGGTGGAGCTAGCAAATTCATACCAGATACTGAAGTCTATAGTTCCTGTTAGGTGTATAAAAATCAAGGTCCTGAGTCAATACGATAAAAAGATATGGGCAAATTTTCATTTTCGCGAATTTTTCGTTAATTTTAGAATTTTCCCTTTACTTGTAAAAGGCTGTAGGACCTTTTATTATTATTCGACGAACGCATGAGCTTTAGTAATAATATTAGATTATTATAGTCCATGAGCAACGTACAATAATACACGTTCAAATCCTGTGAAAACTACACGTGTCGAACAAAGAAAGCAACGTGTCAATTAAACTTATTTACTCTTTTTTTTTCACCTCCGTAACGAAGTGTAATGCAATTATCCGTAATAACAGGATGAAACTACGCGACAGACTCTCGGGGTAATCATTCACACAATTAAAATGTCATTACCCCACCGGTTTTTACACCTAAGTGGGGGACTATTCCATAATGCAGAAAATAGGTACATGTTGTTCAAACATTTAGTTTGTGCTTAATTAAGCACAAACAAAATGTTTTGAGGTACGATTGTAGATCAATCACTATCACTATCACTACATAGTATAAAACAAAGTCGCTTTCTCTGTCCCTATATCCCTATGTATGCTTAAATCTTTAAAACTTCGCAACGGATTTTGATGCGGGTTTTTTTAAATAGATAGAGTGATTCAAGAGGAAGGTTTATATGTATAATACATGCATAATATAGCCGTGCGAAGCCGGGGCGGGTTGCTAGTATTCTAATATATAAAATTCTCGTGTCACAATGTTAGTTACCATACTCCTCCGAAACGGCTTAACAGATTTTTATAAAATTTTATATATGCATATTAAGTAGGTCTGAGAATCGGCTACTATCTGTTTTTTTATTTTGTTTCCTTTAGTTTTTTTTTGTATATGGCAAAACAACGTTTGCCGAATCAGCTAGTAATATTTAAAATTCTCGTGTCGCGGTGCTAGCTACCAATCTCCACCTAAACGGCTGAACCAATTTGTATGAAAAATTTTGGGTATACTCGTCAGGTCTGAGAATCGAACAATATCTATTTTCTTACCTTTTTCTTGTTTTTATTTCTGTAAATGGCTAAACAACGTTTGCCGGGACAGCTTGTATTAGATAAAAACGCTCAAGAGCATGTATATAAATTCGCATCTAGACACATTTCCATTATCACAACCTAGTAAATGGACATTATTTTGTTGGTAACTGAAGAAAAAGTTAAAATAAAAACACAAAACTCAGGTAGATAATTAAAAAATAGGTAAGTATAAAATAATCGAGGATAAATAATCAATAATTGAGCGTCTTGATCAAATGTTATAATTATAAAGAATCCGTTGATGTTGACGCTGCACCAAGACTAGTAACATACAAAAAGAGTATGTATGAAAAAACATAGTGCAAAAAATATAAAAAACTACTTATGAATAAAATTGTTATGTTATGGAATAGGCCCCAAACCAACTTTAATTATATCAGTATGAAAAACTAATAAAATATACTTGTGTTAGTGACAAGAAGTTTGAATTAAGATTTTTAGTTTTGTACCCTCGGACTTTTTTTTGTTAAGCGTCCGTGATAGGTTATAGTAGATCCTCGCACATTTTTTTGTCATATTTGTTACGTAGTTTATTACGTTGTGTGAGCTCTCCAGCTAAAAAATAATGGAAATGAATTAAAACTGCTAATTTCAAAGGAAATAGCTTAATACTAAAATAATTTTGATGCAAAAAATTTACATGACATTGGCTACATACAAGACGTGAAAACGTCTTATAAAAACCAAGACGCGGGTAATTAAAATAGCTCCCCTTAACATGGCTCTTACATTGTACATTAGCTCCTCTTAACATGGCTCTTACATTTTACATTAAAATAGCTCCCCTTTACATGGCTCTTACATTTTACATTAAAATAACTTTCCTTAACATGGCTCTTACATTTGACATTAATATAGCTCCCCTTAAAGTGGCTTCTGTATTTTATATTAAAATAGCTCCACTTAGCATGGCTTTTACATTAAAATAGCTCTCCTTTAAGATGGCTATTCACGACTAAATACACAAAATGTAGGCTCTATAACCCGTCAGGGACCTTAATTATATCTATGTGTAAATGCTTCATCAAGCACAAAACATTTAAATAAGTCCAGTCTGTCTGTCACCTGTCACTACTCATTACGTCACTATTTCCTACTTATCGTTAAAAAAACTGAAGACAACATTAAAATTGCTTTTAGCTGTCAAAATTACAGGTTAAGTGTTACTTTGGTCACCCCTTTCCTTTGCATCTGTTGTTGGAGCCACAGATTATTGTAATAGTTACTACTTTAGCGGTACTAACGATATATTGAGACAGTTTGTAATAATTTGACGGTATTTTTTAATTTTTTTGGTCCTTTTTTTATAAATAAGTTAGATGTTAAAGAATATTTTTTAATAATACGAGTAGCGCACCGCGGTTTTCCTTGCGTTAGTGTTTCTTTAAAAGTGATATCGATATTATCGATTTCCCTATGAATTACATAAATATTAACCGCCCTTTTTATTACACCTTTAGAGGTAGAATTTCAAAATATTCTATCTTAGTGTCCTTAAGAGGAAAGGGTACACAGAAAGAAAAAAGTTCTTCAGTCAAATAAATTTACTTCAGTCAAGATATTTCCTGTTTCCTATATAAGGAAAATAGAAAATACTCGGAGTAAGATATAAAATGTTTCAAAGTATATTGTTTAAATGAACCAATATAGTATTTGAGACAAAAGCGTGTTAACTCTCTTTTTAAAAATATAATTATTGAATCCAAGAGCGCAACAGTTTTGGTTTAAAAATAATAATATTTGCATTTAATTTGTACCGTTTTCAAGATAAAATTTATTGACTCTTGATCTTACTTATTTTCATTCTTAGCTTGAAAAACTTTAGATAGAGAGAGGTCATATTCTTGCAACAAAACTTCTTATTTCTTGATTAGGAAATGATCTTTCTTGATTTAATGTTTAAGTGTTTATTCTAAGATCTCGATGATTTTGCGACCAAATATACAGTACTTGACAGCATTAATGTCGTTTCTTAACTTAAATATGTGGCTAATTCATTCCAACATTTAGATATTACTTTTTTGGAATGTTTTATTATTTAAGCCAAGCTCTTTAAATTCTTTGTATTAAGAGTAATAGTTACTTGATATAAAAGATTCTGTTATTTCAATTGAAAATTACAATGCTTTGATTGAAATATTTTTTTTAATTTAGGGTTAAACGTCACCAGCAGTGGCGCCACTTAAATAAATAAATTCATAGCAAACATAAATCTTTCATAAATATTCCGTAACCACGTCAAAATGAAACAAACCATTATTTTAGTACCAACAAGGTATATCATTATTAAGTATTGTTTCATATTGCCGTGGTTTAGGAAATATTCATAAAATGATTTATATTTGCATGAATTATTTATTTATGAAAATGACACCAACGCTGCTGAAATTTAACCATAAATAAAAAGATATCAAACATACTATTGGTCTATCTGAAAATAGCAACACTTTTCTTAACTAGCATTTGATTCACACAGTACAGTAACCTATAACAATATTATATTACAAAAAGTACATAGAATAAATAAGCAAACGAAGAATCTTTCACTTATCAAGTAACAAATGATTATAGGTTAATTTCATATTTCTTAGTAAAAAGTCAAAAAGTAGATTCAATTAGTTCTTTATTTTAAATATGCTCACGTTAGATGTTTGACATTTTTCTTCTTAGCCTAAAGACGAAAAAATTACACCATAAATACTATCAGTTACTACTGACAGTTACTTACCTACATAACAAAGAGATATAAAATAAACATTACAAAGAAATGAAATTTTGAAAACAAACATTTTCAGTTAAGTACTTATCTACTATAGCAATGAAAATGACAACATAAAAACAAATTTATCAGTCACTACTGATAGTTGCTTAAATAATAATACAAAGAAAAACGACACTATAAAATAATAAAAAAAACAGTTTTTGCTGACAGTAACTTTTAACAAAGTAAATGACACCATAAAAACGCTTTTGCTGCGCTTTGAAATTCGTACTTTACGTCATCTATAACATTATATACAAGGTTATTTGAAAAATGCGCACGCTGTCTTGCAGGGTGGTTCATATCATTGAGACAAGCAACTTTTGTTCTACGACTTTTGGAAATTCGAAAAAAAAATCGAAAATTTTGAGGTTATGTTTATTCGAAAATCAACTGTTACTGACACGGTGAGGTCATTAACCTTATGATTTTACGTATTTTTTTACTTTTATTGATATTTCCAAGTAGTAATGTCATTTATTTAAAAAAAACAGCTGATTTTGTTTCTGGATTACATTGTCAATATCTCCTGCATCCTGAAAAAAAATCTATGATTAATTGCAAAAAAATACAACTTACTAAAAATATGAAATTGTTTTTTAAAGAAATAACTTAAATATAATAATTGTATCCACTTTCGAAGAAACAGCTAATTCTACAGGATGTACTGCAAACCAACAACATATGGAAAGGTGCAATGGAAACAGAATCCCTTCCACGGGTATTTTACTAAAAAGCTATTAATTTCAGAACAGCTGGCTGTTTTTTTTAAAACATAGCTAAGAAAACTTGGTTGCTCGTGTCACAAGTGCCTTTGGAGCTACAATAAATAAATAAATATTGCGGGACAATTTACACATCGCCATCTGGCCCCAAGGTAAGCTACTAGGCTTGTGTTATGGTAGCCCGACAACGGATGTAATACTTATATACCTTTTTTGTAAATAAATATTATACATAGACAAACCACCCAGACCATCACAAACATTTGTTGACGGCGGGAATCGAACCCGCAAACTTCTGTGTCGCAGCCAGGTGTTCGCCGGACGCGCGCCACAGAGGTCGTCTAACAACACTACTATTTTATAGATCGTCTATTTTATACTATTTTATAGAATATATTATCATCTATACAATAGTAGTTTTGTTTACTAAATTGGCAAAAGTATTACTTACATGTGTTTGAACAATTAATCCTTGAATAGCCTCCGAAGATGAAAATTTTATTTTTCTTGATAATCTTTTTTGGGTGGGGCCAAATATCCGAACAGGGTCATTTGAATTGGTATTTTTTTGTCTGAAAAATATAAAAGTATAGCATAACTGCTAGTCTTAAAACACAAACAAAGTCAAATTATACCAGCAGGTGTTCATCCACTGTTTAAATATTATTATCTTACCATTGTCTGTGACAGCATTTAATATTTGTAGTCCATTTTCATTTGACACTTCGGGTTCCTTTAGTTTTAACAGCTTCCCAAAAAAGCGTTGCCAATTTTTGTAAAAGTTTAATGACTGTTGTGTATATAATTTATCGAAATCCAAATTAATCTGAAAGAACAAAGTTAATATTATACTTTTGTCAAAATTCAAATTAGTTTACATCGTAGGCCACCAGATTTATCGAAATAAACTAACGCATCAGCATGAACTTTATAACAATGGCAAAAGACAGCGTCGGCTTGGCTTGATCCCATAATCCATACAGAAGTAAGCACTTACAGAAGGTCACATCTAAGTTGGGGAAAGCATATTATGACGGCTGCGGTTGGGGTGCACTCCAACCGGCAACGTAGGTACCTGTCTACCTACAACGTACCTTTTTTGGATAGATCTCTCCAACCTTATTTATACACAAAAAATTAACTGGGTTTAACAAATATCTAGATAAAATAAGCAAATATACATGTCGTTTAGTGGACTTACCGCGAAATTTTTCAATAACTTCTCTGGGAACACACCAAGACTCGAGTAATGTCCACTTGTCCATTGGATTGGAGTTCTTATCCACTCAAGTAACAATGAGAATAATATAATCCTTAGATCAAGGACGTTGTAACATTAAAGAAAATAGGAAAACCACTTGTATAAAACCTTAAAACGCGTGCGCATAGATAAACCATTTATCGCGTGCGACACATTACACAAATCAAGCGGTGGTGATCAGTGTTGCCGCCTTGTGAATAATTTTTTCCCTAAGAAAAATATTAAAATCCCACTCAACCAAAAGATCTTAGAAAGAATTAGCACCACCCACCGTACTAGTTTATTTATATGATTCAATGATATTACATTATATAAAAATTGAAATTATCAAAGATATTATGATGTAGTGTTGTCCACGATGTAGTGTAAAACCGACCGTAAACTATTGTGAGTTGACTATTGGTGCTTATTCGATATGCAATGAACTTAACTATTTTTTGGTCTGGTACCTCTCTTTTTCAATTTCAATAAGAAAAGGACGGGAACAATCATTTTAGTACCGTTTTAGTTCGACATATCAACCGACTTTGTAAAAAAATACTCCAGGAACCCGTGTATTCTTAATTTGGTAGGGTAATGACGTTTAATCTTCTTAAAAAGGCAGAATCTGGCAGAATAGATATAATAGGTACACTGATCGCACGTTTGGCTGCGTTCCTCGCATGATTTTTTATTTATTCGGCAAATACGTCTAACTAAAACGGTGTTAAAAGGATTATACCCGTCCTTTTCTTTTCTTATTTTCAAAAATATATTTAGAACTGTTTATGCGACATATTTATTACAAATGTCACGTATAAGTTTGTTAAGGCTGGGCGTCACGCGGCTTTAGCAACACTGGACGGCGTTTCTAGCGTCAAAATTATTAATAACTAGCTGCGCCCCACGGTTTCACCCGCGTAAGTCCGATGTTTCTCACCGTTTAAACCTTCCCTGGACTACGACAAACATGTCAAAACCAAAATCATATAAATCGGTTCAGCCATTCTCGAGTTTTAGCGAGACTAACGAACAGCAATTGATTTTTATATATATAGACTAGCTGCGCCCCGCGGTTTCACCCGCGTAAGTACTCACCGTTTAAACCTTCCCTGGACTACAACAAACACAACAAAAAAAGAATTGGCCAAATCGGTTCAGCCGTTCTCGAGTTTTAGCCAGACTAACGAACAGCAATTGATTTTTATATTATAGACTAGCTGCGCCCCGCGGTTTCACCCGCGTAAGTCCGACGTTTAAACCTTCCCTGGACTACAACAAACACAACAAAAAAAGAATTGGCCAAATCGGTCCAGCCGTTCTCGAGTTTTAGCCAGACTAACGAACAGCAATTGATTTTTATATTATAGATTACGAAAAAAAAAAATGTTATAAATTGTTAATACGGTAATAATATTAATTAAATAAAAATAAATATAAATAAATATTGCAGGACATTCCACACATCGCCATCTAGCCCCAAGCTAAGTAACTAGACTTGTGTTATGGGTGCTAGACAACGGATATACTACTTATATACTTTTCTTTTGTAAATATATACTTATAATACATAGAAACAACCAGACCACAGACAAATATCTAAGCATAAATACTTGTCTGTGGCGGGAATCGAACCCGCAACCCTGTGCTTGGCAGTCCGGCATCGTAACCATTGTGCCAACTGGGTCGTCAATTATTAAATTTACCATATGTTCAGGGGGAGCTATTATACTGGTAACACTGAAATATTTCAAGATTTATTTTTATAAACTTAAATTTCTATTCAAGAGTCATTGAATCTTGATACAAAATATATTTCAGGGTCATATTTAATTGAAAATATAAACACAAAATCAGTTTTAGAACAAGAATGAACAATTCTTGACGCAAAAGACAAGGTTGCATTTAGATTCTAGAATCAAAAAAATTGAATGAAGACTCAAGAATTTTAAATTAAAAATAATGTTTTGGTCAGAGAAACTCAACGTTCTTTATCAAAGCAAAAGGTATTTATTAAATTAAATATGCGGTAATGTGTCGTTCAAAATTAAAATTATTTGATTAAAATACGTATTGTTAAGAATGTTCACTTTAATGTTAAGAATTATAGGCAGTAGATTAAAGAAAGTCATTTTCAGTTTAAAACTGTATTTTTTGTACTAATTGTTTTTGAAATTCCTAAAAAGAAATTAAAATTTTTTAAACAATGCGGATTTGTAATTAGAACCAAGTAAAGTATTTTTGGATAAGATATATAATAATTGCTTTAAAAAATATGCTTCAAGATATATTTACGTTTTAAATGAAGATATAATTTCTATCTGTGTACCGGGGCCTCTTTCCATACAAACTATTACAAACGTAGTCGACATTTTCTCCCTGGATAATGACAATAGAGCAAATATTTTTGGTGCATAAAACTTATAACTGCCATGACCATGCCCCTTTTTAAATTGTTTATTTTTTAAATCTTAATTTCTATGATAATAAGAACATAAATAAAAACAAAACATAGGGGCATAGTTATAGGTTTTATGGCACAAAAATATTTGTGCTAGTGTCATTATCCAGGGAGGAAACAGTCGACTACGTTTGTATGGAGGGCGCGCAGGTACCCTTTCACCTTAAAGGATATCTATGCGAAGTTTTAGGCACGTATTTTCAGAGATTTCTTGATGAATTTCCTCTTTTATTTCTTGATGAATTTTTGAACGAAGTTTACTTCCTAGCCGAGAAAAGATGTTACGCGTTACGAAAACGTGAAACGAAAAACCGTTAGAGAAACTAATCTTCTACATAATATATGCATACCTATATACCTTCTATACACATGCACAACAACATTATATTTTATATAATGTTGCATTATATTTTACATGGAAAAATGTTAAAGGTACCCAAACGCGTGTTCTGCTTTCTATATCTATGTCTGAGTCGCTGTGACATACGGCAGACAGACAGACGTGACAAACCTATAACGGTTCCGTTTTTTGCCATTTGGCTACGGAATCTTAAAAAGGAAACCTTATAAGATCACTTTCTTGTCCGTCTGTTTTGGCTTGTAATTGATAAGTACGGTGTCCATCTATCTATTCATCTTATAATAATCAGTACGTGTGGACTGTGGATACCCTAATAAGGCATGTTCCGAAATCGTTACAAATTATGTTTGTCACCAAATCAGTTAAGGCTATCTACACACGGACGACAAAGGGCAGTCGGTTTACATAAGTAATTAGTTCATGGCGCGGTATGAGGGGTCAAATGTACGGGTATAGATAGTATTTGCTTGAATAATTGTAAGAATTTCCTTATATTCCTAGAAAGAAAAGGTTGCTGGTTCGATTCTTGTTTCTAAGAAATATTTATGTACAGATATTAGTTTCTAATATATATGTTTGAGTATAATAAGCATATTTATAAAAAAAATATTTGTATTTTAGCCGATATCTGGCAACTATAACACAAGCCTAGTTGCTTAGTTTGCTGTTACATCCCGCTGTGTCTAATTTTCTACGGTTTTTTTTTGTAGTTTGAATAAATATAAATTAATATTGCTTTTTTTCAATATAAAAGAAAGAGCAGTAATTACTTAACATTTTCAACGGTATTCGTAGCACAGTTTGCACACGCGTGTATTTACTTACGTGCTGTACTACGATCGTAGTTGTATTCGTAGCATTCGTAGCCGATGTTGCGTTCCGCTACGGATTAATTAGTAAAGAAACTTCGTTTATTTTTCTTTCTTTTGAGTTCATTTTATTACAGTCAGCAAAAAAACAAAATGGTTGTCTGTAAAGTTGGTTTACGGACGATAATTTTACATGATAACGTCATAAGAAAACGATGAAAAATTGAGAATTTTTGTTATTCGTTTATAAAAGTATATTTTTTCCTTTATTTAAGTATTCTATTCGTCACTCGTCACCGTAACACAAGCCCAGATGAGCGATATTATTATTAAATACGGACGATAATTTTACAAAACATTGTTTGCTATGGAACGTGAGCGTTTTAAGAACGTCAGCGATGACGTCACACTTTTTTGTGAGTGCTGCCAATTTTCATCAATTTAATAGACGTCATCACGTCACAAAGCAAAAAAGGGTAGGTAAGTACAGTAAATTTCTTTCTATTTCCTTTAACATTATTATATTTTCGAAGCCTCTATAATTGGATTTGCTTAGAAACAAATTATATTATAATAACGTTACAAAATAACATCATTACATGAAACTCCAGCCTATAAATCGAATACACAAACAAATCAACCCAAATGAGACAAAGAACAACAAATTGTACGCGAACCTAATTTGCTAACTTTTTATATGTTATACCTATTTTCCTTGGCCGCGTCTCTTGGCTATTAATATGAAGCTGTGTTTAATATCTGACATCTGTTACAAAAACTTTTATTATAACACTAATCCATTGCACACATATAAATGTTTTACTAACACAAACACACAAGTGTTCGCACTTAATGTTGTGTTGCGGTGATGTAGGCAGCAGCCAAAGATCAGATTATAATTGCAGGATTTCAAGAAATGTAATTTATTATTAATTACATTTTAATTACGTTCTGAGAAGAGGTTTTATTAAGGAATAAGCTGTAGATTTTATAATCTTACTAGCGACCCGCCCCGGCTTCGCACGGCTGTATTATGCATGTATAAATATCTAAAAACCTTCCTCTTTAATCACTCTATCGATAAAAAAAAACGCATCAAAATCCGTTGCGTAGTTTTAAAGATCTAAGCATACAAAGGGACATAGGGACGGCGAAAAGTTACTTTATTTTATACTATGTAGTGATAGTGATAGTGAAGTGTAGAAACATAGTATATTTTTTTTATTTTATACCTACATATATTATGTCCAAAGATTTAAAATGTATCATCATAAGCTCCAATCTATTGAAATTAAAAGAAGATAGTACTTTTTAAAGTTATGCACTTTTCACCTCTTTTTTGGGTATTTTAAGATTGTATGATAATTTGTAAAGGAATAATCCATAGTAAAAAGAAGGACGTAAGGTAGTTATTTAGCCAATTTTAATCTCTGGTAGTACTTTTTATAGTACTATTACTAGCCCTTTTTAGTACTAGTAGTAATGCTAGGACTCTTTTAGTACTGGTAATTTTTGAAGTAGTTAGACGAATTAATGTTAGACACTAATCATTAAGGTTTTACCAGTACTTTTTTGATGTGATAACATCTATTAAATTTATGAAAACCGGCAGCACTCACAAAAAGGTGTGACGTCCGTTCCGGTTACGGACTCGGACGTGACGCGACACGCGTCTGGTGTTTGTTTTATATTGTTAAATAAAAATATCGCTTATCTGGGCTTGTGTTATGGTGACGAGTGATAAATAAACTTTTATAAAGGAAAAGCAAGGAGAGAAAAATACGGGAAAAAAAGTTATAAAGGAAAAACAAGAAAACTCAATTATTCATCGTTTTCTTATAATGTTATCACGTTAAATTATCGTCCGTAAATCGACTTTACCGAAAACCATTTTTTAGTACTAGTAGTAGTGCTAGATCTTTTTGTCGTTGTAGTACTACTACTACATTTTGTGTTAAGTTTTTTTTTTTTTAATTTATTTATCATATTAACAATTATTCACAAAAATAGGTTTTCTTAACATATAAAAACCACGGAGGTTTGACTTAATGCTAAGTAACAAATAAGTTAACGTCAGTCTATAGGTAAGTAGGTATTTAACGAGTTTATCACTATCTTAAACATAACAATAATATACAAAAAGTAAGCAAATAAAAGCTTTTAAAAAAATAGGAAACAGGTAGGTGCATTCCTAATAATGTAATTAAGTTTTTATAGATTATCTAGAAAATAAGTTTTGAGTTTGACTTTAATATTTTGTTGTGTTATTTACTAAGTAAGTGGTAGTGAAACCACGACACACAACTAGAAACCACACAACAGCTTATCCCTACTGCCTACCTCCCAGCATCTCACCCACTGGCGCCCACTCTCATCTCGTTCTTAATTAAGTTAGCTTATATAACGAAAGATGGTCTCATTTAGATAACACCCTAACTTTCAGTACAAGTTGCTCTGTTTCACAACTTTCAAAGATTCTCTAACTTAACTAACTTAATTACTGAATGGATCTAATTATTAACCTTTATGAGAGCGAATAGGTTTTTAACCGACTTTAAAAAAGGAGGATGTTCTCAATTCGACTGTATACAGGGTTATTGGAAATTATACTAGCAAGCCGTTGAGGGCTACTTCTGTGCACCTTAACAAACAACTTTTGTTAAACTACTTTTGGAAATTCGAAAAAAAAATTAAAATTTTGATGTTATGTAAATTCAAAAAACAGCTGATTTTTTAAAACAAAGGTCATTCAGACTAATAACAGTACATAAAACTTAAAAATTAGGTAAAATTTTAAGGTTAATGACCTCTCCGTGTATGGAACAGCTGATTTTCAGATAAACCTAACCTCAAAATTTTCGAAAAAAATGTTCGAATTTCCAAAAGTCGTAGAACAAAAGTTGTTTGTTAAGGTGCACAGAAGTAGCCCTCAACGACTTGCTAGTATAATTTCCAATTACCCTGTATATAGTGTACTAGCTGCGCTCCGCGGTTTCACCCGCATAAGTCCCGATACCGTAGGAATATCAAAATGCTAGGAACATAAAAATATTTTTTCAATTCGAAGCAGTAGTTCCTGAGATTAGCGCGTTCAATCAAACAAACAAACTCTTCAGCTTTATAATATTAGTATAGATAAAAGAAATTCTGTAATCCCTGATACGTAAGGTCGGCAGCATAATTGCAGACCCACCGCAGAGTTCTAAAAATACTATCATTGGAATGTTTTCATTCTAATAATAAAAAGTGGCGTAATTTTCCTATACTTTCGAATTTCTTAGTAAAGGTAGTAAACAATATCTATTATTCACCAATACACTAGTAATCATAACACTATCGCGACATTTAAAGAGACACTAACGTGGCTAAAACCGTGGGACGTAGCTAGTATATTCATTGTCACAGTCCATCAATCTAATAAAGTTATAACAGATAGAAATCCCGATACGGGGCTCAATCAACTAACTTTCCTTATACTAACTTATTATGAGATTAATACGAATTCTAATCGAGTTTTCTCTCATTAAGTACCACGGTTACCGAGCCCTCTTTATTATACTAGAATATTACACTTTAGAGCAATTAATTTGAATCACACTTTATTACGAGTAGCTATTATAGGTACCTAACTATAGAAATATTTTTTATTCATTGATATTTTATTTAAAAAAAAGAAGTAATTTAGGTTTAAAAAATTATAGGTTTAAGATAGGGATAGTTATTAATGTAAAATAGTTATTGATAATACGTTTCCATTACATAACCAAAAGTAACGATACGGATGGTAACTCAATAATTAAAAATATAAAATAAACTGTATTAAGTACCTACTAATGATACAAACGTTAAAAAAATGAGCGACGAATTAAAAACCTTCTTCGTTTTTCAAGTCGGTTCAAGAGGTAAAATTTGGATGGATATTTAAATGTTTGAAAGATGTGATTTTCGGAACTATTAGACTTAATTTAATAAGTATTTTACAAATTGAACAGTTTTGAATACTTTTTTATTTTTTATTTTATAACTGACTTTAACGTAGCTGAAATACGACTTTTTTTTATCTAATAAGTATGTATTTTTCCAAAGATTGTTTTTTAAGCCGTAATAATCACTACATAGTATAAAATAAAGTCACTTTTCGCCGTCCCTATGTCCCTATAGCCCTTTGTATGCTTAGATCTTTAAAACTACGCAACGGATTTTGATGCGGTTTTTTTTTAATAGATAGAGTGATTCAAGTTGATCAAGAGACAACTAGATTCGCTAGTTGGGAAATAAAATAAAGATTATTTATTTCATAGATCAAACATCAGATCTTTCAATATTTTATTAATTTATCTATTTTCACTACGCCCTATCTATAAGTATTACGATCGCAATCCGCGTTCATAGAATTAAGGCCGATCCGCACAGAACAGTACCGGCACAGTTCCGACACGTGCCGTACCGTAACGTATCTATCAGTGATCTGCAGTGGCCAACCTGGAAGTCGCAACAGCTGGCCGCTGCAAAGAGAACATAGCCAGGTGGGGTTTCTCCGGTTCGGACACTCCTGTGTAAGTGTGGGAGGGCCGCCCAAACGATGCCGCACTTGACGGCTTGCTCTCTCTGCCCTGTTAGCTGCTCTGCAGACGACCTCAATAGGGCTGTTGCCCTATTGAGGTCGTCAGAGCAGCTAACAAGCTAACAGCCCAAAACTTAGCCACGGCAATCGCATTATCTGTTGATAATGCGATTGCCGTGGCTAAGTTTTGGGCGGGAGTGCTTTGATCAAGGTGCATTGCATTGCACTTGACGTCTTGCTCTCTCTGCCCTGTTAGCTGCTCTGCAGACGACCTCAATAGGGCTGTTGCCCTATTGAGGTCGTCAGAGCAGCTAACAAGCTAACAGCCCAAAACTTAGCCACGGCAATCGCATTATCTGTTGATAATGCGATTGCCGTGGCTAAGTTTTGGGCGGGAGTGCTTTGATCAAGGTGCATTGCATTGGTCGCCGTTGACACGAAGAAGAAGAAGAAGTCGTATCCATCAGTGTCATTAAAAAAATGATATCGTTGCATATTTTTTGTACTAGGCTATCCGTACTGGTCAGTGACAGTGACGTTCAGTGATGTCAGTGTTCACCACTGACATCACTGAACTGAACAGTCTTTCATTTTGAAGTATATTAACACGGAACGTTCTAAATTCCTTGCTCGGCACTATATAATAGAATAATACATCGAGGTAATATCGTGGTATAGTTACTTAATCAATTCCTTTGTTGGTTGTATCGACCCCCGTGGGGGGGTTGATTAAGAAGAATATTGCTTGATTACGCGGTTCAAGTATGCCTACAGTCTACAGATAGATGGCGAAATTATCGAGACATGTCTCAAAGAGATGTGACGTCAATTACTTACTACATAGTATAAAACAAAGTCGCTTTCTCTGTCCCTATATCCCTATGTATGCTTAAATCTTTAAAACTACGCAACGGATATTGATGCGGTTTTTTTAATAGATAGAGTGATTCAAGAGGAAGGTTTTAGATACACTGTACCATTTACACAAAAAATAAAATAAAATGGCTTATTCCAATTTAGCCCATTTTTTTCTAAATCTTTCCGAATCGGCCGGCAAAAAAAGTAGGTATAGACAGAAAAAAATTAAGATGTCGCGGGACATGCGTTTGGAACGAAGTTGCTTTACATTTTTTTTTTCATCTATGTGATATAGGTACACTCTTATCTATAAAAATAATTTTCGTGTCGCGGTGCTAGTTTCCTAACTTCATATAAACGGCTGAACCAATTTCTATATTTTTTTATGTATATTCGTAGGGTTATTGGAAATTATGCTAGCAAGCCGTCCAGGGCACTTAACAAACAACTTTTGTTCCACGACTTTTGGAAATTCGAACATTTTTTTCGAAAATTTTGAGGTTAGGTTTACCTGAAAATCAGCTGTTCCTTACACGGAGAGGTCATAAACCTTAAAATTTTACTTATTTTTAAAGTTTTATTTACTGTTCTTAGTCTGAATTACCTTTGTATTAAAAAATCAGCTGTTTTTCGAATTTACATAACCTCAAAAATTTCATTTTTTTTTAGAATTTCCAAAAGTTGTAGAACAAAAGTTGTTTGTTAAGGTGCACAGAAGTAGCCCTCAACGGCTTGCTAATATAATTTCCAATAACCCTGTATATGCCCGAAACTATTTTTGTCTCCGATAGTTTGGGGTCGATATCACTCCTTGGGCAAAAAGGAAATTCATAATTTTTTTCGCTTTAAAATGACTTTACTTTCATCTTTTACATTATTTTATATCGAGTTAGTAATATAGTTTAAGTAAACGATTATTATCGATAGAATATCTAATTAATGTAGTCATAATATAGACGAATGCGTTGTCATTCGAATAACGAGTGAAGTGCCTGGAACTAATACTATCGATTTAGGTACCGATTACCATTCGAATGTATTCGATTACACGACATCGTGTGCCCATTGTTAGGTTAATGTGTGGATATACCTATGTGTGTGGTATGAGTTTAATTCGAGTTTAAGGGTTAACGCTTATTGTACCTAGTGCAATACTGATATAGTTTTGATTTGAAGTTTTAGAAGAGAAAAATAAAAAAAGACAATTAAAGTGTGTCGTGGGAAACGCGTTTGGAACGAAGTCCATTTACATCTTTTTTTTTTTTGAAGACTATAAACTTCAAATCGCTTGTGTTGAAAACATTCTTATAACAGCCGTTTTGGAGCTCTATATACGGGTGTTTGGGGTCTGAAATTTTGCATCCGACCGTACCTATGTGTGGGAGATATTTATATAATCCGCTCCGGCTTCGCACGGCTATATTATGCATGTATTATACATATAAACCTTCCTCATGAATCATTAAAAAAACCGCATCAAAATCCGTTGCGTAGTTTTAAAGATCTAAGCATACAAAGGGACATAGGGACGGCGAAAAGTTACTTTATTTTATACTATGTAGTGATAGTGATGTAAGAGATTAGTTTCTCTTACAGTTTTTCGTTTCACGTTTTCATAACACATAACATTTTTTCTCGGCTAGATTACTAACCCGCTACAAGGTACTTCGAAGCCTGTGTTTTTATACAATTTGTACATTCGCATGAGACTCATGAGTTGAAGTCTCGAAAACCTTACATTATTATTATTATTTTTAACTCCCGACGCAAAAACGACGGGGTGTTATAAGTTTGACGTGTCTGTGTATGTGTCTGTGTGTGTGTCTGTCTGTAGCATCGTAGCTCCCAAACGGCTGAACCGATTTTGATTTAGTTTCTTTTTGTTTGAAAGGTTAATTAGTCGGGAGTGTTTTTAGCTATGTTTGATCGAAATCGGTTTAGCCGTCTGGAAGTTATGCGGGATAAAAGTCAGGATTAAAAACCGAATGTAAGTAGATATGCTCGAGTAGGGTATCACATGAAAGGGCATGATTCGTACATTACAAATAGCTATGTTTGATCGAAATCGGTTTAGCCGTTTGAAAGTTATGGTGGGAAAAGTCAAGATTTTCAACTGATTGTTTTAGGCTTTTTACGTTTATACTATTTTTATTATTTTGTGTCTGGGGTTTTTTAATTTTTAATTTTTTTTATATCAAGAGCCTACACTGTCCCACTGCAGGGCAAAGGCCTCTCTACCTTTCTTCCATTGATCACGATCTGTCGCTATTGCACCTTACATTTATGACTAAAATACTATTACTTACTTTTATTAATCAACTAGCGACCCGCCACGGCTTCGCACGGCTATATTATGCATGTATTATACATATAAACCTTCCTCTTGAATCACTCTATCTATTAAAAAAACCCCATCAAAATCCGTTTTAAGCAGTCAAAGGGAAATAGGGACAGAAAAAGCGACTTTGTTTTATACTATGTAGTGAAGTATTCTTAGTAAAACTGACCACACGTCTTAACCTTTCATTAATCCTCTAGAAGTCCGGTTAAATTGTGAATCTACCCCAAGTTATGGGCGATTTACACGATCCTTTCACCGTCTGATTCCCTCCCTTTGTCTAACCAAAGTATTCCGGGTTTCAATTCGTCGAACCATTGTGTCCTCTAAGATGAGTGGACGTCGTTAGTTGGACGAGATAAGCGCAGTACAAAGGGATCGCTGTAATCGTCTGTGCTCATTTGACGGGCGATTTTTGTAATTGTGAAGTTGGCAGTTAGTGAAGGAAAGTGGCGAACGAAATTAAAAGTAAACATTTGGCTGTCTTGAAGACCTCACTTTTTTTTTAAAGATTTGGTTTGAAGTGACAACTGTATTTTGTGCCCAATCAAAGCTTCTGCCGCGGTGAGAGTTCTGAAAAACTATGTTATTATTTTTATTAACAGGAGGTGAGTGTTGTTAAAATGTTAAAACTAACTTCACCACCCTTCACTACCGCTAGCGAAAATCAAATGGAAGCATTTTATCAATAAAAATACCAGTTCGGATTTCTATAGACTCCGTACAACAACCCACAATCGCGCAACTCATACGACGTTTAATTCGGCTATGCCGACGATTTTAGTAGCGGTCATATTTTCGTACCTATAATTTAAAATTGGAACTCAACTTTAAAAAACCGCGGCTGGCAAATCGAAAATAACCGCCAACGAACAGGAAATTACATGACGTCAGCTTCATTATAATATTTAATAATTACCTATAATTTCAATAATTACGGTCGACCTCAGCGTAGTAATTAAAGTGTTGTTAGCGAAATTAAAATAATCGTCGTATCGAGGTAGGCGACCGAAATCTTTCGAAGGCCGCGTCCACACTAATGGGAAATAAATTGTCGCAGAGCTATGTCTGACAATTAACGCAAGTGTGTGCTTGCTTATGAACTAAGCGTGAAATGTTGACGGGTCGAGATTTAAGTTGAGAACGCACACTGAGCAAAACATTTTTTTTTTTTTTTATTTAAATCGAAGTTCAGCAGTTTGACTTTTTTTAAATCGGTTAAAAGATTTATCAATTATTCATTGCATTAAAATGAGAAGTTTTTTTTGTTTGAACAAGATGAGTTTAAGCAACGCTTTATTTGGATCGCAAAAAAAGCCTACAAGATTTGTCTTACTGTGCTGGCAATAATTTCAACTATTTGAAGAATGGAACGGACTTGACAGCGATTAGAGTAAAGTGAGTGAGAAAACGGAAGGAAGAAGAAGAATGGCAGAGAATAGGTAGTCACTTGTGTAATAGAAATGAGAGTTCTTCCAAAACAAATATTTACAAACACACAAAAGAATTACGTCGTCGAGTACTTCTCCCTACAGAGAACATTAAAATAATTACAAACAAAACGAAACTGTAGCTTAACAAAGCACAGTTATTAATATGTTTAATTACAGGAACGGTAAGCGGAAGGTAATCATCGAGTTCGTGTGCGCTACAGTTTTATCTAAACATTGTAATTACGATGGAAAATTACATACGTACACATTATTACAACTGCAATTAACTAGTGAAATAATAAATTGCTTTTATGGAAACGTTTCTGAAGGTCGCTTACTTTGTTTCATCATGTTTGCAGTCAATACTAATTCATGTTTGACTGCCAAACACAGGGTTGCGAGTTCGGTTCCCACCTCAGACAAGTATTGATGCTTATACAGGGTTATTGGTTATTATACTAGCAAGCCGTTTAGGGCTACTTCTGTGCACCTAAATAAACAACTTTTGTTCTACGACTTTTGGAAATACGAAAAAAAAATGAAAATTTTGAGGTTATGTAAATTCGGAAAACAGCTGTTTTTTTAAACAAAGGTCATTCAGACTAAGAACAGTAGATAAAACTTAAAAAATAAACATGGTAGGCGGAGTGGAGGGTGTTAAGTTTTATTATTTTCTAATAAGATAAAAGCTGTGCAATAGCTTAATAAAATTTTAAGGTAAATGACCTCTCCGTGTATGGAACAGCTGATTTACAGGTAAACCTAACCTCAAAATTTTCAAAAAAAAATGTTCGAATTTCCAAAAGTCGTAGAACAAAAGTTGTTTGTTTAGGTGCACAGAAGTAGCCCTCAACGGCTTGCTAGTATACCTAATTACCAATAACCCTGTTCATTTGTATGAGGTCTGGTTGTTTCTATGTATTATAAGTATAAATAAATAAAAGAAAAATAGGTATATAAGTTGTATATCCGTTGTTTAGCACCTACAACACAAGTCTAGTTACTTAGCTTGGGGCTAAATGGCGATGTGTGGAATGTCCTGCAATATTTATTTATTTATGTTTGAATTATTTGTAATCTTTAGTGTCTGACTGTACTTACGAAAATCTTAATTCGCACTACGTATCTATAAGTTGGAAAATAAGCCGTTAGGAAGTTAAGAATTAATCTCCGGCACAGTTTCAGCGGTTGTTTGTGCCCATACGTCAAATATCAATTGATCTGGATAAACTAGAACACTAACTTCGAGTTCTAACCGATTTTTAAAAAGGGGAAGGTATTATACGTGTGATATTTTCTATTTAGTATTAAAAAACATTGTAAGATATATTTACAATGTGGAATATCTTACGCATTAAATACTTTTATTATACTATATGATTAAGCCGTATACCGCTCGGCATATGAAGTATTCCATACTATTTTGTACTGACTGATATGAATTGGCATAAGCGTGACAGAACATTGGTTACCTAGGCAGTGTTTTAAATAAGCAAACAGAAATTCAATTAGCACTTTGCTGGATACGAAATGGTAAAAAGTTGTTGAAAAAGTTGAGTATAAGTGCTACGAGTACAAAGTATTAAAGCAATCATTAACTGATCTAATCGAGTACCTGTAATCAACTTGCGTGTGACACTAATAAAGAACATGACAATAAAAATAATAAATACAATGAAAAATAAAATGTCATTAAAAATGGAAACTCACACGTAAATAGAAGCCTGACTGTTATATTTGAACAATACGTTGAATCAGAGCGAAGTAATTACAGTGCAATAACTGTTTCATATACAATGCTGATAATTATTGCAATTCGGTCCGTGACTGAAATCGTTCATAAGCTTAATCGTCCATTCGGAACTGACTAAAAATTGTATGAATAGGCCGGTTGATAAAGTGACAATTTTAGTTTGATTTTGATAGTATTTCGACGGTGTTTTTTTTTGTGAACGATTTGTTTGTGGTATGATTTTTTTCTTCAATAACAAGATCTATGCCAACAAACTCAAGTCTCGTGAAAATAGAGCTTGAACAAGCATCGAAATATAGAGCTCCAAAAAATAAAAAAAACATGGTAAATGGTTTTTGTCAGACCATAGCGACCAAGGTGCTAAAATGTTAAAAAATACACAGAAACAACAAGAATGTAAATAAATAAATATTGCAGGACATTTCACACATCGCAATCTAGCCCCAAGCTAAGTAACTAGACTTGTGTTATGGGTACTAGACAACGGATATTCTATAGGTACGGTCGACTGCATAATTGCAGACCCACCGTAGAGCTGCAAAACGGCTGTTATAAGAATGTTTTCAACACAAGCAAGATTCTAGGCAATTGCTTTAGTTAAAGTTTAAAGTCTTCTATCTCATCAATTTATCAAACAAAAATTATTATAATAAAAACATTTCAATAATAGTTATTTTCGAACTCTACCGGAAGCTGCAATTATGCAGCCGACTGTACTTATATTCTTTTCTTTTGTAAATATATATTTAAACAACCAGATCACAGACAAATATCTAAGCTTACATACTAGACTGAGGCGGGAATCAAACCCGCAACCCTATGTTTGGCAGTCCGGCATGGTGACCGTTGTGCCAACTGGGTCATCCTAGTCTCAATTTGATCACCCCTCATAGAGTATATTTACCATAAGTATAGATGATATAGTCGAAGACCTTATGTAGTATGACTTCTGAAATTTTAAAATACCTAATACACTATTGACAAAAAGTGACGTCAAAACTTAATGACGAGAGTAACTAAACAATGCCATATAAAAACTGCAATAAGAAAAACAAACTCGGACTGGTTATACATCGACTTCAATATTTCCAACAAGAATGTCTTTCCGATGACAGAACTAAAATATCGACCAGTACGAGGTGCAAACAACTTACTAGGCACGCCTACAGGCTACAGGCTACTATCTCGGTAAAAAAACCGGTCAACATACTCGCGGGGCAATATAGCACAATTTTTATCAAGTAGATTTATTTCAACACAGGCATAGTGCATGCAGTAAGCACAAAGGCCGTGTCCGTAAGGTAGTTTGAGCTAGTGTGGGTTAGCGTGAGCCTTGTGAGTCTGGGAGATGCGAGTTGTGAGCGCGAAAGTTTTGCATATGTGTAATGTTTCAAGATATACAGGTGACAGGAGATACGATGGGCGGGGCCAAGGGAGGGGTAAAACCTATTGGAAAGAGATGGCCGACTGGCTATGATAATGATGTTATTGCTTTCTTGATGTTCGCTCTTCTTTAGTTTTATTATTTCTCGATCTACTTATAAGGCGATATAAACGTTAAGTGTGAGTGGATATAAAATACGTTTATTGTGTCGTTATAGCCCGAGGTGGGTAGGAATGCAAAAAATTGACATCACAGATTTAAGATTCTGTTGTACCGTGTTTCTGTTTGCGCAAAAGGAATCGATTGATGTTTATCAAATGTGATGCAGTAGCTATAGATATAATGGCGTCGACTCTTGTACAGAATCTTTAAGAGCAAAGGGTACCGGCTCTCTCTCCATACAAACTTAGTGGACTGTTAAAGTGTTAATCCTCGCTGAATAATGACACTAGAGCAAATATTTTTTTAACACAAAACTTATACTTAACTGCCATGACCTTGCCTCTATGTTTTTTTTTAACTCTTAACTTCAACGATAATTACAAAATGAAAATAAAAAACAAGACTTAGAGACATGGCAGTTAAAGGTTTTATGCAAACAAAAATATTTGTGCTAGTGTCATTATCCAGGGAGGAAACAGCCGACTACGTTTGTATGAAGAGAAGGCCGATACCCTTTCCTCTTAAGCAGAAAAAATCTTATAAAACAGACTTTTATTCATTTTATACCACATTAATTTAATATTGTTTAAATTGGAACTCGAGTCTTTAATTTAACGTAACACATAAACCAATCCCTACATTGTATAACGTTAATAACAATATGAAAGCGAGACATCAACTCAGACGTTGCATTAATGAGGACTCAACTATTGGGATGGCAAGTGACCAACATTTGCCGGATCTTCTATTCGGCTTAATCCGTACGCTAACCAAAACATAACCATACAACAAGGAAAATATTTTGACATTTTCCTCGGTTTAAAGAATCAACCTGGTTGTGTTTCATTTGGTCATGATTTTCAGCGTTAACTTCAGTTAATTTTATTAAGCTATTGCATAGCTTTTAAAATATTCCTCAATATTCCTAAGTTTAATGTATGTTTTTTTCCTTATTTCTTCGTTGTTTATGTTACCTCTTTGTGTGTGTTAATTTAAAAGTTGTCGTGTGCCTGTACCAAATAAATGTTTTTCTTTCTTTCATTCTTTTATCGCGGGCTTTGAGCGCGGTGAACAAATCAAGAAAATCCGTAACGAAACTAAAACCTAACACCCCCCACTCCGCCTATTATAATTTGATATTGGTAGTAGGACTACTCTACCAATCAATATTATCTTAGGGTACCGTATTTCTAACAAGGAACCTTTATCGTTTTGCCGCAAAACACCAACTCGAGATTTTTTGGTGTTTTGCGGATTAGTAGAAATAAATACGTAAAATACACCAACTACGCCAATTCCACAAACGCAAAACACTACCTTGTAAATTTTTTACCACCAAAGTAGAGTGAAAAAACGTAGGCTTCCTTTGGAAAATTTAAACCCTTTTCTATGAAGTTGCGGGCAATAGGTTTCTAATACAAAACTGTCCAATTAAGTACCTCTAGTACTTGTTACAACATTTCCAAGTAAAACTTGACCGAATCAGCCGAATAAAACGATACATCGACTCGACCCATCCCTACAAACAATACAAAAGGCAATATTCCCGCGATTCATTTACCCTGCGGTCAACTAACATCACTGCGAACCGAGCTGCGGTGATATGTAACGCGTTTCCATAATTAATATCGGTTTAACAGCGTGCTGGCGGTTACAAGAATAGCAGATTAAGGTGTAATACTATATGAGAATAATTGAACTGGGTAAATTTAACTTTAGTTGCAATTGGAAATCTCTCTTTCCGTGCAGTTATCAATCTCATCTGCTGTCTGCCTTTCTGATCTTCTCCCTAAACTTCGCTCTATCTGTGTGGGAAAACTTCGCAGTTTTTTTTAGGTTTTTTTGACCAAGTCTATTCATTTCAACTTCAGTCTACCCCTTCTTTGTGAACCTGGTATATTGAACTGCCTAGGTGATGACTGACTGATTGACTGATATATAAAATAAATAAATATTGCAGGATATTCCACACATCGCCATCTTGCCCTAAGCTAAGTAACTAGACTTGTATTATGGGTGCTAGGCTAGACAACGGATATACTACTTACTTTTCTTTTGTAAATATATACTTATAATATATAGAAACAACCAGACCACAGACAAATATCTAAGCATAAATACTTATCTGAGGCGGGAATTGAACCCGCAACCCTGTGTTTGGCAGTCTGGCATTGTGACCATTGTGCCAACTGGGTCGTCAAATATCAAAACACAGCTAAAACCACTACTCTTGAAGACATGTGAAGATTGTGTTCTTTGTCAACTGTAGGTATCCATGACTATTAGTGTTTTTCAAAATTCCACCCCTTAGAGGGTGAAAAGGAAGACAAAGCCGCGGGCAGAAGCTAGAAAATGATAAAGATCACGAGTTCATATTAAGTTTAGAGCAAACGCATGCAAACATATTAAGCGATCGGCGACGAAAGAAAAATATTCATCCTTAGTGGTATGGTATGTAGGTACTAGGATATTAAGGTTTTTTAAGTGTTAAATCTTATGTAACTGAAATAACGGAGTAAAGTTTAGACAATCACAAATTATTACTCAAAGAAAATGTATTTGTAACTTGTTCAGCAATATATTGATAAAATCGAATCTGTCGATTGAATTAGATAACTTGCAACAAATGTATTATAGTGAAATACCAGTAGAGAACTGACATTAATATTATCTGTTGTAATATCAAATACAGTAGCCTGTCTTGTTCTACTAAAGTTGTTGACAAAGTTGGTCACGATGTAAATGATACCCAATCACAAACACGTCAAATTTTGTACTTGTATACGGGTTGTTTTTTCCGCAACTAGTCCTCTTTGGTTGGATTCTTTTTGCGGGAGAAAAATAATATTAATAATAAATCTTTATTTATGCTAAATAGTGTAGAACATGTTAAGGTAAGTAGGTACATATTTTTCAAGTAAGATACATAAGGCAGGAATGCACAGATTTAAGTCACAACTGAACCCTAGCTAGATTAATAATTAATCTGTGTTAAGGGTAGAAGTCCCATTCCTTCGTTCCATAAGGGATTGTGCGGTTGTGCTAATGATAAATTTAATTTTTTACATACAAACATAAGTAAAATACTAATTTGAACGACAATACAAACGCAAAAATGGAGATATTATACTGTTAAGTTAAAACAAAAGAATGGAGTAAAGAGAGGAAATAACTTGTCAATACTTCTGAAACCATCTAAGCCACGGGTAAGAGCAATGTCTTGAAATTAACGCACATACATTTTTCAAGATGTTCAGTTCACACTACAAAATGAAATAGGAAACTGGCGATGAGAACTAGGCCCATATCGATTTTTGACAATTGAGCACAAGGTGGAGACGGAGAAATAATAGGGTTGGTCTACAAGTCTTACAATACTGAGGTTTAATTGCACAACAAAAAAATTAAACTGTTTAAGAGCTTAAACATGATTAAGGTGAAAGGGTACCTGCGCTCTCTCCATACAAACGTAGTCGACTGTTTCCTCCCTGGATAATGACACTAGCACAATTTTTTTTGTGCAATAAAACCTATAACTGCCATGACTATGCCCCTATGTTTTGGTAATACCAAAAATATTTGCTCTAGTGTCATTATCCAGGGAGAAAACAGTCGACTACGTTTGTAATAGTTTGTATGGAAAGAACCCCCGGTACCCTTTCCTCTTAACCAACGAATAAAGTGTCAAACTGACAAGACATATTTTAAACCTTGTGATTATTAAATTTAATTTAATTTAAGATTACACGTTTAATGCATTTAGCTAGAATTTAGCTAAGCCGCCCTGAAACTTGAAAACGTATCGTTAAAAAGTTTATTAAAGACAGCTAATACAAGATCGATGTCAAAACCATTTGATAGATTTCAATTAAATCGAACCATAAACTGAAGTGGGTGTATCTATTCTGATTATCATAAACGGTAACCAGGAAGCAAACAGAAATAGTAAAGTTAATAGTCGTAAATCCAAGGGAGTTATTATAATTTATTGATCAATGATAATTTCGATCTTTAGCTTTAAGGTAATAAGGTTTTAACTATAAATGGAAGGATTAAAGATCTAGTTATTTCGACAACTTGGTAAATGTGTGGAGACAGAGGTGATTGACAAAAATCGATTTTCGATGATATTACCTATTGAATGTCGTTTTTCTTTGTGCATCACTTGTCGTCAACGATCTAGGTATTTTTTTAAATCTTTTTTTTTTTTTCGGGAAGCAGATAGTTAACAATACAGAATAAGATACATAAAATTAAGCCTACACACCATTTATGAGCTTTCGCATATGGACTCTAAATGGACTCTATGCTATACAAGGATATCGACTTTAAGGTATAAAAGCATAGTCAAAGTATAGTAATTACTTACTACTTACTCAGATGGCTCATCGAACTAAAGTGGATCTTGGCCTCCGAAACGACAGTCTTCCATTGCTTCCTATTCTGCGCCTTCTTACCAATTGTTGACTTAAAGTTGGGGCACGTTAGTTTCCAATCGTGGCGGTGAGCACGGGGCTAGCTTGCCGCCAGTATAAGAGCCCGAGCGGCGGACGCACCGGGTGTTCCTGCGTGCGTCGCTCAAGAGGACGAGGTCGCGTTGCAACCTCTGGAAGGAGAGGACTGGCCGTCGGTGTGTGGTTCAATGCTAACGCACGTATCACACACTGACAATGTGGCAATGGGAGAAACCCCGTCTGGTTTTAGTCGGTGCGAGCCCGACATAACCCGTCAACCTCCCCGGGTTCGCGGGCATGCGGAAGGTACAGCTTCGGTATGAGCTTCGAATCTGGAACATCGCATGGTAAAAGGAATCCCTTTAAGGACATAAGGGAGCACTAAGAAAGCGACTTTTGTAAATGTTGTTGGGGCTGTAATGTTAAAGTTTGTAGTTCGTAGTAATTATTGTGTATTCTGTGTTTGTAGAAAATTTATATCACTTTTAAAGAAACTCTAACACGGGCGAAACCGCGTGGTTCAGCTAGTAAGGTAGGCAAGCCTAACTACATTTGGTTTAGTACCTTTTTCTTACCATAGTGTTTTCCTTACAATAATTCCACTGGTAGATATTGAAAACTGTGTAATTTGCTGCACGTTCGAGATGCAATTCTGTTCATCACTCCGAATTAAGAACCTCATCAGATCTGATATTGTGGGACCACTGCTGAAGTATCCCATTTTCAGCAAAGAAAGAATCATCTTAATCATCATAAGCAATCTTTGAGTAAACAGTGAACAAACATTAATAGAATTTGATTGTCTGTAAAGTCGGTTTACTGACGATAATTTTACATGATAACGTTATAAGAAAACATTGATGGTAACCATAGCAACGATAAAACGTTGCTATGGTAACCTTGTCAATAACGTGAGCGATGACGTTACACTTTCTTGGGAATGCCGGTGTACATCAATTTAAAAGACGTTATACGACGACGATAACGTCGTTATTGTAACGTAATTGAGAACTTTCTTTTTTTAACGTCGGTTAGAAATAATAAAAAAAGCAACTTCCATCCAAAGATCGTATTGAATTAGGTTATCTAGTACAAACTCAGAACCCTCAATAAGTCCGCGAGTATCAACAGTAACAAATCCATCACGTAGACTCGTCCTATAAAACTCAAGACTCAATCATCTGCCTATAATAACAAAGTTGTCGTCGTCAGTGATTAAATTACATTGCTCGTAAAACAATAGCCACAAACCGCGTTCCCGTTTTCACGGAACGTTCAAAATTAACCGTCGATTGCTGTCGTGCAAGACGGGGTAATTGCCAAAATGAAACAATTTGCTGCTCGTTTTCCTATCAATTCGGTTGTATTAGTGAAAAATTGAAAGGGATTATGGATCGAATGTTTTCATAGAGTTGTTTTATTATTCAATTGGGTAATGTAAAAAGCACATAAAGCACAATAAATGAAATGAAATAAAAAATAATTTAATACTACCTTACTACGTACTTACGTAGGGGAGTACTTACTGTTTTATTTAATTTAACTATTCGATAATAGAACGAAGTTTTGACTTTAATTTCGGTTTTAACTGTAGTTTTAGACAAAACTCGTATCTTAATTCACAAGATTGCCAATATTAATATGTATTTCCAACAAACTATTTTATATTTTAGATGGTATTAAAGAGATATACAGACTCATAAATTATACATTTAAACGAAAACATTATAAAAATAATTTAACGATCGGATTACCAACTGAAGGCCAATTCTCGTAAATAACATTGTTCAAATTACATTTCAATATCATTTCGATTGCATTTCGATCACAAATAATACCTATACCACAAATGCTCAAAACACCCTCAAAGTTGGCTTTTTGTAAAACAAAACTGACTTTGAAGGTATCTTTTGCAATCGAAATGCAATCGGGATGATATTGAAATGTAATTTAAACAATATTATTTACGAGAATTGGCCTTCTGATCATAAGACATTAAAATAAAAAGTTTTTCTAAGACAATAATTCATACCGCAATATAAATATTGACGTCATTGTAAATTCAAATAATGTTAGTTACGCGGTTCTATATTTAGACAGTCTTACTATGTAAGAGAGTAGTGTAGGCGTAGGATCTTAAAACTTGCAAATTGATAGCTAGTCCGGGGTGGGCCTTTCTAAAATTGTATTTACTTGTAATAGCTATAATAATAAGGAATCATTCTTATTTAACACTTAAAAATTTCTCTTTAGTTAAAAAAATACTATTTACATTGTTCTGATTTTAAATTTGAAAAAATCATTATCACGATTTTATAATGCAAGTTTTTCTAGTAATTATATTCCTGGGTCTTAATCGCATATTTTTATTTCTCTTTCTTCTACGTTTCGACCATGTTACAATAGTCATGGTCGCAAGGAGACTGGAGCAGTGGCTAACGTTGTCATCTCATGGTGATAGTAGAGGGTAGGAACCGAGGGTAGGTCAAGTAGCGACAGCTGATTTAAAAAAAAGTATATTTTTTTCGATTTTTAATTATAAAAATCAAAAAAGTTTGCATGTTTTTCTGTCAAATGAATGGTAAGAGCTATTAAATGTTGTAAAGGAACATAATTTAATTGTGGTAGAATTTTTTCATAGTAGATAAAAAAAAGAAAAAATTTGCAGGACAGTCCACAAGTTAAGTAACTAGACTTGAGTTGAGATACTATTTAAATGACAATAAAAACTGTACAATACTTAATATTTTACATTTTGTCCACTGTCGTCTACTTGTTTCATAATTTTTCAATTTATTGTACCTATTGTAAACTCAGCCTAAGGGTCTACGAAGCATCCATTAATTGTATTATTTACAACTTTCAGTGTAACCAGTAAGAAGAGATGAGGAATAGCGTTACTTGGGAAACTAAATCAACCATTATTACTATTCTAGGAAACACCATCTTCAGATATGCAGTGAATTTAACAAGGTTTCGATATTTAGTTACACACTGTTTTCTACATTGTTTGTTTTATTATGGCGCATTTGTACGATAAATTATAAAGTGTGGAAAATCGAACCTTGAAAATCGGGGCAAATCTGAAATTACCGGCGTGCCTGGTGCCTCATACGAAATCGGTACTTGACAGGTGTAACGCCAAAATATTATAAAATATGTTGGAATAGGTTAACAACATATTTTTTGCATTGAAAAGTGTTGCAAATGTCATATTTTGCAAAATAAATATAACGATTATACAGGGTTATTGGAAATTAATTAGCACGGCGTTAAGGGCTTCTTCAGTGCACCTTAACAAACAACTTTTGTTCTACGACTTTTGGAAATTCGAACTTTTTTGAAAATTTTGAGGTTAGGTTTACCTGAAAATCAGCTGTTCCTTACACGGAGAGGTCAGTAACCTTAAAATTTTACTTATTTTTTAAATTTCATCTACTGTACTTGGTGTGAATGATCTTTGTTTTAAAAAATCAGCTGTTTTTCGAATTTACATAACCTCAAAATTTTCATTTTTTTTTTCAAAATTTTCATCACAACCTACTTGCAGCACATGAGTACTCTACTTCATACTCTACTTTTCATACCGTCAGTCCAATTTTTTTTAAATTCTTTTAAAAAAAATTAAAATTCCACTTTAAAAAAAAATGGGGCAATTGCAATGATATGGTAGCATGATGGTAAATATTTGTTAGGTATTATATAGGCAAAACCTATTTGCTTAGACCTAACGTAACAATCAAAATAAAAAACATAAATCGTGGCCTGCTAGATATTTGTAGACCAATCAAATTACTTATTATAAATAAAACCTATTTGCTGAGACCTTTAAAATTAAAACCAAGAATTTTCACACGAATTTCAAAGTTCCAAATTCAAATCACTTTATTCCCTTGGAAGTTTCATACAACATTATCTCCCTCGGGAATAAAGTCTTGCTTTAAGTTAAGGTTAATAGGGCTTTAATCCAAGATTAAAGTGCTGCACGTGTGAAAAATAAAGATTTGCGAGTTTTAATGTTTGCGTAATTTTTTTGTACACAAAAGTGTTTCCTTTGACCTATTTCACCTGATGTGAAGCGACGATGAGTTCGAGAATGTAGTATGCTTGGCTAGAAAGACAACTGCATGCCTGGTTCTTATTCTCTTTATTTCAAAGTAAATCATTATCTACATAGTAATGAATAAGAACTTGCGAACATAATTTCCATACTCACATCATTCGTCTTCGAACAATAGGTGAATGTTCGCAACGACTGGTCAAAAGTCATATTGTATTCTTTAACTCATTTTTTAAATGTCCCAAGAAAAAAGTTTAAGACCGGCCACCAGGCCACCCCAGTGGCTAACGCATCCCAACATTTTGACACTAAAACTTTGATTTACGACTTTTGTCCGTCGATTGTGCACTAAAACAGCACTTACGTCACTTTCAATTTTAAAAGTGGACGAAGTTACACCGACGCGTAGCATTGAACGAAAGTTGAATTCTGAACCTACTAAAATTTCTCTGTTCTAGTGAAAAGTAAAGCAAAATACTAATGTAAATACATGCGAACTTTTACGAAAATTTCATACTTACAGTAAAATCGATTACAATAAAATTCTAACATGACCCAAAAGCGTAACCTGTACGTATAGATTAGAAATAGTAAAAAAAATATTATTTTTATTCTTAACCTAACTATATTTAACCTTGAACCTAAATTGTGTTCCGAAATCAAAATGGAAACAAAAAGCTAACGAAAGAGAAACATAGTATAAAAAAAACAATTGACGTTCAAAAACCGGAACAAAACGGGATCAAAATCTAAATTTCTATTAAAAAAAAGCATTATAGTTATTTATCCAAAAACATACATACCTATTTGACCGGACCAACCTTCATATTATTACGTAATGTGTTATTTTACCCATTCACGAATTGTAGAGCACTCAGTAGACCAATCAACAAAGCAGTCAGAACCTGCTAATCCAAACTCTTCTCATCGAAATCGAATTGATACTACGGTGTGACTTTCGGATACTTTAATGTGAAGCTTTTTAACCGCCCTTGTTGTAAAACTCTTGCGTTTGTCCGTGTTACGCAGTAAAACATTCCATTCTTGTACTGACGAATCGTACAATATTATCTATAATCTAAACGTATTCTCGTTATTTCACAGTAGCTGTGTTGACGACTTATTCATTGAGTTGGTGGTGCTTGAAAACAGCGTAACTTGCAATACCTTAGTACGAATTGCAAGCAAAAGTACGTATGGAATTAAATCGAATGAACTATCTTTGAGGCTACTTTTTAAGGTTGCTAGTGGAATTATTCATGTTAGGTGATAATGTTTAAGTTTTAAATTGCTGTAGGATCATACAGATAAAATAGTTAACAGAGGTCGGAAAATGGAGCATATTTCTTAGACTTTTTTCCCAATTTAAGTGTATCAGTTACTTGAAAAACTACTTATCAAATTTCACAAGGGATCATTTGAAAGTTTTTAATAACCACTTTCTTCTTATTTCCATCACAATTTCCATATTTGGGGTCAGATTAGATCCGCCCGCCCAAGTGTCCTGCCAGACCACCTGATAATATTTATACAAAAATTTGTTACTTATGTCCAGGATCCCCCCCCCCCTCCCATCGTAGGGACTGGACCCAGCTGGCACTGGACAGGGAACGGTGGAAGGAGGGGAGGGAGGCCTTTGCCCTGCAGTGGGACGGAATAGGCTAAAAATAAATAATAAAATAAATGTCCAGGATATCCAAAGTCTTTGATGTTGGACGACAATAGTTAATTTCATACAAAAAATTTTCACAACAGAAACTTTAATAAAGCAATTTTAATAACAATCAAACCATTTTAAAAGCGCAAAATCGTACCCTCCGGTTAAGCTCGAACTGACGTCAAAAGTCCTCCCTATTGTTTTCTTTGTTAGTGGTCAGTTAAAGAAAATGGTCAGTAAAAAATGAGAACGCTTCATTATAATATTAAAGGACTGACAGGCGATACGCACTTCCGTTCGATGCCATATGGCAGAGATCTATTTAATTCATATTCTTTGGTAACTGGTATTAATAAGAATAAGCTTTAAATGTATATTACGTACCGGGTAGTGCGATGCTGAAAATGCATTTCGGTACTCGATCTACCCTTGGTTACTTTACTACCCTTGGCTCTCTACTACGCAACTTTCAGCATGAGCGACTGCTCCAGTCTCCTTGTGACTACGACTATTCTAACAAAGTCGAAACGTCGTGAGAAATAAAAATAGACATAATATTTAATACTTACTAAGTTTTTGCCCCCAACTTCGTCGACATAGGATTTGAATTTTCTAAAATCCTTTTTTATATATTTTATCTTTTTAAAATTATTTATTTCGATGCCAAATTTTAGCGGTTTGAACTGTGCTTCGATAGATCAGTCAATCAGTCAGGACTTTGAATTTCATACTATTAATAATATAAAACTTTTACATCCAACCATCATTAGATAGAACATGAAATTCGCAAGTTTTTTTTTTGAAAAATTATTTGACTTTTAAATGTCTCCTTATTATTCACTTATTGACATTACCAGGATGTCCTGCTATTGGTAGAGTCGAATACTCTACCAATGGCTCTACTCTCTTTTTCCATTTCGTACTAATTCCGTATGATTTAAATCCCGAAATGCATAACTAAAGATCGCAGTAGTATACTTAGTGATTATGAGATGTTCACTCGTTTCTGTTAATCTGAATTCGCCTGCCATATGTTGGCGACGGAAGGGTTGATTATAAAGGTGAGATTTCTTTATAATACCAACGCCGGTTAACTTATTTTATGATTACCTCTAGGTACAGTTTTAATGGTGATTCCCGAGTATTTTATTGCTGTATAAAGTTAGAACTACATAAGGCTTCGTACACCTATTTTTGACGACCTCTGGAACGCAGTAGCGTGGCAGTAGGTTGCATGTACTGCTGAAGAGTTTGTTTGAACGCGCTAATCTCAGGAACTACTGGTTCGAATTGAAAAAATCTTTTTGAATTGGATAGTCCATTTATCAAGCAAGGCTATAGGCTACTTTTCATTTTGATATTCCCACGGGATCGGAACTTGCGCGGGTGAAACCGCGGGAGCGCAACTAGTATTTATATAAGTACAGTATCTATTTGTTCCAGGTCTGAGTAACAATTGTCTACCTATGTATTTACTAAGCAAAAGTATTTCCGTTGCCTAGCTACCATAACACAAGCCTAGTTGCTTAGCTTGGGGCTAGATGGTGCTGTGTTATTTGGACGCGTAAGATCCCATACATTTATATGGCTACTAGACTGTAGAGCTTTAGTTCCATGCCGAGAGTCTAAAGGCGTTACACTAAGCCAATTACTATGGAAAATGACGTTTGAATAAATATAATATCTATCTAAGGTGCCTTTTATTTAACCAAAGAGAATACAAACTACGAACATAAACGTTCAGTACTTAATTTATTTCAATTCAATCAATAAACTACAAACAATAAAACCTACTTAATTACTTCCTCTTAAATCCTCAATCAAAACATCAAAACCTCTTTAGTCGATCATAAACAAAAGAGTTTTTATTCACAAACCAAGTTTACGTACTTGAAACTTGAACGAGGGGCGGAGACGAGTGACGTAAGTACAAAACAGCCAGCAATTAAACCCAAGTAATAATTACAGAGAAATGTATGATAGCTCTCAGAGACATAACCAAGGAAATAATTTTCGTAGGAAAATGAAACCTATTTCAAATAGCAATAAGGTTACGTTTAGGGCGTTAAAAAACTTGGTATATTTTACAATAGTGTTGAATACACGTAGAAATATTAAGTATTATGTCAAAGTGAATAGGTTCAATCAACGTTCAAAAGTCCACCGGCACCGTAACGTTTACAATCCTGTGCAGCACTATTTGAACGTTATAAAAACGTTATAAATGAATCGATCCCACGTCTGTTGGTGTAGCGAGTGGCGGCTTATACCACTCACACAACTAAAGCTACATAGCTAACATTTTGAAAATTGCCGACCTCTGTGGCGCGTCGGGCGAACACCCGACTGCGACGCAGAAGGTTGCGGGTTCGATTCCCGCCGGGAACAAGTATTTATGCTGACCATAAATTCTTGTTTCTGGTTCTGGGTGTTTCCTATATGTATAATATGTATATATTTACAAAAAAAAAAAAAAAGTATATAAGTAGTTTATCTGTTATCTGGCACCCATAACACAAGCATTAAGTTGCTTAGCTTGGGGCTGGATGGCGATGTGTAATATGTCCTGAAATATTTATTTATTTATTTTATTTAAGTATTTAAGTTTGTTTGTTACGTCTATTATAAGAATACTTGTTGACAGTATTGATAGTAAAACCAATACTTGTTAATAGTATTATGGTAGCAAACTGATAGTGGACTTATGAGGCATACTGTACGATCAGGCAACAAAATTGCAGACCCACTGTAAGCTGCAAAATAGCAATTATTTGAAGTTTAGACAAAAGTCTTTTAACTCATAAATTATCAGACAAACATACTTAAATTAAATGCAAAAATTATAATAATTGCAATTTTAGAATACTTATATTTTTTGGTGGATCTGCAATTTTGATGCCGACTGTACATTATTAATTTTCAATTTTCAAAACCATCTTTTTTGAACCTATTAGTAGATCGGTAGATATATTACCGATTATTCTCATAAAAATAATTAACACGCCCAAATTAAAATTTAATTTAATACGCTTCTATATTAAATTACACAGTTGCCATTAAATTCTTAATTAACCGGATATACAACATCATAGATGAATGAATTTTATGATTGATGTTAAATATCGAGGAAAGGTGACGAATAGTTTTAATAAACTAATAAAAATAAGCACAAAAAAGCCTCTATGCAGAAAACACGGACTGACAAACGGACAAGAGAGTGATCTATAAGGGTTCCTTTTTTACCTTTTGAGATACGGAACCCTAAAAAAGGTTCCCTATATCCCTACACTAGAGAATAATTTCTTGTTTTTATTTGTTTGAGGCGGGAATTGAACCCGCAACCTTCTGCGTCACAGGTGGGTTTTCGCCCACAATGGTCGTCAAAAAAATAAAACAGAAGTTCGCAATTTGTGCTCAGTTCCATCTAGTATCTCCAGATGAGATGAAGTGAGATTTATGATTCAGAAAAATCTCTTAATGGACAATCCCGCGCATGGCTACGGTGATAAATGTTCAATTTCAACTTTAAGAATGCAAGCACCAAGTTTTGACTGCAAAATGATATATGTATTTACAGTAGTCCGTTGTTGAGAATGCATATCGGGAATTGTCGTGATTCCGAACTTGTACGAATATGCAGCAAGACCTAGTTGTCACCGCTGGCAATGTCGACATTGGTGACGACTGGGATATTTATTAGTAAAAAACTCTCAATTGTCTCCATTAGCAACATTGAAAAGACAACGAATATGCAAACAATACCCAACCTTCGACGACGTGAAATATTTCACATATACCTACATACGTAATAATAAAAGTAAATATAAGTACTTCTCCATCTAAAGGGTGCCTAGAAGAAATTTATTTCAATGATATAATAATATGTACAGGGTGGTTATTTTTCGTGGGTCAGTAAGAGCTGGTCCTAGAAGAGAGTAAGAATATTTTCTCGTTGCTACAGAACGGTTCTAGAACTCACTAAAATTACGATAAGATAATATTTATCCAAAAAAACTGTACAATATTAACATATAGGTACAAAATTTTGCTTAAATCTATGTCCAATGTAATAAATTGACCATCCTGTATGGTGTAAGACCATGCAATTGTACAATACCAGACTTAAAAGCTCAATGTTTTCTTTGTATATATTATATTCCTTTTTCCTTTCGTGTGTTGTCTATATTATTTATATCTATTTTTAAACTTAGCTTGGTTGCAGCTTTAGATGAAATTTAAGACCAAAATTTCTGAGATGCATAATCAAGATCGTAATACTGTTATATTGTTCTCACTATTTGTTGATTAATGTTCGGACGTCACTGTATTGTTTTATGGACAGAGCTTAGTTACATTGTTCCGAACTGTTTTGAACTTTGGCAAGTTGCTAGCAACGTTTATGTTATGATTAAGATGAACCAATTTATGTTCTCATTGATCTAACTCTTCGTTGATGTGAAAACCTAATTAATTAATGCCTAGTTTTTCTCCGAAGTTATTACTTAAGCAACGGTTATCACTGAGACATAATTAATTGGCTAGCTTTGTAGTCTAGCCAATTAAGAAATAAATAATTTTCTGTGTAGAATTTTTATACCCCGAAGCAAGAAGTAATATAAACATTGTCCAGCGACAATCCAACGATTTTAATTACACTACTTTGTAAGAAATAATGTCTGTCAAGACAAAGCTGCGAGGCATTAACGTCCTCCGCAAATTGGGAGACTTAAGTGCTAGCACAAGGACCATAAACAATACGCATCGCTGTTTCAGGCAAACACTCGACACTATAATTTTTCCACATTCATACAATAAGGGCCCCAGTCAATGAGTCTAGCCTGATACTTCCACAAGTGAAGTTGTACGCACACATACGCACACCCCACTCATGTAGGAGCAAGAGATCGCGTGCAGAAAGCTCCACACACGCACACAGCCGCATGGTCGGCTCCCTAACCTGTGGTCAGTACTAACGCAAACTGTGTGACGGACACACGAAAGACGAGCTCAAATATCGCTAAACTAACTAAATTATTTGTTTTCGAACGCGTATACGCGCTTTTCTAACCGTCCGGCGACTCTCTTCCGTCACCGCGCGCGTATGTAGATTCGTACCGTACCGTCTCCGTGTTCGTTCGTTCTTATTATCATCTGTCAAAACTGGTACATGTGACGTTTTACATCTGGAATGTAAACAAAAGTTAAAGGTTTGTGTTTTTCACTGTTTTCCCAAGATTATTATACGATACGTATGTTCGGTACATGAGTTATGAACTTTAATATGTAAAATTAATTGCTGCGCTAAGTGTTGCTGAAGGAAACACAATTTTTGGATTATTTTTATATGAGTAAGTAACTTGTTGTGGCTGTTTTTAGATTTGAACGTCTTGTATGACAAATTGTTTTGTAAATATTGTGACTTCTTGGGAGAATTATCATTTGGTATTTGCATTCGCTGAAATGAAAGAAAATTACTCATAGAGTAAGAATGGCGGTATAAACCTATCTATAAGATTTCTTGTCATCAACCAAACTCATCAACTTTCAATAGGCATAAGTAATTACGATTCTAAGTATACATAAAACACTGAACTTTAGTTCTCATCTATAGTGCTATGACTAAATCAGATTTCTCATTTGCATTGAGCATTTCAAACTGAGCTTTTTGCCTTGCGTTTTAAGGTGTAATTTGATAGTAGTAATCATGGTGCTCAAAGTTAATTATTTATAGCAATCGGTAATTCTTCATTTGCGGCCAATGTGGTAATCTCATAGCCACGCGACTAATCCTTAGGGGTGACGTCCGGTTACACGGATGTGTTAAACAGGGTTGGCACTAGTTGGCAGTTGTCACAAGTTCTTAAATTGTAGGTTATATTTATATTTTTGAAGAATAATAGCTTAGGACGACCTCTGTGGCGCGTCGGGCGAACACCCGACTGCGACGCAGAAAGTTGCGGGTTCGATTCCCGCCGGGAACAAGTATTTATGCTGACCATAAATTCTTGTTTCTGGTTCTGGGTGTTTCCTATATGTATAATATGTATATATTTACAAAAAAAAAAGTATATAAGTAGTTTATCCGTTATCTGGCACCCATAACACAAGCATTAAGTTGCTTAGCTTGGGGCTGGATGGCGATGTGTAATATGTCCTGAAATATTTATTTATTATTTATTTACGTATACTCACGGGAATATTTATTTATGAATCTATTTTATTTATAAACAAAGATTCTACAGTAATTATTATACATTATTAGCTGCGCCCCGCGGTTTCATCCGCGTAGGACCCGATCCCTGAGAATATCAGCATAAAAAGTAGCGTATGTGTATCTCCAGCTATTTACATATTAAGTTTTAACGCATTCGGTTCGGTAGTTTTTACGTGAAGCAGTAACAAACATACACACACTAACACACAAACTTTTACATTTATAATATTAGTAGCATGTTCTGATCTATTTTACATTGAACTTAGACCATATTGAATATACATATATTTTGTATGGTGTTTGCATGTCGAGGATGTAATTTTTAGGAATTCATTCAAGAACAATCAACATTCAATAGGATTTCATTTCAACGCTGGCTTCTGCCCGGGTCTTTGACCACCTTCTTGGGGTGGAATTTCGAAAAACTCTTTCTTAGTGGAACCTCTACTTCACAAAGGACACACCCTATATTATTCAATCAGTTAAACGGCTTCCTCTTGTTTAAAGTTAGTTTGATACTTCTAAAAGTCAATTTTGATTTTGATAGGGCATTTAAATGTATTCTAATTTTATTTGATCTTGATTTAATTTATAACGATTTATATTTTGTAATTTTGTCACTCACTTAGGACTTTGACTTTGTGTATTTTCAATTTTTAAAGAATTTTACCGGTCATTAGAAACAATTTAATTTTTTCAATTTCGAAAATTTTATGGTAAAGCGTTTCTTTTTACCTACCAGGTCAACATAGTATTTTTATTTATTTCAATTGGTCGCAACCTTTAAAATAAATATTTTTTAAGACCAATGTCACTTCAGTCTGGTTGTGGTATAACTTTGTAGATCTCATAGGTATCTCGATCTATCTCAAAACTTATTTTTTACTAAAAAAAAAGGTAGTAAAATTTGCTGCTGCTGATGATGCTGAGGCGGATCGTCCCTTTCTATCGTTTATTCCGCGCTCCCGCTTACACAGTAACGTGATCGTAACATGATACTTTTTTGTGAGTGCAGTACGGTGTTCATCGATTTATAAGACGTAATCACGTCAAAATAATAAGTAACATTCTGATTTTTTTTACTGAATTCCGTTTTAAATGCGTAAATGGCAACCCTAAAACCGCACACAGTGCTATATAAATATTTGAATGTAGGTATGCATGTGTATGTGTGCCACCCCTATTAGACGCCGTGACACCCCCGACCAGTTATAATTGCATTCCACTAAAATATGACTCTTGAGTTTATCTTGTGACTTACATCAAGTACGTTATATATTAATCTATGAATTGTAGTGTTTTCTTTATACAAATTTTATAGGATTTTGTCGTATTATTGTGTTTTAACGTAAACAAAATAAGGAAAGTTTCTAAGTTTTGTATTTTTTTCAAATAGCTGTGTCCCGCGGTTTCACTCGCTTAATAATTTTCTGCGTGACTTTCTTTTTTTGTTCTTACATACCTACGCTCCTTCTCCTGACAATAACAAACACAACAAAAAGGATTATCAAAATCGCCGTTCACGCGTGGTGCCAAGGAAAATAGATTTTTTTTTAATATAGATGTCCTGAAATCAATTGGAGTGTAACACAGATTTCTTTCATACTTTGTGTTATAATTAAACTAAGTTCAGCATTATGATAGCTGCTGAAGTGTTCCTACGAGGCAACTTTGGAACTTTTACTGTAATAATACCTAGTTACCAAAAAAATTGTATTTGGTATCAATTTTTTATTTTATTTTGGTCTAGTACACTTGTACTTATATTATTATTCTAATTAAATAAATTAATCTAAAGGTACGCAGCACCATCTAGCAACAAACTAAGTAATTAGGCTTGGGTTTTGGTGACCAAACAACGAATTCTTTTCTTCTGTAAATACTGAATATAAATACAGAAACACTCATACCAGAAACAATTATCTGTACATATTTGGTTAACATTGGTATCACAGATTGGTGTATTTACTTTAATTATGGAAGTGAACGAAGAGTTTATCTCGATGACAGCCCGATTTAGCCCGGTGGTTCGATCAATCTAACCACGTGTACTTTTCCACTTGGTTCGATTGCAGAATCGTACCACCTGAACTATTGGAACCCCACCATCTGGTCTGACTATTATACATTGTTGAAACGAAAACGAATCGAAACGGAAACATAAAACGAGCGAAAATAAAAACAGAAACCATCGAAAAAAAAACAGAAGACGATCAGAAAAGAACAAAATTCGATCGAAATAGAAACAAAAGATAATTTCGATCGTCTTTAATTATTTTGTTTCTGTTTTCTTGCCCCGCGTTAACGAAAGATATTATGTTAGGTACACCTACCCATAGATAAACAATGAAAATAAAAGTAAGTCTACTTACCTAATGAATGTTTTGTCTAATAACAAAACAAGAGGTTATTACACTTATTAACGGAATTGCAAGTTTTTATTAGACGAGAAACCATCTCGAAGACAATACACCCAGTTAAGGGGGGTCCTTAAGTGGCGGGCAGACGTTGCCGCATTTTCTTAATTTCTTAACCACTACACTCTCACGCAGCGGGGTGAAATTAAGAAAACATTCCATACATTTACTGTTAAGAAAAACTATTTCTTGTAACTAAGTAAGGGTTGTTGAAAGGTATAAATAAGTATGAATAAATAACTTTATTCAGTACTAGCAACACGCCGCGGTATCTCCCGCGTAAGTCCCGATCTCGTAGATATAAACTGTACTGTAAGGTTTAAATTTTATGTTTCGCTATCGCATTGAGCCTTGGGCCTGTAATGATAAATATAAAATAAACAGAAGTGAAAACAATAAACTTGTTATTTCTCATAGAATATTTTCTTGAAACGATCTGCTACTGCCATCTATTAGCACTCACTTAAACAAATATAGTTTATTTTTTATTCGCTAGATGGCAGTAAAAAATGTAAATCAGCGCCATCTACATTCGAATAGATAGCGGTCTTTATAGAAACTAAGTTTCTCAATTTGTGTAATAGATGGCAGTATAAGTTAAACAAAAAGACTAACACAAATAAAATCTCATCTGTCGCGTCAAAATCTGTCGCGTCAAAATCTGTCGCGTCAAAATCTGTCGCGAGATCGGTTGAAAATGCTCACCCACAAAAGTGCCCAACGCGCCATAAGAAGTTTTCACTTCAAAAATATTATAAGGACAATCCACACAGCTCTATCAAGCTAAGCAACTAGGCTTGTGTTATGGTAGCTAGAGAACGGATAGAATATATACTTAAATACTTTTTTTGGTGAATATATACTTATACTTATTATAGATATAAAAATACTAAGACTAGAAACATAGACTGTTCATAAATATTTGTTTGTGGCGGGAATCGAACCCGCAACCATCTGCGTCGCAGACGGATTTTCGTACGACGCGCCACAGAAGTCGTCATACAGAGGCAGTTAAGTATAAGTTGAAGATAAATAAATATCGGGATAAAGAGCACGATCTACACGACCTTATTTTTTACTAATCCATTCTTTCGTCATACAACCAGGCAAACGAATATAGAATACGACACCGATTCATGGTGGAAAGTCAGCGCTAAGCGATTTGCTTCGTCATTCCTTATTCGTACAGCAAGGGAATGGAATCAGTTGTCTTCGTCTGTCTTTCCGGACGTGTACAATTTGGGGTCTTCTAATCGCGAGTGAATAGGTATTTTGCTAAAACAGCGTGTTACAAGTTAGACAGCATCGTCACCTATCGTCAGGCAGGTGTGATAGTGGCCAGACGCTGACCTGTTTATTTGTTAAAGAAAGCCTTCTCCCAATAAACGAACGTAGACTCATAACAAGTTTCAAGAAGAATCAAGAATTTTTATTGTCCAAGTGATGTACATTGAGATCTTAGTAATTAAAAATAATAGTTAGTTAACAATCACTTACCCATTACAGGCATACAATATTTTCTTATCTTAATATATATAAATCTCGTGTCACAATGTTTGTCCTCAATGGACTCCTAAACCACTTAACCGATTATAATAAAATTCGCACACCATGTGCAGTTCGATCCAACTTGAGAGATAGGATAGCTTACATCCCGATATTCCCACGGGATCGGGAGTTACGCGGGTGAAACCGCGGAGGGCAGCTAGTAGTTTATATGTTTTATTATAATATTCGTTCTAGTAGTTTCAGTACCCCTACCACCAGTTGTTTACGCACTCGATCTAACGTACCATATTTAGTAAACGAACGTTAATGAACTACCGCCGAAATTGCGTTATATGATAATATCAAACCTAACAACATTAGACGTAAATTAAAGTCACATTTCTAAAGCAAACTGTTGACTTCGTAGACTAAAAATAACATTTTTGACAAAACTCTTTGGTTTTAAATGTTATTTAATTTATGTAAACTTTTTATTGATAAGATTGACCATGAAACTTCAGAACTAGAATCGGAGAACAAATGAGGCACGATATAGATAGCTTAAACAAAATCTAAGTCTCTATCGCGCCGTCTATTTCAATTATCTACATAAAATAATATTCAAGCACCTTAAATAGAGATACTGTGAGCTATACAGGGTTATTGGAAATTAATTGACACGGCGTTAAGGGCTTCTTCTGTGCACCTTAACGATCAACTTTTGTTCTACGACTTTTGGAAATTCAGTATAAAAATATTCCATACAAAAATAAAAAATTAAATCCAACAGTTCAAATAATACTCAACTCTACGTCTACGTCACAGAATCAATCATAGTAGGTATGGTACAACCCGATCGGGTCGCACGCAGTGCGCCCCGTGCCGATCGCGTGCTCGCACTTGCCGCATAGACATAGAAAATTACCAGACAGTACGAGAAACACTTAAATATTTTTTTTTGGGATATGTATTAAGTTTCGACAAAAGTCGTAGAACAAAAGTTGTTTGTTAAGGTGCACAGAAGAAGCCTTTAACGCCGTGTCAATTAATTTCCAATAACCCTGTATATCTTAACTCAAAAAAAAAAAAACATTACTTTTTATATTATTAGCGTAGAGTACCATGAAATACATATAAGTCAATAAATTTGTTAGGGAAATTGGTCGTCGTCTCCGGGACAGGGGGTTTGATTCCCGGTCAGGAGAGTTTTTCGAAAAAAAGATAATTGTAAGAGGTAAACATTTGCTACCTTACAAAATACTTACTGGAAAACTATCACCAAACCAATTAAGAGGACAGACTATATCGCCGGTCGTGACACCCAAATAGTAAAGGTTAACAAAACTGCGATCAATTGGTCTTCGTCTGTATTATTTAGGTACGTAATATAAATTTATTGATAGTTTGACCTAATCTAGGTATAAATAAAAACATACGTGTCGAATTGAGAACCTCCTCCTTCTTTGAAGTTGGTTGAACTTATCTACGAATTTCTGAAACGTAACAAACGCAGGCACCCAGGCACCTTGTTTCGCCTTATTTGAGAACAATTAAGAAATAGTTGCTTTAAATCAAGGTATTTTTTTTATTTAAGACATACGTCCACAGTGTTAGTAACAATATAACTTAAGAACTTATGTAATATGTAAACCATTATTCATCCATTTTTCATTTTCCAGTTCACCTCTCCTAGTTTTACCCTATCTTACTCTACTATTCTAACCTAAACATTCATGCGTCTGTTAGTAGAGAAATATACCCGATTGAGTGCAGAGTCAGAAATCACAAAAATTAATCTCATCTGCTAGTCCATGTCTCCCGGTTTTACTCTATCTTACTTTACTATTTTAACCTAAACATTCAGGAGTCTGTGAGTGGAGAAACATAGCCGAGTGAGCGCAGAGTCAAAAATCACAAAAAATCATCTCATCTGCCAGTCCATCTCTCCCGGTTTTACCCTATATTACTATACTTTTCTAACCTAAACATTCAGTGGAGAAACAGAGCCGATTGAGCGCAGATATTAAAATTACAAAAACTCTTCTCATCTGCCAGTTCATCTCTCCCGGTTTTACCCTATCTTACTTTACTATTCTAACTTAAACCGTTAACAAGAAACTATGATGCGAAAATTATACGCCCCCACCTTAATTTCTTTCACAACTAATTCTGCTTTTTAGTTAATTAAGTATGCTGCAAACCTTAGTTAATTAGTTCGCAGGTAGACAGCTAAGTAGAGCCAACTGTATAAAGAGAGCATTTTATTTGTCACGAGCTTACTTTTACTTAGTTGGGACTTGGGACAATTGTATGGGATATTTTTATTTATTTTTTCTAGATCTATTAATTACTATAGTTGTTTCTTGTGGCTGATAATAACAAATACAGTGTGTAACAAAAACCCTATAATAATCCCTTTTATTAGTTAGAACCCTGGGACATTACCAAAAAAAAAGTTATTTTTGAATAAAAATGTAAAATGGAAATTAGGAATAATATACCTACCTTATTTTATGGGAACTTAAAAAAAAATAGAATATCCATTGGTACCGAAATTTTTGTTAAATAACGGTGTTATCACATTTAAAACAAACTCTGGGAGAAAATTTAGGGTAATTTTCCCCAAGTAATATTTTTTATTTCCTGTTTTCCATTTTTTTTTAAGTTCCGTATGTATGATGCATTAGAAAGTTTCTAGTACGTACACACTCTATTTTAGTAAATTTAAGAAAAATTTTTACTTATTCAGTTTAGTAGGTATTTAGTTGGCAGTCTTCTTTTTTTTCACAATTTTTCTTTTTACTGAATTTCATAAAGTACACTTACTTCGCATGATAGAGTCTGAAGAAAATAAACATGTATAATTCCACACATTTTCTCGTCGGAAAACTCCTTAACGGTGGCCGTCTTAGCGTCCAGCCACGAAAGCAATAAAGAGCGCAAGCTTCCACGTTCATTAATTAACCCCCAGATTATCTATCTCCCTCGCACTTGCGTTAACTATTTGTAAATGAGTTTACCTCTCACTCTCGCGAGCTTTGCGCAAAAATTAACTACTACATGTTCCGTTTTCTCGGTACGTATCACACACATCGTTCGCGAATGCATATGTGCACATTCGCGTTTGGCTAAACATTCATAAGTGCCCTTCTTATTTTAGGAAATTGGCGTTAATTGCCACGTCATTAAGGCGTAGTTTCCTATGTAGTAATTCGATTTTATAGTATGTTTTCATGCGGTCTTCGGTCACGTGTGGTAAGTTTCCTATCCTTGTGTAATAAATCTCTTACTCTTCGTAATTACAATGTTCTTGTCTGTTGTGTGTTTTCATTAGAGGGAAGACACGTACGCTCACTTTATATGAAGTTTTCAAGAAAGTTCATTAATAAATAGATTGAGCTCTTAATTGCTGAAAATTATGAGAAACAAAAAACGGATAATATACTGAGCTTTAAATCAAGGGTGTCAAACTGGACTTTCCATAGGGCCAAAATTGTAGTTGTGTAAGCGGGCCAAACATAAAATAATTAAATTCATTTTTTAAGTTTATTTGGTGAGGTAGGTACATTTTTTTGGTACTTTTTCAATGTAACAATAATATTTTTTTCTAACTGTAGGTAGGTACTGCAAAAATAATAATAAAGATCACTTAGTCTTGAGTCTTGAGCGATATTTCTTATTCATTTTTTCTTAATAAAAACATTTTGTTCCCATAAATACGACCTACGACAAAGGATAGCTTAGAATACTCAAAGTCAAGGGTAAGTACTTGCAGATTAGTCACTGTAAGTGCGAGAGAAACGAAAATTTAAAAAATATAAGCTTAAATTTTTGAGATCTAGATTCCGACTGAGGGCCGCATCATTATGATTTGCGAGCCGTATGTTTGACATGCCTGCTTTAAATCATAATCACAAAAGTAGTTAGTAACTAAAATTAGTTTCTGAGTGGCATGAGCTTCTGTAGAAAAATAGAATTAAAAAAACTCGTCAGTTTAATAAACTAAGTTTTATCCACAAGCAGTGCAGGTGTGTTAAAAGGAACTATAAAATATTACGACAAAAAGATTCTCAATCCTCCACCTACTGTAATGAAAGACTACGCACGTTAAATATCGTGACGTTCACTTGTATCGCTTCTTCCAACTTATACTTTCTTACCTACTAAATGTGTTCTTTATTTTTTATGATTCGTCCTATTGCGATAAATAACTAGCTAGTCATATTGTACTTAAAATGCTCAACTCGCATAATAATTTATGCACACGATAAAACAATCATAAAATACGAAATACGATCGTAGTATCACTTGCGAGTGAAACACAACGCACGTCACACAATCAGTCACGCGAACATTGTCATTAAAGGATTAAAGGCACGTTCTTTGCCCATTCATGCTCTTGCTCGCCTTTCCAATTGTCTCCCAACTTATCAACCGAACGACGCATACACCACGGCGACGGCGATAAATTTATTTTCATCCTTTTCTTTACATGATTCAACGTAATTTACTCAAAAATAAACGCTGTAAACAAGAAAATATTTTGATCAGATTTCGGATTCGGTTCGATGATGCCTAAAATTTAAAATTGGAATTAAATTCCGATTAAAAATGCGAATGTGTAAAGTGTCAAAGGTAGTAAAATCGTCGTTCTATCCCTGTCGCTCAGGCTGGGCGGCGGCGGCGCGGGCTTGGGCGGGCGGTATGCAAATGCTTAGCGCCGCGGTGGTGAGGGCTCACTGTGTGAGTGCCTTGTACCATTGGCCGCGCTAGAACGGCCAACTTCGCCACCAGTTACGGTTGTTTTTCGTTCCGTTTCTAATTAACTTCCGTATATTCTTAAAGTAACTTTTCTCATCTCGTTTCCGACACTTTTTGTTCCGCTTTGTTATTAAAACGGCGGGTCATTATGTGAAATATTCTCGCGTGTGATATGCAAAGGTTGCGTTTTCTCGGTTCTCCGTGTGTGTTTGTTTTTGACGGAGCGTGCCCGGTTTCGGTTCTTAATTTATGTTAATGCACTTGCTCCGGGCGAGTTATCAGTTTTCTATGAATAAAGCCGACGTTAATTCTAAGTGTCACGACAAAGTTCGACGAGTGAATGCATTTCGGTTTTAGCAAACGAACGTAAATAAATAACCATAATCTTACCTCGTGTTAGTAACCCTGCTAAAATGTTATTTTTACAGCTTAAAGAGTGAGATTTTACGACCTTTAAAAATAAATTACTCGCCTTAGTTGGATAATCGCACTTCCAAGGCCTCGAGAGTGAATATTTTATCCGCGATTAGAGAGGAAGAAAGGTAAATAAATTAATTATGTTATACTTAATCGAACAGAGTTTAAACTAATATCTTTTAAATTAACTTGTGTTTCTGTTTCATGATAAATTCTTGACCGTTTAGGCTCTGATATAAGTGTATATAACTATGAACGATGATTATAAAACCATTAAAATAATTTTGATCGTTTAAGAACCCCTCAGTTTCCAACATAAATCATAATATAACAGTTGTAAAAAAGTTATAAAAACGAATCACGTCAAGTAATCAGAAACAAAATTGTGTACGTTCGGAGTGTGATAAATACGTGTACAAATTAATGTGTGCCAATAAGGTAGCATTAATTTTATAAAAAGAACAAACTTGAATTATGAACGCCGGCACGCAAGTATACGTGCAAATTTTTCTCCTTTTTTTTCAATCGTAAAACGAAGGAATTAATCCTGAGTTTATGGCAACACCAAACACCTTTAATTGCTCCTTTGACAGACGTTATGGGTCGGTTATCGGCCAGTCTTTCGGGTGTGGTCAAAACAAAATCGAACATGGACAGTTGGCAATATACTTTTATAGTTTTTACCGAAGGTGTTGTTTTTATTATTGACCAACTTTATTTGTAACATTCGTTTGAAACTGCAAATTAGAAAGTTTATGTGCGAACAACCGACCAGATATCGTAAATTATATTCGCAGGTTTTTAACTCAAGAGATGCCCGTTTTGCATTTCGAAAAGGGCATTTTTAATTAGCCTTCACGTGATTTATATGCCCTCTAACGATGCAAATAAATCTTAATTTTATGAAAACTAAATCCTTATAATTAACTACATTTTATTATGGTACGAAACGTGTTTTAAGTTAAATTTTGTTGCTTGCTGGTTTTCTTTAAGATTTTACACATTCAGTCTGAATATATTGTAAGCATGTTAGTAAAATAATCGAAGTAACATTGCTTCAAATAGTATCCTATTAAATAATAGGATACTATTTCCTAGTATCCTATTAAAAAAAAACCTCCATGAGTTTCTTGTGCCTTCTTCTCATTGGTGGGCGCGTTCCGAAGGCACACATCCTAACTTAGTTTTTAAGACGATTTTATGTACTGTGACTTAGACAATAACTATACTTCTTTTATTGTCAATATTTCAATCGAATCATATTAAAACAACGATCGTGATCATCCAACACGACGGTTTCATATATAAAAGTTATCGATAAATCGACTCAAGAGCCAATATATTCGGATGGAACAAAAAATAATATACAGGCGACGAAAAGTATTCGATTCGGAATGCACTTTTGCATACACAATGCGCTTTTGTTTAGAGGAATTATTTCACATTTTAACCTCATGAGTGATTTATTTTTGTATGATTTAAAAGCGGCCACTGCGCTGCACGCTGCGGTCGTGCGACGGCTTTGGATAAAATATTGAAATTATGACCAAGTTATAGTACTGTGACAATAACTTGACCATACATTTCAAACGTAAATATTGAACACATTTCACTTTATTTGCAATTTCATTTTACAACTGACTATTGTTTTGTTTTAGTTGAATATTTGTTATAATTAAAAAAGACTTTTACCTTAAAAAAACACTTAGTGCGTGGTGAAAATAGTTCATATGTCAAATAAGAGAGAACTCTAAGAAGTTGAAATATGAAAACATGTGCCAACGTTGCTCCTTTGATGGTAAGTACAATTAAAATATCCTTCTTCCTTCTTAAATAATTAATAAAAACTGGTAAAGTTATACTAGCTCTTGACATCACACACGAAGATCAACAAAGTACCCTCGGCCATAGATGGGCGCAGACGTTAAAATGTTAAATCTAAGTAAATTAGGCAAGTAACGGAGTTAAAGTGATGGTCATACAAGTTGTCCCCTTGACTCAGTCGGTAAAAAGCACCGCTATAGTAAAGGAGGTGGGTTCGAAACTCACCGAGAAGAAATTTTTGGACAGTATTTCAATCTACACCTAAATTATAAAGAGAAAATATTTTTTTGTTTGTAACGAATAGGCTACGAAACTTCTGGACTGCTTTTCATGAAACTTGGTATTAAGATACATTAGTTCATTGGAAAAACATACGCTTTTTATCCCGATATTCCCACGTGATCGGGTGCTACGCGGGTGACACCGTGGAGCGCTGATAGTTTGAAATAAGTTTCTAGCTTTATTATCGGGTAACCTATATTAATAGCCATTTCTAGTGTTTCGAAAGTACTAACAATAACTATGAATATCTATTGGGAATGCAAAAGTTTAAACTAACTACATTAATAAAGTAATTTGAATCGGGATATTAACCATGGTTTTAGATTGTATTTTATGAAGTTCGATATTATTATATTATGTCAAATAAAAACGTTTATATTACTTTAGTAGTGAAAATAACCATATGAGTTTAAAAATAAATAGATAAAATAAATCTTCTAACTAAAGTACATGCGGGTAATAAAGGCTACTTGCCACCTTAAAAATAATTAAAAACTAAATATTTCGTATGCAAATAGGAAAATTACTTAAAAACAGGTCATTGGATAAATATCTGCTTTATTGTCAACTAGCGACCCGCCCCGGCTTCGCACGGCTATATTATGCATGTATTATACATATTCCTCTTGAATCACTCTAGCTATTAAAGAAAACCGCATCAGAATCCGTTGCGTAGTTTTAAAGATTTAAGCATACATAGGGATATAGGGACAGAGAAAGCGACTTTGTTTTATATTTATACTATGTAGTGATCTGAAAAATAATGCATTTGTTTATTTTCTTGTTATTTTGTCACAATATCAGGGTTTTTAAAGAACCTTTTATTGACCCTTATTACCTGCCCGCATGTACGGTCGGCTGCATAATTTCAGACCCACCGTAGAGCTCCAAAACGACTGCTATAAGAATGTTTTCTATACAAGCAAAATTCTAGACACCTGCTTTAGTAGAAGTTTAAAGTCTTCTAAATCATCCATATTTCAAACCAAAATTATTAGAATTAAAACATTTCAATAATATTAATTTTCGAACTCTACCGGGGGCTGCAATTATGCAGCCGACTGCACCTTACATATTTTTCTAATACATAAAAGAAACCAAATCAAAATCGGTTCATCCATTCGGGAGCTACGATGTCACAGACAGACATACACAGAGACACGTCAAACTTATAACACCCCGTCGTTTTTGACTTGGAGGGTTAAAAATAACCAAAATGAAGCAATGATATTAAATGCAATTGCTGTTAAAATATCTGTTTTTCACTTGACTTTAAACTAAGTCAAATGTGGTAGTTGAGTGAACTTTGTATTTTCCAGACATTGAGTTAATTTCGTATAATTATAAAATAAAGTTAAAACTCACTCAGACTATTGGTTTGGGCACACGCGATGTCTGTTTTCATTCTTATCCTTAAGACTGATTGAATTTGGCAATGTTGAAAACAATAGGTAGAGTCAAAGTCTGTTAAATTGGTACAGAATTTCATTAAAAATGTATAGAATTCTTCCAAATTACGAGTAAGTATAAATTTATGTGGCATATCAGTTACTATAAAAAAGAGACTATAAAGAAGAGCCGCATGTGATTAGAAGAGGGATGAGTATGAATGAATGTAGATGGATGGAGAAGAAGAGGACGACCTAAGAAAAGATGGGTGGAATGCATGAAACAAGATATAAGAGAGATGAATGTGAACGATGAGATGACGACTAATAGGAGTGAATGGTAGACAAGACATAGTGCGCCAACCCTTAATTAAGAAACAGAAGAGATATATATAGACTTTAAAAACCTAATCATCTTGATCTCATCTCGCTGCTTTGTTTAATGTCGCCCACGGAAGGGCAGGATCCATAGGTAGACAAGACACATCTACCTTTAAAAGTTAGATTGCATAGAGTTTTATACCTAAGCAGCAGTACCTAGCTGGGTGCCTGGAAAACCATCAAATACAATTTTTTTCACCTTTTACTGACAGAAAATTTCGGAATTTATATAGGCGGTTGCTCAAGGGTGTGTTTGGTCAAAGTGCACGTTTGGCCAAAGTAGTATTTCGTCAAAATAACGAAGAATAAAAAAAAACAATGTAAGGTGTATTAGTACACAGACGGGATTTATCGGGGCGAAAAAAGTTACCATGTTCAAGGGTATTGGAAATTGAAACATAAAAATAAATAATTAAAAGAGTAAATACTTACGAAAAATTAATTATAATTCATATATTGAACAGACACGATAATCGCGCGCCATCTTGCTAGCGGCAGTGGCCAAATGTTTCCGTTTAATTTCTCCGGTAATTTGAAGTTTCCGGCCGGAGCCAATCCGTCCCGTCAGTCGACCGTAATTATATTATTTCGGCAATAAATTATCGAATTTTGAATACAAAAGGCGGTTAAAATGATGGCCTCCTTAATTTTGGTTAGACGCAACAATGAACGTGAGTGCAGTGGATGAAAGTTGAATCTAATTAGTATAATTATTTCTTTAAAAAATTACGAAAATCGATGTTTCCTTTCTACTTCCAGAGAAATTAATGGAAACGAAAATTATGTAAACCTAAACTATAGCAACAGTTGACCACTATCAAAATTGAAAAGCGGGAATTGGTCGTTGGTCCCAGTATTGAAAGGAGGCAGTTCGCACCCAAAGCCAAAAATTCTGTGCCTATAGACTATACTCCTTTGATCGTAAGACTAACTTTCAAATAATGAAATAAAAAAATTACTTCCCATTAAAGACGCTATCAAACAAATATTTTTCCTAAATATTTAACGTTAAAGTCATTATTAAATATTTATCCTTACTTACTTACATTTAGTAAGACACCTACATAAATAAAATAATTGAAGTAAAAACATTCCAACAATTCCAACTCATGTTAAAATTCAACGATAAAATCTCAACAGTCAACTAGTGACGTCAAAACTAATTCAATTGCTTATAATCGATATCGACCGATTGCTTGATTCGATTAATTCCGTTGTAAATTAACGCGCTGGGTATCGACAGACGCCGTTGCCATGGCGACGCGCCCCATACTTACAACGCACTAATTATGCCACACTGATTGCTTTTTACTTTTTTCTGCCCCACGAGAATCTGACGCCACCCTATCTTTAGTGTTTGGCACGCGTGTTACTTTTTATCGATTGTGTGATTATCATAACAACCTACTATGACGATTCCTGGAATGAACTTGTATGAGAGATTGTAATGCCTTCCAGAACAAAATATTTTATCGACAAAATGAGGAACCTTAACAGTGACTTTGCGTTCAAATTTTGATGACGTCACGTCGATCGATTTAAGGAAACGGGTCATTACACTGTTTTATTTGTCACACTGATTAATCAAATGATTAATTGTTTATTTTCGATTAATTATGCTTCACTTTCTATTCAAACACAATGGTTCGGAGTTTTTGTTCGATATTTTTAAACGATGTTTGCTTACCGATTAGATTTTTGTTATATTTCTTTTTTTTTTCATGAAAATTTTACTCGTTAATTAATTAAGCTAGCTGTCAGTTATAAGAATCGTACGCTGGTTAGTAGAAAAACTCTCAGTTGTAAAACAACGTAACTAACATTGTCAAATATCGATTGTTTCGTTTCGCGAATCAGCCTGACCATTGATCTGGTAGAGCGCAGCCCTGACCTTACCCAAACAGACCGACTCACACATGCGCCTCACGCAACAGATCTTGCACACATCGATACTAAAAACTGTTCGGTTAAAAAGTTAAGAATAATGGGAATTTTAGTAAGGGAAATTTTCAATAAGTATTTTGAGTAGGAAAATATTGTTGTGTCTTAAGGTAGGTACATCTAAAAGCAGTAGTCTCTTATGAAGTTAGATGATCCTATATACCTGAAGTAGTTTTCTATGGCATTATATTTAAGGATAAAATTTACAATTTCACATTATATAAAAATTTGTCGTATACTACCGAAATAAAAGTCTTGAGAAGGAATCTAATTCAGAGAAAACCTGACACTTCTAGCAATTTTAACTGTACAGTAGTATTCTAATATGATCCCTCTCAATCCAAACTACGATTAACATTTTAGTCGTCAAAACAGTTGAAAGTCACGCAATCTTTTCTACTAACGAACACACACAGTAACTATTTCCTCGATAGTTATATTCGATAGCATCCCTAGTTCAATGCTATCGATTATTTATTATTATCGTTTTTAATTCTTTTAATGCATCCCATCACTGCCCATTAGGTTTGCATGTGTGCGTACTTTTACACACGTATTAATAAGCGCATGCATTCGCAACACGTATAATTAGTGAGAATCGATATTATTAATAAGCCCTCCTCTAAGGGGGTAAGACAGGGGTGCTGATACTACGAGCTTTTATATTCTTTCCTATAGAAACGTTTTAGTTTAGTTTAATCGATATGAGGACTTTAATTATGGGGTTGGTGTGTCGCACAAACACCTCGTTTGACACAATAATGGTAAGTGTAGATAGAAAGCTGTAATTTACCTGTAATTATTCACTTTAGAACTATCTGATCGGACATGTCTTATTGGAAATAAATTTATAAATACACGTCTGAGTGAGACTGAATGATTAATTGAATACCGAAACGTCAAAGTTTTCGTTTAACTTGTCGTGTACGTTTGTTTCGATTATAACATATTTGACTTAATAAAAAGTAAATAAATAAAATAAATAAATAAATATTTCAGGACATATTACACATCGCCATCCAGCCCCAAGCTAAGCAACTTAATGCTTGTGTTATGGGTGCCAGATAACGGATAAACTACTTATATACTTTTTTTTTTTTGTAAATATATACATATCATACATATAGGAAACACCCAGAACCAGAAACAAGAATTTATGGTCAGCATAAATACTTGTTCCCGGCGGGAATTGAACCCGCAACCTTCTGCGTCGCAGTCGGGTGTTCGCCCGATGCGCCACAGAGGTCGTCAGGAGGTAAGTAATCTTAGATTTTGGAATTATTGTTAAGTCTTTGAATCAGAATCAAAACATAATGCTGGCAAGATTTTTGGGTTTTCAATTTATACCAAATTCATAATTTAAATAGGTAGGTACTTCCAATTCCCATTTTACCCCCAATTGGCTTGATTATCAATTTGGGGCATAATTCCACTCCAAATTCCTACTATCCCCCTTTTAGGGGATACCATTTGGGGATAAGGGGAATCATCATCATCATATCAGCCCATACACGTCCACTGCTGGACATAGGCCTCCCCCATATGACGCCACAAACAGCGGTCCTGAGCCGCCTCCATCTACCGACTACCCGCGACCGCCACAATGTCGTCGGTTCACCAGGCAGCTGGTCTCCCAACACTCCAATAAGGGGAATACCTCTACCTAATTCAGTTCTCTATTTTGTATTATTGACTTCACCAGACAAAGTTAAAAAGTACTAAATAGAAAGAAATTTTGAGCATAGGTTTATTTTCAAGTTTGATTTGATGATTCGTGACCAATTAAACATTGCGGTGAATATCTAATAAGAAGTAACGCTTCGATATACCAAACAGACATGTGAAGAGACGGCCGGTACTTCACTGATTAATAAGATGGGGTTGCGCCAAGCAAGGGGTACGATGCCACCCCACACGGGCACCCTCGCGCCTTACCCACGAAACAAAAAAAATGTGACTCATCAACACACACCGAGGAAAACTAACTCACTCTCACAGAAGAACGCATAACACATTATAACTCACTTCGAAAAACTAATTATGAACCTTAAATCTTTCTTGTAAGGTTCTGATTGGAACGGCTCTACTCCAAGATAGAGCTATAGTTAAGTAAACTAGGTCTCTTATAATCGTTCATTATCGCACACAGACGAAGGTCATTCACGTATTGTCCAGACACGCATACAAGTATGCGTTAATTATATCGGAAAGTGGTGGGTAGGGGTTGGTTGATTTGATTAATTCTAGCTTGAGTAGCCGACGGCCTAGTTGTATACGCTATAAACATTGGAATATTCCGCCCTGACCATTTATATAAAATAGTTAGCCGCTAATTGGTGATTTCTCACAAGACAATTAAACAAATTGCTGAGAGCAAACACTTGCTTCTATCGATTCTTGTTTTCTACATTTATAAATATAAAATTTCAAAATCTTGACTGAATGATTGATATAATAATATCAACGTACAAACCAATTGACGGATTGGTCTAAAATTTGACACACCGATAGCTGCTTTAACATCGGCATCCTTTTGGAAATAATTTAAAAAAATTCTAACTTTACGCGGAGGATTTCGCGGACAAAAGCTATTAGGTATACACCAATTGCTAAGACCTAATAACTATTTCATACAAACAAAAATTGTTACAATTAAAAAAAAACCTATATAATTATGATAGAACTGAGAATACAATAAAGAAATAAGTTTATTTAGGCATGAAATTCTATCATAATTTTATTATACGACGAGCTTCGTCCGAAAAGATTATTATCCTGAAATATTAAACATTAGCAGATAATTATAACATAGGTAGTTACACGACAGCGATCCTCACTCAAATACTGAATTTAGAGATGTAAGAAAGTAACTGACTGAAAAGACAGACATGAAGTAAATAAGTCAAATAATAAATATAGACGATAAAATAATTTGCTAAGACGAGTTGTTGTTCTGTTACTCTTGTTACTCTGTTGGTATAAGTATAAAAGTACGCAAAGTCAATTATTTTATAGGAATCTAAAATTCACGTAAATAACTGCATTATAAACCAAGTGCAGTGTACAAAACAATTGCACCAAATCACAAACCAAAAATTAAATTATGCCATCCGCAGTTCAACTTTTGGCAATTAATATAGTTTTTTGTAACGTTGTTTCCTTCTGTCATTGCTAAATAAGGTATACCGTCTCCGAGCCTTCACCAACCGGCCGGGAATTCGCGTGCTTAATGTCGCCGAAAAAACGAGAAAAACCAAAGAAAATTTTTATTATCGACTAAGCCTAGCTCGATACGAAACACTGACAAATTGCTCACGGCTTTTAAACAAATTTTTATGCCCTCTCTTTCTCATAAATATGAAGTTATTTCAAATTTGGTGCAACCGAACTGTCGTAAAATATTTTTTAATTGCATGTTCTCCTGTTATGTGTTGACATATCAGGCTATTGTGAAATGGCAAATTACTACTTCCTATCACGATACCACTGGTATGGTACATAACAATATTTCCCATAAATATTTCTTTTAAAGTTCCGAATTTTTCAAAGCTTTTGACATTAGCATAAAATGGAAGAGTTGAATAACTCAATGCTTTCTTTGCGTATGTTTTCACCCTAACACCTCTCGTCTCGTGCCTCAATATTGTCCACGTTTCGAAGAAGTGTTATCTTCTTATGCAAAAATATTAGCTCGTGCCGGACTTTATGCAAATTCTGCTTACCTTACTTAGCGATGGTTGTGAATTTGTGTCTCGTGCCTTGCGAAGGCAAAAAACATTCATTCAACATAGATACATTTCTGGTAGGTAGCTGGAGGTGAGTATGCAAATTCGCGCGTGGTCTCTTCATATGTAAAGTGTCTAATGGTTCGTGACGGCTATATAATCTTTTCTTATGATGATGAAGGAGGTTTTGGGGATACGTCAATGTTTAGATGTTTAGACGTACCTACTTTGCATAAAATTATTGATCATTCATAATCTGTATTAGTATAATTTTATTGTTCAAGTTAGTGTTTCGAGAAATCACGATTTTATTGACATTTTTGCTGTGAAAGTCACTTTAATTTTTTTATATCTTTGGATAAAGAGTCTTCTTCTTAGTACTTCCTATTTATTTTTATTAATAAAATACTATTGCAAACAGAAATCGGTAAAAGTTCAATTCATGTCAGCACTCGTATGAAAATAAATCTCAAGGGCAAAAACAATTTCGCAGTGCTCATATTCCCAGCACATAGTCGTATCTACAGTTGCATTCGTTACATTTACATCACACCTGTCTGGGGCACGTAGCCCGGCATCGATCGGCAATACCTCGCTATTCTCGAATTTCATATGTATCTCTAATTTCAATAACACCCTTCCCTACCTGTGCCATCTCATCTACATATCAATGTTCGCAACGTCTCCGAAATTTCTTTTCTCTCGCTAAAGTATGCAACGCCCGTGCTCCATATCATTACGGCTATAAGAATTTCACTAAAATTGGATCGCCCTCTTGCGCGTTGTCATACCCTTTGGTAATAGTAACGGCTTCTTTTCATAACGAACTTTTTTGTAATGCGATATTTTGTTGTTTCCTCGAAGGGCGCAATTTGTTGCAGACTTTTATTATTCTTCCAACTGAGTAGTGAGGATTCTTTCAATATTTCTAAGATTTCGCTATCATGAAAATTATTATTACAGTTTCAATGGTTAATCAGCAGATGTAGTTTTGGTAACAATTATCTGATAAGTACCTATCATGATACCTTTCTTGTCACACGGTGGTTCGTTCAATATACAATCTCGATACATCTTGCTATTGTGAGCATCCTCTCACTACCCTCGGTGTCTACAATAACTTGCCTCAAATTTTATGCATGTACTGAACAATAGTGACGTCGGCTGCATAATTTGATTAAAGAACCTTTGTCAATATCCTGCAGGTATCAGATCGTAAAATTAAATTTAGACCTATCATTGGTTAATTTTTGGATTCTCCCAACCGTTCGATATTCAAGGGTGCCCCACTCGGAATCATTTGCGACAATAGTGTTCAATCAATTATTATTTCTGGCACACCTTTGATGAAATTTTAAATTGTTGCAATAACGGTCGATGCTTTGTCAGTCTCATTTCTTTTAAAAGATTTGCATATATCAGTTATTGATTGAAAAAATATTCAAATATTTAATGTTGGGAGAATAGAATCATTCGATCCGTTACGGTTTGCCTGATCAGCGATTACAATGTAAATTAATGGTTTTAAATAATGGTTGCATTTTGAAGGTTATTTGCATTAAACATTAGTTGTATTGATAAAATGTTGAGTTGTAGACAAAGAGTAACGTCTATTGTTGCTTCTGTACAAAACTGTACCCTCCTCACACTGTGGAGTGAAAACCTAATTGTTGTAGTGGTCGTTGTGAAAACACTGCTTCAACACACGTCACCGTTTCCTGTCCAGTGTCCACCATCGCGAAGTATATTTCTGAATGGCTTTTGTTCTTAGTTGGACAATGAAGAGATAGCGAAGTTAACGAGAAAAACTAATTCATGTTTCCATACCTAATAGAATAGGGAATGTTATAAAGTTATAACAAATACATACCTATTTATAATGGATACGTAGGAAGATATATTTAGTAACATTTTGATTGTTATACTCAAATGCAGTATCCAGATAACGAGTATCCAGATTAAAGATTAATATTTCCCAAATAAATAACATTAGTTTAGTTAGGTTAGTATTAGTTTTATTAAATATAAATAAACTTCGACGATTTATAAGTACAAATATTGGATTTGACACAGTTTTTTTCTGATGATGACGCTAAATACTTGCATGTCGCATTTAATAAACATAATTTCCGCAAGCTTATTTAAATATAATATTATTATTTTATAATTATTATTATACAAATCAGACAATTAGATGAAATAGAATACATTTTCTTCAATTTTTAATTCTGTTCAACGTATTTTGTATAAGAAAATCAATAAAATTTGCCTTATATTTTTTTACTAAATATTAGTAAGGTACCTAATTATTCATTCGTTCGTATCAAATGCAAATATATCATCATTCTAACTTGATAATGGAAAGAATAACCCACACTTGGTTAAACAAGCACCTACTTTGTGTGAGTAACTAGTGCCTTCTTAACAATGTGCATAATCACCATTTTTGCATATGACTGCAGTCCCCCTACTAGACATGTCCAAAAATCTTATGTAAATTCCTACTCCTTGCACTAAACGATACAAATATCTTACAATAGTTTAAAAGGAGCGCGTGCTATCTTCCAAAATGTTGGCACGCTTTAAAACGATAAAATATGCATAAAATTACGTGATTTTTGCATATCACTGGTAACCTTTTTAGATCAGTTATTTACATATTGAAAATTGTTATGTAAATGTCTTAGAAATTTTGGAATAGAATGGCTTGTGTCATCCACTCATCACATTATAGAAGCGTGCTATCGTGTGTTAAATTATATATTAAACAACATTTAAAAAATATATTCGTTTGTAGTCCCGTTTACTAAAATTTGCATTAAAATAACTTTAAACAGTATTTATTGGTTTTGCCGGATATATTTCGATCTAATGGTCAATAGAACCTTATAATGGAAAACCATGAATAGAAATATTGCCATTTAAATCAATTTTTCGTTTATTTAACGTTAGATCTTCTGACATAGATTGCCGATATTTACATTTGCATTTGAAAACTTTTTTTCAATTTTGTTTTTAATCTGTTTCTCCTACTTAACACTTCTTTTTCATAAAACTACATACTGCATCTAAAAACCCAGCTAATTTTCTTCTGTACTTCAAATAAAGAAAGGCTTGATTAATAACTTTTTTAATTAGACCTTCCAAACACTGAAATTAGCTTTTGTTTTAAGCTCAGATAAGGCTCAGAATGATGTGGTCGTTCAATCATATCCAATGTTCATCTTGAAATGACATAACTCGACACTCCTGGGGTGCAAACTGACTGATTCTGATTAAAATTGTGATTAGTTTAAAGATTTGCATGTTTAGTAACAGAGGCGTTGGTTAATGCATTCATTATTGCATTGTAGAGAATGTTATGTTTTTACTCAGGGTATGTGATAGAATAGATAATAATAATATTGGTATTTACGTCTAATGTAGATTATTTTAACAGTACCAGCAACTCTTAATCCATGACAAAGTGACATTTATTATTCAAGACAAAGTGGTGCCTGGGACATTTATTAAATAAAATAATTTTTTTTTCCGAACATCTTATTTAGCTGATGACGACGTCATAATAGCTATTTGTTTGCCAAATTTTATCGCTGTCCCAGCAAACGTTGTTTTGCGATTTCCAAAAAACCCGGGGTGATTTGTGACTCAAAACCATCCATCAGGGCGACACCCAAACGCATACAAAAAATTTATTCAAATCGGTCCAGCCGTTTAGGAGGAGTTCAGTGACATACACACACACTACACACGTACATTAGAATTATACAATGTGTTTCAGCCAAAGGGGTTTGTTTTAGACGTCTAGGCTAACAATTTTCTTCTACGACTTTTAGAAATTCAAATATTTCGTGAGAAGTTTTTGTATGAAACAGCTGATTTTCAAGTAAAAATTGCCTCAGAATTATCGAAAAAAAAGTTCGAATTTTCAAAAGTCGTAGAACTAAAGTTGTTCGCCTAGACGTCTAGCACAACCCCTTTTCGTATTAAAACCCCTTCGCTGAAACACATTGTTCATAATATGAAAAGAAAGATAGGCTATAACGGTTACCTGCAGCATAATCTTTAATTCACGTGTTTATTATTTATTAATAACTTCAGGATTTTATGTGACGTCACCACTTTCAAAACCCAACCAAATCATATTCTTAGGTATATACCACTACGTGCCCCTCCTTAACTTGTACTTATTTATTACTCACGAAATTTAGGCAATACCGATGAAAACTTTGTTTGCGTTCGTAGTAATTTTTCATGGAACTTAATTAAATACTGGCACAAAATTTCGTGCTAAATGCAAGCGACGGGTTAACTACGGCGTATTTAATTTAGGGTTATCAAAAAATGCAATTTTTTCATGTTAAGAACGACTGCAATAATTGTTTTGGTTCGTTCATTTGATTGCAGAAATAAAATTAAGTGAATATTTTTTTACTAAGTGATTTCATGCAAATTGTATAAAGAGTTTTGAGTTTTAACTTTGAATGAGTGAAAACTCTGATTTGATAATTACTAACATTTAATAATGTTTTGTATAAATAAATTCTTATAAAATAACTATTTATTTATTAGGTAGTAAGTAGGTACCTACTCATTGAGTATTTCCTTTATAATTCATGCAGTAAGAGGTTTATAACAATATAATATGATATTGCTTTGTAATTTTAAATCAGATTTAATTATTACATAAAAAGCACTTTGGCTAGCAGTTCGAAGCAAGGTCGGCGTATTCATGGCTAAAACTGGTAGAATTTGTTTTCCAACATTCACTGTTTTACGTTTTTCTCTAAAGATGGACATTTACGACAGTAAAATAAAGTACGCATAAACAGTAGGTAAACACAAAACTGCAAGTGCAAGTGTAAATGAACAAGGCATCGGAAACCCTACCAGTGCACCGCATTGCACAGTCTTCTGTAATTAAGTACTGCCGTAATTAAGTACACTGTAATTGCTTAATGCAATCAGCTTGTGTCGCCTCACGATACTTTGTGTTTATTATTAGGTACAATAATTATTTGTAAAAACGGGCTACTTTTGCCTTAATTTGTTCACATGACAATTATGGAAAGACTAGCTTTTGTCAGCGACATAATCCGCGTAGGATTTAAATTTAGCAAAATTCTTTCTTTGAGGATTCCTACTATACAACAAGTATTCGTATGCCAAAATTCTGATCTATCAGTCAATCAGAGCATTGTATTATATTTATAGATACTAGTGGATTTAAAATACAATTGCGCACAAAATACTTAATAAAAAAGTGGAAACTTATAAAAAAACGAGTTCAGAGATTTTATCTCATCTAAAAATATCCGTACAGTGCTAATAAACTACAAAATACATATTATACACTACACAACAAAATATATATGCACACACTGTAGCTGCGTCTCGTAACGGTGTCGCAAGTTCAGAGATTTTTATCTCATATAAAAATATGCGTACCATGCTAAAAGAAGTTTTCACTTCTAAATTGAATTTTTAAACACGTTAACACCTTTGTATCGCGCAAGAACCTCGTAAGTGACAATTTTCTCAAGTGAGCAATCGCCAAAAGGTTCAATGCGTACAGTGACGCACACAAGTGACGTGACACGGGTCACTTCACGGATGCCGACGGCGCCGGACACCGGAAGTACGGTGGCCCACTGTACGTACGGTACACGCTCAATATATCGATTGTACCTACGGAACATCTGATTGCAGTGTACAAAAAATGGGTGCGTGTACTTATGTACGCGCGTGAGAAGTTATACTTCTTTGGCAAAAAAAAAAAAAACTCGTCCGGTAAAAAACTCGTCCGACAAAATACTCGTCCGACAAAAAACTCGTCCGGCAAAAAACTCGTCCGACAAAAAACTCGTCCGACAAAAAACTCGTCCGACAAAAGAATCGTCTTAAAGTCGTCAATAAAGTTCAATTTAGATTTAAACAACTTCTCCCGTGAGCATTTTGTGTGACGTGAGAATTTTGTGTGACGTGAGAATTTTGTGTGACGCTTTTGTAAAATTTCACTCTCATCATTTTTTCATAACGGGCCTAAAGAAGTATAACTTCAAAAAAAATGTTGTAGAAGTTTATTTTTTACAAAAAGTACTACTAGAATCAAAGGGTATCTAATGTCAATTTGATGTTCATGTGACATAGCTAGGTTATTATTATTTTTTTCAATAATCTAAGTCTTAGTTATTTAATTTAATTAGATTTTAGTCTAGACTAGCGACCCGCACCGGCTTCGCACGGCTATATTATGCATGTATTATACATATAAATCTTTCTTATACATATAAATATCGAAGTGTGAAGTATTTCATGCTCATAATTTTAAACGTAATCAACATAACCATAACTATAATTAAAACAAATTGCTATACAAACCGTCACTCGACCATTGTAGGGCCCTTGGTCACTCACAGGTGGGGCCGTTATCAACAATCTCTCGACCACTTTGCCTTTTTGACACTCCCGGCCCTACGAAATACAGATATTTTCCACTGATATTACATAGATAAAAATAAAACACGTGTTTTTTTGTCATAATCGTTATTATCTGAAGTGTGTGTTAATCGATCGATGTCAATTTTTTTGAAGTATTTTGATGGATTAGTATATTTTGTATTGTATTTTGATTAAATTTTCATATGGATTATCAATAGGCACTTTTGTTAAATTTTAAATTGATTAAACTCAAAATTTCTTTTTAATACCAATCGGAAGGTATTTCCGATTGTTAGAGGGCTGTCACCGATTCGTACACTCATAGATATGAAAGTAGTAAGTAAAGTACTGTTGAGGGAATAAATGAAATCCCGAGATTGATGTAAATAAGATTTATTTTCAAATCGAAATCTAAGCTCAAGTTTTAAAAAAGATGTTATGCATCGTGATTAAACTTTATTTTTTTGAAGTTAGTCAGCTTCTATTGCTATAAATACTTCGCTCATAAATATGTCTGTAAAAACCGTTCACAAAAGGTAGCACGCAATTAAATAATGTAAGTACGAAGTATGATCTGCTAATGTCTTATTTATGGGTTTCTGTATGTCGAACATACAATTTTCACATGCTTATCCCGATAGCTACCTGAATACGAACAGATTTATAGTAACTGTAGATTTTATAAAAAATAGACAAGACAGAAAAAGTCTTTAAGTAAGTACAATCAGTCAACAAAATTGCAGACCCACCGTAAAGCACCAAAACTTGCCGACTGTACCTATAATATTTTTTAATTTGTTTGCGATTGTACGTAAAACTAATAAACATTTTTATTTTTATTATAAAACAGCAAGTGAGATACCTAATGGTTAGTAATTGACTATTCTCCATACAAGTAAATTAAAAGCGTCGTACGGAACCAGTTCTGAAACTTCGGTTCTATAGACGGCCGAAGCGAATATCTCACCTATTGATAAGTGAAGATGCAGTCTGAGACTTATCACACGTACAGAAGATTTTACAAATAACATAATCTATACTAAACACAATAAAGACTTACTCTGAAAAAAATACATACACTCATGTAATAAATAAGCAGGTCAGCATAGTTCTTTTTTCTTATTAAATAACTCTACAATTCTTAATAAGTATCTTATTATTGTTCTTGCCTTATCTACTTTGTACTGTCCAAACTTTCTTAACTCTATCTAAAGTATATTTTTACGGTTTCCACTCGAATAGTTTGTATCGTTTGCGATTTTAATATGCGTTTAGACACCCTTTTAAACCATCACTGAGTTAGTAGGTAACTTTTTATGGAGCCATATAACATGTCAGATACGGTGTTTTACGGTGAGGTTCACGGATTTACTGTCATAACATTTTGAGATCTCGATATCTGTATGATAAGTAGGTATTAACGTTAAACTAGGCCATGTTAAGATTAACCTATCTTTGGGTTTTTTCTTTTTTAAATGTTTACAACTTCCGATAAGTTTGACATAGAATTGTTCTAAAAGAATAAAGTTTTAAATATATTTCAAGTTTATTTATAGAGATTAATAAAAAAAACATTTAACTAAATTTACAATTAAAATAGACACCTATAACCAAGAAACAAAAATACATAACTTAAAAATTACAATGTTAATAACAAAATTGTTTAAAAAAATATTCAGCATAGTAGTTTAGTTTTTCATATATGAGGCTATAATATTCTAAATTATTTTTCATAATCTTAACATTTTGAATTAAACTATCAAGACTTCTTTACAAAACGAAATTATAAAGCTATCATTTTTCAAAATACTCTAACAAAACAAACAATTTATTTTCCCAGTTAATCAACTCTACCTATTTGCTCAGAAGTCGACTAAAACGTAATTTTTCTTATGCACTCATTTATTTTTAACTCTGTATACATTTTAACCGTAAGAAAGGTTAACTTAAGGATTATATTGTTCAAATAAACTCGGGAAGGGTTCGAAAAAAAATAATACAAATATATCACTTTTAAATTCGAAGGTAAAGTTTGTTACTCATTGTGGTAGCAATCAATGGTAACAGAAGTTTCTTTAGGGACCAGTGATTCTCAAAATTTTAATACAGCATCTTGTAATAAAATAAATTAATAAGTATTGGGCGATCAAGAAGACGGGTGAAAAGAAACGGAATGTAGCAGAGGTGCGAATGCTGAAATGGATGTATGGTGTTTAAGAAGGGATATGATAAGAAACGAAAAGGGGAAGAGAAAGAATAAAAATGGCACCCAGAAGATAGAATATTTAAGTCACCAGCAGAGTATGTACAAAACTTTGTTGAAAAGATGGTTAGAGCGAGAGGAAGGTCAAAGAGGGTGTAGAGGGTATGAGAGAAAGGAGCGCTAGGAAGGATATGACAGAAAGGAGAGTGGATGCGGACTTAATAAAGCACGGCGGAGTGGTGGAAGACAACATTGTTATACACCTAAGCCACATAGTGGAAAGGGGCTTGAAAAAGAAGTATGTAAACATAACTTACTTTTTTGAAGTAAGTACCTACAAGTTTCTATTTGCTGTCTGACAGTTGATGCTAATTACCTAAAAAGCAGTTTACGCCAGTGATGTCTCTTAAATACTTGATTTTTTAAACTTTGACAATCACTGTCCTTTAGAGAAATACGTTGACGATCATACCTCATGATGTTCACGGTTCACGGGCACATTTCAAAACAATTTTTAGCCTATTAAACCGATATCCAGGTAGACACCTAGTTTCACGCAACTTATCCGTTACAAACATGAAGGGTTCAATTTTGAAGCCCTTAGGCAAACCTCAAGTTTGTTTGCAGTTTCTACTTGATTAGAGGAAGTTGACTAGGGTGATGTGTAGAGCTTAAAATGTTATTTTGATTTGCGTAAGGTTAGTTATTCGGAGTTATTAAGTAGAATTTATTTGTTCTATAGGAGAGTGAAAAAAGAGCATAGGTATTCTAAAAAAATAACTAAAATATATATTTTTTAAATAGCTTTATTTGTCTATTTAAGAGGAAAGGCTACCGAGAGCTCTTTCCATACAAACTATTACAATCGTAGTCGACTGTTTTCTCCCTGGATAATGGCACTAGAGCAAATATTTTTGGTACATAAAACTTATAACGGCCATGACCATGCCCCCCCTATTTTTGTTTTTTTTTTTTATTTATTTATTTAACCTTAATTTCTATGATAATTAGAAAATGAAAATACCAACACTTAGGGGCATAGTCATGGCAGTTATAGGTTTTAGGGCACAAAAATATTTGTACTAGTGTCATTAAGTCATTATCCAGGGAGGAAACAGTCGACTACGTTTGTATGGAGAAAGCGCAGGTATCCTTTCACCTTAAGTAACTTGTGATCTTAATTAGATTTTATTTACTTAATAGACTTCTTTTATTTACATAAAAAACCTTTAAAAGTTTTCTTGTGAAAGTCCCATGTGTAGAAAGTTTCAAAAGAAAGCATAGGGTGCGACATACTGCAGCCAATAATTAAGGCGTATTCACATTGATCGGAAACTATAAATAATAGAAATCCGGATCGGACCGGATCTTCTTTGTGCACAATTATTATAAGTTTCTTAGAGCCCAACCCTTCTATCGATTAGATTTGTTTAATAACGTGCTTCGATATAATTTGACTCCTGTTTCACAGGTAGATAATAACCTACTACCGGTGGTTAAATGTTAAATTATTAAAGTTTGGGAATTTGTGACAGTAGGTGTTTCAGGGCTCACCCACACAGATGTAACACATTGAAACTTAGCCATTATAGAAGCTACTAAAATTTCGCCATTATTTTGTGCGTTAGATAATTGTGTTTTTTTTAATGTCACAAAAAACAGAGCACGTATATAACGGTCTCATACGACCTATTTCATTACAAAAGAAAAAAATAATCGAGCTTAAAATCTCAACAAAAAACTGTTACAATTAGAAAGTTTTTGTTCCTTAGCGTTTGATTTTAAGAAAAAAAAAATACTTTGAGAAGCACAATGACATGTCAGGTTGGGGTTGACGGATATAATGAAAAAAAAGTTTAATTTTTTTGTATTGTCCCCTTCGGAAGTGTTGGGTGACAGTCGATCGCGATTTTTTGAAGGCTTTTGTGCAACTTTTTTTGTACTAAGAGTATCGTCTTGCATAAATTAACGCTTGTGTATTGGAGCGTACATGAATATTCCCATGTCTATTATTTTTTTTGTCTAAGGGAATCTCTACTTTGTGAAGGATCTCCGTGTGATTGGTTTAATTGAAAAACAACATTTTGTAACGGTAGGTTAATTTTAATTTCCCATGGATTCGACTACAGTTTTGTACATACCTCTCGAGCAAACTAGTTGGAAGTCGTACTAGACAGCAATAGGTGGAAGAGATGAGGAAGATGAAAGTCAAAAGTTAAGAGAACAAATAGATGTGATTGGCCTTTTTCGGAATAAACCGATATTTACCCAGTGAAACAGTTCGGGCTAAACAAATAAAATATCACCAAAAAAAAAAAAAAAAAAGAATGTCAGCCATAAAAACAACATAATAAAGTCGAATTGAGAACCGCCTCCTTTTTTTTAAAGTCAGTTTAAAAAGATCAATCATTACTAGGTACTACAATTTTGCATATTTCTTTTCGATTGACCTAAGTAGGTAAGTTTTATGCAAGTTCCTAGAGAAAAACTATCATCTTGATACACTTTATCGACGATGATATCTATGCTATTTTCAAAATCTTTTTACATTTACGTACGTAAGTAGTACTTACATCTAAAAAATCATATCGAAATATTAGGTAGGTAATTTAAATTTATCGCTTTCTTTAGTCAAAATCCAAGTGGACAAATTTACGACACGGTACTTCTAATAAATCATTTACTGTGACGTTTTAAATACTTTTTTGTATGCGAGCCCGATGTAGTACAGTTTTCATATCAATGTATCTGTCCGATGGATATTTTTGAAAGGAATATCGTCTGTACGTTTTTGTCAATAGGGCTCAATGTGGCGTGAACATTTGATGGTAGTGTTCGCCCATTTTTGGGGGAACAATGAGTAATTTGCGAATAAATCTTCTTCCTTCCGAAGGGGATTTTTTGCCGTTTCTACATTATAAGTAGACTATTAACGTCGTGTACCGATAATTGTCACACATATTTTAAGATATCCCTTCGAATAGATATTAGAAAAGAATTGAACGAATATTGAAATAATAAGCGAATTTAACTGTTTAAAAATATCGTTATTCTTTAAAAAAATCTATTATATTTTAGGAAAATGGTGGTTTCTGTGAGAATACTTTTTTAATGTGTTTTTTTTCTTTGTTACAGAAGGTGAGTTCGTGTTATTATAATAGAAATAATTACGAAAAATATATGTAAGTAAGTTACTATATAAATCTGTCCTGTCATTTAAGGGCGAACGCAGATTTTGACCACATGGTTTCTTGTGCCTTCTTGTCATTGAAGGCACACAGCCTAACTTAGTTTTTAAAACGATTCAAAGTGATCCCATGCAAATTGTACAATTCCAAATGAATAAAGAATTTTGAGTTTTGACTATTGTCACATTTTAAAAACCCTAAAAGCGGGGTAAAATATAGTAATATTTCCAAACTGTAAATAAGTTTTTTTTTCCTTTTTTTGGGTAAGTCCAGCGGTACCTTCGTGTACTTAAAAGGCATATTACAGGTTTTTTAAATACTTTTCATGCAATCTAAAGTCATTTTCTATAAAGGTAGGATCGATATCAAAACAAAATAAAAAATTCCCAAATAACTTTCTAAAACACTCGAAACTAAACAAAAAGCCATAAATACAGGAAATCACATTGTTTTCCTACTGTCACAGTTAACACACTATGAAACTATAAGACCAGTACACACTCTGGCGATCGAGCGTGGAGATTGCATCCGCGATATTGTACGTAAAACAATATGATAACGGCTTTACCGTGTCACACGGTTCAATAGACCTTTTTCATAGAGAAAATCAAATAGGTCACGGTCGGTAGGTACTTTACCTACTACGGTTTAATTAGATATGCTTTTAAAAATTGTATCACTAAATTCCGTTATTCATGCCCAATATTTCAATTAAAAAACAATTTAATTGTTACTTACATTAATTATAAATAAATAAAATGGTTGGCTGTAAAGTCGGTTAACGGACGATAATTTTACGTGAAAACATCATAAGAAAACATTGATGGTACCTTGTCAATAACATGACTCATGACGGGAACGTGAACGATAACGTCACACTTTTTTATGAGTGCAGGTGTTTGCATCGATATCACGTCAAAAGCTATCTTGTAGGATATAAATAGTATACCATATTTTCACTGTATGTACCTACTACTGAAGAAGTGCAGTAATTGACAAAACCCTGATATCCCCTCAGGACGTTACTAAATATGAAAACAATATTTTTTAATTTAAAGTCAGGGAAAATTTTAAAATGTAACAACACTTTTATTTACATAAACCCGCTCCCCACTCCCAAGTTTCCTTTTTTGTGTCTGAGTGTACACATCAAATACTAGCAAATGTAAGCATTGACCAATAAATGTTCTGACAAAAAACTAGTCAGACCAATGTAGGTCCTGACTGAAACCGAATCTGACAAAAAACGCATCTGACGAATAACTGATCTGGCAATCTGACGTATATCGTGGAATTCACCTAATGATCAATTCTGAACAGTGTAAATATTACATGAAAATGTATGTAAAATCTATAGGTAATAAGTACCTGCCTATACAAAATTAGTCTTCATTTGCAAGACAAGGCCATGATTACATTAACAAGCGCGAACGTCGCGACTCGCGATGCGGAAAACTTAGAGGGTCCGCCTACGATGAAATCGTCTATCTACGCAATCACAGCGGGCACTACTATAGCACAAAATGTAAAACTTGACTAATAATATGACTATAGGCCTACCTTGAGAATGTGTGGCTATTCTTTACCTTTTTAAATTATGCCAATCGCTTGAAAAAATAAGACGGTCGCCAAACAATCTTAGAATTTTCAAAAAAATTCTACGGTATTTCTAAAGTATATATTTATTTCAATTTTTAAGTTATTATTATTACTGTCTTACATTTGTAGCTTATAATTATTTACACTTAGGTATTATTTTTTTACAAGAAAGATGCTTGTCAAAAACTTGTAAGTTTTGCTAAACAAACAGTCTAATGGCCACAAATATATACCAAATTTTAAACTGTTACCGTACATCGTAATTTCGCAGCGCCACCACAGACTACTCCTATAGATGCGCCAACGTAAGTTAACGAAGTTAGTCATGTTAAAGGAGTCTGTTTTTGGTTACAAATAAACCTATTTTCTTTCTTTTCCTCCTCGGTCCTGATAAATAATATAATTTTCCGATGTACAATCGCCCACCATAATAACGATCGTTAGCTGCGTCTACGCAGTGTAATTGACATTATTTTACAATTTCTCTATGATTTTTTTCCTGTAGGTAATGAATTCGCAATCGTGCTCAGTCGCGCAGTTAGCGTTCGGTAACTATTCAAATGGTCATTTACTATTTTCCTACTATTGTTACGTATTAACAGTACAAAATGTTATGCAACAATGTTTACAACTACTAAGTGGGTGGATAAATAGACAGACTACTAGTTTAGCCCTTTGGTTTCACACAGGTAAAACTTGCAGTACCTTTGCATTAAATCAACATTTAATTTGACAAATAAGTATTTTATACATAGTATAAAACAAAGTCGCTTTTTCTGTCCCTATTTCCCTTTGACCGCTTAGATCTTTAAAACTACGCAACGGATTTTGATGCGGTTTTTTTTAATAGATAGAGTGATTCAATAGGAAGGTTTATATGTATAATACGTGCATAATATAGCCGTGCGAAGCCGGGGCGGGTCGCTAGTAAGTATTATAAAGTAAAAAGTTTTGTTTTGTTTGTAACAAATAGGCCCCGAAACTACTTTACCGATAAATTTGGGAGTAACTTATGTTACATTTTAATCCCACATTTTTCCACAGTTATTTTTCCATATTAAACCACGGACCGCTACTGGTCTATACATATAAAATTCATAGTCATGACTGACAGACAGATCAACGCACAGCATAAACCAATGGATGGATCGGGTTAAAATTTGGCATACAGATTGGTTTTATAAGGTAGTAGGCATCCGCTAAGAAATTATTTTAGAAAATTTAACTCCTACCAAGACGAAGTCGCGGGTAAACGCTAGAATATTATACTCGTACTATGTAAAGTATGCGTCATAAGTACACTATCAGTTTGCTACCATAATACTATCAACAAGTATTGGACTTACGACCTTCTTCTAATAGACGTTCCACACAAACTTACCTAAATACTTGAATTAACAGTACTCATTGTGATTATTATTTTCAACATGTTAGCTATGTATTTAGTTGGCCGAGTGGTATAAGCCGCCACCCGCTACTGGCCGCTACACCAAACGACGTGGGTTCGATCCACAGGTTACGTTATTATAATGTTCAAATAGTGCTACACACGATTGTAAACGTTACGGTGCCGGTGGACTTTTGAACGTTGATTGTATGTACATAGTTTAGGAAAGAATAATTTTATTATAATGGCCGCTACCTTATATTTTTAATTAAATCAATATGTGTTTAGATTTAATTTTCAATGCTTATCAATTTACAAAAACATGGGAAACGATATTATTATGAACCCACATAATGCTAGGTAGGTATATAATATAATCATGTACATAAATTGATTATTATAAATAAGTAACCAATAAGCGAATATAATCGATTCGATACATCTATCCGATATTTTATTTTAATTAAAATTACCAAGTTTTATTAGACGCTGTTTAAGATTAAAATATTACTATTAGAGGAAATAATTCCGTAGGTAATCGAGAAGTACTAATATAAGGTACTATAGATTTTTTATTTTTTGTAACGAATGGGCTCCGAAATACTAGACCGATTTAGATGAAACATGTTAAAAATGCTTTGATTAAAGTAATCTTTAATCAAAGTAAAAACATAGGTATTAGCAGAACTTCGTGGTTTTATCCGCGTGAGGCCCGTTCCCTTTGGAATATCTGAATAAAAAGTAGCCTATGTTACTTCCAGATATTTAATGTATCCTCATATAAAATTTTATCAAAATCGGATCTGAAGTTTTAGAGCCTATTCGTTACAAACAAAAAACCATCTTTGTAATATTAGTGTAGATTAATCAAGTTAAGCTAAAGGAAAAGGGAATACCTACTTACATTAAAAATTTAAAAAATAAACTTATTTACTAACAACTACAAAATATATGTAGTACATGCATATATGCACACACGGTAGCTTCGTCTCGTAACGGTGTCGCGAGTTCAGAGATTTTATCACATCTAAAAATTTGCGTACCGCTCTAAAAGTAATTTTAACTTCAAAACTTGGTACAAATAAAGCAGTTTTTATGTCGCTAGCATTCGAGGAATGCGTATTAAAAACACTGCTATGTTCAATATAGGAACACGATCTATCACCTCGCAAGAGAAAGAGGCAGTTAACTCTCTCTACATATAATTTAAACCCATTAAAGACATCTGCAGACCCAAGCAATGAGCCTCGCTTACTTGAGATGCGTAACGTCCCTTTGGTGCCCTTTTTTGTATTTTTACGTACGTGCGGGGGTGACTTTTTCGAGATAGGGGTGAAGTTGTGGGGTGTTCCTCATGTTTATGACTCCAATGTTCTCGTTTTATGAAAAACTCTGCTTCGAATTGCCTTTACGGAGTCATTATCTTACTTTGAAGGTATTTCAATGTGGAACAAGCTACTGATGTAGGGCAAATTAGCATTAAGTACCTTAGCACACCGGTATTTTCACGTTTAATGTCTTAATGACGGCTATAATCGATCCAAAATAGTAAAATTTACACGATTAGAATATATTCCAACGTGGCTCAATTAATAAAATCGACTAAGTAGTTTAGCTCGAAAAAGTCAATTTTAAATTAAATTGTATACAGTATAAATTGATGAATACTACTTATACTCTTAAATTTAATGCCTACTTCTCGTCGTAAATTTCTTTTAATTTCAAGTTCTTGAGTAATAAATTATTTCAATCCAATGATTATTTCTTCAAATCGGTGTCAGTTGTATTTATTTGTCGCTCCAATAGTAATATTTCAATTACATAACTTGGAATGACAACAAACATTACAAAAATAAAATCGATTCGCCGATTTTATTTTACTCACGTTGCCGAAACATTATAGAAATCGCCCTCAAGGTAGGTGTTAAAATGGTTCGAAACGTTGAGTTAGTTTAATCACAACGTACCCTGATTAAGGCGACCCTCCGTGGCCATAAAAACATTATCCCTGCTTCCCTCCACATGAAAAAACATAAAGAACAAATACAATGGGACAAAGTGTCCGTTGCATCAGATATTGGCAGTTAGCTGCGTTTGATGCCATGCGTCTTAGCTGATTATATCAACTCGTATGGCCTGTATCAATTGTAGAACATTCGATGGATATTACCTTCTTTTAAATTCTTTTTTAGAGCAATATCAATTATTGGACAGTTTCTTTATCTAAGTAATCGTATTGGCACAATTGAAATGCATCAATACAAGATGTTGTATAACTTTACCGCTACGTTAATAATTGAATTGTGAATTATTTTAAATAATTATAAGGTTAAAATTAACTTGTCTTAGACCAGAGAACTTACGTAATCGTTCTCTAAATTCAAAGTTTATGTAGGGAAAAAAATATTATATCTGTAGGTACCTACATATTTTTTTTACATTTTCGTATAGCTAATGCTAATGGAAACTGAATAAAACCGTCGTAAATACAGATTATCGTTCTAAATTTTTTCAACCAATTTTAAGATGGCCATCAAACATAAATAGCCTTGAGGGTAAAAATCTGAAAGCATCGAGAAAAACATTCAGTACTCGGTACGGACGTTATGCTTAATGCACCCCCAAAGAAATTATCGATTAGAAGCTTTTTTATGCAAGAGGGAGTGCGTAGGGGAGCTAACCCTGAGGGCGAGTGGTTGAAACAAAAAACGCGAGTGAAGAGTGAAAATAAAAAGTTTAAACAAGCAGTGCAATGGTAGCCCTCAAGACGGTACAAAATCAATATTCGATGCCTCCCTGATGCAAATTCTTGCATCGCTCTCTTATTGAATTTCTATAACATTGAAGAGAATTTGAACCAATCTCAAGACAACAAAAGTAGAGCAAATTCTTTCCCAAATACAAATCTAATCCTAATTATTTAATCACACTACATTTTGTGTCTGATCTTAAGCCAATTTTTCCGCATCCCTTTCGCCCAGGAGGCTTCTCAGTAAACTAAACGCAAAAGGCTAACCAACTAAAAAATAACTTTCAAACAGAAAAAAATATTTATATGACGAAATGGTTTTGGGTAAATCCAAAAATGATTGACATTTTTTTAAGTTTTATATTTGTTCACGATGTCTTCGAAACCATACACAAAATTTTGAATCTTTTCAAAGTAACAACTAACAAATATATCATCACGACACCACACATAAGTGCAGTAGCTAGTTATTTATTACACGTCGAAGGTTCCATAATTTTCTATGAATATGTAATTCAAAATAAAACTCTGAATGTCTAATAAACATTACGTTTGATGGCTTGTTACTAGAATTCTAGACATTATTTAACACTGAAGGAAATATTAATAGCGAAGATGCTTTAAAAGTTAATGTAATTTTATGTACCTATCTTTATCTACAATCTTTAGATCACCGAGTTTTTCCTTCCTTCGTTTATTTTTTTTCTAAGTTCTTGACTAATTATGAAACTATAAACTCAGTATTATCATATCGATATATACCTATATCTTGTCATATTGAACAAACGAATCATTACCGTTTCACAAAAACTCAATGTGCCAATCAATGAATAAAATACAAAATTTCCTACTCTCATACTTACATCCTTAAGACTCCTCAGCCCAATTAGAGCCCCTTGGGCTCAGATGTACTCTTCTTGATCGTTCGAGCGTCATCTTTAAATTTCCGTAGTTAAGATTTAATTTTTATCAAGGTCCACCCCTAGGGGGGGGCAAGTGGGCCAACCTGTCGCGCCAAATATTTTCCTCCGTAGTTTTTTCCCTCCTTCGATGGCACTTACGCAGCCCCTCTGTACGAATTTTTTTATCATTAAAACTCGGTAGGGTCGCCGAACTCGGCGTTGCCAGCTCGCGCTTGTCATAACAAAACATAATCATACCGAGTTTTTCGGCAACATCGCGGTTTCAATATTTCTTGGTCACCTTTTAAAAGATTGTTTATAAACAACAAACCTACGTATAAGAACGAAAATTAGTCTCACAATTACAACGTGCTTTATATATACCCTATGTCCGTTTAAATATTTTAACTTACTTAACTAATTCTACAAAATAATATCAACTATTACTCAAATAAGCTTCAATAACAATTAAGTCACCAAAGTCTTAATAAAAATACATTAAAACCGAACCTAATAAAGTTCGTTTAAAGGCTATACAGCTCCAATAAACAAGATCCAAGAATGACACATTTCACTTACCCCCGACGTGGGGTGTAATTAAGCGAGCTACGTGTTAATTACGCCCAGACACCAAACCTCAACACAATTCATTTCCTTCGACGTTTTTGTCTTTATTTTTCTTTCTCATTCATTTAGAGTTAATTAATTAAGATCGGAGATAGTTCGTTATTACACCTATAAAGATAATAAATAGCAGAACGGAATGGAAGTTATTAGATATTAAAAGTTTCTTTGCGGAAATGGTAGAATGTTTTGTTTTTACCTACTTAGATTTATTGATCGCTTGATATTCTCGGCTTCCATGTTGGTGCGATAAAATGAACAATTTAAGGTATCTATCTACTCTATATTTAAAATTATAATTAATAATGAAGTAAAACTCCTTCATATAGGTACAATCATATCAAGCTACCTACGACTTAATATGAAACTTTTTTGCAAGCTTTCATTTCTTTTTCTTATTAAATTTCATTATTAAAGAAGTGGCTAGGATACAAGTTAAGAAAGTCGCATTACTATCAACATCGTTTACACAGTTAGCCGGCTAAAGCGCGGCAACAAACAAAATTAACGTAAGTAAAGTTGAAAAGTTGTGGAAACAGAACTCTTATAATCTTGTTAGACCGCAGACGCAGCGGCTAATCCACCGCCCATCAGCTAATTAATCCCACCAAGTTTATTTCTCAAAAAGTTTCAACTTTCTAGGAAGTAATTTCACGCCAAGGCATTAGTGGGAGCGAACTTCACACTTAGACCCGTCGAGTAAACACTCATGACGTTTCCTAATTAACGGACGCAATTAGTGGTCCGGCCCGATGGACCACGGGGTGGGAGTGGGGTGATAAGTGGCCCCAAGCGGAAAAAGTTAGGAGAAAATTCGAGGGCTTAACACGGAAAAACGTGAGGCGCCCCAGACGTTCCAAGTTCGGTACATGTGGGAAGTGTCTGTTACTATTCCAGATAGATTGACCTTGAAAACTATTCTCGGGCGTTTTTATTTGTCTCTGTGTTCTACATCGGTTCTAATAAAAAAAAAATTGGTAATATTATTGGCATTTACAACTATTTATGCTTTTTTTATAAATACTTTTGTTTACACATTATTTGAACTTTCAAAGTTCTCTTTCTTTTGTGATGTTTATCGAACAATCTCTCTTGAGGTTAAGTAGTGATAACATCAGTGGTAACGTACTTTCACTTGGCTGTGAACACTCAATTTGTTGTGTTAAAATCTGGTCCAATTGCTATCGGGCATCAATATTCAAAGTATTCAAAACATTTACATCCTAATTACTTATTCACGATCGTCCAAAGAGACGGAATGAAATATTCTAGTCGTCTACTTTCTTATTAAAATTCCGCCCCTGTGCTTTCCGATGAGTAATTGCTTTCTTAATTCGCGTCATCCATCCTTAAAATAAGGCAATTCTTCATTTTTTTTCTCGGTCTGAAACCAAATAAAAAATTTAAGAATGTACGTAACTTGTGTGAGAGTAGTAAATTTCTCCATTTATTTACTGTTTAACAGTCTTGTTTATTGTAATTATATTTTATTTTATATTTTATAGACAGATTTTATATCCTATAAATTATGACGATAAAAATTACTCCGTTTCTATTCATCTTTAGTAAAAAGCTTGCTTATCTAAAGAAAATTTCATTTGAAATTAATTATACCACGTTCTAAAGTAACTCTTAGGATTCTATTTTTTCCTCATAAAAACGTATCATTAAAAGTAACAACAAAAAATCTTTAGTCCTTGTTTGCGGTACCTTTACTTTCTTTTCTTTTCTATGCCTTAATTTATTCCCTAAATATAAAAGGATTCCGGAGAGACGGCGAGTCGTTAGCGATATTGTAATTTGATTATTTGTATTTTTTCGGAATACTTTTAATCACCAGGGTCGGTTCAATGGATCGGAGGGGGGAAGAAAATCAGATTTCAATTTCAATTAGTGACGGATCTTTGTGGAAAAATCCGAATGGTCTGAATTGGTATTGATGAGTTTGGTCGTTAATATAAATGAGTCATTTGGGTGGGGGGGGGCGACCAATCAGTCTTTTATTTGCTGTTTTGTTTATGAAAATTATTTTTCCTTAGAAAATTGGTTAAGTGAAAGTTAATTACGTAAATACCATAACCATACCACAATAAACTCTTAATTATTCAGTGGATTTTACTATGTCATATGAAGTTTGAAGCCTGTTTCGAGCTCTGAGCTTTAATAACTTATATAGGTTGTTGATATTTGAGATACTTACTTGAGAAGTACCTACGTATTTGATATTGTCTTAGAGATAAAAAGGTTTTTTATCTCATCCATATTATGACCAAAGTCTTGAGACAGTAAACTGGCATCCTATACCTACATGGAACTCAAACAGCTTTTTGTAAAGAAAATATATTCGTTGAAGTAAAAGCAATTAACTTTTAATTCGTACAACTAACAATTCAAGAAAATCAAAGTCAAGTCATAAGTTTCATAGCTGCAGGATAATTAGGGTACCATAGTAGGTATTACGATTGAAACACGCGAGCAACAAATAATTCATTAGTGGCTAAGGTTCACCGCATACAATCACTTAGACTGTCATGCACCGACGTTTAGGCTAGCAGCAGTATAGTTGCACAGAAATGACTTAAAGGGCACTTGTCTAGCGATGTATCCACATAAGAGAAACTTAAGCCTCACTTTGCTCCAAGTAAGTTACAGTAAGTTTGTACTATGCAAGCGCTCACTGAAATTACTGAAACAACTGTTGAAAGGTTAGATATAATTGGATAATAGGCAGTGTATGCGTTCTAATAATATGTCATTGTATGTCACATACATTGTAAATGATAAGTTTTAGATACCTACCTACTGTTTCATGAGTCGATTGTATAGTTGTTAGTAAGCTTTTATTCATATCTATAAATAAATATGTAAGTAGGTTTTTAAAAATCAATTTAGGTATCAAATATAAAAAATAAATCAAGTTTCAAATTAATCTTAAATTGTTTACTCGTGAAACCCTTCGCTCGTCCGCAAACGAAAAATTCAATTTGTCCAATTTGTACGACGACACGAACCAATTAGAAAAACCGGACGTCAAGAAAGCCACAATTAAAAGAAATCCTCGAATATCTTCCGACTTAATGACTTCTTTGCTTGTTAATTCCTTGTCGCGAAGGAAAAAACCGGGAGTCGGATTAATTCCAAGTGCGAGTCGATTGTTTGCATAAGCCTCGGCACTGGGGAAAAATCACCTCACCGCCACCGGCTTAAAAAAATAATTAAAATTCGTAATCACTCTTGACTCGACCCCCCAGGGGGAATGCAAGAGTTTGTCTTGGAAACGACGCCACACCGCTTTATACAATAACATCGCGGTTGTTAAAGAATACGATTCCAGCGCTCTCGCAAATTCGTTTATGTGACATTTAAGTAATTTGTTTTACTCGAATGTAGTAAATATGACATTATTACGAGGCAAGATTCAAGGAGTGCTCAAATAGTGGTACTAAAAGAATGTTTATAGTCGTCTTAAAAAAATTGAACGACATACAGAGCAGAAAGTTTTGAACGACTCGCTTGCAGGCTGCCCGAAATTTTGAAAGCTTAGTTCATCCTTTGCATGTTCAGAGGTAGTTTTCGACCCTCTTAACAACATATTTCGGCATATTTCGATTACCATAAAGCGTTCCGTGTCATGTATATTTACGTTTCATTATGTGCACTTATTCGCTTACATGTATTAATTTCTGCTATGTGTACAGAAGTGAATCGCGCCTCTAATTCCAGGTTACGGTTTAAAACGCTGTAACAAAATGTAATTTAACGTTCATTATTTCAGGAATTTACTTTTGATGGTATTTTAAATAAATCATAACAATAGGCAGACATTTTCTTCGTCTATTCAAAAGAATCCGAGCTTATCACGGTCTTAAATTAATAAGCATTCAAGTCGAGCCAAGTAAAAATGAATAAAGCTCGTAACACCGAACAATACCGTAATAAGCATGGTGCATTTTGTCTCTGAGAGCTCGCTTGCAAAACAACAATAATTCTTCTTTCCGTGAAAAGATTTTCAGCGTTATTCCACTTGAAATTATTATTATTTTTTCTTGTCGTCGTCTTGCCATTGTCTCGGACGGGAGGTAGGTAAGTAATGAAGGAAATTGGGGGTTTTCGTCCGGCCGGGAGGGACGCCAAGATTTGCGTGGTCGACCGCCTAATACCGAATAATGAAACAGCTTTGAATATCCTCCGCTCAGCGGTTTGGATTTATTAGATTTACCGAAACGGAATTAAACATCCTCAAACATAACTAGTCATAATCAGGCTCTAGAAAAGAGAGAAAATGAAATAGCCTACCAAATCCGATTAGGAAGATCAAAATTGAAAAAGAAATAGAATAACACGACTGGACCTGGACAAAGGGATTAAAGGAAATCTTAGCTTCTATTAGAATTATAATGAAACTAATCTGTTGTTTTTACGAAAAGCAATTTAAGATGTCCACTAATAAATCTCATAGGTAAAATTCCAATTTACTTCATGAAACTTAAAGAATCTTTATCCGTAGTAGGTATTATCGTTGGAACTCTAAAGTGACTAATATAAAAAATTCAGACACCGTTAGCATAGGGATCAGTAGATAATTCAGGTGTATTCTTGATTGATTAATAATAAATAAATAAATATTGGAGGACATTCCACACATTGCCATCTAGCCCCAAACGAAATAACTAGACTTGTATTATGGGTGCTAGACAACGGATATCCTACTTGTATACTTTTCTTTTATAAATATATACTTATTATACATAGAAACAACCAGACCACAGACAAATATCTAAGCATAAGTACTTGTTTGAACACGCAACCCTATGTTTGGCAGTCCGACATGGTGACCATTGTGTAAACTGGGTTTGAAATGCACAGTTCCTTTTCTTTCCTCTAATTTGACACCATCTGTGAGTACGTAAAAGCCGAATTCATTTCTCTATTTAGTAACGGCGCCCTGCGGTTTCACTCGAGTAAGTGCCCCAATCCCCTAGGAATATCGGGATAAAAAGTAGCGTATGTGTTAATACAGGTCTCTAGCTATCTACACACAGAGTTTCATTGAAATAGGTCTGGTATGATTTTTATGTGAAGGAATTACATACATACACATAAACTTTCACATTTGCAATATTGATAGAGTACATTCACATTACCAATTAGCTGAACCCCACTTGACCTAGAGCTCACTCGCAAATCTGTAACGTTGTAAAGTAATGTTACCTGATTCTGTTTTTTTTAAACAATATACTATACAATACAATATAAAAAAAACAGCGCACTCCGGGAGTGCAGGCAGAAGTGAAAACTGTATATCTGTGTAAAATCTCATCCGTCGAAATCTCATCTGTCGCGAGAACGGCTGAAAATGCTCACTCGTGTATCAGTGATGGCGCTAGCGTGCGACGCGAACTGCGTACGGCAGCTCGCTGCGAACCTGCACCATCCACCGAGAGATGTCGCTGTTAACACTGTTGTACAGAAGTGAGTATCGTAGTTCGGCCGTTAGCACAGAGATGGCGCTGTTTTCAATATTGCATAAAATCTCATCTGTCAAAATCTCATCTGTCGCGAGAACGGCTGAAAATGCTCACCCACAAAAGTGCCCAACGCGCCATAAGAAGTTTTCACTTCAAAAAATAACAAAATAGGTAAATACTATATTTTTTACAGATATGCGAATGAGCTCTGGGTCACGTGAAGTTCAGCTAATTGGTAATGTGACTGTACCTAAATAATAATAATAATAAACAATAAATATTGCAAGACATTCCACACATTGCCATCTAGCCCCAAGCGAAGCTAAGTAACTAGACTTGTGTTATGGGTGTTAGGCAACGGATATACTACTTACATACTCTTCTTTTGTAAATATATACTTATAATACATAGTTACAACCAGACCACAGACAAATATCTAAGCATAAATACTTGTCTGGGGCGGGAATCGAACCCGCAACCCTGTGTTTGGCAGCCCCTATGGTGATCATTGTGCCAACTGGGTCGTCAAAATAGGACTAGTACGTTACTTCAGTCACGTAAATTGACAAGAAAATACTACGTACTTACTCTAACCCTGAAAACCGTAAACTTTACGTATGAAAAGATTTTTATTCGTACTTTAATTTCACCCTTAGTTGTGGTTACCGAAGCAAACGGAAGCAAGTAGATCCCTACAAAGTCAGATTCTTAGCTTGCTTTTGTTATAGTTCCCATTTTCCCAAGATTCAAGGCAGGTCGAGATTTCCTACCTACAATTTTTAGTCGTTAGTTATTTTTTACACCTTTTGAAGGGAAAAAGATAAAAGAAAATCTTCTGCACTTAAGGTATCATTCTAGACTTCTTTACATTTTCAAAATTGATTCACGTCACACACGCAATCATTCTGAAATAAAATATTTAGGTGCGAAACGAAATATACGCCCCCATACATATCACCTGTAAAACCATCAATCTATTAAATTGGATCTGCGACCCATGGCAATAATCCTTCGGCCACTCACACCACTAACTCAAACATTACTTTTGTAGTTTCCTATTTACATGCCCCCGGAGCAGGTTACTTCGTAAACTCCAATATTTCTTGGCTCATACTCGACCCTGACATAGAACAGAGAAAACCAGAGGGTCATTTCAAAACATTTTTTTATTAATAACAGGACGTTTTATTACAGCAACAGTCTAATTGGAGATACGTAGCATAATGCAACAAGTTTTTGGATTATGTTTTGCAATAAAAGTTTGATCAAAACCTGTCATTTTGAGGACAAAACCTTACGCAGCGTATTATGAAGCTGTCACAGCAACAACACACTTTTAAAAAGTGTCAGTTGTTCTTCTGCTCTACACTGTGACTCGGCATCCGGCGGTCGCCATCTAGCATTTTTAATCTCGTTCTCCGGATCTCGGGGCACACGTGGTCCCTCCGTCCCTATGTTTACCTTCCGAAATAGTTTAACGGTAACAATTTGCATCTGCTTATGCGAGGAGCGTCCTCGGTAGTTAGCTATCAGTCTTTCCTTTTCGATTGCAAATTTTTTTACCTTTATTTTGTTTTGGTTTTAAATGTATAAGTTATTTGTTTAAAGAAAAAGTTTTCAATTAATTTTAAAGTCTACTTAAAACTTTGTTTAATTGTTTTTAAATTGACGTATCGTATCTCATTGATGAGTTGACTTTGGATACCCATTCACTGTTTACATAAAAATCTGACACGACAGAGTCTTTCCCTTAACTTGTATACACCATTGACAATATTTTATAATAAGGTATATTTGAATTTTTTATCAACGGCTGCATATTAATGCGCGTGGTTTCACGCTTCAATATGCTACATCAATGAAAACCTGACTCGTACCGTCACCTGATACCTACATTCGAAAATAAAATAACAAGATTCCATCCTCACACGTCCCTGCATAATTTGTATCATTTAAAATAATTGTCGGATTAAAAAAACGTCGAGACCTAAAATAACCGAATACACATGAGTGTTCCGCAAGATATGGCAGGTTAGACTTGGCCCTAATCGATATCCTTATAATGATTGCCAGAGGAACTCGCATACGAAATAAGGAGGGCTCTTGACGGAGGTGTCCGGGGTGGGGACGGGGGGAGATATGAGACGATTTAGATTTTTTCCCTCTTCTATTCTTTCGTTTTTTTGGGGGAGCCCCCTCAGAAAGGGTGAGGAATTTAAGACGGCAAGCGCGATCGATTTTTTGCGCATGCATTGGTATTCTCGTAATGTCTTACTTTGAGATTAGAGTTATGGCTTTTTATTCACATTCGCATTTCGAATAAGTTTTTGGGTCAGTTTATTGACAGTTCTTTGATTTTATATAAACTATACTGACTTCTTGTTTACATTGAATCGATGACGACGACCCAGTTGGCACAATGGTCACCATGCCGGACTGCCAAACACAGGGTTGCGGGTTCGATTCCCGCCTCAGATAAGTATTTATGCTTAGATATTTGTCTGCCATGTGGTCAGGTTGTTTCTATGTATTTCAAGTATGTATTTACAAAAGAAAAGTACCTATATAAGTAGTATATCCGTTGTCTAGCACCTATAACACAAGTCTAGTAACTTAGCTTGGTGCTAGATGGCGATGTGTGGAATGTCCTTATTTATTATATTTAATCTTTTGTTTTGATGAATCGAGGGACATTAACAGTTATTGTATTTAATGATAATGAAGACTTTTAAATGATGTTCAATAGTAGTTATAAAGACATATGTACACATATGTAGTTAGGTACGTGTGTCGAATAAAAAATGTGTCTGTGTGCATGAGTAAGGAATCCAGGAATGTTCTTCAAATCGCCAAATCGTATTTCCCTCGCAAATATTATCGTGTGATTCAGTCGTGTAACCTCTACCTTTCCATGGAAGTACCTATAAAATCCTTACGTCATATAAAACAGCTTTATTAATTCACTAAATCGGCTCACGGGAGTTTACTTTGACATCCGTTTTTGGTACGGTGATTGTTACGTTTTATGAAAGAAAGAAAAAAAGATTAAAACAATATTTTTCTTCATTAATAGACACGGGCAAACGCCTACAAAGGGTAAGGCGCGTTAAAGGGGCTAAAAGCATTTCTGCCCACAAAAAAGTCTCAATTAAAAACCTGACGGAAGCTTTTAGAAGGTAATCCTTCAAATTGTTTAGAACGCCCCCTCATTAGCACCGAAAGTGTTAAAAATAAACTTTTTAATCTTTATTACTCGACTTCGCTAAACGGGTTAAATTATATTATTGTACAAGCGGCATCTCATTTTTTTATTTTTAACCCTTCTTTTAATTTGTTAGAGACTAGAGACTTACTTTGGAATTCGTCTACGTTTTAATTGAGTCGGCGCGTCATAATTGCAAAGCGTTTTTGATGTGATTTGTCAGATTTGTTACCTTGCCTTGATGACTGATGGTTTTATGAATTACTAGCTGCGCCCCGCGGTTTCACCCGCGAAAGTCCTAATCCCGTGGGAATATCGGGATAAAAAGTAGCCTATGTGTTAATCCAGGTCTCCATCCATATAGATACCGAGTTTCATTGCAATCGGTTCAGTAGTTTTTGCGTGAAGGAGTAACAAACATACATACACACATACACACACTCACACACACACAAACTTTCACATTTATAATATTAGTAGGATGTTTATATGACGGAAGTTCAATATGCGTTTCAGTTTCATTTTATTATTAAGTTTTAGTCATCTGGACTTGGCTTAAATTAACTGATCAGTAAAAGCATGTGTAAAAAGCTGAAAATAGAGTCCCTGACTGTTCAACTTATACTTTTACGTTTATACTTGTTAGCTAAGAGCCTCAATACTTCAGGGAACAAGGAACCATTTATTTTTGTTTTATAAATTGAAAACCGATAAAACATTAATTACAACTCCGGAAAACTACCCCTCCAAACAGAGTCACAACAAAGCGAAACAGATTTGAAAGTTCGCAGAACCGCTAATTTTTATGCAATAAAACTCACCTCCAAATTCAATTCCCCCAAATTGTGTAACAAACAAACGCAAAAACAAAATAAAAATAATTGAAACGGAACAAACTTCACTAATTACACGAATAAATCCAAACAATCCACCGCAAAACTCGCAGTTGCGACAAAACTGGGCGAATTAAAAAGAAAAACCAACAGATGGACAAAAAACGGCATTTCCTTGACAAGTTTTATTTACCGCAAACATTGTTACGGAAAAACGGACGGAATGAAAAACTTCGCATTCATTAGAACCGTTAATTAATTCAAATGAACCCGCGGCAAAACATTTGCATTTCTCGCTTCCCGAAGGGACGGAAAGTCTAAGTCACTCAAGACTTTTATGTCGCAAAAAAAATTGTGCCTACTAAATGGAAATTAAGCATTTAACAAACCGAGCGATGGTGTCTGGAATTAATTAATACTCTGTCTTGGAAGTTATACTTTGCCCTCTCAACTTTCATTGCCTCAGTATCACCAGGGGTCGATGGGAGTGGCATCACTTTATAATGCTGTAATAATTAAGACAAAGACCCTTGTTTCTCAGATAACTTGACTAATTATTCATTTTGAACAGTCGACATCGAGATTTTATGGGGTGAGCATTTGTTAAACTTTCGGAACATTAATTATCTCATTCATTTTCATCAAGTATAAGAAATTCGTTTTCTACGACTTAATCATTTCGATCCTGAGAAGCTTTTTCAGTGTTATAATATGTAAATTGTATTACAACCAACACAGATTCTAAATGTAGACGTCAAGTTAACAGTTTGTAAGAATTTCGAAGAATGCTTTCGGTAGCCACTTTGAAGCCTATTAGCTATCATTTACTATAGGTACCTATATATGTTAACACACACCTACAAACTAAATAATTTTAAGTACCGTCAACAATGTTAGCTGGACGAAGCTAACACGTAACAGTCTTTATTTGTCAATTAAATTACTACTGCGCGCGCGCCTCTAACTAAAGTGCCTCAAAATTGGTTTACCGCTTGTATAAGGAATTTCATGGCTATTGGCGGTTGTTTAGTTCCTTAATTAGTGTCCCGAAAGGCACACCGTTAGAACATGGAATGTCGCTGCCGGGATTAGGCTTTTCCAACCAGTTAAAGTCATTTAGTTTTTAACGCAGCGCTTTATGGCGCTTCATTGTTTTATGGCCAGTCTTTTTCTCTACAATGTGAGGGCTGTAAGTAAGTTGGCTTCGTGGAAATATTATGTATAATGATTTTTTAATAGTTACTGTAAGTAAGTTGTTTTCGAAAATAAGTATACTTGGTTAAGGACTCTTTTATAGTTTTGCTGTAGTTGTTGCGCGCTGGTTTGATCTAAAGTATTTTACATTTGAAACAATTTTGCCGAGTAATTTAAGCGCCTACGCGGCGCGAGCCTCTCGGATCTCCGTGTCCCTACGGAAAACAAGCGTGAAAAGAATTGAAAAAAAAAAATGCCAAACAAAATTATCTCAGCATAAACGCCATGTACGAGGCTCGATCTGATAATGCGGCCCATTAATTTGAACAAAGTTCGCGTCGACACCGCCGTTCGCCTTATAAAGGTGAGGCGACAAAATTTATAAGTTCGATTACTTTAATCTCGGTTAACTTATGCGAGTACAATTTCAAAGCTGACAAAAGAAATGCACGCAATAAATCGCGACTCGACTTATCTGTTTGTAGGTACGTTATATTGTTGGGTGTTGTATCTGTTTTACTATAGGGTAATTAATATAATGAAGTACAGTGTGGTGTCACGCGAACTTTTTGGTCGCGTGTGACGGGACGTAGTGACCGGCAAGCGGCGCTCGCTGTTCGCTATTTCGGACTGTGAGTTATGCGGAACCCACAGGTATCTTTTTGCCACTTTGTTTATTTAAAAAGTTTGTCTACTCGATTCTAATCATCACCATTTTGCGGTTGAGTGTGAGTGACAATCAAACTTTCACTTTAAGAATGTTAATTATGTAAGTAAGAATACTTTCTTAACTCTACCTGACACAAACCACGGTATCAAAGACAATATTTTTTCTGTCTATAAAATAAGAGTTTTAGAAAATTGCGTCACTTCAAACTAATTTAGTTAGAAAGAGATATCTCTTTTTTATTGTATTAAATACCATCAAATTCAAACTGTAACTCCAGAAACGCCTACATATTCAACATCAATTCTTTTTACCTCGTTGTCCTTATTCCGTAAGCTCACACTAATCAATTTAGACACACTAATGAGGACAATATAAATCGATGTTCTTAATCCGTAGAAGGTTGGTGTAATAAATAAAGGCATAAGAGCACGCGCCATATTTCTCGATTAAGTGAGAAAGTGAGGTCGTACATTGCTTGTGGTGCGATTTTGACGGGCGAGATGAGCGATTTTTATTCGATTTTTAATGTTCGTGTATATTTTAATTTATCGCTAGTGATTTGTTTAAGGATTTTTTAATAATTAATATAAACTTTTTATATATATGTAGGTAAGCACCTACTTGACGACAATGTCTAAAGTCAAGTTTTCATTAAAACATAACAATACAAGCTATTCAAACCAACATTTGTTTCGCAATCTCTACTTATTATCAGATCATTATGATTAATAAATAAATCTAATATCTTGCCGTTGACTCGTGTAATAAAATTATTGCGATGTGTGCGCGGGCGCAGACAGGCAGCGGGCTACATTACCTGCGCGGGATTGGTCACGCAAACCAGATTCGAGTTGTCGACGCAATTATAATCAACGATCGTAATTTTGGCGCAATCAATAGTATTAACATGTTATAGAGGTTTGTGTTAATATTTACTAAAGCAATATGAAATCTACGGTAAGTACAGTTACTGGAGAAATTATAGTACTGTTGTCCTAATTTTTACAGTGCGTATATATCTTAGGAAATTAGATACGAAAAACGTCTGTGTGTGATGGAGAAATGATCCACACAGAACCATTTCGGCTTCAGTTATATTATACCTATATCCTTTATGTATTAAACGTGACCTGTCTGAATTTTCTTTTGATCCAAAAGGAAGGGAGACTCTTGCCGAGGACCGTGGCAATTGGCGTAAGGTTGTTGCTGAGGTAGTCGTTGCTCATGATACCGCCTTACATGAGCAAGAGCATCTAGCGATCAAACGCGCTATTAGACATCAGCGCGTAGAGAACACCCTGCCTTGTAGTGGTTCGCATATTTGCCAACTGTGCGGACGTTACTGTCTCTCTGGTATAGGCCTCTTGAGTCATTAAAACAAATGCCGCCACTCACGAGGCTGTTAAAAACCTCTTTCGATGATGATAAAGGCCAATGATGATGCTTATGTACTAGAAAAAGTCACTTAGCTTCATCTTAAATACGAACTTCTAGAACTACGGGCATTCTAAATTAACAATAAGTACATTGATCCTAGTGAACCTACTAACAAATATTGATACACACTTTCAATCATATCATGGAAAAATATGTTATTGTTGACGCTCGATCTACATAATCTTGTGGTAAGAAGCTTACCATAAATAATGCGTGTAGCCGCTAGTTAGAATTGCTCGTATGCGTAGGCGCAAGCTCGGATCGACAGCCCTATCCTGATTGTAAATCAGTGCTTGGACTATTTGGATGGTCAGTAAGTAAGCTTAGTAGCGATTTTCACTCTCATATACTTGTAGATAATAATGTAATATTGTATTTATAACAGCAAGCCTGCTATATCTACCAGCTTTTTCCCGCGACTGCGTCCGCGTAGGGCCCGAATTTTTCTTAACTAATGCTATAACAGCTATTCCAGTCTATTGGTTTAAACTGTGCGTGATTTATCAGTCAGTATGGACTTTGAATTTATATTTATAGACTAGCTTTTGCTCGCTACTTCGTCTAGTAGATGTCGAAAATAGATCAAGGAATTCCGTTGTTTTTGCTCACTTTTTCATCTCATATTCGGAAAATTTTTAATCGGATTCCTTCGTCATCAAAGAATACACCTTCTAAGTTTCAAGTCTCTACGATCAGCGGTTTAGGCTGTGCGTTGATCCGTCAGTCAGTAAAGTCATTCAGGACAAAGCATTTTACATTTAATTTATAGATATCATTACTAGACAATATACGACATGCACAAAAGTCATAATTTAACATATTCAATGTAAATATATATTTTTTAACATGGGACATACAACAAGAAACAATTAAGAGGTGGATAAGGAAAAGTGGGAATTATCTAAGTATTTTCTCAAAATGATCTCAATAAAATACGCAAAAGTATTTTAGCATTATTTTGACATTTTTATTTGAAAACTCGGTATTTTAAAATAGGTATAAGTTTTTCCGTAGCCCTGTATACGATCGATCGAAAATTCTGTACAGTTAAGATGATTGATAGACAATATTAATTGTGATTTAAAAAATGACACATTATCTGTTCTAATAGAGAACAATGAAAGCGTAAAGATTCCATATAAACAGTCTGCTGTGTCAGTTGTCTCTGCCACACCGCGGCACGCCCGTGTCTTGTAAATCGCTTGCCTCGGGGCCATACTTACAATTCGAGCTTTATAGGGTTGCCATTATTTTCTATGAAAATATTTACATAGAGTTTTTGGGCAACGTTTTTACGTAAGTACTAGTACCACACTTTAAAACACAATTGTTAAATATTGCCGTTCTTTCAAACAATTAATTTCTTATAAATGCAAATAAAAGCACTTACAAATCCTACTAATTATTATAAATGTGAAAGTTTGTGTGTGTGTTTGTTACTTTTACACGGAAAAACTACTGGGCCGATTGCGATGAAACTCGATGTGTAGATAGCTGGATTAAGAAATAGGCTTTTTGTCCCGATATTCTCACAGGATCGGAACTTACGTGGGTGAAACAGCGAGGCGCAGCTAGTGATAACATAATAACGTCATATTTGACTTTAGCAATAACATGACAAGACAGTAGTTAAGTAATTCCGGTAGCGCTTACAAGAGCAACCCAATTTCTAATAAAAAAAAAATTGTCTGTAAGGTCGGTTTACGGACGATAATTTTACGTATTAAAAATAAAAAAATAAAATGCATTTATTTGAGATATTTTTATTTATTTCGTATTAATGTCATAATTTCATTATTTCGTATTAACGTCATAAGAAAACGATGAAAAATTAATAAACATTAATTCATTTATATACCTACTTATTTTTTTGTCGTCTTTTTTTTCTTTATTTTTTTCCATTATATAATTCTTCTATTCGTCACTCGTCACCATAACACAAGCCCAGATGAGCGATATTATTATTAAATACTCTGTTTCTTAACGGGAACGGACGCGTCGTAGTCATGTTACCATAACGCATGACGTCACACAATATTTTGTCAGACACTTTTTTGTAAATGCAAGTGTTGCATCAATTTATTAGACGTTATCACGTCCAAAATCCAAGAATTAAACGCGAACATGCGTCTTTTCATAGGAAATTACAAGATTAGGTAAATAATCGTGTTACTTAGCTACGTTTGTAACGAGTTAATAATGCTAAATAGACGTGCTAATTCATACCTGTAGTTCATAGCTGATTGGTATTTCTGTTCATCACGTGAACCAGTAACAAATTGTGTACCTATACATTTTAATTTGTTTGCAATTACATTTTATAAGAGTCTGATAATTTATCTTTCGAATAAATAAGCACATGACGTATGCGTATGAAGTAAACGTCAATTTTAGTTATTCAAAAATACCCTTATTATAGTTATTTTAATTTTTTTATAACTAAAGAAGATTTTGAAATGATTATGAATATGAGGGTTAGTTAACCGACTTCAAAAAGAAAGGAGGTGGTTCTCAATTCGCGTATATACATATATTTTTATATATTATGTTCGCCGATTACTCGAAAACACCTGGACCGATTTGGAAAAATGTTTTTTTGTTTTTTCTAAGCAACTATTAAGATAACATTGTTACATAATATGTTGTTGTTGTTACATTAGACTGAGGCCTAATTAATTTTATTTTATTTAATAATTACATATTTACAATATATTATTACACCCCGTCGTTTTTACGCCGAAGGTTAAATGACCGATAAAATACCTATTTTATCGGGTATTTTTTTAATATTTCCTTAGAATCAACCCTAGCCGCCTTGACGGATGTTTCGACACAGCTTGTCTCTGCAAAATAAACACCTCTGATTCATACACTAGAGGACAATGTTTTAGCTAATGGTTTTCTACAATGTCCTATGCTGTTTCTTTGGTTCAGATTGGTCCGGATCGAATTTCAATTTATTTACTTGCATTACGTTTTGTTTGCTGTCTATCGAGCAAATTATAGGGTAATATATTAATTTTGGAGTCGTTTCAATGTTTTGTTGATTTTGATGGTGCCAGCTTAGAAGTTGGATAAGATGTTTTAAGATCACAAGAAATGCAACTCTTTGAATCCAAATATGGAAAGTGGTATAAGAGCTTTCTATTTTGACTTAAGTTAAATATTATAAAGTTAAATATCGAAACGTTTCGGTCTTCAAACGTTTTGATTTCGAATATGCATTTATTGAATCGTTATATTATTTAGGTGTTTACTGAAAATAAATAAATGTTGTAAATACTAATGAACCTAATCGTTTAATATATTTACTGTTTTTTATTTTTTTTATAAACACAAAATTACCTCTTTTTTGAGAAAATTACCTTAATTGTTTATTTAAACACCACATAAAAAGTTCAAAGCAATCTTCAAACCACTTCAAATCGCTCATTAAAAATATAACATTCGAAGGAATAACATTAAAACAAACAATAAAAGCTGAAATATTTGCTATCTCAAGCACTAAACATGAACTAACAACTTGTTGATAGTGTCTAATAGAGAAATTACTCGAGAATAATAATATCATTATTATTAAAATACCTGATACTTTATATTTTAGGTACCTATATACTTAGGTACTTATACTTTTAGGTAAAAGAAACAATTTTGCAGGGGGTTGTAAAACTGTTGCTTTTTCAGTATTTCTTGTTACACAATAGTGTGTCCAGTGTCCAACCCAAATGTGAAAGTTTTTAGGTTTCCGTAAATACCTCAAAAGGTAAAAAAAGGAACCCTTATAAGATCACTTTCTTGTCCGTCTGTCTGTCTGTTTTTCTGTCACCATCGATTTTCTCAGGAACGGGTGGACCTAGCAAGTTGTTTTTAGAAATTCATAACATAGCAAAAGATTTGTAACATTTGCCCGAAGGACAAATCCTTTGTTAAATTGCGTACATATAGTAAGGATGTTTGTTTTAAATTGATATGGAGGTTCGTCCGCGTCCCCACGTGCGAACATGCCCGTTGTGTTGATTGTAATTTGTAGTCCGCGAGACCATGTCCAAGCAGGGAGGTATTCTGTAACTATAGTAATGTTTTAAAGAAAGTATAGAAATATACATACTTAAAAATAAAGTAAACAAAGCACCAACCGTGAGTATGTGTAAACTTACAGGTACCTATAAAACGAAAACTACATTTTTTTTTATATAATACTAGCTGCGCCCCGCGGTTTCACCCGCGTAAGTCCGATCTTTCTTACCGTTTAAACCTTCCCTGGACTTCCACAAATAATTCAAGACCAAAATTAGCCACATCGGTTCAGCCATTCTCGAGTTTTAGCGAGACTAACGAACAGCAATTGATTTTTATTTATATAGAAGATAGATTGTTCAGCCATCTGAAAGTTAAGGGGAATGAAAGTCGAGGGTTTTTCAATTTAATGTTTTAATTACTCTTTTTTCTTTAGAAAAAGGTCCTTAGGTTAATAATAGTTCCAAAAACTCTCCAAAACACTGGATAAACTAGGGTCATATTCCCAAATTAAAAAAAATCCTAATAATTGTTTTTGGTAAGGTCCGGTGGTACCTGATGCACCTAAAAGAGTTTACTCTGCTTATTTTAGGCACTGTATGTTATTAGGTAGACAAAATAGTGTCAAAATTGATCAATAAAGTTACGTCACTAGAAACTTACAAGCGTTCTAGCAAGATAATAATAAATGTAAAGCACCTACAATAAGTTGTTTAAGAACGTCACCGATTAGACTATAAATCAATTTGGTTCTAAATATTTCGACATTTCTGATAAAACGTGTAAAAGTTGATCTAATTGTTGTTTGCTATTAAATTAAATTTACAGCCGCGGCCTAACACCAATAATGAGCACTCTATCAAGAGTCCAACTAGGGAGATAAAATAGTGGCTATTTACATAAATTTGTCAGCGATATGGGCGGGCTGGATGGCGTAGGATCGAAGAATTTGAAAGCAAGAAACGGAACTCTTACTTTGTTATAACTAGGTATATTATGTAGCTTATTTTGTAATACGATAGTCTTAAATTAATTGATATTAATAGGTAAGAGTGTTATCTAAAACTTTATAAACCCGTTACAAAATAAGTAAAAAACAAGCCTCAATATAATTATCAATTATTTTGAAGGCCTTTCCTAGGGACTTTAAACATATAAGTATTTATTAAAAGTCCCTAAAAGGAACTTTACATTTTTAGTTGAAGTGTTTAGGTCAGGCTCTTTAATTAAATTGTTAAGTACTTATATTAATTCAATCATTGTAGGTATTTAAAACTCGTAAATTAAATATGACCAGTTTCATTAAATTGTCTCTTCGTAACATTTTCAATTTGATGTCGTAACGAGATCGCATCAATTTCCAACTGATCCAGAATAAGTACACCTTCTCCGCATTGTTGGACGATCTGGTAATTTATACCGTGCCCTCGGCGTGTATTGGAGATTAGTACACCTCTAGCCAAGTTAATACGAGTGGAGTAATGCCACAAATTATTGCACACATTTAATTGGTACACGCTACACGCCAACTTGCAAAATCACGTAGGGTTTCACTTTGTTACTATAGGTAGTACCTAGGAACTTCGATATTATTGTTACCTATGAGTTTGAAAATTACAATAGTATGTGCAATAGTATCTGAATTATGGATATTCAATACAGAGTAGGCAAAAACGTTAAAAATGTAGAATTTAAAAAATCCCTACTATTATCCCCAATAACTTTTAGACCGCGGAACCGATTTCAATCAAAAATAGCTAAGAATTATTCCCGATTAATTTACTTTCAAACAAAAGAAACAAAATCAAAATTGGACCAGCCGTTCGGTAGCAACGATGCCACAGACACACACACACAGAGACACGTAAAACTTATAACATCCGTCGTTTTTGCGTCGGGGGTTAAAAATAGATATATCTGTATGAATCGAATAATACGTAGGTATCTAAGTGAATAATTATTCTCCCTTACACAATATTAAAACTTATTCCACAAGAAAATTAATCTCAACGAACATAAAACACAGCATGCGCGGGCGCAAACGAAACGCGCAAACACTAAAGTTTCTAACGTCAATTTGTATTCTTGACAAAGTTATCTTGACAGACGAACTAAAGAAGCACTGATGGAACCGAGAATTTTTTTACATAGACACTAGCGCCCCCACAGATTTTTAAGTTAACGTGGTAAGTTCGGACAACTCAATCGAAATGAAGTTACAAATCAACAAAGTAAAGAGTTGCGAGTCTTCAAACAAATCGCGTCCATACATCAGTGTATACTTTGTATTTTCCTTTTTATGATGTATTTTACGCATTGTGGCATCACCTAGCATATTCACAAGCCGTTTAGAAGTTAACTACGGTGACATTAATGTGTTACAATGTCTGAGATGGCTAGCTCGTAACTTTTTTAGGTGGCGGTTAAGTTAAATGGCCATTAAGAAATAGCTTTGTACGGACTATCAGTTTGTGATTGGAAGAAGTTTCTATCTTATAAAAATTGTTATTATGAATGAACCTATGAATAGTCTCGTGTCATATCAGATTCCAAATTTAAATAATGACCGGTTTACATTATTCCAGTCCGGTAGCGCTGGATTGAAATGAACTGGACTGGAGATATCGTCTACATGATTCCAGTCATTTAAAGCTGTCGAATCATGTTTCCTGTAAAATTGTTCTGTAAGCACTAGAATGGCACTGGATTGGCCGTCTACATTATTTCAGTTGCGCTGGAAGACTGGAGTACTGGATTCAAAAGTAGACCGCCAATCTAGTTACTGGACTGGATTGCTCACTGGATCCAGTGCATTCCAATGTGGGTTTACATCTTTCCAATTGCAATCCAGCGCTGGATTCGATCGCTGGACTAAAATAATGTAAACCTGGCATAAAATAGCTATTACGGTTGATGTGATTATTTACTTGATATTCGCCATCCCAATAATAGTGCGAAGCCAAAACTTGAAAAGAACTAAAATAGTTCGGTAGGCGTGACGTTTGCGTCATTTCCTGTCATATTCGGTCAATGTTCCATATTCGAAATCATGTAGGCTAATATGGCTAATATTTGTATGTAAATTAAAACAATAAAATTAATAGTTTTACGATAATATATCAGTAATATCATATTTTTAGCAAACAGAATTGAAAGCGCTTGAAACAAAAGGTAAAGTCAAATGAGGAAAAACTATGTAATTGCCAAAAAATGTTTTTTTTTGTGGAAAAATTACATGGGTATCAAATACATTTGTTTGAGATGGTGCTTTTCGTCATGTAGACAGCAATTGTTGTGCTTATTAATAATGTAGCAAATATTGATGTCACTTGTTAGGGCTGGGCTATGGCACTTCTAGTTATTTATCGACTATCCGCTGATATAGTTAAGTACCTATTTATTTAGGTCGTTACAAGAATATTGTCTAGAATAATAATTGAAAAAGTATCTAAGTAAGTAAGTTCTTTTGTTTTACTTCTAAAAATTTGGTTGTATTAACTTGATAAATAAAGCAGGAAACGTCATCATAAACTTACTCTGATGCTACAAAACATTTTCATAAAATTTCGACAAGAGTTATAGTCGCTGTAAACTAAAGGGCTACCACATAATTCTGTCGATAATGGTGGCACTACGCCTACAGAAGATTTAATTAACACGTGAATATAAAAACAAGTTCTCGATAGTCGATGTCAACAGTCGAGTAAAATAGAACGGAACCATAAAGGCAGCTTCGACATTTTTATTGTAGGTATACTGGATTAGACATGAATGACTCATTCTTTCTCCACACGGGGTGTTTAGGTGCGGTTGTGGAATGTCACATCTGAATTGCATCTTAATTAATCTTTTACACATTAAAATATACAGTTAAACCGTTTCTTTATTATTACTTTACCGAATATAAATTAGACAGACATTCAATTTGGTATGCAAAAGCAAAGTAAACAAGATTGTAAAAGCTATGATATCATGCAAGAAGATACTAACGTTATTTGGACAATGCTGATGACGCTTATCTTTATTTTATCGATATTAACTCAAATTGTTTATTAGCCTCGCCCAGCACTATCTCAAATAAGGCATAACAATATTACTCTTGTAGTATTGAGGTGCTTTGAGCTATACAATTTTGGTACAGTACACGAACGCATTAGTGGCCGATATTTTGTGATCGTAAATGTACTATTCTTCATGAATGGACGCAGTGCCGTGGTTGGTGAGGTGCGTGTGTGTAGACACTACACGTGTATGAACACCGGTCATCAATGTGAGCGTTCGTTTTTTGTGAATGGCCAGCGATATCCGGTCCTACGTATCGACACAGGTTTTGTTATCATCTCTCGGACACTGTCTAAACACAAGATATAAAAATTGTTTTTTATTGCATTTTACAACTCTCTCGATCCATGAATATCGATGAGACGTATCAAATAATAGGAGTTTGAGGAAAAAAGGTCTCGAAGAGTACCTATAAACGTAGGTGTCAATGCGTCGTCCGTACGTTTTCTCTTAACAGCAATTTAAGGACGGAGAGTTAAAATTTTACATAACAAAAAGTCTGAATTGTGAGTGGAGATTTGGGATATGTTAATACGATTTTATTCTGGTTCGGATAACGTATTCGAGCGACGTGGTCGGCTCGTCCAGTAAAAAGTGAATAACAGAATTTTTAGAATTGTATTCGGACGCTTTTTCTGGTGTAAAGAGAATTAACACGACCACGATTTTGCGCTTTGTAATTATTATTGTAATACATATTTTTGATAGTTCAATTGAATAGGCACATGCTTGTCACTTACCTATTTTTTGTATCCTATTATTTTCTAGTAGAAACGAGCTAGAATATTAAGTTCATAATAAAAGAAAAAACATATTAGGTCTTTGGCTCCCATAATTGACTACAATATTTAAAAAACAAGTAGGTGGTACTATCTCTCAGCTTAAGAAATTCTAATCATGTTATAATAATATCCTCGTCTTAGCTTACTAATCACATTATGGAATAGAGACGGAAAATTGGTCCGTAGAATAAATTAAATTCCAACACCAAACAAAAACATTCAGACGTTGAATCTAAATAAAAAAGAGGCCACCCTCTCACCAAACGAAGTCAGAGTTAGAGAACAAAACAGGGTCTTGCCTTATCAAAATTTAAATTTGTAAAAAAGCGGGGGCCATCTCATTTCAATAACCGTTATTCGGGCCCTTCCCGCGCCCCGTCCGAACCTCCCGAACTATAAGGTGATTGATGGCACCAAAGAAACAATAGCCGCTCCGACTGCGCAAACTCAGAAACCGAATAAACAGAATCCTAATAAACGCTTTATTTTATTTTCAACGAATAACGAGACTCGATAAATATCGATATCGACTTAGATTCGGGATTATCGTTGCAGCTGTTGAGAATTTTAAAACAACTTGTTAACGATTCACATGTCTCGGCATAAATCTGTGCACGCGAAAAAAGCTTGAACCAACTTTTTAGTGACGATTGCAGTCAATTGATTAATGCTACGTGGCCGTATAACTAATTGAGTGGAAAAACGTTTGTAACTTCACAGTGCACAGTTCATTAAATTTTTCAATGACACTCATTGTAGAAGTTGTCTAACGTTTAATCGACAAACAACCTACACTCATTCTGTCACGCTCTTGTTGCAATTCACTGACATTAAATCCTGTCAACCAATCGCACACTCATCAACTTTCAAAAGGTATGTCAAAGCATTACTTGTATCATACAATTACACCTATTTTCCTACTCACTTGCTATTAAATATGGTGTAAAAACACGAGGATGGTTCAAGCTATAATTTTACTACGTCCTCCGTACGATTATTCGAGCATATCATTAGATGGTTGAAGCATTTATTCGCTGAGAATGTATTTGCAAAACGAAAACATGAACATGAGAACTAACACCTCATAAGAGGGTTACATACAATAACTTACCATTTACTTCTACTATTGCTGTACTGTTACGTACTTTCTTCATCTCATCATCGTAGTAGGTACTCTTAAGATCTAGCCAAGTCTTCGTTTTTGGAACCTTTTGATAAAGAAAATGTTTCTGCACTGGCTGTATAAAATACTCATTTATTAAAAAAATGTTTTATAGCCTAGTGTTGGACCACAATCTCGCCTGATGAAGAAGATATTATCTATTCATTCGCCACTTTTTAAGACAAAAGTAATCAGATTATATCAATAATTCTAACATTTATAAACATGTTATTAAAAATCTTTTCTTAATTCAGTGTTATGCTATGACATAAAAATCCAATCAGAGATAATCTACTAATGTAGATATTATATTAATGAAGTTGATTATAAGGCAATTAAAATATTTATGTTAATGTATTATGAGCAGAACTTTGAATTTAGACAGGGGTCCGGTTTGACATGGTTTCTTGTTGAATAGATAAACGATAATTAATTGAATCGAAACTATATAAATGTTTTAGATAGCTTTGTGTTAGACACGCAATGTGTTTAAAAACATTCTAATAACTGAACTCAAATGTTTAAATACAAGACAATAGTCAATCAGCATGGCAATTGAATAAAATTACTAATAATTACTGGTATAATTTATAAACAACTAGCTGCCCTACGCTGTTTCACCCGCGTAACTCCCGATCCCGTGGGAATATCGGGATGTAAGCTATCCTATCTCTCAAGTTGGATCGAACTGCACATGGTGTCCGAATTTTATTATAATCGGTTAAGTGGTTTAGGAGTCCATTGAGGACAAACATTGTGACACGAGATTTATATATATTAAGATTCATATGAAAATACGATTGAAATTATAATTTAATTCAATCTCTTTCAAATAACACTTTATTTCTGAACGTTCTAAATTAAAGTAAATACATATCAAGTCATTCTGATTGCATTTCACGAATTAAAAAAAGTTTAATCGGTAAAAACCCACTCACAAAGTTAATAACAACTAAGTCACTAATAATTTAACAAGTACCAAATTGCCACTAATCATTCGAAGCTGTTTCTCAAATTGTGCCTTGCCGTTATTAACGTAATCACTTGGGCGGAACATACAAACAAAAATTATGTGCAGGTAATTAAAGAAAGGGGTTCTATTTGATAATGGCTCGATAATTTCTTTACGGCCGTTCATATCGAGCAATTTTATAGAATTATAACCGTAAGTGGGGACTTAGATTGCCTCCTAGAAGATATTCCATGATTGATTACTTGCACCAGTCCGAATCAAAACAGTTTACACTATTCGTAATATACATCTTAACGGCATTGCCATACGTGGGTGCTTAAGTTATTCTCTTTCGGGTCAAAATGTTAGAATTTTAATTACACATTTGGCCAACTCTTATGTTATTGATGACGTCACCGCTTTCTAGCACGAAATGCCATTATCTAGATAAATTACGAAATCGGTTCGAATATTCAAATACATTCAAATCACCATCGGGCTAATGTTCAAAATGAAAACAAAATTAATTCATTACATCGTCAAACAATTAAGTTCGGTCCGAAGCGTGCGAACAAAGGGACTAGGGTGTAGGTACTGAAAATTTCATTTGGCCCCAATTATCACGTTTCAAAATTGAATTTTCTGACAATTATACTAGCTATCCGGATACGGGCCGTTCCCAGCATCCAAAGGAAAGAGACAGGGATACGAAACCGTGACAAAGCGGGAACTCTGCAACAGGTGGCCTTTTCAAGCAATTAAAACGGTTTTAATTAGTAGGGGAGGATTATTAGCGAATCTCAGTGAGCTTTAAAGGCTTTTCAGCGGTATGTAAACCAGTTGAATGGGGGAACAAATTGTCGTTTAAGAGTTCGGGTAAACAATAACCCTTGGGAAAGTTTGAAACAATATTTAGATTAGAATTAGCGTAACTCTGATAAAGTTCTAAAGAGTCTTGCGTTTTAAAACATATTGGAAAAGATTAAAAATATTAATTTTATTACAATAAAACTGCACTGTATTTATTTTTATCTTCTTATAATAAAAATTGGTAGGTAGGTATATACTACCTAGTACTCGTAGCTACCTACTTTAACAAAGGAAATACAGTGCCCCCTTCTTAGTTTAGGAATGTCATTACCTACTTAAGATATATAAAACTTTGTTTATGTGTAAGTTAATATGGTATTCATTTTACTGCAATAAAACATTTATTTAAGCTTATTTATTATTACTTATTTATACTACGAAAGGAAAAAGAGTTTTGTTTATGATTCGGTTTATGTGGTGGTTTTTCTGTTCATTGCATTGTGCCCTAAAAATTTAAATAAAATTAACTTTTTAATGTTTTCTAATTCGTTAAAAGGTTGATTTTAAATGTTTTTTTACTGCATTTCTAAGGGCTACCTACCTTCTTTTATAAAACAAATACCCTGACAATATATACCTATACTTACTCATCAATCTTTTCAATTAGTCAAAAAATGCAAGAACTTTACTTTGAGAGAGCTCCTTCGGTAATTAGGTACTCCTACCTACTTACTGAAAGACTAACGGAATTGTCTGAATAATAATACAATCATATTCTGTTTCTATTTTCATGTTATCGTCAATTATATTCGTCTCATCAGAGTATTTAATAAGAAATTGTCAAAAACATTCATCAATCAACTCAAATCCCATGAACATCGTCCAATTCTCAAATTCTTATTCGATACTTAGCTTTTCTCCAAATGTCTGCATTTCCTTATCAAAAGGCGAGGTGGTGGGTGTTTTAAAGGGGGCGAGGGTGGCGTGCGCATGTGTGAGTTACCCATGTGTGCTCATCTATATAGTGTTAATGCGTTTTCTTTTTACCAATTTTTGGGGTGACACCACTTTTATGAAACAATTTGCATATTTGAAACTATTAAATTTTTATGTAGGTAAGTATTTATAAAATCACTACATACTATTAAACAAAGTCTTCCGCCGCGTCTTGTTTGTCTGTTCGCTATCAGCGATGCTGTTTTCACCAATGGATAAAGTGGTTCTCGAGGAAGGTTTTAGTGCATAAAACAAAACTCAAAGTCGCGGGCAACAGCTGGTAAATAATAAAATGGATTTATTGCAAGCACACCACTTGACCCATTACAAAAAAAGCATATCATTAAAATTAGGTGGTGACACACGGACAGACAGACAGACGGACAAGAAAATGATCTTAAATGGGTTCCTTTTTACCTTTTGAGGTACGAAATCCTGAAAAGGTAGGTACTGACACAGGTGGAATGAAGTGATATCACAGATGAACCATACCTACCCCATCAACCAAAGCACCAATGTCAGACCATCCGTCCAAATTGTTTAAATTTTGTTTTCAAGTTCAATTTATCTACACTGAAAAAATCCAATATAATTTGATACAAAAGAAAAACCATAAACATATATTCACCCATTATAATAAACAATGGGCACCCTACCTAACGTCTTCGTTCACACTACCGTAGCTTGCATATTATTTAGACTCACACATGTGAACCGCATTTGCGTATGTATGTGTATTCACGATTTTCGCATCGATGGTGTTGGTATTGATTTCGTATTGTCGTTAGCTTGCGACATGTAAAAAGAAAAGGGGTCTTAGGAGGTGTTTACATACTACGAGTACTACCTACTCCTCTGGCTCAGCGACCCAAAGTGAAAGAAAAGAAGAAAAACAATCAAAACAAAACACAGGAAGGAAGAATTCAACATGATAATGAAAAATAGTACATTGTTATCCTAGGTGTGAAAGTCACTCATTACAAGTCCCGAGACGGAGTTTGGCGCCCGAGCGTAGCGAGGGCGCTAATAGTTCTAGGGACTTAATGAGTCTTTCACCCGAGGTAAACACTGTGCTTTTCATTACGAATAATACATAAAATTCTTCCTAACAACGAGATTGGATGAGAGACTCCATACTACCTGATCCTCTTACAAGGTTCGGACCAAAGAGGTTATATACATGTAGTGTTATTCTTTGGTGCTACCTAAAGCAAGGAGGTTAGGTTTTGAAGTTCTTAATGTATAATGATACTGATACTGGCTATATGCACATTGCACAAGTCGTGCGAAGCCATAATTTGACATGACAGCTGTCAGTGAAAGCGAAAAGCCCTAGGGCTGGAAGTTTTATTTTCTACACGCTCTTCAGGCATATTTAGACCTACTTTCGGAGTATGAGTAATGAAAAATAATTAACATAAAAAATAAAAAAACTGACATAAAAAAGAATAAAAAACTATTAAAAGAGGAGTCGTGTGCTGACCCAGATGGGTCGACCTCAGCTAAAAGCTGCAACTAAGCATGCTCGGCTGCAGCGCTGGTCTTCCGGCCAATCCACTTGGCGCATTTTTTATATCATTCCTAATTTTTAACTACTGTGAGTTATTTTCAAACAACACAATACAAATTATAGTCACAAAGGTAAAAACTCTATAAACCCAAAAAAACACAATTTCTACTACAATAAAACTTCTTCCATGATTAAAAAACCCCAAAACCACACATTAAAATAATGACAAACTCGAATTTCAAGTGTAAAAGGGTGCTATAAAGAAAAAGGGTCTCCAAACACGGTTGCCCATTAGAAAAATGTCGCGATAGGATGTTCAATCATTTCGGTACCAATAAGGGGTGATATCGATTTTGCGAAAATGTCAAACGAAACGGTATCGAATAACATAAGAATATTTAGGGGTGGAAACTGTTTTTTTTTTAAACTTATTATATTTTAGCTTCACTATCACTATCACTACATAGTATAAAACAAAGTCGCTTTCTCTGTCCCTATATCCCTTTGTATGCTTAAATCTTTAAAACTACGCAACGGATTTTGATGCGGTTTTTTTATAGATAGAGTGATTCAAGAGGAAGGTTTATATGTATAATACATGCATAATATAGCCGTGCGAAGCCTGGGCGGGTCGCTAGTCTATACTTTATATTATAAAGCTGAAGAGTTTGTTTGTTTGTTTGTTTGTTTGTTTGAACGCGCTAATCTCAGGAACTACTGGTTCGAATTGAAAAGTTCTTTTTGTGTTGGGTAGTCTATTTATTGAGGAACGCTATAGGCTACTTTTCATCCCGATATTCCCTCGGGATCGGGAGTTACGCGGGTGAAACTGCGGAGCGCTGCTAGTATAATATAAAACAAAGTCGCTTCCCACTGTCTCTCTGTCCCTAAGTGTGCTTAGATTTTTAAAACTACGCCACAGGTTTTTGATGCGTTTTTTTGACGGTCTTAAAATCAATTAACACCTGCACTCACAAAAAAGTGTGACGTCATGTCACGTTACTGTTATTGATAAGGTAACCATGGCAGCGTATTAAATTAGGCAAAACGGTAATGTCAACGATACAAAAGAGTTCTTATACCGTTATTTTAATAGATAGAGTGATTCAAGAGGAAGGCTTAAGTATACATAAAATAAATTTTATTAAAAGAAACCGATTTTTGTTACATTGTACCATATAGTACCTACATACATACATACTATACGTACCAAAGCTTTTAAATAATAAATAATATTAAATAGTAATTTATTATTGCAGGCATATACTGTTCTAAGTGGTTCTGATTATAAGTTGTTCAGTCTAAAAATGCAAGTCCCTACAGTAACTCCTAGAAACCTTTATACTCCTACTACCTTTATACTCATAGAATAATTATGTCGTTAATCCTTAGATAGAACACAAGCTTCGTAAAAAAACAAAGACATTATAAATAGCTTGATTTCTTGATAATGTTTATAAACTTAATTAAGAATTTTAGCGTTTTAAAAACAAGTTAAAGTACCTATACCTCTTAAATTAGCTACTTAAGAAACGCTTTAGATATTTTTTATAAATATTATTAATCCCAAAACGTTATTAGTGGGTAGCCATCGGATTATAAGCATTTATAAAATGGCAAAATGTTCATTCACCATTATAAGAACTAAAAGGCTGAATTTGTGAAAATTTGCTCTTACATGTTAACTTTAATGTGCATTAATAAACGTTTTCAAATAGGTATACAACCTATTTGAAAACGTTTATTAATGCACAATTCGTGTGATTTTTTTTCTTTTTTTTTTAGCAAATTCTTACTTTTGTCACCTAAATTGATAGCCGAAAACCACCTCTATGAAAGAATTTGATGTTTAACGGACGTTTTCTTTTGAAGACGTCGTTGGGACGATGCCGATGATATGCACAATGCACAAAATTTTATAACAACAAAACCCAGCAATTTATTTATAATAAATATTAATATAATTGTAAAGATTTAGGTACCTACGACGAAAATATGTATACCTTTAAAACCATGCGAATGCGTGAAATCCGATTTCTAGTTATTAATAATCAGCTTATAGGTATCCATACTTAATTAAAAATATTATATATTAGTAACTCATTTTAGATTTAAAATATTCGTAATCTTAATTACCTACTAAATATTGTTTTTTAATGTCTCATTATTTTTTTAGATCAAAATATTAATACTTAATATTTATACTTAAAAATACATAATATGACGCACTAATTTTAATAACGTAGGTGTAGACACTGTCATATTTTATTTATATATTTTTCTTTATTTCCTCCACAAACAAACATCAATTTCTTATTATGACAAAATTAAGTAGGTACTATAATTATTACATATAATTGTTAGTCATAAGTTAATTGGCTTGATTGATTAAAAACAAACCGATCAAATTCAAGTCAAACTAGTAGAGGCGAAAGATCCTTTTGCACATTATTATTATTAAAAAAAAACAGCGCACTCCGGGAGTGCAGGCAGAAGTGAAAACTGTATATCTGTGTAAAATCTCATATGTCGCGAGAACATACGCAAAAAGAGTTTTAGATGAGAAAAAAAAAAATAGTCGTCCGACATTTGTCGTCCAACAAATAGTCGTCCGACATTTGTCGTCCAACAAATTGTCGTCCGACATTTGTCGTCCGTCAATAGTCGTCCGACAAATAGTCGTCCGACATTTGTCGTCCGTCAATAGTCGTCCGTTAAAAAATACCATATGTACGTCTTAATACACTCACAGCCAAATTAAAAACAGTAGGCCCAGGCATACATTTTCGCCGCGCCGTAGAGAGGGGATAGCTGTCTACTCTCCATCCGTCTTACGCTTTTTCGATCAGGTCACGTGTCCTGACGCGAGTTTAAGATTTTATACCCATTACAGAAAAAGTGCTCAACGCCGCTAAAGAAGTTTTCACTTCAAAAAGCTTACCATATTTCGTAGTGGTAGTTTGTGTCAATAAAACTTAGCCGCTGAATTGTATGATGGGCGCTCAAAAATTCAGGGGCCATTTTCTTTGAACATCTTAAATTCGGAATCAAAATTTTCCTAAGGAAAATGTACTGTTGCTTTATCAAGTAATTAATATCTATATAAAAATTCTAACAATTTTACATTCTAGATAATCAATGATTTGTTTAGGAAAAAAATGTTTTAAAATTAAGGCGTGAACCTTAATTTATGTGCATAATTAACACTTTCTTGGTATAGTGATGAAAAACAGTAATAAAAATCTTTACAAGACAATACCAATGTAAATTAGAAGCTTGTAATCGTAAATTACAATCTATGTCATCAAACTTTCTCGTTAATCTACTATTGTAATTTGCATACTTAATCTTGGTTAATAAACGAATAATTTGTTTAAAGCTAATGACTTTAAACTAGTTGTTAGCTTATTAATGATGAATTAATTGTCAATAAACGAATCAACTTTTTAACATGAATAAACAATAAAACTAATGTGAATATTTCTGTTGTTTACAGGTACGTTGAACACGTGAATTTCCTGTTTAAAAATAAGTGAGAAAATGGGAAAATAAACGCAAATCCAGGTAAACATTCACTATTCGGTTTCACGGTCATAACAATAACAATTTTACTTCCGTGACATTGACACCATAAAAATAAAGTGAGTCGGCACTCTGCTACCCGCTAACAGATGGCAGCACAAGCCTAAATGGTTCGTTTGGAACGGGGTTCGAAAAATGCGCTAACACCTCACACTCACATGAGGTTTTCTTAGTTTTTCTTTCCTTGGTTGGAAAGACGTGTGATATAGTTTCGACATTTTCACATAGGGGGCGTTAGTTGACGCGTTTGAGAATTAGGACGTTTTAGTTATGCTTGTTATGGATTGAAATAAGTAGAATAGAGGTTGAGACTTTTGAATAGAAAACTGTTTAGTATTTGGGCTTGCTTTAAAAAAATTCTTTAGGGTTTTGTAAATAGTTTTAAAGATCTAAGCATATGTACATCCCTATGTATGTCCCTACATAGGGACATAGGGACGGCGAAAAGTGACTTTATTTTATACTATTTAGTGATGGTGATAGTGAAGTGATTTGACTCATAATTAAAAACGTTTAATATAAATAGTTTTTTAGGAGAAAGTAACTTAGGTACTGGATTTTAACCTACCTGTGAAAATACGTCAAAAAATAATGATAATGATTAAACTCAGATAATGGGGTAGCTTGCAACTAAGTATGTACTTAGTTTCCAATGGGTTAGGAAACCTGTACAGGGTGAATTTTTTATGTGGCCTTCAGGGCTATATCCTAAACTATAAGAGATAGCGAAAAATTCTCAAAAAGGTTAGGTGCTCGATTTTGATAAAAACTTAAACTGCATCATTAAGTTTTTGAAAAAGTCATTACTCTAAGCGGGAATCGAACTAGTTGATTTTGCAAAAAAAAATAATCATCTTATATTTTTATACCAGTGGATAGTGTTGCTGATAGAGATAAATTCCAGGGAACAAACATAGTGTGGCAAGGTAAATTAAATAGATCATTTTAGTCATCTTCTGTAATTTTCATTCAACCATCCCTGAAAAAAATGCAGTGAGAAGGTATGGCCAAGACGTAACAAATTGCGACACTAAAGGATATAGCCCTGAAGGTCCACATAAAAAATTCACCCTGTATAATATAGAAAGAGCGTAAACCTATAGGACATCAGATGAATAGGTACTGGACTTCTTCGTTTTATAAGGAAAAGACAGGGATAATACTTTTCTACCTATATTCGCTAGACTATACAGTACAGAACGTACCCTAGTTAGATAGTCTCCCTACACAGTACCTTTAATATTGACCTAATATCGAACGTGTGCTTGAGCATTGTGTCAGGAACTAGCAGCGCTCCGCGGTTTCATCCGCGTAACTACCGGTACCGTGGGAATTCGCGATAAAAAGTAGCCTATGTTACTCCCAATTAATCAATGTACCCAATCAATATACAAAGTTTCATCAAAATCGTTCCAGTAGTTCCGAAAGAAAATGCAGCGTTAACACTTTTCACAATTTTGCAGCCTTTATCTTGTTTAATATACATTTATATTTATCTGTATACCTTTAAATAGAGTACAGACGTACCTCAGTTAGATTGTCTCCCTACACAGTATAATATTGACATAGCATCGAACATATGCTTGTGCGTTTCTTTAGAAAAAGGCAGGAATAACACTTTTCATTCACAATTTTGTAGCCCCTATCCTGTGGAATATACCTATATTTATTTGTAAATAAAAAATTTATATACTAAGTTGATCGCTAGACTATAGAGTCCAGAGGTATACCTACCTCAGTTAAATGGTCTCCCTATACACAGTATAATATTGATCTAGTATCGAATCGAACATGTGTTATTCCATTTTAACCGAAAAAGGCAGGGTTGACACTTTTCACAATTCTTATCCTGTTCAATAAACTTATATTCGTCTGTAAATATACATTATTATATCCTAAGTTAATATTCTCTAGACTATAGATTACAGACGTTATCTCAGTTAGATGGTCTCCCTACACAGTATAATATTGACCTAGTATCGAACATGTGCTTGTGCGTTTTATCAGAAAGAGGCAGGGGTAATTTAATTCACAATTTCGCAGCCCTTATCCTGATTAATATACCTATATTTATCTGTAAACATTTATATATCCTAAGTTAATAGCTAGACTATAGAGTACAGACGTTACCTCAGTAGATGGTCTCCCTACGCAGTATAATATTGACCTAGTATCGAACATGACTGCTTGAGATTGTATTAGGAACCAGCAGCGCTTCGCGGTTTCATCCGCTTAACTCCCGATCCCGTGGGAATTTGCTATATAAAGTAGCCTATGTTACTCTAAATAAATCAATGTATCCAATTAATATACCAAGTTTCATCAAAATCGGTCCAGTAGTTTCGAAGGAAAAGGTAGGGATAATCCTTTTCACAATTTTGCAGCTCTTATCCTGTTAGACGTATATCGCGTACGAAGTCGCGGGCAACAGCTAGTGCATTTATATATCCTAAGCTATTCTCTAGACTATAGATTACAGTCACTCAGTTAGAGAGTCGGATCTCCCTACACAGTATAATATTGACCTAGTATCGAACATGTGCTTGTGCGTTTTATCAGGAAAAGACCGTAACGTTGGACGTTACGTCAGTTTACGATACTCCAAGGTCAGGGGTTGGCCACGCGGGTCAACGTCCGCACCTCTTTTGTGACTACACTCTCTGAGGTCAGCGACGGTTCGACGGGCGAAATTTTAAATCACGGCTTTTTCGTATAAAAACAAACGTTCTTATTTCGGTTGAAATGTTTTAAAATATTTTACCGGTTCAGTGATCGGGGTTCGGGGTCATATTATGTTTCTTTTTTCTGCACGAAATCGTAAGTATATTAGTGCATAAATTGTAAGTAAGTAGGTACTTACTTGGGTGCCTGAATTATTCGTGAAAATAATAGAACTGCAACAGTCGAGATGTATCTGTTTATTTTAGCTATCATATGAATAGTTTTACTCTACTTATACCTATTTAGAAGATACACAACTTTATAACAAAACATATTGTCACAATGCGTTTAAAGAAAAGACAATCAACAATCTCTAGTACCTTAATGTTACCTACTTAATAAATTATGGACTTAAAATTATTAAAACGATGTAGGTATAATCCTACCTAGGTATAGTAAAAGGCATTTTATACCTAGTCTATCTAAGTTTAGTTATAATAAAATGGTTTTAATAAATAAATTGTAGATAATTTCTATTTTACGTTGATCAAAACACATTATTTAGTATTAAATCAGACGGATAATATGGTCGGTAAATGTAAAATGCCTATCACCTAAACTAATATTATTATTGAAAATTGTTATACTGTTTATAGTAGGTGAAACAACCTCGGAAAATTTTCTTGAAAACTTTAGTGGCTCATTTCTTCGAAACGTGATATTTTAACATAATTTTAAACATTTTACTAAAAAAAAATATAGACAGACGGACAAGAAATAAATCTTATAAGGGTTCCTTTTTCCTTTTTGAGGTACAGAACCCTAAAAAGACGGTAAAGTTGTTTAACTTAGAGACGACAACGAATTTTCAGATACTTAGAGAAGGTGTTGGCTAAGACTTTGGATAAAATATCCACCCAGATTCCTATTCAATATTATTTTTAAACCTATCATAGGGAAAATATACCTATCCATAACATGATAATAAATGACAGTTCACGCTTCATCTAATCTATTCTACAATTACTTTTATTTTACTTATGTTTTTGAATAGGTACCAATACATAAAATATTGGTAATAAGTATAAACAATAGTAGAATAAATAGGCTATTCCTTAGCATCATCAGCGAGAAAATACTAAGTTTATGCCGGCTACACGCTATGTAGAGCTCTTGTGAGGGTCAGGCTGAAAATCAGTAGCGGTGAGATGGTCACTACAGATTAAGTATAGTATATTGCTGAGACTGTACCCTCCATGCACGCACTTGCTTTTGATGTGTATTGACTTATGTGTACCTTCACTATCACTATCACTACATAGTATAAAACAAAGTCGCTTTTTCTCTCCCTATTTCCCTTTGACCACTTAGATCTTTAAAACTACGCCACGGATTTTGATGCGGTTTTTTTAATAGATAGAGTTATTCAAGAGGAAGGTTTATATGTATAATACGTGCATAATATAGCCGTGCGAAGCCGGAGCGGGTCGCTAGTTCTAAATAAATTGATGTATGTAAAATAAATGATTTAAGTAAAAAACACAACATTCTACAACGTTCATCAACAAAAAAACCTAAGCACCTATCATACCTACTTATTTATTCAACACACAGACATTTTCGCATAGACAGTCCAAGCAGAGCAATGGATATACAGAGTGATCACGGTATAAACATTTTATAGGTTAGTAAAATCAAGCGATAACAAAAAGGGTTATGTTTTTATAATATACGCACTTGACAATAGACGGCTGCACTTGTATTCTTCTGTAAAATTAAACTATAGTCGCAAGTCAAAGTTGACAAGCATAATTTTTAAAAACTAAGAGACATAGTTTGAATATGCTCAAAGTTATCCAGAGTTTTTTTAAAGAGCATTCCTGAAGGAGATATAAAAAATTAAAAATCTGAAAATAAACAAACCCCGAATCCGGTAGGCATTAAAAGGAAATAGCTCATTTTTGTAACTCTTTATAAAACAAAATCGACTTTTTTGGTTTGTCAAAATCAGCCTCGTGACTCTTTTAAATATATTTGTGACGTATAGGCATTTATGCGAGTTAGCCCTTGACTACCTATGTAGGAACCAGATAGTATAAATGGGCCCGGAGTTCATATCCTGAATTTAATTAATACTTAATCCGTGAACATTCCACCTAATTATTAAGATGTGTTTCGAATTTAGACAGTAGGGTAAGAACCCTACTTTTTAAGTAAAATGAAACGGAACTAAGTATACTTCATCCATTATTTTCTTTCAGCGTATACTATAGCTAACCCACCTAAACTTCGCACAGGTAGCAAAAAAATCCGTTCAAAATATTGAGTTAACGTGGGGATTAAAGCACCCAGTTGGTAGTATGATTTTTCCGACTATCAACGTTGTAATATTTTAGTCAATGTCAGCCAACAAAATCATTATGAAAATACACATTTAGACCTACCTTATGCATCACTCTGTCAATTAGTGAAAAGTCTATGAAAATCGGTTCAATGGTTTATGAGATTATCGCGTTCATCCAGACAGACAAACAGACACGGCTGGAGAACTTTGTTTTATAATAAGTATAGATGACACGTACATATCTATTAATAACATAAAAGCCTCCTCAGTCTCATAATATTATTAGCTATAGGTACCTGCGGGTAATAAGTGCCACCTGACTTAATTAACAAATTAAATATTTCGTAAAAATAGGGAAAACTACTTAAAAAAATTAAATAAATATTTCCTCTATTGTCAATCTGAAAATAATTTATTTGTTTATTTTCTTGATATTTTGTCACTATATCAAGGTTTTTTAAACCTTTTAGTGGCCCTTTTTTTTGTCGTATTATTAGTCATCTCCACAAAAAAGTAATTTAAAAAATAAAATTAAACGTTTTATGATGTACCAATTTTGGCTTTAGCGTAAAATCGTATGCAACATTTTATAGGGTTTTAAAAGCTCAACCTGTATAAAATATTCAAACACTTTGTACTTAAATTACCTACCTACTAGACCAATGGCTACAAAACCTACACTTATCGAATTGTCAATTGCCTTCGAAACTTTATTATTAACAACACACCTATTCAAATATCGAACAGGTAGCGCAGGCGCGTATTTTTTGCATGCGCAAGCGCCGTGGGTGGCTCCAGCCACAATGTTGAAGGAAACATTTATTTATTTATTGCTTTGCTACTGTCACAACAACTGCTTATTTCTAGTTGAACTTTTTAATGGTAATTGAAAATTTATCATCGATTTTATTGTCCAGTTTAAATTGTTTTTGTGAGTTACGCATTTAGGTATCCACTACTTCTTCTTACTATTACCTATAGGTACTAGTGCTAAGTTCAACTTAATACCGATCAGGAAAACATAACGACAACACTTGGTTTATTTTATTCAACTAGTTGGGAAATATTTTTCATGATGAAATTAAAAAAAAATGGAAAACTTTTTAATGTACTTATGTACCAAATGTACCTATGTTAAAAGTAGTAGGTATTTAAGTAAGATTTTTATCCCGTATTTTCGTATTTCTTTTCTTTTCTCATATTTTAGAATTTCAAATTGTTTTGTCTTGTAAAACGTTTTATAAATCATGTAGGTACAAAAGGTTACAAAACATTTCAAATAATAGAAAAACTGTGTTTAAACGAAGTCATGACACGGGTTAAATTGTCACAATCAAAAAATATTCATTAGGTAAATTAACCCACGGTTTAAGCAGTATGCGTTGAATCTTGAACCAAATAGGTAGGTAGGTAGGTATACACCTCATAATAAAACTCATTTTACCTAGGTAGTAAGTAGTTATTATTTCAATTTCATCTTAGCAAAGCCAAACAGAAATTTACCACACTAATTAGATATTTTTTTTTGAAGTGAAAACTTCTTATGGCGCGTTGGGCACTTTTGTGGGTGAGCATTTTTTTAAGATTATGATAGGTCAGCGTTTGACCACTATCACACCTGCCTCATGGTAGGTGACGATACGGCCTAAGATGTAACACGCCTTCCTAGAAGATACCTATTCACTCGCGACTTGAAGACCCCCAAATTGTACACGTCAGGAAAGACAGACGCAGGCAACCGATTCCGAATAATTAGATTTGTACCTATCACCGCACTGTGGTATCACAAGCAGACGAAAAACGAAGAAAATAAGCAACGTTTATAATTATCTACCTATCTCATAGGTAAAAAGCAGCATACATCCTATAAAAACTCCATACGAGATGGAATTCCAACAAAAACAATAGTCGAGCGAGAGGATCGACAATTAAAACGCGTGTAATTAAATCGAGGCGTGGCCAAGCGTTAATGAGGGGCGCACATAGGCGGCGGCGGGCTTAATCAACATTAAAGATTGGCGGGAGATGCGGCCCCCCGCGCCCGCGCTCCCCTCATTACTTATACAAAATACTTAAGACGAGCATCGTCCCGCTCTCCGCGCGCTAATAGCTCGCGCCCACTCGGTATCGCCGTCCCGCTTCGCCCGTTGAGCGTAATTAGGGCCTTGCATCGCCTCGGCTCGCTCGGGCGCCGGGCGGGCGGCTCCGCCTCCTGCGGGGCGCGAGGTGCGGTCGCGCGCCGCCGCCGCGCAGTGTTCCGCCGACCGTCGACTGTGCTACGTCGCGCGCGGACTTACCCAACCCGACCCGACAACCGCACCGACAACAACTTTACCTTAGTTCCTCAACGGTTACAGTTACAGTGCGTGTTTCCGGTGTTATCAACATTATCTATCAACTACTTACCTGTGTTTTGACTGAACTCTAAGTGTTGTTTGAGTTTATACTGTTTTGGATACTGGACAAGTGATTAAAAAGTGACTGCGTGCTATGCCGCAATTACGAGTTTAGCTGCGTACGGCAGGCGATGCTCACAGGTTAATACTTCATTAATAATTTTGTAATTAAACCTTTCCGAGAGCAGATTTGTGAAGTGAAATTCCAATTAGCCGGTGAAAATAGAAATAATCTTATTAGAACAAAAACAATCGAAAAATGTGTGAAATCATTGGAAGTTTGAGAAGGTTAGACTGTTCAACTTCTTTTTTAGTTCTTTAGTTTTATATTATGTTTTAATTTATTTTTATTTAGTTAAAATAACATCATTGTTTCAACGTTTTTGTAATAACAAGCCAAAGAAATATCACTTCCTTTATAAACAATAGTACAGAAAAGCAAAAACAAAAGAGTTTTCCATTTGTTCGAAAAAAAATCAAGCCAAAATAATCTCTAAAAAAGATAGGTAGAAACCTACTACCACATCCTAAACCTAATAAGAATTTTCGTTGGGATGTAAATAAACAAAAAACACAAAAGTCTGATTACCACTTTACAATAAATTGAGACAAATTCATAATTTTGTTACTAATTAGAGTTTCGAAATTAATAACCCATAAAAATATAACCGTAGAAAAATTAAAATCACGATAAAATCTGGATAGCTACCTACTAGTTAAGTAATAACTAAGTGGCTAAATATAAAACCTGCCTAATCAAATAACATTAATTCAATAGGTTCAAGAAAAAAGTTTTTTGAAGTCTTATAAGATCCTTATCATTGTCATTTGGAAATGGTGCAAAAATTGAACCCTTATTTTTAATTTTAACAAATTTAAAATTGCAGCATAGAATAAAAAATACTACGGCCGATGTGGGTATAAGTACCACATAAATATTATAACTTCCTTGCTGAGGGTAGACTAGTTTTAGTATTTTTTTTTTTTTTAATTTTAGCTTCGTACGATCGGGAATTCAGTGTGTCAACTTTAAATCTTTGCATTAAATTTTGTTTTCATTTTATTTTTTCCCCTTTTTAATAGTAAAGGTCTGACAATTCCATTGACAATAAGCAAATAGGAAGGTACAATTACCTCTAAGTTGACTTAAGGAAATCTATATTAGCGCTTAAAGTATTACGATAAGTAATAATCCTATATCTTTTTGTTATTAGGTAGGTAGTTATATTATGGTAGTAGGTATCTACCTAGTATATTTATTTGTTGAAACGTTTTATGTTGAATTACCTTACATTTTATCTTGTCTCACCTGATGGAAAGGACACTGAGGTCGAGAAAATAGCAGGCTCTCCCACCCGGTACTTTTTATTACCAAAAGATTTACTTAAGATAGATAGGCTACATAAATATTTCCGGGATATTTTTTACCTACCTCCATTAGCATTTTCAAAAATGTCACCTCGACTTAGATTGAACTCCCGACGTTCTGCTTAAGACCGCAAGTCGCAACCGACTACGTCACGCATGGGTGAATTTATAAGTTTATGGATTTTACTTGTTTATCTATTAGGAATTAGGTAATATTACATTGAGAAAACTGTAGGAACCAAGACACAATGATTATTATCATTACTAATTTTTCATGACTCAATATTCTTTTACGTACCTAGTCTATAACAGATATCTACTAAATAAACAAAATATAAATCAATAGCTTAATTTTATCAACAAATAAAACCGGCATAACAAACCAAGGCGCGCGCGCAGCATCTCGCCGAGCGGCCATTTTGAATTCTGTTCGATTTTCTCTCATAACTATCGATATTCCTGAATCGATTAATCATTTACATGTTTGATAATATCTAAAGTAGGTATTCATAAAATAGATTACGATGATTTAAATGCAGTCAAGTACTTAACAGTTGCTAGCAAACATTTCCCAATATTTTCCTTACCCTCTTTTATAAAAGTTTTGGCTTCGATCGTCTTTTAGGTGTGCTTTACAATCCTGTGTGAGTAGGGAGTTGGGCTATTAGAGACTATTTTATCTAAACTCCTGTTAAGATTTTTCCATATGCAATTGAATGCGATAGTTAAGTATTACGCAAATAGCCTACTCTACCTACCTACCTAAGAAAAAAACAATAGAGTTATTTCACATATGTTAATAGGACCACCATAAAGTCATTATGCACTTATTTATGAATAGAAAGCTGTAAGCACCTTGTAGAATATTAATAAATAATTAATTTAATGCTTGAATTCTTAAGTGATGGGTTAGTTTATTGTTTGTTCTATTGCGTCTCTTGGAATGTTCGAGATACATATTGATTAATCTCTAGTAATATTTTTAGCTGACTTGATAAAGAAAGCTGTTCCTAATAATATTATAATAAGAGGTAGAGTTACTTAATAAATAAGTTTTAACATAATTAAATATTCGAACGGTCCACTTCTGTACTAGAATTTAGGTCCTAGGGACATTATTTATACAACCATAGTAAAATTATTGATATCCAAAAAGAGTTGCATACCTACTACCTACCTATATGAGAACAATAAGTAGGTTGAATACCTATAAAGGAAGGAATTTCAAGGTGCGCAATTTCAAACCGCAACCTCTTCGTTTTCAGATTCTGTGCAACTTTAGGCCAGTCAACTGTACATCCAGTAATATTGTTAGCATAATATTAATTAATATTTTAGTTAGTTGACCACTGACGTTGAACAATTAAAACAAATTGAAATTTCAAAGCGAAATATCTAAGACAAATCTGCTCTCAAAATGTTTTTACTTTACACTAATTGCATGGTTTTTGCTTGTTTTTGCATGTAAGCAAAACATTTTTTTAAGCTTGCAAGTAAACGAACTTCTGTTGCTATCAAAATAATTTATTCGCTTTAATCTTCACTTTTATTTATGCACGTTACGATTATATTTATTTATTTCATCTTTTCTTATTAGTCTTATTGGATTAAAAGTAAGTAAGTATAAAATCTAATCGGTTCTTAGTACGAAATTTTAGTATTTTCTAAAAAAAACGCGAATATATCCGTTTTAATATATTTATATTTACGAAATTTTAGGTTATAAAATTTAAGTTTATAAACTATGATGCAACTTTGATCACTCTAAGGAAAATGGCCATCACTGTGCGCGATAAATCAATCAAAAGAATGATTTTTTTTATTGAATTTTCGTTCCGAGGCATACGTACCTGTTTTTATCCATTAAATGGCAACAAAATATTTTGTTATTGATGCTAATCGCTTTTAAGAGTTTATATTCTAGGCTTGCATGCTTAATTTATCAAAAAAGTACCTACTTATAACCTTAACTTATAACTTTTATGTAATTTGAAAATTAAAAAAAAAAGAAATTTTGTGTATATTATTCATTTAAACTAAGCTTATACTTAGTTTATAGTGAATCAAATACACAAAAAAAAACACCGAAATCCGTATCCATTGTAAACATTTTTTCACCCTCAAAATCTAGAAAAAAAATATCTTATTGATTCATAGTTATCCACTATTGCTTTGCTGTGTGTTTTTTGCTTGCTGAAACTTGCATACAGAAAAAACCTACTTACCTACCAAAAAATAAAGAATTTTCTCATTACCTACGGTAAAAAATGGAAACCCTTTACAGAATTGATTTTCTTTAAAATAAATATAATGCTAACAAAACCAGTAGCCTAAATCTGCTAAGATAATGGTTCACTTATGTTTATGTGAATTAAAAAAGTTTTTGTTACATCTTTGACTTCGAGCTTAGTAGATCTATGTAGGTTTATTGGAATAACTGAATAAATAGGTATATAGTGTAGTCAGCTAGTCAGATACCAACACCTGGGTTGCTGTTTCTGTGTGATCTGAAGAGACGATCATTAGCAATTTCAATGTGTTTAAAAGCATTATGGATGGTAGATATCTTATTTTGAAATCTTTTGCTTGTAATAGGTACCTATTAGATGACTGTTTCGGGAGGAAGAAAAATCTTTAAAGTTTTTACCTACTTAAAATAATAAGATCTTGTGTGATTAATTGATTAATTGATAAGATCTTGTGTGATTAATTAATAAATACCTATTAGGTAGGTATAGTAGGTATGTACATACCTACTTACTAATCAATTTTAAATATCAAGATTTACCCAAAAAGTGTTTATTAAGGTTCTTCGCTGCAATTAATCACACAAGATCTTACTACCTAATGTATTAAAATAATCCTTTCTATTCTAGTTGTAACTGTTTTTTATTTTTTATAATTCTATGATTTCATTCGATTTTTAAGTCCATATTGATGGGTAGTGCTATGTTTTTTAACCCCAAAAACTTATCAAAAATTTACGTACCCACAACAAGTCTACAAGTGGTGCCATCTAGTAGGCGATAGATGAAACAGCAACTTCCGTCATCTTTGTATAAATTAGGTCTCGGTGAATAATAATTCAAATCTATATGGATTCAATTAAATAAAATGTAAAATTATTGAATTAATTAGGTAATTTAGGTACCTAATTTACATTGGACCTATATACCTACCGAAATTTAAAATAATACATCAAACTTATTTATTAAGATAACTATACTAAGAATGTTTTAATTCAACGCCAACCCAAGTGATTAGTCAATATTAAAAGGAAAACCTTAGTCATTCGAGAACGAAACCAAAAATTTAGCAAAATATTGCATCACAATGTTTCGATGTCATCGACCTAACTTAAGAGCATCACCTACATACATATCATTAACTGACAATGGTCTATTTACTCCTTACGATTGAAGATAATCCTCATTTGAATGGCAAATCTACCTCTTAGTACAGAGCTCCAAACAAGAGACTTTTCTGTTAAAGTGTTTCGTAGTTTACTCCCTGATTATCACTTCTCTTTTATGATATTTTCAAATTTCAAGTTTGAAAAACTTTAAGGAAACCTTCTATCATTTATAGTTTACGTTTCACTGAGGACATACTATTTCATGACAAGAAGCTTTTTTGTATCATTTTGTGATTTTTATATACCCAATTTCTTAGTTTATCTAGTAGGTTAGATTGGAATTTATTTAATAATTTAAAATTAAAATGATAGCTAATCTCTTATTCCATCTTACGTATTCGCGAGAAAAGTCGTTACATCATCAGATATTGTATTTATTCATGAAGATGTGGATTGTTAAAAAACATTTTGTTTGGCTCCAAAGATCTGACCGTTAGGATTCTGCACGTGCCGTCGATTCACTGACCTGAACCGTTTACCTATTTGTATAATTCTATTACACTGTGAGTCCATTTTTCAAATTCAACAAGGAAGGTGTTCTATAAATTTCCGCTTAATATTCGCGCGATTCGAATGTCAACAAATATGCTGTAGGCAGCTGTCTAAAAGCTCAACGCGGTTTCCGAATTTTTAACAGCGGTTGTGTAGTTACGTGCTTCTATAAAGTATTACAAAGTGGTCTATTCTCATAAATAAAATAACTAGTACCGCACAAAAGGTACAAATCGATATATTGTCATAAAACCGTTAAAAAACCGTATGCGATTGCGCATCATAGAAGTACAAAACATGTATTGAAATTACGGTGTCTGTAAGCAACGTACCGGTCTCATTTTCTCGTTTAGCGCTATTTATCAGTGTTGAGTGACATCAATAAAATTTTCGTCGATTTCATACGTGCTTATATGGTTATGATAATTTGTTTCCGGTGTTCGCGGCGCGTGCGCAAGACACGACAAACTATTACATTCATAGCGTTAGCACGATTTGCATTTGAAATATTTCGTTTGGCTCGTATCTATGGCGCTTACAATGCCTTCGGGATGGAATATGTATTCAATGAGAGCGGTATACTATGTCATATCAAATTTCGTGGTACATTTTTCAGCGGCCCGTGCCGGAGACTTCTTTAGTTGGGCGATAATAGGGCTCATTTTGTAGCGCACGTGCGTGGATAATGCAGGGCGTCCTGCCTAATAGATGGAGCAGTTTACTTATCTTACTTTTGTGACGTGTTCAACGTTATAAGGGTAAAGGGAACAAAATGTTTGACATCTTCACTTTTCTCTTTATAGATTAAAAATTGTGAAACAACTTAATTCGCCAATATCCATATTTATTTTGAGGGAGATTTTTTGTTGATGTGGCGTAAACGTGCCTTAGTGGGTGCTTTTGTTTTATTGAATAATTGCCAGAGGTGTTTCGGACGAGACTGACTGGTTCCTCCAAGGCCAGCCGTCGAACTTGCGCCTTCGCTGGACCATTGTCACTATTCTGAGCTCGCTCGATATCCGATTCACTTTTGTTCGAATATTACATGATAAGACCTCTTCAACTGTCATTTATTTTAAATAATATAGTGAAATTCCTTTTTTCGAAAGTACATAAAAAACTTCAATGCAAAACACACCTTTACTTGGACAACGTCGTAAATTATTTTCTTACTTAGTTATTAATATAAGCACTTATTTTGCATATGTTTACTTATTTTATATTGACTCTTTATTAACTTATCATGTTAATGGCTACTTGACGTACATACTTATGGAGCTACCGTACTACCTACAAAGTTAGTTTCAACATGCTGCATTATTAAGTAGGTAAATTGATTACTAATTTTATCACTACCTTAAAACATGTTACTCACATTAATTTAAAAGCTTAATAATTCAGTTCAATTAAATTTTATATTTAAATAGATTAAATGGAAAACCCGCGTCAATTTATTGTCATTACCTTTTAGGGTTTCGCGGTTCTGATAGAAAAAACGGACTTTTCTAAAGCACTTCATTGTCCGTTTGTGGGTTTGACTGTCAGTCTGTCGATGACTTTTTTCTTTTTTGATAATTATGATTACTTCTTTAACAAATCTTTTACAAATAAAACAACAGATTCTAAGATTCCCTAAAGGTTTTTGATCGATTCGATATCTATTTCTTAATATATAGGACATTATTTATACGGAACCCTAAACTCGTGAATAAAGTTCGTACTTCACCGGTTTTTTATTAATGTGAGTGCGTTGTATGTTAACTTAAAAAGATAAAGATATTGATTATTAACACTCATAATCCATTGTATATTGCTCGCATTATCTATTGATAAAAATTAACGTAAATATCTTTTTAGATGATTTTACTTTTGATGAAATTGTCAGAGGATTACGTTAAACGCCATGATGTGGGATAAAACGTAGATCACTTGATAGAAAACACCAAAATATTAAATTTTTGCCTTTAGACCGTATTTCTAAACCGTCACAGAAAATAGTTATTAATAGTTAAATATTTGAATAAACTTCTTTCGATATAGCAATATTCAAAATTAGACTGATGCAAATGTTTAACCTTAAATCAACCCTGTTCTGTGATGGTTTAGAAATATGATCTTAAGACAAAAAAAAGTTTGTCTATAAGTCTTCTTTCAATTGGTATCCATTTTATCCTATGAGTTTCAAGTAGGTACATCCTTGGACTATCTCTTTGAAAACTGTGGCTCATATCTGCGAAACGTGACACTAGGACATCATGTGATAGAAGAGGACAAGAATAGAGGACATTAAACAAAACATAGTGCAATGGTTCCCATGGGTCCCATAGTGCAAAATTAAAAAAAAATCAACATGGCACTCAAGGACTATGCCATAATTTTAGTGGCCCAAATTTTTAGTTCTTCTGAATATGTATATTTTGAATTCCAATTTGAATATTTTTGTTATTTTATGTGATCGCTATGATCTCTATCCAAACATAGTTAAACAATCAAGAAGGAAACGAAGGATTATGCCAACTTCCATAGAATTATTTAGTATTTAAAAATATAATATAAGTACGTAGGTAGATGGATTTATAGCGGCATACTTACCTACATATTCCGGGTGAGGCAAAGTTTTAATACTCAACAGTAACTAACAAAGTACCAATAAAGGTTGTTATCATCCAATAATTAGCGATAACTTCCAAAAACTGTTATCACACTGTTTGCTATTAAATAATCGATAGACACTCATTCGATAAACGGTCATTGCCTACAAGACAGGAAAAATAGTTGTTTAAAATTATGACACACCCCTTGTAATAAACCACGTCTGTCTAAACTCTAAGATTTGCTATTGGTTTTTCATAATAGTATAGGTACCTTATGGGGTTTTCTTCTTTGACTTTGATCTGTGAAACAGAAATACCTAATAATCTAATAAGTAAGTAGGTATGTACTACGAATAAGTAAGTATGTATAAATAGCTATTTTATCGTTTAATATTTACATACATATTTAGATCAAAGATCTGGGTTTAATTTGTTGATATGACAATACTTAATTAAGGACATTGATTGATTAGATTACTTTAATGTTATCGTACATTTTAATTAATTATTGCATTAAACAGTTTTGTGGAAATTAGTAGGAAATTCCATTCAAAAATGATAATATTATTTAAAAGTAATTGTTATCGCTTGATTAATGATCTACCTAAATATTTTGCTAACTTAAGTTACTTTCCAAGTTTAACCTCAAACCAGTTTCATCAAAATTAGTACAAGCAAAAATCAAAATAAAATAAAAATGTAAAAATTGTTTAATTTGATTGAAACAGTAACGAAACAAGGAGGTGACCCATCTGAATCATCTGATGATGCATTTCCATGCTACTCAATTTCCTAAGATTAAACACCCTACCCTTCTTCCTCAATTTCTTGTCTATCCAAAGGTTACCCGAAAGACATCGCTTTGAGCGGTAAAGCCACCCTTTGTAACATTTTGACTAAAGCTCTTTATTTTTTATATAATGTAGGTAATATAAAAATGATGTTTACAATAAAGAATTTATCTATCTATCTATCTGATATTAGATTCTATCATTCACACATTCATCCTCAAATCACTATCACTACATAGTATAAAACAAAGTCGCTTTCTCTGTCCCTATGTCCCCGGATTTTGATGCGGTTTTTTTTAATAGATAGAGTGATTCAAGAGGAAGGTTTATATGTATAATACATGCATAATATAGCCGTGCGAAGCCGGGGCGGGTCGCTAGTATTGAAATAAAACCTTGATTGTTTTGCTGACGACATTTAAAAAGTAAGATTCCTAACTTTTTTCATCAAGACTACATTCAACATCTGCATATTGGTTATTTCTACACCCCAACGCAAGTGAATCATTTCATTATGCTGTCTGAGTGTCACTTTAATTAAGTTTTTTGTATTCACTGCAATTGTGGTGGACATGTAAGGATCGTTATGAATGTCCCTTTATTGTCGAGATCCGTTCAAAAATAACTATGATGCAGCAAAACACGAACCCGAAGTTGGAATTAAACCCTGTCCAATAAATATAACTTCATGTCATCATGACTAATTAGTAACAGAAACTTTACCAGATATTAAAAATGTTAAGAGGATAGTGTACCGTCTCTCTCTCCATACCCAAACGCCAAACGCTGGGCCAAACGGCCTAGTTGGCACAATGGTCACCATACCGGACTACCAAACACAGGGTTGCGGGTTCGATTCCCGCCTCAGACATATATTTATGCTTAGATATTTGTCTGTGGTCTGGTTGTTTCTAAGTATATATTTACAAAAGAAAAGTATATAAGTAGTATATCCATTGTCTAGCACCCATAACACAAGTCTAGTTACTTAGCTTGGGGCTAGATGGCGATATGTGGAATGTCCTGCAATATTTATTTATTTATACAAACGTAATCGACTGTTTCCTTCCTCCACACTAAAGCAAATATTTTGGTAGCATAAAACTTATAACTGCCATGACCATGCCCCTATGTCTTATTTTTATATATATTTTGTATTTTAACTCTTATTTTCTATGATAGTTAGAATATGAAAAAAACCAAGACATAGGGGCATAGTCAGTCATGGCAGTTATAGAATTTGTACTACAAAAATATTTGTACTAGTGTCATTATATAGGGAGGAAACAGTCGACTACGTTTGTATGGAGAGAGTGCCGGGTACCTTTCCTCATAAGGAATGTTTTTATGATATCAAGGAAACTTAAAATCAATAAGCAGATGTTGGGCTGAGTGCATACTGTAATTCAATATTTTTTATAATCTTCGACACCTAAATATCGGTTAATAAAAATACGAACTAATTTCGAACGAAAAGGTGTTTACGATCATTAATTTTTAAAGTACAATAAAATTTAATCAGCATTAATTTGTCGCTTGTATAAATGTAAGCGGTCGTAAATCGACCTACTTCGAAATTTCCCCATTTTATTGATAATTAAAATTGCCGCAATTAAACTAGCTAACTAATACTATAATTAGGTACAAGTATAATTGTAAATCACATTGGATTAGCGGTACTTCGCGGCGTTTTTATACATTGAAATCTTTATCTTTGTTTATGATTTAATTACACACGTCTAATGTTACCTCGTTAGTTCGTATCGAAAAGGTGTAAAATTATAATATATTCACTACCATAAAATAGGTGTGGCTATGAAACAATAATTTTTATTTGCAATTAAGGCCAGTGTGAGGCTGTCAATTTCCATACAAAAAGCGGTAACGTTTTCCCCCCCATACCTAAACGAAGTCCAATTTTGATAATTTTTGAAAATGTTCTAGATCTAATGGAAAACTAGGTTTAACCGTTTTGACGTGACAACGTTTTATAAATTGGTTTGCCGGGTGACACTTCAAGAAACTGCGTTACGCTCCGCTGACGTTATGCGCTCACAATGAGAGCGAGTGAGAGGCACGCGTCCCTTCCACTCGGGCATGGTTAGCCCGCCTAAGAGCGAGAGAGACAGACATAAAAAGTGAAAGGCACGCGTCCCTTCCACTCGAGCACAGTTGTTGTCACGTAAAACTTTCGCCCGTATACCGACTTTACAGGCAACCAGTTTTTATTTTAAAGAAATATTGCCTAAGATAAAAGTTATTAGTATCTGAATATCTATAATTTTGACTTAAAAACTTCATCGAGCGTTTCAATTATTTTTTAATAGACTAAACTGAATTACCGAAAAAGAAAAACGTATAAACCTAGAATAAGATGCATTGAATTCAATGAGACCAAATTTATTTCATTTTGTGAAGGATAAAGGGGGTAAAATCGTTACGGCCCGCAACATTATTTGAAAGCAAAATGAAGGCAATTACGTCCGAACTTAAACTCTCTCTATCGAACGATACGGGTCATTTTTGAAAATACCTACTCGCGCCGCGTACCGAAAACTCATGATCCTCTAATCATGTAATTAAATTGAACAAAGTTTTTAAGTAACAATTTTGGAAAATAAAAAAGGAATCATTAAGGTTCATGCACATTGCACATGTTCTGTCTCCAAATCGCCACAAGCTAAGAGATGCTCATCCGACGCACAAAATTACCCTCCCGTCTCCATCCCATTGTTCAGGGTTGCCAAAAGCAATAAAAAATTCTTAAAACAATAGCACCCTGCGGCGTCCACTGCCGCAAAGATGCTCATGATAATTATTTTAGAAAATATCCCGCCTTAAAACGCTCCTTGTCCAAAACAGGTGCGGTAATGTGGTTTAATAAGTATGTATGGATAGATATTATTATGTGGAACTGAACACTTTCGCATTTACTGCTTTAGAATGTTTGAAATTTTCCCCTGCACTTCTCATTAAACTTAAATTACTGGTTATACAGAACCTAAAACGGGTAGAGTTACTTTCGTGGCATAAAATTGTCACCTTGCTTAGTAAGGTTGGCTGAGTTTGTTGTAACTAACCTGAACGTTAGTTAATCGTATTTTAATAACATTTCTGTCGGCGTAATTACTGTTTATATCATCAACACTCTGCTCAGTACAATTAAGTTTATTTTTTTGGAAGCGCGACAATCGTAGTTTGATTATTGTTGTAAAATCATGGGCATACCAACATTATCACTAAATAACGATTATCCATAGTACATTGGTAACTATTAAGTGTAAATAGTTTTTGAAAAAAAAAACGGCGCTCAATTTACTTACCATTAATATAAATTGCGCACCACCAGAAAAATTATACCGAACTGCAAATAACAATACCTATTATATCTAACCTAGCTAGCTAAACTGTTAATATTGATTTTTCTAAAAAAAAAACAACGTATTATAAAGTACCTACCTATGTATAAATTTTATCTTCACTACATAATATAAAATAAAGTCACTTTTCACCGTCCCTATTTCCCTTTGTATGCTTAGATCTTTAAAACTACGCAACGGATTTTGATGTGGGTTTTTTTAATAGATAGAGTGATTCATTAGGAAGGTTTATATATATAATACATGCATAATATAGCCGTGCGAAGCCGGAGCGGGTCGCTAGTACTAGTATAAAAAGAATAATCCTTGGTTGTCCGTGTTCCGAAACGTAGGCCGGTGCAGCCACAAAAGAAGGACTGTCAGAAAAGTTTTTCTGCCGTCTTCGTATCTTCACTCGCGTCTCTCGAAGGCCCACTTGTATTGGGGGGTCATTAAGACACAAATGTATAGGTATCTTCTAGCACTTTTCTATAGCTACATCTTAGCATCGTCACTAACCATCGTGTGAGATAGTCGTCAAACGCTGGCCACAAATAAAAGGAATAATTAGTGTTAAAAAAAACTGTGACTTCATAATATTATCTCAAGGAAAATTTGACAGATCGTATCATCTAAACTACGCTTAACAGTAATAGTAATGTCCATGACAATAGTCATTACGAGTTGACAATTTATTTCATGAATCTTCTCATGGTTATTTAGACTTTTAAAACATAAAGATTTTTGTTTCGAAATTACGCAGACCTCACACTATGATAACCTTCACGATTAGGTTTTTGTAAGGAACTTTGAACCTTAAATTGTGTATTTGAAGGTTGCAGGTTCGATTCCCGACTCAGACAAGCATTTTTGTATACAAATATTTGTTTCTGGTCTGGATGGCTGTATGTATAATAACAGCGTACTAGCAGCGTCTGCGGTTTCACCCGTGTAACTCCCGATCCCGTGAGAATATACGAGAAAGTAGCCTAAGTTACTTCCGATGAATCAATGTATCCTCATACCAAGTTTTATCAAAATCGGTCCAGTAGTTTCGGAACCTATTCGTTACAAATACAAACAATCTTTACTCTTTATAATATTAGTATAGACTTACATTTTCACAAAAGTAAAGTATATTTATGTATTCTATCTGTTGTCTGGCCACCATAATACAAGCTTTGTTGCTTAGCTTGGGGCTAGATGGCGCTGTGTGAAATGTTCTATAATATTTTTTTTTAGTTTCTTAAGAGTATCATGAGTTTTTGATACCCGGCGCGAGTAGATATTTTCAAAAATGACCCGTATCGCGCGATATAGAGAGTTTAAGTTCGGACGTAATTGCCTTCATTTTGCTTTCAAATAATGTTGCGGGCCGTAACGTTTTTACCCCCTTCGGACGTAATTGCCTTCATTTTGCTTTCAAATAATGTTGCGGGCCGTAACGTTTTTACCCCCTTTATCCTTCACAAAATGAAATAAATTAAGTCTCATTTAATTCACTGCATCTTATTCTAGGTTAAAACGTTTTTCTTTTTTGGTAATTCAGTTTAGTCTATTAAAAAACAATTGAAACGCTCGATGAAGCTTTAAGTCAAAAATATAGATAAATTAATTCAGATACTAATAACCTTTATCTTAGGCAATATTTCTTTAAAATAAAAACGGTTAAACCTAGTTTTCCATTAGATCTAGAACATTTTCAAAAATTATCAAAATCGGACTTCGTTTATGGGGGGGAAAACGTTACCGCTTTTTGTATGGAAATTTACAGCCTCGCACTGGTATTAACTGTAGGTATACTATAATATTTATAGAACCGAATAACTATCTAGGTAATGTTGATTAATTAGAGTTGTCTCTGAGACATTTTGTCGGCAATTAATCTAAATCCTTATAATTGGAGTTACAAATTGAAATGAAACCTGTTTCCGTTCTAAAAGTATGTATTTGACGTGGTATTTCGAATTACATTCAATGCAGATTTATTACCATTTAAGTGTGAAGTCCGTATCAATAGACGTTTGACCGTAACACCATTATGATACTAGATATCTAGGTAATGTTATAAAAACCGGCCAAGTGCGAGTCGGACTCGAGAACGAAGGGTTCCGTACCATGTTCTATGGAAGCTCCACTTAATTATTTTTTCCGTTTTTAGTATTTGTTGTTATAGCGACAGAAATACATAATCTGGGAAAATTTCAACTGTCTAGTTATCACGGTTCATGAGATACAGCCTGGTGACAAACAGACAGACAGACGGATGGACGGTTTTAGTAATCTATGATAATAGGGTCCCGTTTTACCCTGTGAGCATAGAACCCGAAAAATTATACGTAACATTCTAACATCAATTTTATTTATTATTTCACTAGAAAGACAGAATAATATTGTGTTACCGAATCTTGGAGGTCGAGAATTTTAACTCATTCTAAGCTGCGATGTAGGCAGTAGAAATGTAAGTAACAAAAATATTTATAAATATTCATATTTTATCGACATATTTTATCGATACTTATTAAAGACCGGCTACCACCTCGCGTCGTGAGGTGAGAACGATGGCGCCCCCTGCTGCGTCCGTTCACAGTGAGACGGGAACATACAGGGGCTCTATTTTTGAATCGCTCGTGTGACAAAGCTTCGTCGTATACGCCTACAAGTCACGCTCGACTTCCAAGTCGCATGACACAAATTTACTGTATTTTTGAATCGTTCGTCGTCGAAATTTAAAATGTCAATTTTTATTCGTTTTACGCAGTTATTTGAAAAGCGGTAATTACCAGCGGACATCCGAAATTATCCCAAAAGATATAAATATTTTTCAAAGACCTTTTCCGAATGTTTGACTATGATTGTTTGATGTATATTCTACCACTCGCCTGTCGGCGACGAGTGGTGGAGACCACTCGTTACGATGGAGCGATTCAAAAATAGCGAATTTCCGATGTCGAACGAATATCAGTAGAAATCGAGCGCTCGACGCGGGGCGAACGATTCAAAAATAGGGCTCCAGAACGATATTCAAAATGAAGTTATGGCCTTTTTTTCGTCCCTTTAAAACCTTATTATTTTATTTAAAGCATAATCTCGGATCTCGTTTTATATGCCTAGCGTATGTTTTATATCGTATTATAAACGACATTTGATCTTTTAACTCTGGTAAAGGTGTGTTCGAGTGTAAATATACAGAAAACAAGAGGACAAATTGTTGGACACCTCTAGCTGCCATTAGCTCGTGAGTTGAGCAAATATCGACTACCAGTGTTTGCAGTCACAGTGTAAATATCGACAAGTCGACAAACTGAGTTTGCGTTACGCATCACTAACTCTTGTTTGTCGAAACGCGTGGTACACGGGTGCGACCAACTTAAAGGGCTGTTCACTTTACACTCACGGAGACAAATATTTCCGTTTACTTTGTTCCAGAAAAAATGATCGCTAAGACTTATTAATAGATAGAAGATAGATAGATAAATGCTTTATTGTTCCTTAAAAGTTAAATGCTATGGTGACATGATCTCGACCGCTTTGAGCCAAAGTGGCCGGAAGTTGCAGAGGACCGCGATAGGTGGAAACGGATGGGACAAAAGTGAGACAATCCAGACTAATTAAAAACAGACAAACAAGAGAGTAATCTTAAAAGGGTTTATTTTTTACTTTTTGAAGTACGGAACCCTAAAAATAAAATAAATAAAACTTAACTTCAAGTAGTATGGCACAAAAGGTGGCCTAATCATTAAAAAGAATTTCTTTTAGGCAACTTTTGGATGGACAAGAATTCAAGAAAGGGATGGGTGGGTTGTTTATAACATACGTAATACACACTTTTCTTAAATTCTCTAGACTTGTACCTACAATATTTACGCAACATTTGTCCATTAATATAATCTATATTGACACTAAACATAAAGTTCAGACCAACCTTTTCAACAATTAAACTATTGTTATTAGTTTACATAAATTCCCAATATGTTTTCCATCAGACTAAACCATCGCATCATGTTTTATTCATGAGACGCCCATATTGTTTCCAAAACTAAATAATGTCGTAGATTTCATGCAATAATTCAGATTAAAATTGTATTAAGTATTATGTCACTTGTACAATAGTTATAATATTTAAATGTGAATCGTGCTCGAGTTAAATGTATTTAATCAATCATAAGTTTCGATTAATTACTTTGATACGCGCCTCTGTGGTTACGTTTGATTGTTTGAATAAGTGGAGATATACCTACGGAGGTTTCATTGTCCGGTACCGAGTAAAAGTTCAAGGCTTTTATGATGTTATTAATTAGCTCTGTGTGGAAATAACAAGGCGGTTAATCCGGAATGAATTGTCGCCGTGATGGCAACGTGACTAGAAGATAAACAGTACTCATTAAATGTAGGTACCTACTAAACCTCAAAGCTTCACGTTACTTAAAATGCAAAAAGTTAATAGAACTAGGTGGGTATTCTACTTAAATTGTAATGAGGAAAACTCTCGTCTGACTCGTGTTTGTTGGCCTCCACCTCCATTATAATAAAATAAGACGTTAAGATAACCTCTTTTAATTTAATCGCTGATTTAAATATTCAAAAGAATAATGGAATATATGTACAAGATTTTCGTTAGATACGACTATATTTGGACACGTTATTGAGGCTAATTCAGATCCATTTAAATTAGTAAATTAATAATGTGAACCTCATTCTTGTATATGATTTGAATATAATTTTACTATATTTAATTTTATTGCTTTAATCCCCGACATTCATCTTAGGAAATGTTTCTGCAATGACATCATCTCATTCACAAAAATTAATAATACGAACCTCTCACTCGAGAATTTCTAAACGTATCATAATTATCAAGTTTTGATTAACGGCCAGTAGACGATAATCTACTAGAAAATTAATTAAAAGTGTTCGTTCGAAATGAATGTTACCACATCATTTATGAACAGAATGTGCCAAGTAACGGTGAGTGATGTGATGTGTCTCACTACCGGTTTTACACGCGTCCGGTAATTACAGAACCGCGCACACTCTTTTGTCCGATGATTTTTCTATCATGTTCCTATATGACGCTTTTGAATTTAATGAAACTAAACAATGTAAAGCCCCATTACCGATTATCTTCGCACTGTTCAATTTTGAATTGTATACAGTTACTTTAAGGTCTTTGTCGTGTGAATATTCGAGTTTACGTAACGTCAATGTTAAAGGACATATTTGTATGTAAACACCGTAAACGCTTGTCACGCTTTTGATACGTCAAATCGTCCTACCATTCAAACATTGTAGGTGATTTTTCATTCATAACATAACGTATGGTCAATTTCAAGGCTAGATCGTGTATCTTTTAATACCAATAGGCATGAATAACCTCCGTCGTTGGTGTTCTCGCTACCGGTTTTACTTTTGATCTGAACCATTATCTTCGAAACGTTTCTGTGTCACAACACTTTTTTGTGACCAACAATAATTCTTCTGCAATCTGATATCTGCGTCAGAATCGTTCTCATATTGTTCACCGTTCGTGTTTCTGTATAAGACCTATAGTACCTACTTAGTCATGTGATTCTATAGTGGTTGTTAAATCTGCAGCAATTACTCTTAACAAAGGTATTTGGCTCAATGATTGATCGAGTAAATTGTCGTATCATAACCCAATCAGAACCGATGAACTGGCCTTGATTACTCATTTAAAATGAATCATTGATTTGATTTCACAATTGCGTTAATTAATCAGTTTCTATTGAAAACTTTCTCATATCCTCTTGCAATTCCTTGTATTTTGTTAGTCAAAAATCCACGGTTAGTACTTATAACGTGTAATAGAAATCGTATAAATTGACACCTAACTTACGCAATTATTACCAAATATTTATACATTGATGATATCACTAACATTTGGTATTAGGTAATTCGTCATTTGTAATTGACTTCTAAATTTAACAAGTTACAGGTTGCCTAACAGTGTGTCTGAAAGCTCTTAGAACTATTTACTATACATCAGACTATAGAGGTAGATACATGTTATTTCTCTTAGCAGCAAAATTATGTAAGAAACCACTATTAAGTAAAGGTAGGTACTACTACTTTCCTAATCAGTTTAGGTACTAAGCAACATTCCGCCGAGGTTTTCCGATGGTCTTTATTATAACCATTTAATAGTCTTTTGATCTTATTGAAATAAAAAAATTCAATCTAATTATTAGATACAAACTTATTAATATCAACGAATGAATACAGCACAGTACAAGTCGTTAACCTATTAAACAAAAAGGTGTGCGTTTATAAGCCGGGCCATGCACGGCCATAAACCATGTCCACGTGTGCTCGGAATAATTACGACTCGGGTGCCGGTTAGGTTAGTACTCGTATATGTACTTAGTTTACCTGAGCGGTTTTCACGAGGCTGAATCACGGCCACTGACGCAACACTCCACCACTCGCAGTCAAACATGCGCTAACACAAAAACTACAAATTGAAATCAATCAACGATCTAACGGCAAGCCTACCTACTTCATATGCGAATCAAAATACAGTAGCCAGACGTTCGAGTTAGCTCATCCATTTTAACATATATGAATTCGTCCAACGGAAGTATCACGCGGCGATAAATTATTTACAACCTTTATAAACACTTAAAATACTAAAAACCATTTCCATTCATAAGTTTTAGTCGGACCGAAACGAACTCTCCGACGACGCACGAGCTATACTCATAAAACCTGTTTAGATTTTGATAATTTTATTAACGATCGAATGCATGGAACGCCGAAATCGAGGGTCTCAAAACTCCCATATTTTACAGCTTTAACACAAATTATACAAGTTTAAAGCCACAACATAGAACGAGTGTGGGTGTCTTTAATGTTAAAATGTGTCATCTGTAATTATACGATCTAGGGAATTTTAATGTCTTCCAGTGTCGTCTACTTTATTACAATAGAAGCTTTACTAAACTGGATCTATCGCATCGATTACATCATGTCATAACATATTTCATTTATAATGAATAATAAAATTCAGAATGCCATCAATCTCGAACAAGATATTCGAAAACAATATATTAAAATGGATGTCATTGTTTGGATATTAAATTAGTTATGTGACGATACGCATCACAAAGTCTGAGCGGGAACTGTAATTACCGTGTTGTCCATTCACTTTACATCATTACTGAGATTTCTATGTCTTCTTTCATATCCATCCACATAGCATTGCATCGTCATCACGGTGTGTGGCGTAAATAATTTCTTTCAGTCGTCCCGGCGTTCATTAGGGGCACATTGTCTCATTTCGACAAATTTTAATGTCACTACCATAAAAAAATTATTACGACAATTTAGTGCAATTGACTTCTAACGATAGAAGTTATTACGAAGATTTTACTTCAATTGTTAAATTTGTAGTCATCTAAACTTGTTTGTAGTCCTTGAGCACAAAGAAGTGCTAAAAAACCAGTAGATACTTTAAGAAGATTGCTTCTTGCTAGCTGGCTAACACCATTAAAAGCTTATGTAACAACAATATCGACAAATGATCCGCTAATCACTATTCTATTGAAATGCTAACGCTTTAAATTCTTACTACAAATACGGGATTGACTGACGATGTTTATTGCTACACAGAACCAATTGGATAAACTAGTACTTTCTGATTTCAAGAACGATCCACTCGTTGTTCTCACAAGTAGATTAATTAAAAAATTTATGACCAAGTGGCAACACCTAGGTATTTCTATTCGTGTCCCGACAATACTCAAGAGTAATGCATCTACGAACTTTAATTAGTACTTTCCCATTTACCAGATACTTGTTAAAAGCCATTTGGCTTATTAGATGGAGTGTCAGCATTACTATATACTTACCAATCGATATTCAACCCTACGTAAGTAGATATAAAGTTTTTCTTGAATAGCAGTTCACTAGATCTTGTCTCTTGTAATGTTTTCAGTGCGTTATCATTGGTTAGATGGGGACTAGTGACGGAATGTTAACGCAACAATCACGAATAATACATTTTCAAATAGTTGTAGCCATAATTTGATAGTCTTTACGTCGTCGCTTACTTGTAAATTGGCTTTTATTATTTGTCTTTGAACGTGCATGCTAATTTATTTTTTAGGTTTAACGGTTTCATCATCTTGTTTAAATATCACGATTGTAAGTAGTTAGTGGTTCGTATGTGTATTTATTATATTTCAAAATCGTTAATATGGCTTCAGTTTACACAATCTATCTACGTTGTAAAATATTCCATAACTCTACTTAATTTATATTTTTCTCCTTTGATAAACCCGAAGCCTAATGTCAAGTCTTATGTTTGACAATGGCCGAGAGCTTTGGCTATTGAAATCTGAATATATACACACATATAATACTCGTAGGTACTATCTGTCTGAACAAATGTAGAACCATCCTTCATATTTGACGTCTCTACACGCGGACATAATGTCATCCATTTAGCGACCCTATGCACTATTATTGTTAAGTTTCATTTGAGCAAGTCATTAATGTAAAATCAAATCAATCACATTTTGAGTCGGAATTTCTATTGTTGTATCTGTTTCTACGGACATCGTTTAGTCGGACAATTTTATTAACGGCTTTCTACAAATTGAAACGATTTTTAGTTTCACGGTTAACAGTTTTGCAAACAATACTGTGTACTTAGATGTCTAATTTTAAGTGGCACCGGTTTTGGTGTCAACGTAATGTTGATAATTAAATTTTGTAAAAAGGCCGGTCGTCTAATAAGTGTTACACGAAACTTCAAGTTTTTGTCGCAACATTGAGCAATTAGCATTAGAAGATGTTAATAAAACAAATTTGAAATCTCGAAATATCTTTACGTAAATGGCAACGTTCACTAATTAACAGAGTTGAATAAATATTTCGGTACGTAGAGGTATCAATGATAAATTTATTAACTAAACTATTTGAAGAAAAATCAATTGTCAAGTATTGATAATGTGATTGGTAAAATTAATGTGACTGGTAAAATGTTATTCTTAATTTAAACAAGCATTGGCACACGGCTTCACTCGCGTATTTATCGATAAATAACGAAATAAAAAGTAGCCCGGTTCAGAGGGGTTCCGGAGATTATCCATTAGAAACATATTTACTAAATCCTAACTTTTTGCCTCTTTGTATTTTAATATTGGTTTTTTAAGCATTCATGTTTCTACTAAATAAATATAAAAAATCTGCTTTCTACTTTGCGCTGTAGTCTTGTAGTACTTACCTACAAACTAAATTACTTAAGTTTTTGTAATATCTTGTCGTGATACCATTTTAATTGAGAAGTTACGAAGGTCTACGTGAGAGTACAGCGTAGGGCTATATTCTTACAAAAAACGTTCTCATTTAGTCTTATCGAGTTGCCGTGAAAACGTGAAAGGCAATTTCATACTGCGTTTTCCATTTACCACGTTTTTAAACCATGCCTTTTTTTCAATAATCATCTATTTACAATTAGAAGCAATTTTAGGAAGCTTTATTTTTCATTGGTTATTTCTTTTAGAAAATCAAAAATGTGATTAACACCGAATTTGGCAGATGTTACATTCAATAATCGAAGCATTCATAGAATATTCCCAATTAGTTCCAAATGCGGTGAATTATACACATGCGACATTATCACTATTTTGTCTTATTGTATCGAAAATATGAACCCACACAATTTGGGGATTTTGTTATAATCTGCGTCTGCGTCTCTTTTGTTATGCATTGTTGCGGTGATGCAGAAACGGACTATTCCTAGGGGAGACGGGGGGATTTTGATGAATATGACTCTTAATGTGAACGTTGCTGTGATCGATTTTTAAATAATAAAGTCGCAAAAATATGATTAAGCAAGTTTCCGGGCGAATATGGAATATTAAAGGTATCGTGAATAAATGAGAGCGTACACACAGAGAAAAATGTTGTTAGACGTACGAGAAATCTCGTAAGTGCAACCAGAACTTCTGTTTGGATCCGTGACAGCAGTACCCACTAGTTGTCTTTACCAAATATTTTTTATTGAGAACCAACTAGAAATTATTGTACACACTACTAGTCTACTAGTATACACGGATAAACAATCTAGTTACGTTTACTAGGTTATTGTAAATGTAACTAGATATTTTTGTAGTGTATAAAATATTCTAGCTCCGATAATTGCGTTTGATGTATAAATCAATTAAGTATAGTAAATCCTAGACAGCAAAAAGGAATATTAAAGTTAGAGTACATAGTCTCGTAGACTACGCGTCTGCACGCTCTACGAGTAATGCAGCACTTATGGCTATAGTGGAGTATAGCCACATATTGCTTTAAGTGCGGAGTCCGTAATCCGTACGCACCCGCGATACAAAACAAAATTTTCGTCTCGACTAAGGTAATTTGATAAAACACAACGATAGCGCGATCTAAAATTACTACTGGTGCCATCTAGTTGCGACTCATGAAACTAAATAAATAAGTAGGTACACATAAATATAATTATTCAACTAGAATATTCTTGCATTCACAAAAATGTAGTCTTGTAGTTTTAACAATAATTTTGTTGTATATATAAAAGAACACAGTGTTAAATTAACATGATATTCATTTATGACAACTTAATTATTTTGTTATTATAACAATTTCTTTTAGTTATTTTCAGAAACAAACAGAATAGTAAGGATAATTATACATTCTTGTAGTAATTAAAATAATGTTGTTGTGGTTACAGGCAACTTCGTAGTGCATTACCAACATGACGATCATTAATCAGAACACTTAACTTCGTTAACTGTACATTTTATTCTAGTAAACAATACAAATCATTTCGTTTATGAAGCAAGAATTATTGTTTTAAATACAAAATTATTGTAGCTTTGATTTAAAATATTTTTCTAGTGTACCTTAATAAACATTTAGTGAGGTTTAAAATAAAATCGTAGAGATTACAAGAAAACAGTATTTCAGACTAAAATTGTCGTAAACTAATTTAACTTAACAGTTTTGTACTTCTGGTTGACTCCTATTTCTCTGCGTGTAGTGATAGGACGCGGCGCAGGTGGAAACGCTCCAGGCGAGATGGGTTGGGAGTCGGTGAGGCCTTCGCGTCGCGCATCTCGGTCGTGCCGATCCGAAGCGGGTTATTAATAATCCGCATTCACAGGTCGCACGAGCGCGAGCGAGCGACCGACCAGCCTGCGACGACATTCCACACCATTGTACTTCTCCGCTCCGCCCGCGACACTTTTGTCTATTCACACCGATAAATCACAGTAACCTCCACAATGCAACCTTTATTTACCTCTAACGACGTACATCGATTAATTAGTATAACACTAGAGATAAGATAGACGGGAAAGCGATCGCTTTCAATTTCCTCTCGAGGGGCACTCGGCGTAAAGTGTGCGTTAAGTGCGGACAATCGGAGATAAAACGTGCGAGACGGACTCCCTTAATCCGGTGATCGAAGATTGCGAGAAAACGTTTTGTCGTGGGGTTGCTCGCTCCACTCGCTCCTATTGTCTGCGTGTCTATAATTTGATTGCCCACACACGGGCACGCGTTGACGTGGGCGACCGGCCGATGGAACCCTAATTAAACCTATGAGATGCTAATGGAACTCATTCATCACAAGGTCAGATCGGCTCTCCACAGCTCGAATGTCACGAACTTTATTAGTAACCATATAAACAGGCATTCTTTAATGGTACAAAATGTTCGAATGGCGATGCATTGACTTGTTTAGATGCGATCTGTGTTGAACTTGGACGTATGAAGTGAGCGAGTGATGTTTTTCCATGTTATTGAATTAACCGTTCGTTGCGCGTCATATGGTCTCGCCACACGCAACCGTCTGCCCAGACCAGACGCAATATCATGAACGACGAATGTTATAAATTGATTGTACCTAATGTTGAATGTATTCTGTGCTGAGATTGGAGTAAGTTGCATTTCTGCTTTCGTTTCACGTTCAAATGGTCGTTCCTCTCTGACCCCTCCATGAGACGATCCAGTATTTGATCATAATTTCTGATGTATGGTGTATATTAACAACATTATAAAGGTATTAGCCAGAATAGCTCGAGGCTCCGCACTATCTATAAGCATCGGCCTGGTTAATATGCTTATTAAATTATGTCGATGGCAAAAACGAAGCCGGTTCGTTCGTTTAGCTTTAGGGAGTAATTAGCAGAATGAGTCTTATCGTACGATCTAATCACTGCGTGTAATTACTGGGTTAGGCTCGACTCAGACCACACTTGCCGTACCCTTGCCTCTTACTTTGTTCGTTCACATTTGATTACTTTTAGCAACCTCAGTATAATATGCTCGCATTTACTTTAATCACCTTACATACTTTGGCCTGATTTTATAATTATAGGTTCACGTGTTTGCTGTCTATAATCATTAAAAGCACTTAAAGTATGTTTGTTGAAATCTAGTGCTCATTTTTAAAAGCAAACAGTAGTTGTTCGAATCCTATGAGAATTAGGTTGCCCTTTTCTATAATGATTGAAACGAAACAAAGGAACACATTGTCATTTGCTATTTGTAACTATTGAATAGTAATCGGTAATAGGGTCAGAACTTATTGATTAGCGAACAAAAATTTGTGAACAAACATGGGACGGCCGGGAACCGCCCGTATCCGTAATGACCTGACTTTGCATATCAATACCTATTTTAATATCGACATGCATCATTTCATTTAATTGCATTTCCTGAATGATGCTGAGTTAATTCAACATTCGTCCATTTAAAATAAACCGCCATACTGCGCCGCATAGAACTGTTAAATATTTATAATCATATGAACACGTTACACGTCAATTAATGTTATACACTGAGAAATAATTGACGTAAAAACGATCACAATTATGCAATAAAATAATGCCGGAGGTTCGCCTTATACGTTACAATTGAATACGAACTCGGGAGCTACCAAATGAAGACATTTTTTCTGTAGAACCTATTTGATCCAATCTTAATCGCATTATGTCGCCTATAGTCGATACGTCATAATTAAAATGCTAGTTTGACAATAGGTAGTGTGAACTTGAGAGCGCCTTAATTAGAAATCTGATAAAATGGTTCGCCCCAGTTTCAACGGGTCCCGTAATTATTAATCCTAAGATGTGACCAAACAGGGAATCTATAGGCCAGGTCAGATACGGTCTAACATGGCCGGAACAGCTAGATCTAGATACATAGATAACGTACCACGTATCATCGATACTACTATAAATCGAATAAATCCGTCTGAAATCAGACGCTGATGATGCTGTGCAGCTTTGCACTTTAATCCCCTAAGTAAATAGAAACACCGGTTGTCGGGAATCTGTTCAAAAGTGTTAAATCGGTTAATATAATGATGATGGATACCGTTCCGACTAAACAGCCCGCAGCGGGGGTGTTTACCCTACAATACAAATAAAATATTTTTATTATTAACAATTTTGTGTCCCATTCTATCAACTCGAAATTAATAGTCGGCTGTCTCTCTCGCGCTGTTTAATCGAAATTATATTTCGGTTTTGTCATTATAGTATCGCGTTAGTTCCTCTCTTTTGTTCAGGTTTTTGGAGTCGGGTTTTCGTTTCCAATGCAGCTTTATTTTTTTTAATCATTCGCTGCGACACAGAAATATGACACTGCCAAAAAGGTTTTAACGCGCACCTTTGTTTCTGCTAAGCACCTTATTAAATTTCACGAAAGCCCCTTGAACTTAGGTATTTACCTGAAATCTTGGATTATTATTGTATGGATATTGATTGATAAAATAATGTTAACCGATATATTAATGTTATTTAAATTTATATCAACACTTTAACTAATTTACATTTTTGTTGTTACAGGTAAGCATCGATCGCCATCTGTCGCCCAGTAGCGGAATTAACGCCATAAGTAGTTTTCCATCTACCGTGACCGGCTACCTATGAATGAAGGAGCGCCCATAAAAACGTGCGACCGTGTTAAAATCATACAATATTGTTTAAAATTTAAGACAGACACACATCAGTTCCTTTCATCATATCCACCTTACCTGTGGGGGCACAAAAAACACCGCAGGTAGCCCATTTGTTTGTTATTAATTCTCGCGTCGAATATCCTTTTTTACAGTCCTCCATTCTAAAAATGTGAGAATATTAATTAAAATTATAAACGAGGATCGTCATTATAAGGTACGCAGGAACTCGGTTTTTAGTTTCTAAATTTAAATCCGATCATTTATCATGCGACACTGTCGGTTTTATCTTGATTTTATTATTTTTTTTATTTATTGTTTCTTGTATGACTTTGAATTGAACATCATGATTTATTACTTTTGATATTATACTAACATAAATACCTAATCCTTTTTTGTTTAATTAAGGTTGAGGAATTGATCCGTCTCGTATAAAATTAACAATTAATAAAGCAAGCAACTAAGTTTCATTTTAGTTCCAATTTTTATAATTTAAAATTTCATTTAATTAACGTCTGAATATGCGAGTTATATCATTTTTTAACCGTGAGATCCTGTAATTGGCTTTCTGTTGTTACATTATGTTTTATAAGTATGCAACAGCTGTTGGATCTCCGAATAAATAAATAAATAAAAATGCAATTTTCCAATTCCAATTTACCTATAACATCGTCAAAGTAGTTACAGTGTGCTAACTGCTATACCACATTCGCGTCTGGCAAATTATAAGGAACGCCCGCGCACGCTTTCTGCACACAGTAACTGACGTAAAAATCATACTTAGCAACTTCAATGGCCGACCTGCTACTACAATAGTCGTTTATATTATTATAGTAGGTACGTAGCAATCGATCTAATGGCTTAGTATTATTGTAGATGTGTGAAACGTTTTGTAGACGATGTTATTTTCATTCTATGCATTTATCAATACAGGTTAACATACAAATTTTGTTTTTACATAAGTACTACATTATTATAGTAATTTTATGAAAGTTGAATAATTTATTATATTCCTCTCATTTAACTTTATATTTTGATCAATGGAGTTGTTTAGAGCAGTAGATTTTTTTTAAAAATTAAATTACTAAACCTTAGTTGTTGATAAAATGACAAAAAACTTAATTGAAAGGACATAGACAAGATCAAACGGTTGTACACATTTTCCGATTGATATCTACCAAGTCATTGCAAGAATAATGAGCTTCAAATGCTGCATTGCCTATTTTGTCATACGCTATTTATTAACATAAAAATGTATGAACATTAACTTTGATAAAATCAGGTCAAAGCTTTAGTAGTTCTAGTAGTTACCTAGTATTGAGAGTATCGTCTATCGCGACCGTAATGCGAATGCAATCGTTTCGCCTCGTGTATGCTGGTACATCGATAGAGCCCTCATGCGGTTACATTTTACCACATTTACTTTTTTATAGTTTTTAACAAATAAAATACTATGTTATGAGGACTTTGACCACACACAGTTTTATACCTATAAGTATAAGTACCTGGATGACCGAGCTTTGTTCGGTTATTTTACGTATTTTTACCCCCGCATACTAAATTTCACGAAAATCGTTGGTGCTGATTACACGACATATACAGGGTTATTGGTTATTATACTAGCAAGCAGTTGAGGGCTACTTCTGTGCACCTAAACAAACAACTTTTGTTCTACGTCTTTTGGAAATTCGATCATTTTTTTGATAATTTTGAGGTTAGGTTTACCTGAAAATCAGTTGTTCCTTACACGGAGAGGTCATTAACATTAAAATTTTACTTATTTTTGAACTTTTGTCTATTTTTCTTAGTCTTAATGACTTTTGTTTTACAAAATCAGCTGTTTTTTGAAATGACATAACCTCCAATTTTCGAATTTCCAAAAGTCGTAGAACAAAAGTTGTTTATTAAGGTGCACAGAAGTAGCCCTCAATGGCTTGCTAGTATAATTACCAATAACCTTGCATATGATGAGAGGTGATCGTTTAAATATATTACATTAGAGATTAAATAAGTATTAAGCCAAAATGATACATTTAAATGCTTTTACCACTAATTAATCATCTCTTTCAATTATTTATGTCAATTCGATACTCGTCCTTTCTCTAGTTTTGCCTACCTTTTCGATCAACCTAACTTTAGAACTGATTGCCCTTTTTTGTATTTATATACCTACCAATAACTCAGCTCATTTAAAAACTAGAAAGGGTAGCACATAAAGGACCGTCATCTATGTCACCTTGATTTCCCAAATGTCTAGAATAAAAACCTTTAACCTTTTCCTATTCGTGCGAAATCGTGATCGTGACAAATTGAATTAAAATAACTAAATTGATAATATTAATATCATCCTTGACATACGCCGCTTTATTTTAAACAATGCTTTTAACATTTTGTGAAAGTCCCTAAACGTAGCGGTTGAGATTGCGTTGCGGTGCGGTGGTATTATGATTTGGTTTAAAAGTATGTTCATAAGATGTGGTAAGAGGTCAGCATAACCTCCTTGACTAATATATCACGATTCGGGCATTAGCCGTCTATCGCCCCCCGTTTAGACGCGAATTGTCTGTGGAAAGCACCCATTGTGACCGGTGAAATTTATTTTCTTCGCGCCGTGGGAATGAAGCAATTATCTTCGGTCGTTAGATTGAGTTAGAATCCAATTCCGAGCTCTTTATCAATAGAAACCGATCATTATTATGTTCCTTAGGAAATTATGCAAACGTTGAGACAAAAGGGAATGAAATAATTCATTACTAAGTTAGGTATTCGTAGCCTTTGCCAGCTTTGCTTTTTTTATATGCTGACAAAATAAGAATGTGTGTTATAGTCGCATAAAGCACTCGCATTCTTTGCTATGATCTGTGAAACCGAGGAAAATGCTCGGAGTGGAGTAAAATAAATAAAAGATGGCGGGCGTAGCTCGCGATACTTCTCAAATTGAATATTAGATTGAAATTACGCGCTCGGGTGGCTCTCTCCTCCGCCTTTTGTTACGCGAATGATACATAAAGCGCGTGCGCATACAAACACAGCAATAAGAATTTTAAATTAGCATTCTTTTTGTGTTCCACGCCACCCCATCCCAGCCCGCGCACCCCACAGTCTTAATAATATGGAGAAATTGAGTTGTTATACACCCTTTACGGAGGAGGCGCGGGTGCAACGGCACACCTCGCGAGAGAAGCCTTTTTGTAATTGAATTTAGATATTCTTTTCCCGGATATAACGATGGGGAGGTTGGCCCTGTAGTTCCCTCGTTACATATGTTTTCAACGATATGAAATTCTCGAGTCGTGACATTGTCGTGCTTTACCATTATTATAATAATTTTATTTCTGGTTGAATAGAATAAATCTCTTGAATACGGAATGTATAAATTATACCGAAAATAAGTTCTATTAATTTGATCAGCCTTCCGAGAAGAAACGATGCCATGATACTGGTATGTAATTACTGAAGGTTATTAACATCGTCCGTGTACAAACATGGCGGCTGATTGTGGGTTTCGTTTTAATTGCGCACACGCATCGCGATACTGACTTAGAGCTCTTACTGATTCGTGTATGATGTATGGGAATAATCGTGAGAATTTTGATTGTTTATTGATTTTTGGATAACCGATGGGTATCGAGAACAGTACTAATTGAGATGGATCGAGATAACATCAAATTTCCCTGGAATTACTTTATTCTTAATTACCTCTATTGTACAAAAAAAGATAAAGGAAACGATACATGACATAAAACGCTGGCCTTAATTAAAAAGCACTCATCATTTCAATGAACATCAAAGTTTGTACCTAAATGGACAATTAAAAGGCTATTTTCTTCAGATTTACCAAATAAAATGTAAGAGTTTAAATTACAGAAACCGTTTATAGTCCAACAATCCGTGAACCAAGTAATTATCTATTCAAATTCGTCTGTCAACGATTTCGTTAAAATTCCCACAATTGTAAACTGTCACCCGGTTCCCATCTCCAAACGACATTAAATAATAGTTAAAGCAAGCTAATTTTATAGTCGTCTGTGAACATAAAATGTCCTCCTCCCCTCTTTCCTCTGTTTCCTCAGGTAGATTTCTGACCGACCATTATGGAGTCAACACATTATGCGACACTACTACGCCTATACATTTTGTTGTGGTCTTGTTAATAAGAGTTAGCGATTAAGTTGCCCTCTGTCATCAAAGATGTCATGTTAAAGGAATTCAAAATTTTATCTTCTCATATTTGAATTTTATTACAAGCCAAGCCTACTTAGCGTCTAATTCTACATACCTCCAACCTAGTACTAGCTATTGATATGAATTTAAATTTCATTTTATAGATATGTACTCAGTTACTAAACTTCGTGACTTGCATTAAAATGTCTTATAGGAACATGAAAGTATTCAGAGAATTATGGTTTTCATTCGCGTTCAGTCTTTATCCTGAGTTGTTTGAGCTCTTAACTTTGTGTATAATTGTTTCAAGTACGATTCCTTAACTCGTAATTATCGACGACGTTGCCGAGTATTCCAATGTGAAACTTTGTGGAACCACACTCGTAAAACTTAACCTTCGTTTTTATTTCCTTTTGTCTACCGAACAAAGTACCTTTAGGTACGTTCCTTTGTTTATAATACCGCGGAAATAAAAAAATATCCAATCATACAAATTAACGTTAATGACACATTTCTCGAGAATGTTAAGTCGGCGTCACGCTCATCGTGGTAAAATAAGATTAAGACTAATTCGAGGTCTCACAAATTATAGACGTAGTGCGGCGGATGTCGCCGTTGTGGCATCGGCGCCGGCGCAGCCAAAACCGCACGTCATTGTTTTTTGTGGAGAGCCCCGAGGCGCCTTCGATCCGATCCAACACCGACCGCTAATTAATTATTTCACATGTATCGATCTTTAATTACAAACAGCCCGTTACCTACTTAATGACGCCCGCCAATTTGTCGGACGCAATTATCTCCCGAATCACCGTGGACCACAAAAACGAATAATGATATTAAAAAATATTAACATGATCGAGGCATTACATCGTGTAGGCATTAATAGCAGAAAGCATCGAGATCGAATCAATCTTAATCTCGTACAAAACGTAATCCAGATTTATTTATGACGCAGCGCAGGAGAGCGCGTGTGCTATTATGTTCGTCTGCGGCAATTTGCCTCGGAAATTGTCTTAATCGGCCGCTCAAGGGACTATTTATGTATAATTATTTCCAAATTCGACGCTGCGTTTGATGCCTTTCTTTGAGTTGTTTCGACAAAAAAGTCATCTGTTGCAACAATTAAGCCGACGAAAAAATAGATATAAGTATCGAAGGGTCCGCAATAATTACAGGCGCAAATTGACGGTTCCTTAGAGGCAGATCGTTCGAGTGGCGCCTGCCAGGTTACCTGGACTCTTCACGCTATGTTTTTCTAGAAATCGAACAGTATTCCTAATTTTCTGTACCTATTAGAGACCGAGATCGTGATTGTTGGACCTATAATAGCTTTGAGTCTATTCCGCTACCAATGTGTGAATAAAATCTTAACCGACGAGATCATAGCATCTTCCCACAAAGAATCCGACGAGCACCTATCACAATTAGCTTCGAAAGCAAATAAATCAAATAATCATACGCATTATGACCTCAAATCAAAGATTACTTTGTACCTTTGAATTCCTTCCCGTGCCTACCGAATGTTATATCATTAGGAGTTAATTAAAACGACAAATTAATGAGAAAGTGTTAGGTTTGTTAATGAAGACAAGTTTCGCGTTTCACACCTAAATGACGCTTTGTAATTACAAACACACTTGAAAGTACGAATTTGCGTTGTCACTTTAACGTGTGAAATCAGAGAGTCGTTTTAATTAATGACTTTTACTTACATACTGCAAATGAATACAATAGACTTTTGTATTTTGCTAATTAACCGGTTATATCATCTGATATTGTTGCCATTCTTTTGTGAAATATTTGACTTTCAATCTACAGTTATCTACGAACAATGTGAATATTCGATTCCGCAGCTAAATGACAGAATTTGTATATTTTAAATATCTGTTGGATATTGGAATCTTGTTGGATTTAAGACTTCCGCAATCCTTTTACACCCACACAGTTTCTTATAAGATTTACTGTCTTAAATATAACTCTATATCACGTTTCTTGCACCTTCTTGGTCTATCATCAAAATGGTAGAGTACCTGATTCATGTCGAACACGACTTTAACATTCTTCAAGCTTAACCGAAACGAGCAAAAAGAGGCATTCCCATCGGTGAAGTTCAAGACTATTATTACCATTAATGAAGGTTTAAAGTTAAGCCCTAACGGTGGACATCGTCGGCCGCGATCCTTACCATGTAGTAGCGAACTCTCTTCACCCGTTCCCACGTCTAACGAGACTACCTCCATTACGTACAACGTTTTACATACATTCCCCCCTCTTATTATCAATGTATTAAGTAAATCGTTCTCTTCAACTGCGCTCAATTTTATTTCCATTAATCGCTTTTCGACATTTTCGATTCGGCGCCTGACAACGCCGGCTTAATACCTTATTTATTGTAATTCCTCGCCCAGACTTAGTAGATGTTGTTTAATGCGATTTTACGATGTTTTCGCGAAGAAAGGGCTCTTGGGGTAATTATTTAGCAGTATTTTGCGGTTTCTTGGGGCGAGAGGCCGGCCAGCGAGTTAATGAGGGCTATCGTAATAACCCGCGATTATTAATATGGACGTAGTTATGGACTATTCTGGTTACAATACATTTTATATCGTATTGTATCGCTGTTTGTTTTGTTTAGCAAATATTTTTGCACGGCGCTCGCGACGTGGTAAGTTATTACTCAAACTGACATTTTAATTTGCGTAACAATCGCGATTTTCATTTAAACTGCATTATTTATTTAAAAGTCATAATTTTCACTTGTCAAATAATAAACTGGATTTTCTTCCACCATTGGTAGCGATAAAGTGGTGTCTTCGCAAACGTCGCTGTTTTAGTAAGTAAATTCTCATTGGAAAGTGATACACACAGAAAGAAAAAAGTTCTTCAGTCAAATAAATTTACTTCAGTCAAGATATTTCCTGTTTCCTATATAAGGAAAATAGAAAATACTCGGAGTAAGATATAAAATGTTTCAAAGTATATTGTTTTAATGAACCAATATAGTATTTGAGACAAAAGCGTGTTAACTCTCTTTTTAAAAATATAATTATTGAATCCAAGAGCGCAACAGTTTTGGTTTAAAAATAATAATATTTGCATTTAATTTGTACCGTTTTCAAGATAAAATTTATTGACTCTTGATCTTACTTATTTTCATTCTTAGCTTGAAAAACTTTAGATAGAGAGAGGTCATATTCTTGCAACAAAACTTCTTATTTCTTGATTAGGAAATGATCTTTCTTGATTTAATGTTTAAGTGTTTATTCTAAGATCTCGATGATTTTGCGACCAAATATACAGTACTTGACAGCATTAATGTCGTTTCTTAACTTAAATATGTGGCTAATTCATTCCAACATTTAGATATTACTTTTTTGGAATGTTTTATTATTTAAGCCAAGCTCTTTAAATTCTTTGTATTAAGAGTAATAGTTACTTGATATAAAAGATTCTGTTATTTCAATTGAAAATTACAATGCTTTGATTGAAATATTTTTTTAATTTAGGGTTAAACGTCACCAGCAGTGGCGCCACTTAAATAAATAAATTCATAGCAAACATAAATCTTTCATAAATATTCCGTAACCACGTCAAAATGAAACAAACCATTATTTTAGTACCAACAAGGTATATCATTATTATGTATTGTTTCATATTGCCGTGGTTTAGGAAATATTCATAAAATGATTTATATTTGCATGAATTATTTATTTCTGAAAATGACACCAACGCTGCTGAAATTTAACCATAAATAAAAAGATATCAAACATACTATTGGTCTATCTGAAAATAGCAACACTTTTCTTAACTAGCATTTGATTCACACAGTACAGTAACCTATAACAATATTATATTACAAAAAGTACATAGAATAAATAAGCAAACGCAGAATCTTTCACTTATCAAGTAACAAATGATTATAGGTTAATTTCATATTTCTTAGTAAAAAGTCAAAAAGTAGATTCAATTAGTTCTTTATTTTAAATATGCTCACGTTAGATGTTTGACATTTTTCTTCTTAGCCTAAAGACGAAAAAATTACACCATAAATACTATCAGTTACTACTGACAGTTACTTACATAACAAAGAGATATAAAATAAACATTACAAAGAAAATGAAATTTTGAAAACAAACATTTTAAGTTAAGTACTTATTTACTATAGCAATGAAAATGACAACATAAAAACAAATTTATCAGTCACTACTGACAGTTGCTTAAATAATAATACAAAGAAAAACGACACTATAAAATAATAAAAAAAAACAGTTTTTGCTGACAGTAACTTTTAACAAAGTAAATGACACCATATAAACGGTTTTGCTGCGCTTTGAAATTCGTACTTTACGTCATCTATAACATTATATACAAGGTTATTTGAAAAATGCGCACGCTGTCTTGCAGGGTGGTTCATATCATTGAGACAAGCAACTTTTGTTCTACGACTTTTGGAAATTCGAAAAAAAAATCGAAAATTTTGAGGTTATGTTTATTCGAAAATCAACTGTTACTGACACGGTGAGGTCATTAACCTTATGATTTTACGTATTTTTTACTTTTATTGATATTTCCAAGTAGTAATGTCATTTATTTAAAAAAAACAGCTGATTTTGTTTCTGGATTACATTGTCAACATCTCCTGCATCCTGAAAAAAAATCTATGATTAATTGCAAAAAAATACAACTTACTAAAAATATGAAATTGTTTTTTAAAGAAATAACTTAAATATAATAATTGTATCCACTTTCGAAGAAACAGCTAATTCTACAGGATGTACTGCAAACCAACAACATATGGAAAGGTGCAATGGAAACAGAATCCCTTCCACGGGTATTTTACTAAAAAGCTATTAATTTCAGAACAGCTGGCTGTTTTTTTTAAAACATAGCTAAGAAAACTTGGTTGCTCGTGTCACAAGTGCCTTTGGAGCTACAATAAATAAATAAATATTGCGGGACAATTTACACATCGCCATCTGGCCCCAAGGTAAGCTACTAGGCTTGTGTTATGGTAGCCCGACAACGAATGTAATACTTATATACCTTTTTTTGTAAATAAATATTATACATAGACAAACCACCCAGACCATCACAAACATTTGTTGACGGCGGGAATCGAACCCGCAACCTTCTGTGTCGCAGCCAGGTGTTCGCCGGACGCGCGCCACAGAGGTCGTCTAACAACACTACTATTTTATAGATCGTCTATTTTATACTATTTTATAGAATATATTATCATCTATACAATAGTAGTTTTGTTTACTAAATTGGCAAAAGTATTACTTACATGTGTTTGAACAATTAATCCTTGAATAGCCTCCGAAGATGAAAATTTTATTTTTCTTGATAATCTTTTTTTGGGTGGGGCCAAATATCCGAACAGGGTCATTTGAATTGGTATTTTTTTGTCTGAAAAATATAAAAGTATAGCATAACTGCTAGTCTTAAAACACAAACAAAGTCAAATTATACCAGCAGGTGTTCATCCACTGTTTAAATATTATTATCTTACCATTGTCTGTGACAGCATTTAATATTTGTAGTCCATTTTCATTTGACACTTCGGGTTCCTTTGGTTTTAACAGCTTCCCAAAAAAGCGTTGCCAATTTTTGTAAAAGTTTAATGACTGTTGTGTATATAATTTTTCGAAATCCAAATTAATCTGAAAGAACAAAGTTAATATTATACTTTTGTCAAAATTCAAATTAGTTTACATCGTAGGCCACCAGATTTATCGAAATAAACTAACGCATCAGCATGAACTTTATAACAATGGCAAAAGACAGCGTCGGCTTGGCTTGATCCCATAATCCATACAGAAGTAAGCACTTACAGAAGGTGACATCTAAGTTGGGGAAAGCATATTATGACGGCTGCGGTTGGGGTGCACTCCAACCGGCAACGTAGGTACCTGTCTACCTACAACGTACCTTTTTTGGATAGATCTCTCCAACCTTATTTATATACAAAAAATTAACTGGGTTTAACAAATATCTAGATAAAATAAGCAAATATACATGTCGTTTAGTGGACTTACCGCGAAATTTTTCAATAACTTCTCTGGGAACACACCAAGACTCGAGTAATGTCCACTTGTCCATTGGATTGGAGTTCTTATCCACTCAAGTAACAATGAGAATAATATAATCCTTAGATCAAGGACGTTGTAACATTAAAGAAAATAGGAAAACCACTTGTATAAAACCTTAAAACGCGTGCGCATAGATAAACCATTTATCGCGTGCGACACATTACACAAATCAAGCGGTGGTGATCAGTGTTGCCGCCTTGTGAATAATTTTTTCCCTAAGAAAAATATTAAAATCCCACTCAACCAAAAGATCTTAGAAAGAATTAGCACCACCCACCGTACTAGTTTATTTATATGATTCAATGATATTACATTATATAAAAATTGAAATTATCAAAGATATTATGATGTAGTGTTGTCCACGATGTAGTGTAAAACCGACCGAAAACTATTGTGAGTTGACTATTGGTGCTTATTCGATATGCAATGAACTTAACTATTTTTTGGTCTGGTACCTCTCTTTTTCAATTTCAATAAGAAAAGGACGGGAACAATCATTTTAGTACCGTTTTAGTTCGACATATCAACCGACTTTGTAAAAAAATACTCCAGGAACCCGTGTATTCTTAATTTGGTAGGGTAATGACGTTTAATCTTCTTAAAAAGGCAGAATCTGGCAGAATAGACATAATAGGTACACTGATCGCACGTTTGGCTGCGTTCCTCGCATGATTTTTTATTTATTCGGTAAATACGTCTAACTAAAACGGTGTTAAAAGGATTATACCCGTCCTTTTCTTTTCTTATTTTCAAAAATATATTTAGAACTGTTTATGCGACATATTTATTACAAATGTCACGTATAAGTTTGTTAAGGCTGGGCGTCACGCGGCTTTAGCAACACTGGACGGCGTTTCTAGCGTCAAAATTATTAATAATTACGAAAAAAAAAATGTTATAAATTGTTAATACGGTAATAATATTAATTAAATAAAAATAAATATAAATAAATATTGCAGGACATTCCACACATCGCCATCTAGCCCCAAGCTAAGTAACTAGACTTGTGTTATGGGTGCTAGACAACGGATATACTACTTATATACTTTTCTTTTGTAAATATATACTTATAATACATAGAAACAACCAGACCACAGACAAATATCTAAGCATAAATACTTGTCTGTGGCGGGAATCGAACCCGCAACCCTGTGCTTGGCAGTCCGGCATCGTAACCATTGTGCCAACTGGGTCGTCAATTATTAAATTTACCATATGTTCAGGGGGAGCTATTATACTGGTAACACTGAAATATTTCAAGATTTATTTTTATAAACTTAAATTTCTAATCAAGAGTCATTGAATCTTGATACAAAATATATTTCAGGGTCATATTTAATTGAAAATATAAACACAAAATCAGTTTTAGAACAAGAATGAACAATTCTTGACGCAAAAGACAAGGTTGCATTTAGATTCTAGAATCAAAAAAATTGAATGAAGACTCAAGAATTTTAAATTAAAAATAATGTTTTGGTCAGAGAAACTCAACGTTCTTTATCAAAGACGACAGGTATTTATTAAATTAAATATGCGGTAATGTGTCGTTCAAAATTAAAATTATTTGATTAAAATACGTATTGTTAAGAATGTTCACTTTAATGTTAAGAATTATAGGCAGTAGATTAAAGAAAGTCATTTTTAGTTTAAAACTGTATTTTTTGTACTAATTGTTTTTGAAATTCCTAAAAAGAAATTAAAATTTTTTAAACAATGCGGATTTGTAATTTGAACCAAGTAAAGTATTTTTGGATAAGATATATAATAATTGCTTTAAAAAATATGCTTCAAGATATATTTACGTTTTAAATGAAGATATAATTTCTATCTGTGCATGGATCACGAATTCTCATTGAGTGGATACGGTAACGAGTACGCTGATTGGCTTCTCATAGTGTTTGCCTTTACTAATTATAAGATTTATCGACTGTTTATAATTGGTTTTCATCGTAAAATCTTTTATAATTTTACCTATTAGTTTTTTCGCTGAAGTTAGTTGTAATAATTTTACCAATAGGTTTGACTTCGGCTTCTCTATTTGCTGTATAATGCTCTAATCATGCGTTCATCTGACCATATATTGGGTATTGACAAAAACAGCATTCATTTGTAACTATCAATAAAATGGAGGGAGCCTCATTAATGAATTGAAAAGCTCGCATCTTCATTATGATGGGCTTGATAACTATTGTTGTTCAATGCGGGTTCTGAGCTAGTGTGTGTGCGATGTGTAAGTACGCGCAAATTGCGTCAGTGTCAACTCACACAGGAACGGGTATAGTCGTACTTTTCTCACGCTCACACGCACACATTCGCGTAATTTGCGCTCTAATAGTGTTCGTTTGTGTGGGTGACTTTATCGGAAATTAGTTCTGCAATGAACATCGGGGTATTGGTGGAAATTGACAACACTGATTGTAACCGATGGGAACATCAGCACGTGTACCCACATAAAACATTTACAAATCGAGCACCGCGTTCGAACTCTTTGCAAAACATAAATTATACTATAATCAAGCATGATTAGAGTAGCAACTCTACCTATTAATTTGCCACCTTTTCTATATTTTTAACGACACATTTTCGCGTCAATGATTGGTTTCTTGTATGTTTTATAACATTTTATGTCTCTATTTTACTGAAATGAAAATAAAAAGTAGATCTTATAGGCATTATGTTAAGGTTTTAAATAGATTGTTTATTTAAAGTCATGGATAGTATAAGCAAATTGTAGCATTACAGAACATTCACCTCGAATATAATTACTGGCTCTTTGCATAATTTCCATACACATTAGCACTGCGAAATTATCTGCAAATTACTATTGCTGTATATAACCGCAGTAATTATTACCATAGCAATTAGAACTTGGTAACTTTTTACTTTGTCACTTTAATCTTAACGTTTGGGTACTTGCATGGAGGAAAAAAAAAATTCCCCGCCCAGATGGAGTAATAATCATGCCTATTTTGTATCGAAACCTATGCGGCCGCTCAGAGGGGTGGGAGGGTAGGTGGAAGCGGGAGACAGGGTTTGTCTTTTATCTCTATCACATATTTTCATATACGTTACGTTAGATAAAGATAGAAACATTCATGTTATGACATAACCAATTAAAAACAAAATATCAATAAAGTACGACATTTATTTGTCTTTATTGGCATGTAAAAAACAAGGAACTTCATGGTTGCTGAATTTGAAAATAGTGATGTGATGTGGTATGAAGCGTAACGTATATTTATCGATTATTTACTTATATTTTATTGTTCAGGGGTATTTATTTTAGTTCAAGATCAGACATCCAGGTCGTGAGGATGAAATCTATCACCTATCGGAATTAAATATACTTACCTAAATTGCATGGATCATGTCAAATTTTAAGTGGAGATCATGCCTTAGCAAATGTAGCGTAGAAAGTCCTCCAAATACTTGGAGTGAAGACTTTCGCAAAGTGACTAGTAGCTGTTGGAGGTGCAGAGGGGGGACCAAGTTCAGTGGCGTGCTATTGGAGAAGCCTACTTGTACTTGTATACGGGCTGTTTTCCGCAATCAGACCTTTCTAGTTAGGTCCCTTTTGCGTGAGGTTCCACTTGTCAGGGGGAGAACCAGCCCAGCTCTTCCATAAATTTTGCCACTAGATGTGGCTTCTCAAACATTTTTGGAAGGCTTTTAACGTCACCTATAGTCCTGAGTCTAATATCTGTCAATACCATGCAGTCCAGCAGCACACGCGCGGTCGTTTCCTCAGCCTCTATGCACGCTCTGCATAGTGGGCTGTCCGTTATATCCAGGTTATGGAAGTGCTTGTTGAAAGCGCTGGGACCGGTCAAGGCGATTGTAACCAAGCGCATTTGAGGGCGGTTTAAGTTTAGAAGGCGTGTCGTGAGTCTGTTGTTTATGTCGGGGAGTGCTAGTTTGGCCTGCCTACAGCTTTCCGTCGTGGTCCAGAGGTCACGGTGTCGCATTTTAGCGTGGTTGCAGATCCAGGCTTTGAGTTGGGTTTGAGGGGATTGGGACGGAGGGTTGAGGCCCGTAACTGACCGCTTCCACTCCTCTTTTTGCCAGCTCGTCCGCAGCGTCGTTTCCCCTTGAGCCGCTGTGTCCCTTTACCCATTGTAAGGTCAGACTATTGTGTTCTCCTAGTCTGTTGAGTGTCTCGTAACATTCGTAAATCAGGGCTGAACTTATAGTTTTACTGTTCAGTGCATGTAGCACCGCCACGCTATCGGACAAGACAGGATTCTGATGTCATGGCCCGAGACATCGCGATCCAGCGCAGCCAAGCTTGGAAGATTGAGTTGTGAGGGCCTAGAGTTACGCTTAGATTTATGTTTAGGTCCTCCGAGAAGACCCCGGATCCAGTGGCCAGTTTTTCCGTTTTTGAGCCGTCGGTGTGTATATCCACATTTCACTGGGTTGCGGATAGTCACGTTGTCCTTCAGTCATTTGTATGGTGTAATGTCTTTTGAATTCGTGTCTTTTGGGTATTGGAGAAGCCTATATCCAGCAATGGACGACTAAATGTCGATAGTGTTGATGATGAAATATCCTGCAGTCCACGTGAACGAAGTCGCGGGCACAGCTAGTAGAGAACTAATTATACAAATAAAAATACATCACCTATTTTAAAACAATATTTTTAATTTATATTTTAACTATTTACATTACGTTTAGAATAGCTTTTGACCAGCTGTTTTTTCTCGTAAATCATCATTAATATTGACATAATATTTAGTTGAGTTCGTAATCTGAGGGAAGCACTTTTTGTTCATGAACCTGTAAGTAGGAAAATATATTATTTAGATATAGAGCTAATGCTGAAATTAATAAAACACCAATACTTCCTTCAGTATGGTCTGTCTGACTCTGAAGCACAAAAATCTTACAGTTCTTAGAATCTTTTAGAAAACTGCGATAAATAAATGAAATAAAATAATAATAAGCTGACGATTCGATTCTATATTATTTTTATCGACTACTTCACATCACTAAAAATCAACAACAATATTTTCTACCAAAAATTTGACCACGAAAATTGTAAAAACCAAGCGGTTTATTACTTACCAGAAAAATGTGATACCAGAAAGCTTTGTACTTTTGCTTGCGGCATGGTTTCTGCATAATTTCACTGCCCATTTTGTTAATGTAATATTTTATTTGTAATATTTTATGACAGAGGTGATGTCCATGTCACACGCCATGAACGACTATTTGAAGGAAAAGTGTGAATGTGTGTGTGAGCTACAAAATTGTATCTCAGCCGGCACCCATATTATGTTTTGATTACTACTCCATCAGGGCGCGGAAAACTTTTTCTTGCTTCATGGGTACTTGGTATACCTACCTAACTATAATTATGAGTATAAATACTTCCACTAAAGCAATGCATATATCTGGGTATCACGTGGTATCACTGACTTAATACGTGTGATACAAGGAAAATCAGAGTTGATAATTTTTTTAAATAATTTTACAAATCATCTACCGATTAGAAGAATTGTATAGTTTTAATTTTATATATAAGAATTTATTAGTAGGTATACCTAGTTATTTTTTTTATTGGTATTGATATTCCAGCACTATTGCATGAGCTTTAGTAGAGAACACAGCGATATTTAAAATCAGTATAAATATTTTTTTAACATTAAATCCCGTTTTATCTATCTTATTGTTTTCTTATTTCCATGCCAAACCAGGACACAACTAAAACAATTTTATAAATGAATTGATAAAAAGTACTTTTGTCAGACACTAAAATCTAAGTAAACAAAGATAAAAACCAAATTGCAAGAACACGACAACGATCAAGTAAAGCACAACGAAACCATTTAAATCACCTTAACACCCGTCATTCCAATATTTATTTAACAATATTGAAATTATTTAAAATATTATCAAATATCAACGTTCGTTAAGTAAACAAGGAGTGGTCCCTATTAAATAATAAATTGCTTAAAATATTCCTAATTTGTACGTTATCTGCTCATCCGGTGTAAGATAGGTATTTTGCTAAAACTGAAATACCTATTTAATATCTGTCCACATCCTGTTTCGTTCATTAGTAAAGATTATTTTAGTTTACAATGAAGTTAATTAAGTAAAATATTTTATATCGATATAGATACATAAAAGTCCATTTGTTTGTATTTGTTTCCTACTAGATTTCGTATCTTTATCGTTTCTTATAAGACGTGCCACTTAGCCAATTTTTGGTTGTTTTTGATTTGTGCGTAATAAAAGAAACTTCAGAAAAAGTGGGACTATTTCGGGGACACATAAACTTTTGGTTACCTTTTTAACTCGTAGTTCTCTTTAGGCACGCGATTCTTGACTTCCTTCTTTTCAAAAGTAAGCTAAAAAGTGCTGATGTGTCTTTATAGTAGCGAGTATGGAATTTATCCTGTATCATTCTATACAGTAGAATTAATTTCAATTTTTCTACTATCGAGCCTTACACAAGAGTGCCTTTATGAAATACCGTGAACTTTAATATTATATTATCAGTGACTAACTCATCCAACGTATCCTACTTTAATAATTTCAAAAAATACCTTGATATCATAAACGGGCGGGATTTTAAAAAAATGTCATGATAGTTATTATTGATTATCGCAGCTGTCAAACTAAATATATTTGTTATTTTAGTCTCGTTAGGTATTTACTACACAAGTACTTCTGATAACGTTAAAGATAACGCAGATGACGGCTTAATCTCTGTTTTTAACGAATTTTTACTCTAGATTACCTGCTTTACCTGTTTATTTTATCGACTTGCGTCTTCCTTTGTATAATACAATTATAGTCTTTATATCGATCTCGTAAAGTGGTTTTTTCTAATCAGATTTTAAATCAAGATGGTAAAATTTCTGTTTGTCAAGATCTAAGTTTGTCAGTTGCTTAATTGTAATGGTGTCAGAATTGACAGGCTGTCACATGGATAAATTGATCACAGTTGTTTGCGCAAATGTCAACTTGATAACAACTCTGTATATATTTTAATTTGAGTAGGTGCGCATACATATGCCTATGTGTATATACCTACTTATATCTTAATCATACATGACTAGCTCTGGGAACTCGATTTTTATCAGTTCAAATACGGCTTTCAGTATCTTGAGTGCGAGTTAGAAGACACCTCCATAAAAGTATTTAATCAACCTCTACGAGAAATCAAATATTTACACTCGGAATCTATTACTTAATCTATATAGGGGAATACGCGGTATCTAAGTTTGGAAAACAACGCGGATGACACAAACGGGCGCCCTACCCACTTCCGGTCGCGAGGACAACCGTCACAATTCCATTCAACAGTTAACCTTCAAATAACTGGGTGAAACTGACCCGTGAGAAATAGGTGATTGATTAATTTGAAAGGAAACGTTTACAAAATTTCAATTAATTCAACCCTTTGCTTTGTTTATTTTTTCAAAAGTATTTCGATTGATTAATTTCATAATGCAATATTGTTACAGGAGAGCATGTGATGCCGGCCTTTGACGCCCGGCGCCATGCCCACGCCGCTGCAGCCCGGCGGCACCGCTAGCGGCCCGCCTCCGGAGCGCAAGCGGCGCCGCAAACGCGACGATCCACAGAGCTCAGCAACGCTTGAGCCTGACGACGACGACGGCGACATGAGTCCCGAGGAAGAGCCGCGCAACGCTCCCGCGGCACCCGCCGCCCCCACGCCAGCTCCTTCCTCCGCACCAGCACCTACCTCGCCACCCGCCGCACCCGACGCCGTAGATCTCACTTCTAGACGAGATTCCCCGCCGCTTTCTTCTGATGTTGAACGCTTCGACGGCAAAATCGTCTACAACCCTGATGGTTCAGCCTACATCATCGAAGATCCAGAACTGTCAGAGGGTGAAACCAGTCTATCAGACTTGCCCAAAATAGAACCTGGCTGCATCGTCGACAGTCGAGATAACAATGTTGTCGAGAGACAGTTAGATTTCCCTCAAATTGCCAGTGCATTTTATGTCTCGAGAAATCCTTCACTGTACGGTGCACTATATGGAAGACTGGCTGTTGAACGAGCGCGAGCGAGACCTGACGCGCCTGTTATGCACAGCTATAGGGTATTTAGTTTTCGAGGAGGAAAAGATGCTCAGAGACCGTCATCGCCGTCTAACGAATGTCCTGTCAGCGTGCCGGTTAAACCCATCCTCATGTGCTTTATTTGTAAATTGAGTTTTGGATACGCTAAATCGTTCGTAGCGCATGCTCAATCTGATCATAGTTTATCGTTACTTGATTCAGAAAGAGATGCACTATCCAGAGAGAACGCATCAGCCATTATTCAATGTGTTGGCAAAGACAAAGAACCCTTAGTTTCTTTCTTAGAACCTGTTGGTGCTGCAGCTCCTCCAAGAGTATCAGTGTCTGGAAGTCCAGCCAACACGTCAGAATTATCGAGTCCATCGATAGAAAAACGACCAGATATGATGACACCAGATAGAGACCATGATTCAATGTTGCCTAATGGAGCCTGTGATGAGAGAAGGCCTAGTCCAAATCAGTGGCGACCACCTCGATCGATAGCTGAATCCATGGTACCCCAACATTCCTTGATCTCTGTGGCGCATCCACATACAATAAATGCGTCAGTTCAACCCCGGGCGAGTCCCAATTCATCTCCGCCATTCCAAGCAACACCACCTGCATTTCTTTCCGGAACGACGATAGGTGTTTGCCCAGATCACCTGGGTGGGCGACCGTCTGGAGCTGAATGTCCAAAGTGTGAATTAATTTTAAATTCTGGTAGATTAGGAGGTCCACTTGCTGGAATGCATAGTAGAAATTCCTGTAAGACTCTAAAATGCCCGAAATGTAACTGGCATTACAAATATCAAGAAACTTTAGAAATACACATGAAAGAAAAACACCCTGAAGCCGAAACGAGTTGTATTTATTGTATAGCTGGTCAACCTCACCCTCGGCTGGCTCGCGGTGAAACTTATACCTGTGGATACAAACCATATCGATGTGAAGTGTGCAATTACTCTACTACGACGAAAGGAAACCTTAGTATACATATGCAATCTGATAAACATCTAAATAATATGCAAGAACTGCAAAATGGTGGCAATCCCGGAGAAGGAAATCTGCCACCAGCTCCTCAACATACTCCTCCAGGTGTTCACAAACCACCAATACCACATCATTCTCCTTTGGGTCAAAAACCAAAACCAACTTTTCGTTGCGATGTTTGTAACTATGAGACGAATGTAGCTCGGAATTTGAGAATACACATGACATCAGAGAAGCATACTCACAACATGCTCGTTCTTCAACAGAATGTGAAACATATGCAAACATTATCAGCTTTACATCACAGACAACAAAGTCAACAACAGCTAGAAAGCCTACTACATTTTCATGGAAATGAAGCACCTCCTCAAAATCCAGAGGCTGCGCTGGCTGATATGGCATATAATCAAGCATTGATGATACAGTTAATGACTGGAGGTCCTGGGCCCTCGCCACCAGAGCTAGGTGCTCATCTTGATGTTGGTTTGAATCCTGAAGCTATGGAACCACCACCCGAACCAGCAGACCCTGAACCTGAGCGAACCTTCCACTGCTGCATCTGTAATTGCTTTTCAACGGATTCTTTAGAAGCTTTAGGTCACCATCTAGCCCAAGACCGTACTAAGATCAGAGAACAAGAGATACTGGCTTTAGTGGCTGGTCACTATGTGTGTAAATTATGCACTTACAAGACGAATTTAAAAGCAAACTTCCAACTCCATTGCAAGACGGACAAGCATTTACAGAGGTTACAGCATGTTAATCATGTGAAAGAGGGAGGTCCTAGGAATGAGTGGAAGCTTAAATTTTGTGGCGGCGTAGGAACAGGTGGTGCTGGTGTAGGCGGTGTTCAAGTGAGATGTTGTGCTTGTGATTATTACACTAATTCTGCTCACAAATTACAATTGCATGCTGCTGGTGCAAGACACGAGGCAGCTGCACTTCTACTGAGACATCTACGCGACTGTGTGGCACGGATACCCCGAGAGCGCCCTAGAGTTTACAGATGTGCCCTTTGTGGTTTTGGTGCTCCTCACAGATTGCCTCTACTGCAACACGTCCGATCAGTTAAGCACTTACAGATGGAACAAATCCATCAGTTACAAAGAAGAACGGAAGGGAAAGACCCAACGCCAGATGTGGCTGAGCTGTTTCAAGTAATTCCACAACCCCCAGAAATGACCAGTCCATTTGAACAACAAGATAATGGTGAGTTCCTCATACTAATAGGTATAATAAACCGAACCTCTCTGCAAATAATTAAACGAATTAGTAGCAAGCCTATTTCTTCTTTGTAATTGATACTACAAAGCTTGTCTGTTTATTAATGAATAGAATAGTAATAAGGAAATGACTTATTTGTTACTGATAATTTTTCAACCGTGTCTAAGCTATTGTTTGCATATAGACTTCCTCGGTGTTAACTGTCATTGTGAGGTAAAACTTCGTAGAACTTAATGATAACTGAATTGTTTGTTTACACGAAAATGGTAAGCAATGTTAGAGAAAAAAGTTTATATAAAATAAGATATTATATAAATGTATGCGCATACGCAGTTCAACGCTGCTTTAACTTTCAGTTGCATCGACAGATCTTTTATCAGAAAAACAATATAAAATAATATTATTTATTATTTTAGAAGCAAAGACATTTCGTAAGATTTTCTATAAAGCGTGAAAATTCCATTAAAATTAATTCAACTGAAACCATTACCGCGTTCATATCGATAAAGTAATACTGAGACGATTTATGAATGTGATTTCGAAACGTCACTATCGGTTTCCAATTTAAACCGATTCGTTCCTTAATCAATTTTACTTGGAGTTTTTACAAAGTGAACTTCTTACCGTGGTCCGTGTCAATAAACATACAATTTGTTTCATGTTAATTTGTGTATTTTTTTATAAAGTGCGGGTTAATCATGTGTTCATCGTGATCGAAGCCTTCATTATCGTTCGCCGCGTGGCCCTCACTTCATGTTCAATCTAAGAACCAATCTTCATTTTAAGCGATGAGCATTTAGCGGGGAATTCGTAATCACAATAATGAGATAATTACACACGGACAAAATTTAATTTAAAGCGCGCAACATTAGAACAGGTTTCTTTAATAACGTACGCCTTACACGGTGTCGCCACAGTCGGATGCCGTCATTGGTTAGAGGCGACTCCGCCCCGCGAGCGAGGGAGATGGAAAGAAGATTTGAATTGAGAACGCGAATTTTCCATAAGTACCGCACACGGGACAATGACTCGCATTACGTATGTGGCGGTCGCGCATTAAGGATGATTGCCCCCTTGTGATGAGAGTGGTACATCATCGGCATCGCCCGTACAATGTCGCCGGCCGCATTGCTCGATGCATCTTTATGACCCCGCTGAAAACTATAAACTTCGAGAGAAATGTGGAGGCGAAAGAAATCCTTAACCCATTGTACACCTCATGTTTATGCTTATTACTTATTTTCACCTTATTGAGAGTGCCATTTTAAACGATCGATTTTGATATGAATTTTAGCTTTCAATGCGTTATGTTTCATTGTCATTCGAAACCGCGTATTTTTAACATTCAAGTTAGTTCACACGCCGAGGATACTTACTTTACAAAACTTTTTTGTAGGTTTTAAATTTTGGCTCTCGGATCATTTACTTTGTTTATCTGACCCTGGCTACTTCACTAGTAAGAATCAGATTTTTACACGTAATCAAAACCTGAATTTAACCGGTCTTGTACCTATTCAATGATTCATACAAACAGCACCCCATGATAAGTTTTTATACGTATTTTTTTTTATCTGAAACGTAAAAGTTTATTTAAGTAACAAATTAAACAATACTTCCCTCCATACTCATTATCTCTCTTGAAAATATGAATATTTAACTCTTTTTTATTTGCACTGAAATTGTTTAATTTATCTTGTTATGTTAGCAAAAGCACATTATCAGATCGGACACGTATTGCACATATTATATAAATCAACATTGGAAACAGTTCACAATTACAAATATCTCGGACTATAAAATACACAGTCTCCCTTTGTATCCCAGACGCCACAATGCAAAAATTCTGACCTAAATCTCACAAAACAAAACTCACTGCACAATACTTACTTTACGACGCTATAACGATGTGGTGTTTCCTTAGAAAAGACCCTTTGTTCATTGACAAAAAGCGTCAGAGATCGCATTTATGCAGACAAGGTCCTTCTACCTGGCCCATTGTTCTATGCTCCTACCAGACTGAGGGTCGGCGATTTAACATCATAAATAATTACATTCACTGGTCACTCCAGCTCAAAATTAGGGTCAGTTGCTCTATGATTATTATTATGTTCTCAGATTTACTTTATCCCTCTCCCCATCATTAATGTAACGGTTTTAGCTGGTTAAAACTATAGAACGGGTTCTTGTGCAGGGGAGCGACTGGTTTCAAGTCCGGTAGACTGTGAGATAATTTCAACTTCTAATTAAGGGAATATTCTGCTCCCCTAAAGTAACTACATATTACGAGTACTTATTTGTAATAAAAAATATTCCATGAATCACCTTAAGAAAAGTAATCTTTATGCCCAGAATCATATCAATTTTTGACGCTGTTGTTCGCGAATTTGTTCCGGATTATTCCTCGGAAAAAATTATAACGGATACAATACCCTGTAAGTTGGACCATCCAGTTGTTCATCTTATAAAGCGTGATTGTAACGTTATATTAACGAATTTTGGCGGTCCCCACATCGGCCGTTTCTTTCACCTTCCTTATTTAACCGTAAACAATGCCGCCCAGCGTCTTTCACACGCTGCCGTGGACTTATCCCTGGTCAAATAATAATTGCACACTCACATATCTCCAATACCGCTGTCCTGCTCACACCTACCGACATATACGTCAGCTCTCCCAATGCATTTGATCCGATCCGAAACAAAATATTTGAAACCTTTTGTAATAATGAACAATGATTGTTTGCTCGTCCTGTATCTCCTTTGTGTGCAAAATTACAATATACTTGTTACGTTAGTATTAATGTTTTGTGAATGTGTGCGTGCGGGATGGATAGAGCGATACCTTTGTCTTGTCGGGACGACGCAAACAAAACGAGTCCTACTAATAATATAAAGGAGAAGAATTTTATTTTTAACTTCAATTCAGAAAAGTAACAAACGCTTACACCGAACAATAGTCAGCTTCATTTATAGAAATAATATTTTTTGTAGATAAATCTCATATAGTAGACGTAGGTAGACGATGTATATTTACGATTTAGAAATTGGCATTCATTCGGTTTGCAGATTTCGTACCGGGAGGTTCGTTTGCTTACGAAGTGTCTCTAAATACATGTTTTTGGTGATATTAAACAAATAAATAAGTTATACAATAATATTTCTTTTGTCTACAGACAACAAAGAACCGATCGACCAAAAGCCTGAGTTGACGCAGGAACAGAAAATGTTACGGTTTTTGGAACAACATCAACAACAACAGCTGCAGCAACAACAGCAGCAGCAGCAACAACAAGTTCAATCACAGCAGCAAGTTCAGCAAGCCAATGAAGACGAACGTGAGACGCCGGGCCCGCACGTGTGTCCATACTGCAACTTTAGTTGCAACAGCGAGTCGCGACTTCATACTCACGTCACTACTATCCACAGTGAGAACGCAAGACATTTCATTTGTCCTCTATGTCAAGATGCGTTCAAAGATCGCCCGGCTCTCGAAAGGCACGTCATGCAAATTCATTCCGTAAACTCGGAGGGCTTGCAAAGATTATTACTTTTAGTTGATCAAAGTCACTGGCTAAATGGTGGGCCTCAATCACAAAGAGATGAATCTCGTCAAGGAGATGAAGACCGTGAAATATCTTCACCTCGCTCGGAAGAAAGCACAGACGGTGAAATGGAACGTTGTTTAACTTGCAACCGCACATTCCGTAACGTTGATGAGTTATGTCAACATCAAAATGAGACTGGACACTTAGAATTGAAACAGACACCTCAAGGACCCGGTTATTTCTGCTGGAAGAAAGGATGTAACCGATACTTCGACGCAGCGCATGCTTTACAAAATCACTTTAGAGAAGCTCACGCTCGCAATTCTATAACCAACATGTCAGTATCTGAGAAACACGTGTATAAGTACCGTTGCAATCAGTGTAGTCTCGCTTTCAAAACAGTGGAAAAACTACAACTACATTCACAATACCACGTCATTCGCGACGCTACAAAATGTGTTCTTTGCGGAAGGAATTTCCGTTCTGTGTTAGCTCTTCAAAAACACGTTGAGACTTCACATCCCGAGCTTACTGAAGAAGAACTAGCATCGTTTAAAAGAAGCCTTGCAAATAATCCTCTTCTGCAGGCTGCCCAAGGTACAGCTTTAGATGCCGCCACAGCTGAACTTTTACGCAAAGAAGCGTTGAGAACTCCCGATGATGATATGGCAGACCTAGAAGATCGCGATTCAAGTGCAACCGTCGCTGACGAGTCAGGACATAACGATGCCGAAAACTCGGATGATTCAATTATTTACAAAGATCAACAATTCTTAGAAGATTATCTGAACTCGCAAGCGATGGCTGAGGATTCTTACAATGATCCTAATAGAAAGTACAAATGCCACCGTTGCAAAGTTGCATTTACTCGCCAATCTTATTTGACAGCCCATAACAAAACACTTCTTCATAGAAAAGGTGAAAAACTGACATATCCAATGGAAAAGTATCTTGATCCAAACAGGCCATTTAAATGCGATGTTTGTAAAGAATCATTTACACAAAAGAATATCTTACTGGTTCATTACAACAGTGTCAGTCATTTGCATAAACTAAAACGAGCTATGCAAGAACAACAAAACAATAACAATCCTCCAGTGTCACCCGGAGCCGGGTCTGCACCTTCAAATCTAACTTTGACACCGAAAAGTACGTCAAGTGAAGAAGATGACCGTAAGCGCTATAAGTGTAACATTTGCAAAGTAGCCTACACACAAGGTAGCACATTGGATATACACATGAGGTCGGTTTTACATCAAACTCGAGCTGGCAAGTTGCAAGAACTCGCCGCGGCTGGACACGTGGACTTGAGCCGACCTTTGGTAGAGCAACCAGATAGAAACGACCCCGCCAAAATTTTACAAGACGTGTTGTCGCCGAAAAATACATCCCCTTCGTCGACTAGCAGTGGGGGACCGCGATCGTCACCCCCCGCGCGTCCAGGTAGCCCTCGGTCCCCGCGCACAGGTAACGCCTCGTGCGATCGTTGCCACGCGTCATTTCCTACCGGGGAGCTACTCGACGCACATCGTGCGACTTCATGCCCATTCGGCGATGCGCGGGCGCAATCGCCGCTAGGAGAAGCCGAGGCAGCCGCACTTGACGAGATGGTCGCCAAGGGCAACCCGCCCAAACGAAACACTCAAATGTATAAACAACTTTTAGAAACGTTTGGCTTCGATCTCGTCATGCAGTATAATGAAAATCAACGGCGTAAATTGCAAGAAGAACGTGAAATGGCGCGAGTGCCGAGTCCGCCTCCTCCTCCGCCCGAGGAGAAGCCCCCAGATTGTGAAACAAAATCGACGTGTCAACATTGCAACAAAGAGTTTTCTAGTGTGTTTGTTTTAAAAACTCATTGTGAAGAAGTGCATAAGGATAAAGTTCCACTGGAGTTTCTCGAACAATTCGCGGAACAGTTCAAATCGGAGTATGAAAGGAAGTCCGGTGCGCCCAACTCGCCACGAGCTGCATCACCAGCGCCACAGGGTGACAGGTCACCCTCACCGCGCGGTGAAGGAAACCTTAATGAAAATGGGAACTCTCAAGGCGAAGCGCAGGCTGGCGCGCTGCTTGCTGCCCAAGTTCAAGAGATGCAAGCGGCGTTGAACATGATACAACTACAACAGCTGGGCCAGTTGCACCCGATGGTTGCGCAGATGCTATCCCTCGGGCTGCCTCTGGGCCTAAACGTGGGAGCTCTGGCGGCTATGAACCTGCAGCCGCCCTTGGTGCCGCTGATGTTACCTCCGCCGCCCTTCGACACGATGCCCTTCACCCACGATGCGCAGCTCAAACAACAACAGCTGATACAGCAACAACAGCAGGTGAGTTCTTTTTGTTATTTCTTCGATCGATTGACACATTTCCTAAAAATCGAACTTACAATAAAATTTAATCAAAGCGATTTTACACTAAAATGAATTAATAATATTAAAATTAGTAAAAGTCGTTTTTTACCATTGACCTATATTAAATAAATTGTAACCTCTTCTTTATAGTCAAATGACTCTACCGATTTTGATGAAATTTGTGCATAGGTAGTGTGAAAAAAAACATAATGTTGTATTTATGCGGTTGAAATCGCCAGTCGCAGCTAGACTGTCATAATCAAGAACTATTTAATAAGATAAATTAATCTGTAAATTTAACTTAACTCAATATATAAGTAGGTAAATTAAACGTATTTATTTTAACACATGTCATTAGTATCGTAGACATGGGTGACGTAATAACAAATTAATATTTTTTATGGAAATAAATAATAAAAGTTATCAACTCATGTACTGACATTAAACTTTCAGTTAGTTTCGAAAATACCTATATTTTACATATTATATTCTACACATATTTCAAATTATTTTTATCGCACTTAAAGTTTTCAATTCGTAAGATTTATATTGTATTTGTTAATCTAGTACTCGGTATGTATATTATACAACGGAAAGATTCGTTTTTTTGTTTGTAATAAATACTATACTGAACCGCTTTTGATGGAACTTGGTATTGGGAGTATGAAAACGCATGGCTCTATTACTACTTCCTAGTAATAAACAAACTGCGAAAATAAACACATAAGCGTATCAGATTAACACGAAAACAATGCATTCGAATATTTATAATTTAATTCGAATTAATAAGAATCCTGAAGAATAATCCTTGTCTATCTAGACAAGGATTATTTTACTTTGTTCTATGCTTGTTTATTTTTTACTAGCCCGTATGTGTTTATGAGTTAATATGTATGTTCACCTGTTCCCGCATAACTTAAAAAGTAATAATTATAATTTGACTTTATCATTACAAAAGGGCTTGATCGTCTGCTAGTTATAGACTATCTGTGACTTCACAACAAATTCAATAGAGTACTCTTATTTTTTTTAATGTTAGGGCTTCATGAGCACTTTAAAATATATTGGTAACTAGACAAAATAATTTAAACAAATTAAAAAGTAATTAACTAAACTTGAACGCATCCCGTTCTGAAAAGTATGAACACATATTTTAATTTAATACATAGACAATTAAACATAGTGTATGTTTCGTAAGCCATCTTGCTCTTAATGGATTGTTTACTACTATTGTAATGTCTATTTGTCTATTTTTGGTTTTAGTTTTTATTTCATTAATTTTATTATTGTTTAAATCCAATGTGGTCCCTTTCAGTAAAGAAGTTCAAAATAAGTCCTATATTTTAGTCATTTTATAGTAGGTATATGGATAATACCGTTTAGACAGGGAAGGCGTTCGTAATAAATAAGACCGTAGTCAAGCTTAGTATATTTACTTTGTTGAACACGAGGTAATATAGTGATTAACTGATTATTTTGTCAGTTACTGTGTAAATTCGATCACGGGAAGGATATCTACAAGGTTTCTAAAGATAAGCATGGCGATTGAACGTTAGCTATCTGTTTGCACAAAGCAACAGAGGTCCTATTGTTGTGCGTCTAGGGTCGATCCATTATTATTACCTACGAATTCTGTTATTATTCCAACTTACCTGCCAGTATCGAGAACCGTACCTATTAAGTTAGAGATAAAATATTATTTTAAATATTTTCTTTGTAAATTTAACTCGTGTTTATTTTTTTAGGATTGCGTTAATCCCCACTTAGTGATCCTTTGTTACTCATACAAACAACTAAGTATTGTTTTGTTTTCAGGCAAATGCTGCAGCTGGACAAAAGAGAGCTCGAACACGCATCACCGACGACCAATTGAAAATCTTGCGAGCCCACTTTGACATCAACAACTCTCCAAGCGACGAAGCCATCGCCAAAATGGCCAAACAATCAGGTCTGCCTACCAAGGTAATCAAACATTGGTTCCGAAATACGCTGTTTAAAGAAAGGCAACGTAACAAGGATTCTCCATACAACTTCAATAATCCTCCGTCAACTACGCTGAACTTAGAAGAGTATGAAAAAACAGGCGAAGCTAAGGTCACTCCTTTAGATTCATCTGCGAGTTCTGATGAAGGTAAACCACCACCTGAAAAGAAACCTAGAACTGATGAACCGTCTCACTGTCAACAAGATGTAAAATCAGAGCCTTGTGAAGAACCTACGATGGAAGAAAAATATAACTCGTACGACGACAGACATCAGGAAGATAAGAGCTTTATTTTTCCCCAGGCGCCATCTCAAAGCCCAGCTCCAAATTCTAACAGTTCTGATCATCACCAAAACATATCAAGACCACAGACGCCTACACATATATCGCTAAATTCATTAATACAATCACAATTAGATTCAATACCGGCTACAAGTATACCGCAGCCACCTCATCCGTCAATGTTACCACCAAAATTAAATCCAAATTTCACGTCCCCAAACTCCGCGCCCCCGAACGTCCTACCTTTGACCCCAAATCGCAGCCTCAGTCCTGGCAGGGGACCGGCCGATTTCGGACTTTCCGGGGGCAACTCGAACGGATCCAACAGCTCGGGGTCTTCTGGCAAACGCGCCAACAGAACTAGATTCACTGATTACCAGATCAAAGTTCTACAAGAGTTTTTTGAAAACAATGCTTATCCAAAAGATGACGATCTTGAATATTTATCAAAACTTTTAGGTCTGAGTCCTAG